>JAIOJX010000003.1:170168772-170892214 GCA_022376925.1 Tragulus kanchil | reverse complement strand
TCCTGCCCCCGGTGCTTTCACTCCCCCACCCGTGCCCTGGAGTCCCTGTAGCATTTGACATTTCAGAAAGGTCACAGACCAATAGCCCAGAGACAAATGCACCCAATGATCAGATAGCCAGACCCAATTATTAGGTTTCCAGATGCCCACTGTGACTGGTTTGAAATAATGCAAGAAGAAAACTCCAGGACCCTCACTTTTGTGGTCTTCATCCTCCCCAGCACAGGGAGCTCCGTCTGTAAGAGCCCCTTGGACTCACCATGGCAGGGAGGGCACAGTTCTTGACCAGCTAGCCTGTTCTTTTCCCCTTTGCCGGCAAAGATTAAAAGTCAGTTTTCCTCCAGAACTCTGTCTCCATATTTCAGTTTGGCATGGCTGCACATAGAGGCAAGAATTTGGGGGCTTCTCTGGTGGTCCAGTGTGTAGAGAGTCCACCTTGCAGTGCAGGGGGCACCACTTTGATCCCTGGCCCAGGAGGATCCCAAGTGCAGTGGAGCAGCTGGACTGGGGCAGCCGTTTGCAAGGCAGCGCTCTGGAGCGCACGTGCCCAGAGCCGGCGCTCTGCAACGAGAGAGGCCACTGCGATGGGGGGCCCACACGGGCCAAAGAATAAAAGATGGATGAAAATAAATATATACAAAACAGGAGGTATGATGGGGGAAATTACTTTAATAAACAAACAGACAAAAAATTTTGGCATCAACCCTTATTCAGGGTGGGGCCATGGGTTTCAACCAAGGGCCTGAAGCAGCTCTGATCACACGGTGAGGAGGCTGACACGGCCACTCGGTCTGACCCCTGCACTGGTCCCGTGGCCAGACGTGGAAGTGGTCAGCAGGGGGCATGCAGCCAGGGAAGGTCCCTGCTGTGTTTCCAGGGGAGATATGAATGTGGGTCCAGATGCAGATGCTGCCACAGAACCCCTGACCTTTCCTGAGAATCCTGGGGACGGGGTGGGGACATTCAGACAACAGGGCAGACAGCTTGTTCTGGATGCTCACGAGGGGAAAGGTAGAGACAACAGCAGGGTCTCTGCCTGCGAAACCCCAGAACCCCACCCAGAGATAAAGAGCTGCAAAGGAAATAACCTATACCACAGAGAGAGACTCTCAGAATTCAAACACAAAAAAGAGAGATCCAAGTAATAAGTTTAGTGCAAGGGATGCATTTGGAAGTTGGGACTAACATGCACACAGAAATCTGTATCTGGAATAGATAATCCAGAACACACTGCTGTCACCTAAGTGTGCCTGGACACACAAATGAATCAAGAAACGGGATAGCAGCACACAGTGGTGTATTCACCACCCACAAGGAAGAGGGAAACAATGACAAGTTCAGGACATGGGAGAAGGTACAGGTGATCACGGCAGGTGACCTAAGAGACACTGGGAGTGACAAATATGGCAGGATGTCACTTTCAGGTGGATCCTAAAAGTGTGCACATAGGAGCTCCTTCAGCAAAGACACACAGTTCACAGACCTAGAAAAAGATCTTCGTGTGAGCAGAGAAGAACAGTGTTGGGTACATAGAAATGAACTCCTGGAACTAATACAGGCACACTACTATTTAGAAAATAAGACTCAAGGACCTGCTGGGTAACCCTAGGAATGACACTCCACCTTCTGTAACAACCTAGACAGGAACAGCCCCTGAAGTACAACATGGACACGTCTATGTGTGAGGGAACCAAGTGGCCGTGAACTGAAGCAACAACAACTACAGCAAAACACCCACCGCACTGGAATTCATCTATGAACTCAAGTTCAAATAACTGGATAAGCACAATAAATGCGGAAACATTAGCCAGCTCTAGTCCCTCTGGTCCCACGGTTACCTTGGTGGGTATCACATCTCTGGGGACTGGGCAGGCTTGGGTCCCAAGGCTGGATTGTTCTTGGGTTCAGGGTCCTAGAAGGATATGGCAGGCAGTGTGACCCCACAATGTTCTAGAGTGCATCTTGCCCTCTGCAGGAGCCATCAATCTCTATATATAGGTGAAGTAAGGAACAGATTTGAATGACTATAGACACATATGCATGTATCCAATAGAGGATCAAAAATGACCTACTGAAAAGTTGGTGGAAGTGTACTGATCACATAGGAATCACCTAAATAGTAACAAGAATTTGAAAGAGAATAGATCAATGTTCATATATTAAGGAATCAAGTTCCCATGCCCCTGAAGCACACATAAAATCAGAAATCACCTCTATGTCAATAGAAACAACACAGAAATGACGAGGCGGGTAAGGGGGGCGGTTACCGGGGGGTGTGGGGGGATGGGAATCCGTGGAGCTGCATACTTCTGCCACCTTGTGGCCATTTTCTGTAACAACAACTTTTAAAGGTACGTTGGTCGCTCAGCCCTGTTTGACTCTTGGCAATCTCAAGGATGTAGCCCGCCAGGCTCCTGTGTCCATGGGAATTCTCACGCAAAAATACTGGAGTGGGTAGCCATTCCCTTCGCCAGGGGATCTTCCGAACCCAGGAATCTAACCCAGGTCTCCTGCAATGCAGGCAGTTTCTTTGCCATCTGAGCCACCAGAGAAGCACTTTAAAGGTGTGCTGATGGGCATTTATTATCCACAAGGCTACAGGGCTGTAAGGACAGCTCACCTGCCCTCAAGAAATGTCCCTAGGCGTGGGCTTCGATAAAGGATCCATACACAGTGGAAGTTCAAGAGGTCAATTTCAAGAGGCGTGTTTCATTCACATCCTTAAAAAAAAAATAAAATCACATGAAAAGAGGTCAGCATTGCTAAATAAATGCAAATCAAAACTACACCAAGATAGCATTACACACTGGTCAGAATGGCCATTGGCAAAAACCCTACAGAGGATAATTGCTGAAGCATTAACAACTACAGCGTTCTAAAAAGTTCAAATAACTGGATAAGCACAATAAATGCGGAAACATTAGCCGCTCTCCCCCAGGAGGGCCATCATGGGCAGGCTTGGGTCCCAAGGCTGGATTGTTCTTGGGTTCAGGGTCCTAGAAGGATATGGCAGGCAGTGTGACCCCACAATGTTCTAGAGTGCATCTTGCCCTCTGCAGGAGCCATCAATCTCTATATATAGGTGAAGTAAGGAACAGATTTGAATGACTATAGACACATATGCATGTATCCAATAGAGGATCAAAAATGACCTACTGAAAAGTTGGTGGAAGTGTACTGATCACATAGGAATCACCTAAATAGTAACAAGAATTTGAAAGAGAATAGATCAATGTTCATATATTAAGGAATCAAGTTCCCATGCCCCTGAAGCACACATAAAATCAGAAATCACCTCTATGTCAATAGAAACAACACAGAAATGACGAGGCGGGTAAGGGGGGCGGTTACCGGGGGGTGGGGGGATGGGAATCCGTGGAGCTGCATACTTCTGCCACCTTGTGGCCATTTTCTGTAACAACAACTTTTAAAGGTACGTTGGTCGCTCAGCCCTGTTTGACTCTTGGCAATCTCAAGGATGTAGCCCGCCAGGCTCCTGTGTCCATGGGAATTCTCACGCAAAAATACTGGAGTGGGTAGCCATTCCCTTCGCCAGGGGATCTTCCGAACCCAGGAATCTAACCCAGGTCTCCTGCAATGCAGGCAGTTTCTTTGCCATCTGAGCCACCAGAGAAGCACTTTAAAGGTGTGCTGATGGGCATTTATTATCCACAAGGCTACAGGGCTGTAAGGACAGCTCACCTGCCCTCAAGAAATGTCCCTAGGCGTGGGCTTCGATAAAGGATCCATACACAGTGGAAGTTCAAGAGGTCAATTTCAAGAGGCGTGTTTCATTCACATCCTTAAAAAAAAAATAAAATCACATGAAAAGAGGTCAGCATTGCTAAATAAATGCAAATCAAAACTACACCAAGATAGCATTACACACTGGTCAGAATGGCCATTGGCAAAAACCCTACAGAGGATAATTGCTGAAGACTATGTGAAGAAAAAAACGAACCCTCCTAAACTGATGCTGGCAGTGTACATTGTGAATAGCCACTCTGGAGAACAGAGTGGAGCTTCCTTAAGCAATGGACAGGACAGTGACATCTGAATACTCCTGAACACCATATGCCACAGTAAACTCCCAGCAGTTTGAAGACAGAAACCTAAGGAAGGGTACTATAAAACTCTTGAGGAAAACAGCCTTTTGACGTAAATTGCAGCAAGTTCTTTTTTGGATCTACTTCTTTTTTAAAAAAACATTAATTTATTTATTTATTTTGGCGGGGGTGGGGAGGGAGCGGGGTGGGTGGGTCACTTCCACTGGTCTTTCATTTGTCTAGTTTCATCCATCTTTGTTCTTTGGCCCGTGTGGGCCTCCCATCGCGGTGGCCTCGGTTGTGGCAGAGTGCAGGCTCTGGGCGCATGCGCCCCAGAGCTCGGCTCAGTAATTGGACACATCAGTTCAGCCGCACCGCGGCACGTGGGATCTTCCCAGGCCAGGGATAGAACCGGCGCCCCTTGCACTGCAAGGCGGTGTCCTTACCCACTGCTCCACCAGGGAAGCCCGGATCTACTTCTTAACAGTAATTAAAAATAAAACAAGAATAAGCAAATGGGGGCTTGTCTAGTAGCTCAGTGGTGACAAGCTCGCCTGCCAAATGCAGGAGACATGGGTTCCATCCCTCATCCCATGCTGCAGAGCAACTAAACCCATGAGTTGTAACTATGGAGCCTGTGCTCTAGAGCCTCAGAGCCTCAGCTATGGAGCCCATGGGCAACAGCTACTGAAGCCCATGAGCCCTGGAGCCCGAGTTCCACAACGAGAGAAGTCACCGCAACAAGAAGCCTGCTCACCTCCACTAGAGAGTTGCCCCTACTTCCTACAACTAGAGAAGAGCCTGTGGCAGCAGTGAAAACCCAGAACAGACAAAAATGAATAAACAAATATATTTTTTAAAAGAATAAGCAAATGGGACCTAATTAACTTTAACAGCATTTGCACAGCAAAGGAAATCGTAAAATAAATTCATTTCTTCTCCTCCAGAAAATAATTTAGAATTCATTGTAAATGGAAGCAGAAACTGATTCAAATATTACAGTAATGCTTTCCTATTTTCCAGTTAAGAACATATCTTAGAGAATGTTTTCTTAGGAGATATATATGTATATATATATATATATATAACATATTCAATCATAAAAAACCCCCCACTTTATTTTCTCCTAACCCTGTCTCTACAGATTAAAGTCTTGGTGACCAATGACTATCTCATAAATACATTTAATAAGTTGTTAGCAGAGACATCTCTTCTAAACAACGTACAGTTATATTATTCAAATATAATATAACTATAAAACAATCACTTTAAGTATCTCGGGAAAGATCAACACACACATTTCCTGGTGTGCTGCCCGTTTCCCTCCGCCGCAGGGGTGACCTCAGAGTGGGTGCAGTCCGTCCTCGCGCGTCCCCATGGGCGCTCCTGCCTCTCTTTTGCGGACGGGAACTTAGCTCAGGGGTGGCTTCCAGGCCACCCCCCCCCACCCGACCCCCACCCCCGTTTAGCCCAAGTCAGCGCAAGCCTCTCCTGTCAAGGGAGGACTCGGATTCACGCTTCCCTAAGAGCCCACACGAAGTGCAGCCAGCGGCCCGTGTGCAGTCCCCAGGCGGCGCGGGAGGCGCCTCCGCGGGAACACAACGGCTCAGACCGGGACCCACATCGGTGCGATGTGCCAGCTGTAACTTGCGTTCTGAACTGCTTTCTTTTCATCTTTTTTTTAGATGGCTATTTTCCTGCGTTAATTTATATTTGCTTAGTGATTGGCACGGCCATATGGTTTGCAAGATCTTTCTTCCCCCACCAGGGATCAAACCAGTGCCCTCTGCGGCGGAAGCACAGGAAACAGCCCCTCGACCACAGGGAACACCCCGGGACTGCTCTTCTGGCCCGCTCCACTGTGGTCGTCCTTCACCCTGAAATTTTACATAATAATCACTGGAACCAGTTGGTAGTTACATGACTTTTCGCTGGGAATTAGCCAGTTATTTTGAAAGTCCCTTGGGAATTGGACATTGGTGGCATTCATGTGTGCAAGCAGTTGCTCTGCAAGACTGAATGCATGCTGGGTGGTCAGGAGATGGTGTCAGGCAGAATCCACTTCCATGCCACGGCTCGCACCTGGCAGGACCTGGAAGGCCCAGGCTCACCTCACCCCAGGCCCTGCGCTACGCCGAGGCCGGGGCTGCGGTTCGTGGAGAGAGAAAGGTTTTCCCTGTGCATGCTGTTCTCGGACCCCCGTCCAGGATCCAGTCAGCAGTCAGTCAGCCAGCCAGCAGGCCCAGGGGAAGCGTCTACCCCGGGGACGGATGGACAGAGAGAGAAAGTGACACCGGTGTGGTAGGTGCTACGAGAAGGGACGTTCAGGGGAACAACTCAGCCCGCAGGAGGGCGAGAGGTCTGCAGGGCCGGGAGCACTGGCGTGGGGGCTCGGGAGGCTCCAGGAGGAGGCCTCAGTGGTCTCCTTGAACAGACAGGTGCTGGTGGCCAGGCGTCCGCCAGACCAGGAAACGACCAGCAGGGGATGCTGAGCAGCTGACCAGGCACCAGGAAGAGGCAACTGCTGGCCCAACTCAAAACACTGAGGCAGCACCTCGGGGCACCCAGGCCCGCTCTGGCCTTCTGGTCCCCGACACAGGCCACCAGGACAGCTCTGGAAAAACTGTCCTCGCTCACCTCCACCCAACCCCCTCTTCACTCGCCTCAAGTCTCACTGCACCCGGAGCACCAGGCTTGCCCACCGTCCTCCCAGTCGAAGCCCGCTGAGGTGCTTCCAGCACATTCCCAAGGGGGTGACTAGACGCGGCTGGGTTCTGAGCCACACTGTCTGCTCGCTTCACCTTGAGTTACTAAGAAGCGGCTCTCTGCCCATGAATCACACTTTGTATTTACACTCTCACCACATTTCTGGTCCTTTAAAACACACATTTTCTTAGGGACTTTTACACCAAAGTGTCTTTTGTAAAGCAAACATTCAGCTTTAACATTTATTAAGCACAGGAAACAGCCCCTCGACCACAGGGAACACCCCGGGACTGCTCTTCTGGCCCGCTCCACTGTGGTCGTCCTTCACCCTGAAATTTTACATAATAATCACTGGAACCAGTTGGTAGTTACATGACTTTTCGCTGGGAATTAGCCAGTTATTTTGAAAGTCCCTTGGGAATTGGACATTGGTGGCATTCATGTGTGCAAGCAGTTGCTCTGCAAGACTGAATGCATGCTGGGTGGTCAGGAGATGGTGTCAGGCAGAATCCACTTCCATGCCACGGCTCGCACCTGGCAGGACCTGGAAGGCCCAGGCTCACCTCACCCCAGGCCCTGCGCTACGCCGAGGCCGGGGCTGCGGTTCGTGGAGAGAGAAAGGTTTTCCCTGTGCATGCTGTTCTCGGACCCCCGTCCAGGATCCAGTCAGCAGTCAGTCAGCCAGCCAGCAGGCCCAGGGGAAGCGTCTACCCCGGGGACGGATGGACAGAGAGAGAAAGTGACACCGGTGTGGTAGGTGCTACGAGAAGGGACGTTCAGGGGAACAACTCAGCCCGCAGGAGGGCGAGAGGTCTGCAGGGCCGGGAGCACTGGCGTGGGGGCTCGGGAGGCTCCAGGAGGAGGCCTCAGTGGTCTCCTTGAACAGACAGGTGCTGGTGGCCAGGCGTCCGCCAGACCAGGAAACGACCAGCAGGGGATGCTGAGCAGCTGACCAGGCACCAGGAAGAGGCAACTGCTGGCCCAACTCAAAACACTGAGGCAGCACCTCGGGGCACCCAGGCCCGCTCTGGCCTTCTGGTCCCCGACACAGGCCACCAGGACAGCTCTGGAAAAACTGTCCTCGCTCACCTCCACCCAACCCCCTCTTCACTCGCCTCAAGTCTCACTGCACCCGGAGCACCAGGCTTGCCCACCGTCCTCCCAGTCGAAGCCCGCTGAGGTGCTTCCAGCACATTCCCAAGGGGGTGACTAGACGCGGCTGGGTTCTGAGCCACACTGTCTGCTCGCTTCACCTTGAGTTACTAAGAAGCGGCTCTCTGCCCATGAATCACACTTTGTATTTACACTCTCACCACATTTCTGGTCCTTTAAAACACACATTTTCTTAGGGACTTTTACACCAAAGTGTCTTTTGTAAAGCAAACATTCAGCTTTAACATTTATTTCAGTACAATTTCATTACATGCACATAGATTTGTACTTAAAAAGGATCATGTATAAAATGAGGTGCTTACTCTGAGATTTCTTTGTCGTCTGAGGCTCCTGAGGGTGAGCTCGCCTAACGTTTAGGATTGTTTTCCTAGTGTACTGTTTTCCACCTTCGTCTTCAGACTGAAGGGTGGGGAAAAGAGGCAAAATAGGTCTGCACACTGCAGAATGTCTTCAGGAGCCCTCAAACCTAGCTTTTCACAAGAGTTAAAGGGTAGGGATCAGGACAGTGAAAGGGTCGGGGGCAGGGTAGGGAGTATCAAGGGTCTTCTGCCAGGAGGTTGGCCTGGGGCTGACCTCTGCAGGGCTAGCCCTTGCGCCGAGCCAGGGTGGGAGCAGCTGGCCCCAGAAGGCGCCGGCCAAGGGCCTGGGGCACCAACTCTCAGCCCTGAACGAAGGTTGAAGCACAGGACTTGCTGTGCAGGCAGTGCTCTCGGTACTCTGGTGGCTGTATTCCCCCTTACTCTATTTTCTATAATCCCACCTTATGAAGGTATGACTGACATACAGAAAGATGCATTTGGAGATAGGTTACATGCATGAGGCCATCACCAGAGTCTACACCATAGATACATCTGTCACACCAAAGGTTTCCTCCCAACCTACTTATTTGTTAGTACTGGTATCATCCTCATTTATGTGCATGGTAAGAAGACTTAGGATCCATTCTGTCAGTAAATATTAAGTACACAGTACAGTATTGTGTCCTCCAGGCACCCGGGAAGCAGCCAGTCTCCAGAATTTGTTCATCTGGCATCACTGGAACTTTGTGCCCTTGGACCAGCACCTCCCAGCTTCTCAGGGACTCAGAAGGGGTGAAATATTGCCTTAGGCCTTTACAGCTGGGAGGCAGCAGAGCCCTGGTATCTTCTTGCTCGGTTCCTGGCCCCAGTCCCTTGCCCACACACTCGGTATAACACCCCAAGTTTGGACCCCAAGCGCACCCATGCATGAGTGGCAGAAAGCCTGCTCCCCGGACCTCCGGCTGCCTCTGCTCTCCCGGTCTTCTCTCTCTCTCACCTTTCCCTCCTTGCTTCCCACTAGAGAAGCAGCTGGTGGAGACAAGTGACGCCAGTCGGCTACAATAATTGCACACATGTAGGTGTTTCCTGGCACGAGGGGCCGCTCTGGGTGCTCTCTGGGTTCACGTGTCAATCGTGACAACCTTGTGAGGGGAGTCGTCTCCATTCCCTCCACTCCACGGATGAGGGCCTGAGGCGAGGCGGTGCGGGAACAAACCTACCCTCTCACACAGTCAGACCCAGACATTCTTAACCTGTGGCTCACCTGGTTCCAGCCACTCCCGCCTCAGGTTCTTGGAGACTCAGCTAGGTCCTTTCCACACATCCCCTCGAGACCTGCAGGCGCTTAACTCATCTGCGTGGGCAAGTTACTTCAGGTTCGCCTGAAAAACAACCGCAGGCAGGTTACTTCCCAGCTATGAGCACACAGAAAACTGAAGACAGATTGCAGAGCCCAGGTCACGGTAGAGAGAAAACAGCTGCTTTGTTGAAAAGGCAGAAGGTAGAGCTTGGGAAAGGACAGGAGGAGCTGGCCCAGGAAGGAGAGGCAGGGCACGCTCTCGAAGCCCATCCTCCACTGCAGCGCGGGTCCACGGCAAAGCAAGGGCTGCGCATCCCACAGTCTGAAGAAGACACGCACTCTGGGCCAAGGCCAAGCGCCAGCCAACGCCTGCTAAAGGGAAGAAAGATACCAACCAGACAGCTCTGTTCTGAGTTTGAGACTGAGCTGTGAGGGGCAGGCACCAGCATCCTCCCCTCCAGCATGCCCATGCCCAGAGGGACATTCTCAAAGGGTAATTTTGGACACCTGTGGAACATATCCTCCCTTTTCTCCACCAGTGAGGAAGCTCAGAACCACAGAGGTCAAGTCTCCCAGAGAGGAGCCCTCGCTGTCTGCAGGCTGTAAATTGCTTCAGAAGGTCAGAACTACTGACTAGGCCCCAACTTGACGTGAAGGGGTCGACAGCCACGCGGGATCCTTTGACAAAGTCGCCCCACTAAGCTTCCACTCTAACGAGGTCTCGATCACAGAAATGCGTACGCATGCAGGTGTTTTCACAACGCAGAAGATAACAGAGCGGAAGTCAAAACTCCCTGTGGTTCCAGTCCAAGAGATTTCCGCCACTGCCCGGCTGTTCCATGTCCTCTCCGCCTCAGGCTGAGCCCCTCTGACCTGGAGTTTAATTTTGGGTGGACATCACTTCCCACAACACCCCTAAACAACCAGTGCAGAGCTGGCAGTGTGCTGAGGGTGGGGTGGAGGGGTCTGACTGGGAGGGCCTTCTGAAGAGGCCCGCTCCGAGAGGCCCAGGCCGTGGAGCAGGTGTGAGCCTGTGTCCTCCTCAGACCTCGATGTACAGACTGCCCCCAGAGCCGTGGGACTCCAGGGTGCTCCCCAGAGCACCCAGGACCTCTCTACTCACAGGCCTGCTTTGTCTCTTTCTACCCCAGGTATCACACTGCATACTACCAGTGGGACCAAGACCCAGCACGCAAGCACCAAGCCCAGCAGCCCCCCACTGGCTTTCCAGGCCCTGCTCCACAGCAGGGAGGAGGGCAGAGTGAAGGGCACTCTGAGTCCAGGGAGTCTGGGGGGCTAACCAGGCCCTCCAGTTCCAGTTCCTGAGCCCAGGGCGCCAGGTCACTCACAAACACTGAACAACAAAAGGCCCTTAAATGAGGACCAAGCTAGAGGAGAGGGCAGGGAGAGGGAGGGGCTGTGTCCTGAGCGTCTCTCCCTCAGCGCTGCTGACACTCTGGGCTGAGTCACTCTGTGGTGGGGCTGTCCTGAGCACTACAATGTGTTCGGTAGAATCCCCAGTCACTGGTCACTAGCCCACCCCCCGACACTGCTGAGTGTCTGGGGTCGGGGGAGGGTCCCACGGTTCTGTGCACGAGTCCTGCACTCAGCCCGCTACCCTGGCCAGCCCGGGCCGCCCTGCGCAGTGGCTCACCTCCTGACCAGGCCCTCGCAGCCCCGGGCACGGGGTCGGGAAGAGGAGTAAGACTGGCACCTCTTCTCCAGCACGATGGGTTCCAAAAATCTCACCTGCTGATGCCGTAGTGAGGTTGACTTTTCTCCTCTCTGTTACCAGGGTCTTAAAAACAATGTATCTCTCTGTGTTTTCATTATTAAACCTCTTTCCATTCTGATGAAATGCCTTTGGTCTCCAAGTACCTAGAAGGTCAAGACTTGTTTTTTCCCAAGATACCCCTTTTTCCCATTTACTTATCTGACAGCAGCGAGTCTTCAATGTGGCATGAAAGATCTTTAGGTGCAGCCTATGAACTCTGAGTTGCAGCATGTGGGATCTAGTTCCCTGACAAGGGATTAAACCCAGACCCCCTGCATTGGGAGTGTGGCATCTTAACCACTGGACACCAGGGACACCCCAGGAGGTTAAGACTTTAAATCTCCTACTCCTTCTATTTTAGACACTGATGACTGTGAGAACAGACCTCGGCCTTTCGGGGACAACACATTTTCCTGGGTCTGTAGCGCGTTTCCTTTGATAATGGGGGCTCCAGTACCAGTTTCGGATGGATCTTTGAAGCCACAGGTACGAGGAGGACTTTTGGGTCTCAGTCTGGATCTAGTCCGTAGCTTTGTATACACAGCAAGTATGCACCTCTGCAGCCAGGGTCTGGGTGAAGGCAGGCCTCTGTCTGGGTTGGGGACACTCCTGACATCATCTCCGCCTCGGCCCAGGTGAGGCACTGCCGGGGAGGCGCGGCCTCCACCAGAAGGCTCCGCTAGGCAAGGTGGTTTGTCTACAGGGACCCACCCACAGACTTGAAGCCATAAAGGATCCTTTTCAAGGCTCGGCTGGACGCTCAGCCTCCACATGCAGCCAGCTGGTCACGCCAACCAACAGAAGACCAGCTACAGATAACAGGAGGCGAAGATGGGAGTGGTTGCAACAGGCCTAGAGGGTCACTAACAAACACCGAGGGAAACCCAGGCGGCGCAGCTCCAACCACACAGGTCACCCGCGTGGCAGAGGTGATCTCTCCTCCACCGAACCAGGAGCCCCGTGGCTTCCAGCCTTTCCTCTCTCCTCTGTCCCTGTTGTGCTGCTCGTCTGCCCTCAGCCTCTTTCCCTCCTTCTTAGAAGGCCTGGGTGGGGGTTTCCCTGGTGGTCCAGTGGCTACGACTCTGTGCTCCCAGTGCTGGGACCTGGGCTCAATCCCTGGTCAGGGAACTAGATCCCAGAGGCCATAACTAAGACCCAGTGCAACCAAATAAATACATTTTTAAAAAATGAAAAAAAAGGTCTGGGTGGGAGCTCGCCATGGGCTCAGGGCTACTCCTACCCATGCTGGACGTGGTGCCCCTGTCAGCAGTACCCTGACACTGTCCTTGGGGCCAAAGACCTGAGTTGCAGCATGTGGGATCTAGCTGAAAATCCCAGACCCCTGCATTGGGAGTGTGGCATCTTAACCACTGGACACCAGGGACACCCCAGGAGGTTAAGACTTTAAATCTCCCACTCCTTCTATTTTAGACACTGATGACTGTGAGAACAGACCTCGGCCTTCGGGACAACACATTTTCCTGGGTCTGTAGCGTTTCCTTTGATAATGGGGGCTCCAGTACCAGTTTCGGATGGATCTTTGAAGCCACAGGTACGAGGAGGACTTTCGGGTCTCAGTCTGGATCTAGTCCGTAGCTTTGTATACACAGCAAGTATGCACCTCTGCAGCCAGGGTCTGGGTGAAGGCAGGCCTCTGTCTGGGTTGGGGACACTCCTGACATCATCTCCGCCTCGGCCCAGGTGAGGCACTGCCGGGGAGGCGCGGCCTCCACCAGAAGGCTCCGCTAGGCAAGGTGGTTTGTCTACAGGGACCCACCCACAGACTTGAAGCCATAAAGGATCCTTTTCAAGGCTCGGCTGGACGCTCAGCCTCCACATGCAGCCAGCTGGTCACGCCAACCAACAGAAGACCAGCTACAGATAACAGGAGGCGAAGATGGGAGTGGTTGCAACAGGCCTAGAGGGTCACTAACAAACACCGAGGGAAACCCAGGCGGCGCAGCTCCAACCACACAGGTCACCCGCGTGGCAGAGGTGATCTCTCCTCCACCGAACCAGGAGCCCCGTGGCTTCCAGCCTTTCCTCTCTCCTCTGTCCCTGTTGTGCTGCTCGTCTGCCCTCAGCCTCTTTCCCTCCTTCTTAGAAGGCCTGGGTGGGGGTTTCCCTGGTGGTCCAGTGGCTACAACTCTGTGCTCCCAGTGCTGGGACCTGGGCTCAATCCCTGGTCAGGGAACTAGATCCCAGAGGCCATAACTAAGACCCAGTGCAACCAAATAAATACATTTTTTAAAAAAATGAAAAAAAAAAAAGGTCTGGGTGGGAGCTCGCCATGGGCTCAGGGCTACTCCTACCCATGCTGGACGTGGTGCCCCCTGTCAGCAGTACCCTGACACTGTCCTTGGGGCCAAAGACCTGCATTCAGGTCAGGAAATTACCCTGGGAGGGAAAGGCAGCCCCTCTGTACGTGGCTTGCTCTCTTACTTGCTCACTGTGTATCTCATTGACATTTTTCTTTTCTACCTGGAATGTACTGAATTTTGCACAGATGGCTAGCTGATACATTAGGTCCTTCCTAGCTTTCAGAACACACACATCCTCAGTTGGCTGTATGGAATAGTCTTCTCCTGACTGGTGGAAACCTCAGAATTTCCATCAGCCTGCTACTCCATGTGTTCTGGAGCTCTGTTCACGCATGAACCCCTGGCCAGCCTGCTGTCCCTCTTCAGGTCAGGGACTGTAAATCGCCGCCTCTCTGATGGCAGCCCCTGGCACATAATAGCATATTTAGTAAAAGGAAATGAAAACTAAATGTTGAGTACTGCAATTTGGCAATCTGCATCAAAGAGTTCAGAGATATGCATGTATTAGAGCCTAGTATTTCCATTTTCAAGAGTTGATTCTAATGAAATTAGAAATAGGTAAGTTCAAGAAACATAGGATAAGATATAATCTAAACACTGGAAACATTCTAAATATTTAATAATGGAATGACTAAAAATTATACCTGTATTCAAATATCCAGCTATTAAAAACCATAATTTTGGGCTTCCCTGGTGGTCCAGCGGGTGAGGACACTGCCTTGCAGTGAAAGGGGTGCTGGATTGATCCCTGGTCTGGGAAGATCCCACGTGCCACGGAGCAGCTGGACCGATGTGTCCAACTACCGAGCCGGAGCTCTGGAGCGCATGCACCCAGAGCTGGTGCTCTGTGACGAGAGAGGCCACTGCGATGGGAGGCCCACACAGACCAAAGAACAAAGATGGATGAGAATAAATAAATGAAAGACCAATGGACATGGCCAAAAAAAAAAAAAACCGTAATTTCAAAGAACTTTTAATGAAAATGCTTTTTATGTAACATAAAGTAAAAAAAAAAAAGATCAAAATTGTGTACAATACATCAGTATAAATACCAGACAATTCCAAATTGAGCAAGGAATGTGTCAGCGCTGCACTCTGTCAACCTGCTCACTTAACTTCTGTGCAGAGGACATCATGTGAGACGCCGGTCTGGCTGAAGCACAAGCTGGAATCAAGATTGCCAGGAGAAATAGCAATAACTTCAAGTTTGCAGATGACACCACCTTTATGGCAGGAAGCAAAGAGGAACTAAAGAGCCTCTTGATAAAGGTGAAAGAGGAGAGTGAAAAAACTGGCCTAACACTCAACATTCAAAAAACGAAAACCATGGCATCCGGTCCAATCACTTCATGGCAAATAGATGGGCAAACAATGAAAACAGTGACAGACTTTACTTTCTTGGGCTTCAAAATCACTGCAGATGGTGACTGCAGTCATGAAATTAGAGACACCTGCTCCTTGGAAGAAAACGTATGACAAACCTAGACAGCATATTCAAAAGCACAGACATGCCTTTGCCAACCAAAGTCCATATAGTCAAAGCTATGGTTTTCCCAGGAGTCATGTATGAATGTGAGAGCTGGACCATAAGGAAAGCTAAATGCCAAAGAACTGATGCCTTCAAACTGTGGTGTTGGAGTAGACTCTTGAGAGTCTCTTGAACTGCAAGGAGATCAAACCAGTCAATCCTAAAGGAAATTAACCCTGAATATTCATTGGAAGGAATGATGCTGAAACTGAAGCTCCAATGCTTTGGCCATCTGATGTGAAGAGATAACTCATTGGAAAAGAACCTGATGTTGGGAAAAACAGAAGGCAGAAGGAGAAGGGGACGACAGAGGACAAGATGGTTGTATGGCATCACTGAGTCAATGAACATGAGTTTGAGCAAGCTCAGGGAGATGCTGAAGGACAGGGAAGCCTGGCATGCTGCACCATGGGGTCTCAAAGAGTTGGGCAGGACTGAGAACTGAACTGAATCAATATATATTCAGAAAACGAAATAGAGATAACATATAGCAAAAAAGGGTCAAAGGACGATTGTTTCTTGAATGGACAGATGACATGCTTTTTATGACATAAAGTAAAAAAAGATCAAAATTGTGTACAATACATCAGTATAAATACCAGACAATTCCAAATTGAGCAAGGAATGTGTCAGCGCTGCACTCTGTCAACCTGCTCACTTAACTTCTGTGCAGAGGACATCATGCGAGACGCCGGTCTGGCTGAAGCACAAGCTGGAATCAAGATTGCCAGGAGAAATAGCAATAACTTCAAGTTTGCAGATGACACCACCTTTATAGCAGGAAGCAAAGAGGAACTAAAGAGCCTCTTGATAAAGGTGAAAGAGGAGAGTGAAAAAACTGGCCTAACACTCAACATTCAAAAAACGAAAATCATGGCATCCGGTCCAATCACTTCATGGCAAATAGATGGGCAAACAATGAAAACAGTGACAGACTTTACTTTCTTGGGCTTCAAAATCACTGCAGATGGTGACTGCAGTCATGAAATTAGAGACACCTGCTCCTTGGAAGAAAACGTATGACAAACCTAGACAGCATATTCAAAAGCATAGACATGCCTTTGCCAACCAAAGTCCATATAGTCAAAGCTATGGTTTTCCCAGGAGTCATGTATGAATGTGAGAGCTGGACCATAAGGAAAGCTAAATGCCAAAGAACTGATGCCTTCAAACTGTGGTGTTGGAGTAGACTCTTGAGAGTCTCTTGAACTGCAAGGAGATCAAACCAGTCAATCCTAAAGGAAATTAACCCTGAATATTCATTGGAAGGAATGATGCTGAAACTGAAGCTCCAATGCTTTGGCCATCTGATGTGAAGAGATAACTCATTGGAAAAGAACCTGATGTTGGGAAAAACAGAAGGCAGAAGGAGAAGGGGACGACAGAGGACAAGATGGTTGTATGGCATCACTGAGTCAATGAACATGAGTTTGAGCAAGCTCAGGGAGATGCTGAAGGACAGGGAAGCCTGGCATGCTGCACCATGGGGTCTCAAAGAGTTGGGCAGGACTGAGAACTGAACTGAATCAATATATATTCAGAAAACGAAATAGAGATAACATATACCAAAAAGTTAATAGAATTGGTTGCTCAGTAGTATGATTATGGGTGATTTTAACTTTTTCTATTTTGTGCTTGTATTCTCCAGATTTCTTACACAATAAATTTACGGTACATATATAATGACATAACACAAATTACAGTCTTTTACAGCACAATTGATCATGATTTTTAACACATTTTAAAAACATTTATTTATTTACAGCATGTGGATTCTAGTTCTCTGACTAGGGATCAAACCCAGGCCCCCTAAATTGCAAACAAGGAGTCTTAGCCACTAGACCGCCAAGGAAGTCCCAGCAAACCTTTCGTGTAATGGGAAAGACAGCAAATATTTCTGGGTTTGTGATCCATACAGTCTCCCTCTCTGTGATTCAGCTTTGCCCTTGGAGCACAGAGTCAGCCACAGGTGTGAAAGAATGAGTGTGTCTGTGTTCCATTGAGACTTTACTTACAGAATGAGGCGGCAGGGCAGAGCAGAGCAGCACAGAGGCCACTGCACGGTGAGTGTGTCGCTGTCCTCACATGTGTCCTAACACACAGTTATTCTGAGGATATTCCATGAAAACTTCAAAAGGACCAATTCTGTATTCAGGCACAGAATTCAATAGTTATGTAAGTCCAGAGGATTCAATTTACTTTTTTTACCTATTAGAGTTCATTTTCACAAAGGTTCATTCCTTAATTTCCCACTCCATTTCCTGTCATTTTATTTTGTGAATGTTGATCCATGTAGTGTTCACATATATTAGGTCTTCATATTGGCATACCATTTTTCATTATGAAGATTCATTTTCATTCTGAAGGCTCATTTTCTTTCATGTGTGTCCAAAAAAATAGAGCCCTTTATTTAAATATCATGTAAGAGATTTCAAAGTCCGGTGAAAAGAGTTTATAACAACTGAGTCAACTTAACATAAGAGGAGTAAGAAATAAAATTATTCCTAAAAAATCCATTTTTTCCATATAACTTGTCTAACAAAAAAATCCTCTCAGGCTTCCCTTGTGTTCCAGTGGGCAAAGAGTCTGCCTTGCAGTGCAAGGAGCACCGGTTCAATCCCTGGCCCAGGAAGATACCACATGCCACGGAGCGGCTGGACCAATGTGTCCAATTACGAGCCAGCGCTCTGGAGCGCATGCGCCCAGAGCCCGTGCTCGACAACGAGAGAGGCCACTGCAATGGGACGCCCACACGGGCCAAAGAATAAAGATGGATGAAAATAAATTAATTTTTAAAAAAATAATAAAATTTTAAAAATCTCTCTGGGGACTTCCCTGGTGGTCCAGTGGCTAAGACTTTGAGCTCCCAAGGTTCGATCCTTGACTAGATTCCACATGCCTCTACTAAAACCCAATGCAAATAAATAAAAATAATAAATGTATTTTTTAAAAATCCTCTCATCCGTGGTATTTCATTTTCATTAAATATGGCAATGCCTTTGTCCCTGAAGTAGCATAATCTACAGTTAAGAACCTGCATTGTCTCTGTTTTGTAATATTTCAAATTTCATCCTTTCTGTGTCACTTTATTGTAGTTATATCTTGTGTACCATTTTTGACTGAGTTTTATTGGATGAGCATATCTGAAAGTCTTTACAGGCACGACAGATATGCACACTCTCAGTTCCTATTTATTTATTTTTTATTAGATTTATTTATTTTAATTGGAAGATAATTACAATATTGTCATGGATTTTGCCATACATCAACATGAATCAGTCACAGGTATACACGTGTCCCTCACCCTGAGCGCCCCTCCAGCCTCCCTCCCCACTCCTATTTTTTAAATATTCATATGCAGTGAATCTTGATCCATGTAGTGTTCACATATATTAGGTCTTCATATTGGCATACCATTTTCATTATGAAGATTCATTTTCATTCTGAAGGCTCATTTTCTTTCATGTGTGTCCAAAAAAATAGAGCCCTTTATTTAAATATCATGTAAGAGATTTCAAAGTCCGGTGAAAAGAGTTTATAACAACTGAGTAAACTTAACATAAGAGGAGTAAGAAATAAAATTATTCCTAAAAAATCCATTTTTTCCATATAACTTGTCTAACAAAAACATCCTCTCAGGCTTCCCTTGTGTTCCAGTGGGCAAAGAGTCTGCCTTGCAGTGCAAGGAGCACCGGTTCAATCCCTGGCCCAGGAAGATACCACATGCCACGGAGCGGCTGGACCAATGTGTCCAATTACGAGCCAGCGCTGTGGAGCGCATGCGCCCAGAGCCCGTGCTCGACAACGAGAGAGGCCACTGCAATGGGACGCCCACACGGGCCAAAGAATAAAGATGGATGAAAATAAATTAATTTTTAAAAAAATAATAAAATTTTAAAAATCTCTCTGGGGACTTCCCTGGTGGTCCAGTGGCTAAGACTTTGAGCTCCCAAGGCTCGATCCTTGACTAGATTCCACATGCCTCAACTAAAACCCAATGCAAATAAATAAAAATAATAAATGTATTTTTTAAAAATCCTCTCATCCGTGGTATTTCATTTTCATTAAATATGGCAATGCCTTTGTCCCTGAAGTAGCATAATCTACAGTTAAGAACCTGCATTGTCTCTGTTTTATAATATTTCAAATTTCATCCTTTCTGTGTCACTTTATTGTAGTTATATCTTGTGTACCATTTTTGACTGAGTTTTATTGGATGAGCATATCTGAAAGTCTTTACAGGCACGACAGATATGTACACTCTCAGTTCCTATTTATTTATTTTTTATTAGATTTATTTATTTTAATTGGAAAATAATTACAATATTGTCATGGATTTTGCCATACATCAACATGAATCAGTCACAGGTATACACGTGTCCCTCACCCTGAGCGCCCCTCCAGCCTCCCTCCCCACTCCTATTTTTTTTTTAAATATTCATATGCAGTGAACTCTCTTTGAAGCAATTTTTTTTTTTTTAAGATTTATTTATTTATTTATTTTGGGCGGGGGTCGGGTTGGGGAGGGAGGGGAGCGGGCGGGCCACTTCTATTGGTCTTTCATTTATCCATTTTCATCCATTTTTGTTCTTTGGCTCCTGTGGGCCTCCCATCGCGGTGGCATCTGTCATCGCAGAGCGCCGGCTCTGGGCGCATGCGCCCCAGAGCTCCAGTTCGGTCATTGGACACATTGGTCCAGCCGCTCCGGGGCACGTGGGATCTTCCCAGGCCAGGGATCCAACCGACGCCCCTTGCACTGCAAGGCGGTGTCCTTACCCACCGGACCACCAGGGGAAGCCCGCCACTCCTATTTATTTTATGTTTCTACCTATAGAATTGTGTGGGTTTTTTGGCTGCATGGGCTCTTCATCACAATGTGCAGGCCTCGTGATGCCACATGCAGGGTTAGCTGCCCTGCGGTATGTGGGATCTCAGTTCCCCAGCCAGGATGGAAACTCTGTTCCCAGCACTGGCAGGTGAATTCTCAGTCACCGGGCCACTAGGCAAGTCCCCAGGTAATGAATCTAATAAGGATTTCACAACAAGTTTGTATTCGTTTCACACTTTATATATACATAAAACATTCTGAAAATTCGGAGAGGTTACATTTTTGTTCCAATTCTGTTCTTGATTACATTTAAAACTGTAAATTTAACTAACCGTAAATTTAACCCCTCTGTATCTTTAATAATTAAATTAGCATGTTTTTATTTCTCCTTCTGTTGCCTCCTATGAAGTCACACTGAGAAAAAAATGACATAATCAACTAAAATTGGATCGTAAATTTGTATATTATACTTTACAACACTTTTGAAACATTATTTGACTCTTGAGAGGCCCTTGGATTGCTAAACCAGTCAATCCTTAAGGAAATCAACCCTGAATATTCATTGAAAGGACATGCTGAAGTTGAAGCTCCAATTCTTTGGCCACCTGATGCAAACAGATGACTCGTTGGAAAAGACCCTGATGCTGGGGGAAACAGAAGGCAGAAGGAGAAGGCGACAGAGGACAAGACGGTTGCCTGGCCTCACTAAAGCCAATAGACATGAGTTTGAACAAGCTCCATGAGATGGTGAAGGCCAGGGAAGTCCGGGTGCTGCAGTCCATGGGTTGCAAAAAGTCGGACACGACAGAGCGACTGCACTGAACTGACCTGTCCTGTACTCTTACCTTCATTACAGACTCCTCAAGAGCAAGGATTTCGGCTTCAGCAGCCCGGTTCCCAGAGCTCTCTAGATAAGAAGCATTCATGACACTGCTCGCAACTGACATCTTTCTTCTAACAGGTTCTTGTTTCTGGCAACCCTGGTAAAAGTCTTCCTTCTCATCAGGCCTACGGGTGCTTCTGACCCTTCTGTACCTTTTACTTTGGCCTGTGCTAGACTACCCCTCGAATTCTGCTGCCCTGGAGAACCTCTGCCCAGACCATCTACCACACGGCGGCTCTCATGGACAGGGGTCAGGTCCCTGTGTCATCCAAGCCGACGTTAAAAATCAGCCCAAGCACCCCCCTTTCTTGGCCGACAGGAGGAGGCTAAAAAAAAAGTCTTGGCGGGATGGAGCCAGGCAGCAAAACTGGAGGCGCCAAGGTGGGAATGGGGCGTCCTCGGCGGGTCAGCACGGCGTCTCCGCCCTCGGTTTTGCGGACAGGAGTGAGCACCCTTCCCGGAGCGGCGTCTCCGTGAGTGGGTCCGTGGGCAGGGCTTGGGGGCGGCCCTCCCTGCCCGGGGCGGGGACTGGCTGCGGGTTCCCGGCGGGCGGGTGGACGAGCCCCGGGTGGGGAGCTGGGTGAGTCCTCGGGGAAGGAGGCGTGTCCTCCAGGCTCGGTGGGTGGATCCTCAGGGCGCAAGGCTGGGCCTTGAGGCTCGAGGGGCTGGTCCCTCGGATGCGAGCGGGGTTCTCTTGGAGGCGGGCAGTTCCTCGGGGAGCCGGTCCTCGCGACGCGGGGGGGGCTGGGCTGGCAGCTGCCCCCGGGGCTTGGAGCGGGACGCGGGCCCTTGGGGCTCGTGGGGCGGGTCCTCGGGGGACGGGTGCCCTGGACGCGGGGCAGGTCCTCTGGGCGCGGGGCGGGCACTGGCTGCGGATATTCTGGGCGCAGGGAAGGGATTGGCGGCGGATCCTCCGGGCGCGGGGCGGGACGCGGGCGCTAGGGTGGCAGGGGCGTGTCCTCGGGCGGCGCGCGCCGGCGTACCCCGCTCCTCCCGCGCGCGGCCCCGGAGCGCCCGAGGCTCGCGGCCAGCCCAGCCCGGGCCGCTGCACTCGAGCTGCCCCGCGGCCGAGCGATCGCGGGCTGGGGCCGGGGCCGCGGCGGCGAGGGCCGCGCCCGGCGTGCTTCCGAGCCCCGTAGCGGAGAGCGAGGGCGGAGAGCAGGCGCAGCGGGGCCGGAACCATGAACCGGAGTTTCCACAAGTCTCAGACCCTGCGCTTCTACGACTGCAGCGCTGTGGAAGTCAAGAGCAAGGTGAGCCGGGCGCCAGCCGTCTGCGCCCCCCCGGCCCGCGAATGAATGGCCAGAGGGACTCTGCCCAGACCATCTACCACACGGCGGCTCTCATGGACAGGGGTCAGGTCCCTGTGTCATCCAAGCCGACGTTAAAATCAGCCCAAGCACCCCTTTCTTGGCCGACAGGAGGAGGCTAAAAAAAAAGTCTTGGCGGGATGGAGCCAGGCAGCAAAACTGGAGGCGCCAAGGTGGGAATGGGGCGTCCTCGGCGGGTCAGCACGGCGTCTCCGCCCTCGGTTTTGCGGACAGGAGTGAGCACCCTTCCCGGAGCGGCGTCTCCGTGAGTGGGTCCGTGGGCAGGGCTTGGGGGCGGCCCTCCCTGCCCGGGGCGGGGACTGGCTGCGGGTTCCCGGCGGGCGGGTGGACGAGCCCCGGGTGGGGAGCTGGGTGAGTCCTCGGGGAAGGAGGCGTGTCCTCCAGGCTCGGTGGGTGGATCCTCAGGGCGCAAGGCTGGGCCTTGAGGCTCGAGGGGCTGGTCCCTCGGATGCGAGCGGGGTTCTCTTGGAGGCGGGCAGTTCCTCGGGGAGCCGGTCCTCGCGACGCGGGGGGGGCTGGGCTGGCAGCTGCCCCCGGGGCTTGGAGCGGGACGCGGGCCCTTGGGGCTCGTGGGGCGGGTCCTCGGGGGACGGGTGCCCTGGACGCGGGGCAGGTCCTCTGGGCGCGGGGCGGGCACTGGCTGCGGATATTCTGGGCGCAGGGAAGGGATTGGCGGCGGATCCTCCGGGCGCGGGGCGGGACGCGGGCTCTAGGGTGTCAGGGGGCGTGTCCTCGGGGCGGCGCGCGCCGGCGTACCCCGCTCCTCCCGCGCGCGGCCCCGGAGCGCCCGAGGCTTGCGGCCAGCCCAGCCCGGGCCGCTGCACTCGAGCTGCCCCGCGGCCGAGCGATCGCGGGCTGGGGCCGGGGCCGCGGCGGCGAGGGCCGCGCCCGGCGTGCTTCCGAGCCCCGTAGCGGAGAGCGAGGGCGGAGAGCAGGCGCAGCGGGGCCGGAACCATGAACCGGAGTTTCCACAAGTCTCAGACCCTGCGCTTCTACGACTGCAGCGCTGTGGAAGTCAAGAGCAAGGTGAGCCGGGCGCCAGCCGTCTGCGCCCCCCCGGCCCGCGAATGAATGGGACCCCAGAGGGGACTGGGCGGCGCGCGGGGCCGGCGCTGGCACGGCTTCGGAGCGCGGCGCCGCGGGAGACGCGCGGGGCCCGCGGCGCTTCCCGCCGCTGCGCGCGCACCGAGCCCGGCCGCCCCGGCTCGGTCGGAGCGCCGGCGCTCGGAGGCCGCGCGGCCGCCGGCCCTTCGCGGGAGCCGCGCTTTTGTTCCGCGAGCCGGCGGCGACCCGGCGCGCCGCGCGGTGGCGGGGAGACGTTTCCGGGCGACCCGGGGGCGGCTCGGATGCGGAGCCGCGGAGGGCCTTCGGGGCGCGGGCCGCGGAGGGCCCTGGCCGCGCCGCCTCTTTCGCCGCGGAGGAGCCTCTGCGCCGGTGACGGGTAGAGGGGCGGCCGGTCCCCGATCCCCGGGCCGGACCGGCCGCCCCTCCCGCCGCCCGCGCCCGGCCCCGGCGTGCCCGAACTCGCGGCGGCGGCGCGCGCTGGGAGGCTTGGCCGACGGGACCCGGCGCTCCTGCCCGCGGCGGGGGCGGCCCCTTCGCGGCCGAGGCTTTTGTCTGCGAGGGTCGCGGGGTGGACCCCGCCGCGGGGGAAGCGCCGCAGGTCCAGGGTCTGCGGGAGCGGCCTCGGCTTTCGCTCCTGCTCTGCGCCGCGCGCCGCCCGCCCCACCGCCCGCCTCGCCTCGGCCAGGAGGGAGGAGGCCCCCGGGCCGGAGAGGGTGGGCGCTGACCTCGGCTCCGCGCACGCTCGGGCCCCTCGCCTGTGGGTCCTGATCCGGGCTCTGGGAAGGTGGGCCTGGCGTCCCCCGCCTGAGCGGCCCCTACCGCTCCAGGGGGTCCTTTGGCGGAGGAGTT
This sequence comes from Tragulus kanchil, assembly GCA_022376925.1. NCBI lineage: Eukaryota > Metazoa > Chordata > Mammalia > Artiodactyla > Tragulidae > Tragulus > Tragulus kanchil. The sequence goes on along the minus strand of JAIOJX010000003.1, from coordinate 170,868,111 downwards.
CCAGGTCTTTCTCCGAGGACGGGAGGCTTTGCTGAGGACCCCCACAGAATGATGTGCGTTTCACGGTCATCCTGTTGGGCAGCCTTTTTATGAAGCCCTCACATCTACTTATCTCGAATGCTAATTCTGGGACCCTAGCCCCGGCTCATCCCCCTTTAGCCCCAGAGCCCCCACGCCCCCTCGTCAAAAGTGCCCGCTGAGGGTTGTTTTGGCGGGGGGTCCTACAGGCCTGAGTGGGAGCGCCAGATACCTGCTGCTGCTGCCACTTGGTGGGAATGTGGCTCTTTGGAGCTCATTGTCCCTACAGTGGCCACTGAGCACCTGTGGTGTTTTGTCTTTCCTATTTATTTTGCAAGCATCATAGATTAACAGGCAGCTGAGAGAAACGATGCAGAGACGTGTCCGAAGGTACCTCTGGTGTCCCGTCCAGGGCCTCCTCAGACCCTGAGTGTTCCCAGGCCACGCTCTGCCGTGCCCGCATTCCTGAGGCCCAGCGGTCTCTTCCACTTCATCACAAGGGCACCTCCCGCCGGCCTCTCACCCTCTCACCCTCTCACGGCGGCTGTTTGGTTCTCAGTGATGAGCAGCACAGGCTGTTCCTGAATCTCACTGGTGGCATTCCGTTGCTCAGTAGCCACAGTCGGCCGGAAGCTCCCTGACCAGATGCGGTGGGTATTCCTGGAGGCGATGCCCTTGCCAGGCTTTATCTTGGGGGCCTGGGAGTCGAGCCTGCTGCCTCTCCTGGGGCACTGGGGCCTTTGGTGTCTGGTGGCCCAGCGGGCTGCCTTGGGCTGCCCCACCTCTCTGACCCCCAGTGAAGAAGGAGCGTTGCCCTGAACCCGGGTTCAAGTTCAGATGCAGCAAATGCTCCGCCAGACGTCGGCGGTGCAGTGGGAGAGTGTGGGTTGATTTGGGAATAGCCCTAGAAGGCCACACCAGCCTGGGCGCTGCTGGGCTGACTGCGCCGGGGGAGCGCGCCTCGGGGGCCCTTTCGCTCCTGCTCTGCGCCGCGCGCCCGCCCCACCGCCCGCCTCGCCTCGGCCAGGAGGGAGGAGGCCCCCGGGCCGGAGAGGGTGGGCGCTGACCTCGGCTCCGCGCACGCTCGGGCCCCTCGCCTGTGGGTCCTGATCCGGGCTCTGGGAAGGTGGGCCTGGCGTCCCCCGCCTGAGCGGCCCCTACCGCTCCAGGGGGTCCTTTGGCGGAGGAGTTCCAGGTCTTTCTCCGAGGACGGGAGGCTTTGCTGAGGACCCCCACAGAATGATGTGCGTTTCACGGTCATCCTGTTGGGCAGCCTTTTTATGAAGCCCTCACATCTACTTATCTCGAATGCTAATTCTGGGACCCTAGCCCCGGCTCATCCCCCTTTAGCCCCAGAGCCCCCCCCCCACGCCCCCACGTCAGAAGTGCCCGCTGAGGGTTGTGGGGGCGGGGGTACCGACAGGCCTGAGTGGGAGCGCCAGATACCTGCTGCTGCTGCCACTTGGTGGGAATGTGGCTCTTTGGAGCTCATTGTCCCTACAGTGGCCACTGAGCACCTGTGGTGTTTTGTCTTTCCTATTTATTTTGCAAGCATCATAGATTAACAGGCAGCTGAGAGAAACGATGCAGAGACGTGTCCGAAGGTACCTCTGGTGTCCCGTCCAGGGCCTCCTCAGACCCTGAGTGTTCCCAGGCCACGCTCTGCCGTGCCCGCATTCCTGAGGCCCAGCGGTCTCTTCCACTTCATCACAAGGGCACCTCCCGCCGGCCTCTCACCCTCTCACCCTCTCACGGCGGCTGTTTGGTTCTCAGTGATGAGCAGCACAGGCTGTTCCTGAATCTCACTGGTGGCATTCCGTTGCTCAGTAGCCACAGTCGGCCGGAAGCTCCCTGACCAGATGCGGTGGGTATTCCTGGAGGCGATGCCCTTGCCAGGCTTTATCTTGGGGGCCTGGGGAGTACGAGCCTGCTGCCTCTCCTGGGGCACTGGGGCCTTTGGTGTCTGGTGGCCCAGCGGGCTGCCTTGGGCTGCCCCACCTCTCTGACCCCCAGTGAAGAAGGAGCGTTGCCCTGAACCCGGGTTCAAGTTCAGATGCAGCAAATGCTCCCCCAGACGTCGGCGGTGCAGTGGGAGAGTGTGGGTTGATTTGGGAATAGCCCTAGAAGGCCACACCAGCCTGGGCGCTGCTGGGCTGACTGGTTATAACACACACCACCACCACCACTGCCCACCGCCCTTTTGGATAAAGGGGCTGGCCTTACTGTTTGCCCATCGGGGCCAGGTGGCTCTCTCTGTATGGACTCCTTCCCCCACCCACGGTGTCCATCTCTGCAGGCAGCCTTATTCCAGCTGCTCTTCTAAATATGGAGCCAAAACGTTATGACAGTGATGTCTTTATCCAATCTAAATGGTTCACCATAACACCTGCATTTGCATGTGGAAAAAACAGTGCTAAAATCCAGCCAGTGCTACCACCCGTCCCTGTCAGCTTTCACGCAAGTTATCTGACTCTTCTAAGCTTTCGTTATTTCAGCTGAAAAAATGGTCTTTGAAACTATTCTGCTGGCCTCCCAGGATGAAATGAGGCAATGAATGTGGAAGCACTTCTAAACTGCAGAGCACCCAGAGTTATGAGAACTGAGCAGTGCTGATTAGGATTCTGTGGCATTTCAGGATATTGGGTCTGAAAATCGCCTCTGATCCTCTCAGAATTTTTGGCATTAGCCGTTTGCCACAGCTGGTCAGTTCCCAAAGCCGTGAGACAGAGAAGCTGTCTGGACCTGGTGGTTCTCCCCCCGTCATGTAGCCTCTTATTCTACCCAGCATTTCTGCTCTAATACCTGTGATTTGTGTATTTCCATCCCAGCCAGCTGTGTGCACTTCTGACTCCCTGGTTCTGGCAATGGGGGTGCCGTTTCACTCTCCTTCTGACTCTCGCCTCCCTTCCCAGAAGACCTGCAGAGGGGAGGGGCTGTGCCAACGTCTAGGGAGCACGTCTCAGGCCAGGAGAAGCAAGTCTTGGCCCATCAGAGGGGTGGCAAGAAGACCATTGCTGGGGAGGCGTCTACAAGGGCCGAGTAGTTGGAGATGACTGGCTGTGTGAGGAGAAGGCAGAAGGCCACAGAGGGCCGTTGTGGACACTGCAGTGGCTTTCACTCTGTGAGTGTTTTGTCAGCCTACCAGCGTCTGCGCATGCCTGAGAAGTCGAGAGGAACACAGCTGCCCCATCTCCCGTGTTCTGCACTGAGCCCGCCCTCTGCCTGTAGACCCCGCCTCAGACGAGGCCCGCGTGTCCCAGCTTCCTCAGCACATGGGTCTCACCCGTGTTCTCTGTGGCCCCTGAGACCTGGTTATGTGGCTTCCCCCACCTGAGGTGTTTTCTCGAAGAGTCTGCACTATCCTGACATCCCTGCAAAGCCTCTGACGCCTTTGCCAGGCCAGGCTTTCTCCATCCAGGGCCTCTTCCCCGTGTTCCTCTCACGTCATGGCCTTTGTCACAGTACTGGTGACAGGGACCCAGGGCTGTGTTTACACTCCCGTGGGTGGTTGTGTCCATTGTGGGGGGGAGAATAACACCATAAAGGTTTAATCCAGTGTTGGATGCTTGGTTTACATACTTGGAGGCTTTTCTGGATTCCAAACAAATAGCGTTATCATTGCAGAAAACGTTTGAAACCACAGCAGGCATAGCGCGGAGGTTACTCTCACATCCAGAGTGTGGTTGCGTGTCCTGCTGACCCTTTAGGTGCATGTGTGCATGCAGATGTCTTTGTTCTACAGAATCAGGGAGAACCATTAAACGCAGTGCTGATTAGGATTCTGTGGCATTTCAGGATATTGGGTCTGAAAATCGCCTCTGATCCTCTCAGAATTTTTGGCATTAGCCGTTTGCCACAGCTGGTCAGTTCCCAAAGCCGTGAGACAGAGAAGCTGTCTGGACCTGGTGGTTCTCCCCCCGTCATGTAGCCTCTTATTCTACCCAGCATTTCTGCTCTAATACCTGTGATTTGTGTATTTCCATCCCAGCCAGCTGTGTGCACTTCTGACTCCCTGGTTCTGGCAATGGGGGTGCCGTTTCACTCTCCTTCTGACTCTCGCCTCCCTTCCCAGAAGACCTGCAGAGGGGAGGGGCTGTGCCGACGTCTAGGGAGCACGTCTCAGGCCAGGAGAAGCAAGTCTTGGCCCATCAGAGGGGTGGCAAGAAGACCATTGCTGGGGAGGCGTCTACAAGGGCCGAGTAGTTGGAGATGACTGGCTGTGTGAGGAGAAGGCAGAAGGCCACAGAGGGCCGTTGTGGACACTGCAGTGGCTTTCACTCTGTGAGTGTTTTGTCAGCCTACCAGCGTCTGCGCATGCCTGAGAAGTCTAGAGGAACACAGCTGCCCCATCTCCCGTGTTCTGCACTGAGCCCGCCCTCTGCCTGTAGACCCCGCCTCAGACGAGGCCCGCGTGTCCCAGCTTCCTCAGCACATGGGTCTCACCCGTGTTCTCTGTGGCCCCTGAGACCTGGTTATGTGGCTTCCCCCACCTGAGGTGTTTTCTCGAAGAGTCTGCACTATCCTGACATCCCTGCAAAGCCTCTGACGCCTTTGCCAGGCCAGGCTTTCTCCATCCAGGGCCTCTTCCCCGTGTTCCTCTCACGTCATGGCCTTTGTCACAGTACTGGTGACAGGGACCCAGGGCTGTGTTTACACTCCCGTGGGTGGTTGTGTCCATTGTGGGGGGGGAGAATAACACCATAAAGGTTTAATCCAGTGTTGGATGCTTGGTTTACATACTTGGAGGCTTTTCTGGATTCCAAACAAATAGCGTTATCATTGCAGAAAACGTTTGAAACCACAGCAGGCATAGCGCGGAGGTTACTCTCACATCCAGAGTGTGGTTGCGTGTCCTGCTGACCCTTTAGGTGCATGTGTGCATGCAGATGTCTTTGTTCTACAGAATCAGGGTCATATTTTATAGCTTTATTGCCCTCAACTTTCCACTTTCAACATAACAGTAAAGTGTTGTTTCTCATGTCACTAATATTTTCCGAAGACATTTTTTTAAATTTTTTTTTCCTTTTCCCCATCATACCTCTTTTATTCATATTTGTTTTCATCCATCTTTTATTCTTTGGCCTGTGTGAGCCTCCCATCACAGTGGCCTCTGTCATGGCAGAGCGCCAGCTCCGGATGCTGCACTCCAGAGCACTGGCTCACAACTGGACACACCGGTCTAGCCGCTCCACAGCACGTGGAATCTTCCCGGGCCAGGGATTGAACCGGTGCCCCTTGCACAGCAAGACGGACTCTTTGCCCACTGGGCCACCAGGGAAGCTCCCGAAGACCTATTTCTGAAATGACTGCATAGTATTCTGTCTTATATGTGTACCAGAATTGATCTAACCAATATCCTATTTGGGTTATTTCCAATTTTTTAAGAGTAAACAATGCTGTGAATAACAACTTTGCCTTTAAACTTTTATATATATATAAAGAGTACATATAGAATATATATCATTTAAAGTATATAAAGCACGTCAGTGACTGGAGAAGGAAATGATAACCTGCTCCAGTATTCTTGCCTGGAGACTCCCATGAGCAGAGGAGCCTGGGGACTTCTGTCCGTGGAGTTGCAGAGAGTTGGACACTCCTGAGCAACTGATACACACAGTCTGTAAAGACCCTGATTCTCTTCCTTCACTGAAGGACTTTTATCATTTCTTTAGGAGATTCCTAGAAGTGAAATTACTAAGTGAAACATACGCACATTTTTAAGGTTTTGAATATAAATTGCTGAGTTTCCTTCCAGACAGTCCCTTTTATAAACATGTATACCCTGTTTCATGTCTATCTCCTCCTTTCCTCCAATAAACCCTCCAGTACTGGGTGTTTTCTTACTCTTTCCCAATTAGATAAGTGAAACGCTACCCTGTTATTTTAATTTATACTCCTGGGTCATTAGTGAATAGAAATTTTTTATATTTGTTAGCTATTTGTATGTCTGTCTTTAGCTGCCTCATTCTTTCCTGCGTTCCTTTTGTTAGTGTTCCTTCTTAGTGCGTTTTGGAGCTGCCTCTCCACAGGAGATTTTCCAGCCGGTGGAGATGCTGCTAGGTGGGAGTGTTCCCTGTGGTCCTAGGTGCTGTCTCTTCTGAGGATATTGGAGGTCTGGCTGTGCCCTTCCACCTGGGGCCATGCCCTCCCCGCGGTGCCTGGGCACTCGCCTCCTGTGGGCCAGTTGAGAACCGCCTGACAAGGCTTGACTCACCTGTGTGTGCGGCTACACCCTTTTAAGGTTCCCGGTCTGCTGCATCGTGCACCTCTGTGTTTAAACAGGTTTGGTGACTTTATTTGGAAGGTTGCGTCCAAAGGAGACTGTCACCAGGGACCTGGTTGGGGGCGGGGGTCAGCCTGGAGGGCGTGGATGGCGGTGCTGCCCACAGCTCCTTGAGCAGCAGAGAGCCCCTGGGGGCCTTCCTGGGGGCACCCAGTTAGCAGGGATTCCAGTCGTCTCCTGGGACCCATGGCGTTTCAGATAGAGAGGTCTTCCAGTTTTAGGGAAGGGAAAGCATGGCAGGGATTGGGAGATGCAGCCATTCCAGTTGCTCCGAGGTGTCAGAAGCTCTCGTGTCTGGGAATCACATCCAGAATCAGCGCCAAGAGAGCGGCTCCTGCCCCTTTCCTGTGAAGGGGCTTCCTGGCTCTCAGAGCAAGAAGGAAGGAGCCCAGAGTGAGAGCAGAGCATCTCTGTGAAAGGGGCCTCCGGGGCCAAAGCATCACAGTCAGACTTCAGCAGGCTGTTCACATGGGTCCTGCTCCCCACTTCCTCTCGCAGATGTCCCCTGCTGCGACCCTGCGGAGCAGCGAGAGGTGCTGTGCCCCTTCCGAGGCCCAGTCCACTGCCAGCACACACCTCCTCTGAGGCTGCCCCTCAGCACGCTCCTCCTTTCCTCCAATAAACCCTCCAGTACTGGGTGTTTTCTTACTCTTTCCCAATTAGATAAGTGAAACGCTACCCTGTTATTTTAATTTATACTCCTGGGTCATTAGTGAATAGAAATTTTTTATATTTGTTAGCTATTTGTATGTCTGTCTTTAGCTGCCTCATTCTTTCCTGCGTTCCTTTTGTTAGTGTTCCTTCTTAGTGCGTTTTGGAGCTGCCTCTCCACAGGAGATTTTCCAGCCGGTGGAGATGCTGCTAGGTGGGAGTGTTCCCTGTGGTCCTAGGTGCTATCTCTTCTGAGGATATTGGAGGTCTGGCTGTGCCCTTCCACCTGGGGCCATGCCCTCCCCGCGGTGCCTGGGCACTCGCCTCCTGTGGGCCAGTTGAGAACCGCCTGACAGGGCTTGACTCACCTGTGTGTGCGGCTACACCCTTTTAAGGTTCCCGGTCTGCTGCATCGTGCACCTCTGTGTTTAAACAGGTTTGGTGACTTTATTTGGAAGGTTGCATCCAAAGGAGACTGTCACCAGGGACCTGGTTGGGGGCGGGGGTCAGCCTGGAGGGCGTGGATGGCGGTGCTGCCCACAGCTCCTTGAGCAGCAGAGAGCCCCTGGGGGCCTTCCTGGGGGCACCCAGTTAGCAGGGATTCCAGTCGTCTCCTGGGACCCATGGCGTTTCAGATAGAGAGGTCTTCCAGTTTTAGGGAAGGGAAAGCATGGCAGGGATTGGGAGATGCAGCCATTCCAGTTGCTCCGAGGTGTCAGAAGCTCTCGTGTCTGGGAATCACATCCAGAATCAGCGCCAAGAGAGCGGCTCCTGCCCCTTTCCTGTGAAGGGGCTTCCTGGCTCTCAGAGCAAGAAGGAAGGAGCCCAGAGTGAGAGCAGAGCATCTCTGTGAAAGGGGCCTCCGGGGCCAAAGCATCACAGTCAGACTTCAGCAGGCTGTTCACATGGGTCCTGCTCCCCACTTCCTCTCGCAGATGTCCCCTGCTGCGACCCTGCGGAGCAGCGAGAGGTGCTGTGCCCCTTCCGAGGCCCAGTCCACTGCCAGCACACACCCTCCTCTGAGGCTGCCCCTCAGCACGGTGGGGGTGTAGAGAGGCCCATGCTGGGCACTGCCCTCTGGGCGTGGTTGCATCCAGAAGTCTTCATGTGTATACGCATGTGTGTGTGCTACGTGGCTTCAGTCATGTCCCACTCTTTGCGACCCTGTGGACTAGCCTGCCAGACTCCTCCGTCCATGGGATTCTCCAGGCAAGAATATGTGGGCCTCCCAGGTGGCACTAGTGGCAAAGCATCCACCTGACCATGCTGGAGACATGACACACAGGTTTGATCCCTTGGCTGGGACAACCCCTGGGGGAGAGCACGGCAGCCCACTCCAGTGTTCTTGCCTGGAGAGTCCCATAGACAGGAGCCTCGCGGCCTGCAGTCCATAGGGTCACAAAGAGCCGGACACAGCTGAAGCAACTTACTGTATATGTATCTTTTTTAAAAAATTATTGTTAATTGAAGGATAATTTCTTTACAGTATTGCTTTTGTTTCTACCAAACATCCACATTTCAGTGGTTATTCTTAAAAGTCAACCATCCAGTCGTGCATTCACTTACTGAGCACCTGCTGTGTGCCAGGCATGGTGTTCATGCTGGGATACAAAGGTAACCAAGAGAACCAGTCCAGTCATGGTGGGCAACTGAAGTGGGTGTGAGGGGGGTCCCTGCATTCAAGTATCGCCAAAGCCACAGTTCACATCTTGAGGCTGAGGTTTCCAGGCCCCCACCCCCACGCCCACAGCAGGACCAGTCACGGTGCCGCCTCCGGGAGCCATTCTTATCTTTTCTGACATCAGCAATAGCGGCGCTAGCAAGGCTGCTGGATAGCGGCCAAGGGGCTTCCTGGCTCTCAGAGCAAGAAGGAAGGAGCCCAGAGTGAGAGCAGAGCATCTCTGTGAAAGGGGCCTCCGGGGCCAAAGCATCACAGTCAGACTTCAGCGGGCTGTTCACATGGGTCCTGCTCCCCACTTCCTCTCGCAGATGTCCCCTGCTGCGACCCTGCGGAGCAGCGAGAGGTGCTGTGCCCCTTCCGAGGCCCAGTCCACTGCCAGCACACACCCTCCTCTGAGGCTGCCCCTCAGCACGGTGGGGGTGTAGAGAGGCCCATGCTGGGCACTGCCCTCTGGGCGTGGTTGCATCCAGAAGTCTTCATGTGTATACGCATGTGTGTGTGCTACGTGGCTTCAGTCATGTCCCACTCTTTGCGACCCTGTGGACTAGCCTGCCAGACTCCTCCGTCCATGGGATTCTCCAGGCAAGAATATGTGGGCCTCCCAGGTGGCACTAGTGGCAAAGCATCCACCTGACCATGCTGGAGACATGACACACAGGTTTGATCCCTTGGCTGGGACAACCCCTGGGGGAGAGCACGGCAGCCCACTCCAGTGTTCTTGCCTGGAGAGTCCCATAGACAGGGGAGCCTGGCGGGCTGCAGTCCATAGGGTCACAAAGAGCCGGACACAGCTGAAGCAACTTACTGTATATGTATCTTTTTTAAAAAATTATTGTTAATTGAAGGATAATTTCTTTACAGTATTGCTTTTGTTTCTACCAAACATCCACATTTCAGTGGTTATTCTTAAAAGTCAACCATCCAGTCGTGCATTCACTTACTGAGCACCTGCTGTGTGCCAGGCATGGTGTTCATGCTGGGATACAAAGGTAACCAAGAGAACCAGTCCAGTCATGGTGGGCAACTGAAGTGGGTGTGAGGGGGGTCCCTGCATTCAAGTATCGCCAAAGCCACAGTTCACATCTTGAGGCTGAGGTTTCCAGGCCCCCACCCCCACGCCCACAGCAGGACCAGTCACGGTGCCGCGGCCTCCGGGAGCCATTCTTATCTTTTCTGACATCAGCAATAGCGGCGCTAGCAAGGGCTGCTGGGAGCTGAGTCAGAGTGTCTTCTCCCCTCCTTGCTTCCAGGAGCAGCTGGGCTCTTGTCTCCTGTTCTGCTCAGCTCAGAACTCCAGTTCTCTCCCTGTCTTGGTTTCTCAGTAGTATATTCCAAGGAAAAACTCAGCATCTACAATGTGACCAGCAGTGCTGTGCATGCAGTAGGTACCCACTACATGTTACTCAAGTTAAATTCAGATGAGGAACAACTGGTTTTCCTGATAACCACTAGTTCGGGAGATAGTGAAGAACAGGGGAGCCTGGCGTGCTACAGCCTCAGAGAGTCAGACGTGACTTAGAGACGGAACAAGAACTAGTTCAGCCAGCGGTCCTTTAGGGTACTTTAGAAAGGAACCCCTTTTTGAGGAAGGTGACCAAACTGGATTCACCAATTAGCTTAGTCCCAGGGCATCTCTGAGTGGAATTAGAGACATTTTCCCTCCCTGCTCATGCCACGGGAGGGACGGAAAAGAAGAGGGTAGAAGAGGAGCTGAGTAAAAAGAGGGACGCTTTGGAAGTCCAGAGGAGGCTGAGTTAAAAGTCCACAGTGACCCCACGATAAAGAATGCATGGAAACACAGGTTTAATCCCTAGTCCAGGAAAATCCCCCATGCCACGGAGCAGCCGAGCCCGTTTGCCGTAACTGCTAAGCCTGTGCTGTAGAAGCCGGGAGCCTCCGCAACAGACGTCGCTGCAATGAGGCGCCTGCACACACAGCCAGAGAGCAGCCCCGCTGGCTGCACCAAGCGAAGGCCCATGCAGCAATGAAGACCCAGCGCAGCCAAGAAATAAATTAATTAAATTATTTTCTTTAAAAGGTCCACATTAGGGCTTCCCTGGTGGTCCAGTGGGTAAACAGTCCGCCTTGCAGTGCAAGGGGCGCCGGTTCGATCCCTGGCCCGGGGAGATCCCACGTGCCGCGGAGCAGCTGGACCGCTGTGCCCAATTATGAGCCAGTGTTCTAGAACGCATGCACCCAGAGCCGGTGCTCCACCACGAGAGAGGCCACTGCAATGGGAGGCCCCCACAGGCCAAAGAATAAAGATGCATGAAAATAAATAAATACAAATCCAATAGGAGAGGCCAAAATTTAAAAAAAAAAAAAAGTCCATGTTAATACTACCTCCTCATTTCCTGAACACTAAATTGTAGGCTGACAACTTCTGGGGCCCTGTTTGGGCACCTACCAGAGCGAGCCCCTGTATGTCTCCACAAGCGGGGCTTACACCCTGTCTTTGTAGAGCACACCGGCCCCTGCCAGCCGCCTCCTGCAGAGACGCTCGGGCCGCCCTGTGACACCCGTAGGATGAGGGGGGCGAGACTGAGCGTCCACGTCACAGCTGGGACATCACTGACCGTTGGCACCTCCTTTCCCTGTCCCCTCACTCCGTGTTCCACGAGTTTCTGGGCTCCGGGAGGTGTCTCCCCAGCGCCACCACCCATCCACCAGCTCCCCACGGGTGTTCCCTGGGACTCTGCCGACGCTGGCTGGCAGGGGAGGCAGGCGGACGGGCTGCTCTCCCCACCCCAGCCGGAGAGCACCTGCGCTGTATTTTGGGGAATGTGTGTAGCATTTTGGGGCTTCCCCGGCGGCTCAGCGGTAAAGAACCTGCCTGCAGTGCAGGAATCACAGGAGACGCAGCTCGATCCTGCGTTTGGGAAGATCCCTGGGAAGAAGGCATGGCAACCCACGCCAGTGCTCTTGCCTGGAGAATCCCGTTGACAGAGGAGCCTGGCGGGCTACAGCCTATAGGGTCACAGAGAGACGTGACTGAAGCAATTTAGTACATGTGTAGCATTTTACTTGAGGGTAGTTAAAAAAAAAAAGTTTTTGCTGCTTAAAGAGTTTGAAAACCACCGGGACCCTTCTGCACAGCCCATCCCTGTTCATTCTTAGTTTGTTAGCCTTCCTGGGTCCGCCGGCTGCCCTTCTGCACCGAATCCTGTCCTGCACGTGCCCAGGAGGCTCTGCCACCTCGAGGCTGAGATGCTGCCTGTCAGGAGCCTGCTCCAGCCCACGTGACACCCGGAGGGGTTCCCTCCTGTGTGGAATTCAGGGTCGTAACAGTACAGCACGCTGATCTCAGGCATGCGGCCTGATGGCATTTTGCAGGTTCTAGAACGCTGCACCCAGAGCCGGTGCTCCACCACGAGAGAGGCCACTGCAATGGGAGGCCCCCACAGGCCAAAGAATAAAGATGCATGAAAATAAATAAATACAAATCCAATAGGAGAGGCCAAAATTTAAAAAAAAAAAAAAGTCCATGTTAATACTACCTCCTCATTTCCTGAACACTAAATTGTAGGCTGACAACTTCTGGGGCCCTGTTTGGGCACCTACCAGAGCGAGCCCCTGTATGTCTCCACAAGCGGGGCTTACACCCCGTCTTTGTAGAGCACACCGGCCCCTGCCAGCCGCCTCCTGCAGAGACGCTCGGGCCGCCCTGTGACACCCGTAGGATGAGGGGGGCGAGACTGAGCGTCCACGTCACAGCTGGGACATCACTGACCGTTGGCACCTCCTTTCCCTGTCCCCTCACTCCGTGTTCCACGAGCTTCTGGGCTCCGGGAGGTGTCTCCCCAGCGCCACCACCCATCCACCAGCTCCCCACGGGTGTTCCCTGGGACTCTGCCGACGCTGGCTGGCAGGGGAGGCAGGCGGACGGGCTGCTCTCCCCACCCCAGCCGGAGAGCACCTGCGCTGTATTTTGGGGAATGTGTGTAGCATTTTGGGGCTTCCCCGGCGGCTCAGCGGTAAAGAACCTGCCTGCAGTGCAGGAATCACAGGAGACGCAGCTCGATCCTGCGTTTGGGAAGATCCCTGGGAAGAAGGCATGGCAACCCACGCCAGTGCTCTTGCCTGGAGAATCCCGTTGACAGAGGAGCCTGGCGGGCTACAGCCTATAGGGTCACAGAGAGACGTGACTGAAGCAATTTAGTACATGTGTAGCATTTTACTTGAGGGTAGTTAAAAAAAAAAAGTTTTTGCTGCTTAAAGAGTTTGAAAACCACCGGGACCCTTCTGCACAGCCCATCCCTGTTCATTCTTAGTTTGTTAGCCTTCCTGGGTCCGCCGGCTGCCCTTCTGCACCGAATCCTGTCCTGCACGTGCCCAGGAGGCTCTGCCACACCTCGAGGCTGAGATGCTGCCTGTCAGGAGCCTGCTCCAGCCCACGTGACACCCGGAGGGGTTCCCTCCTGTGTGGAATTCAGGGTACGTAACAGTACAGCACGCTGATCTCAGGCATGCGGCCTGATGGCATTTTACATGTTTGCACACCTGGTGAACACTGCGCCCGTCACAGGAAGTGTGCAGTGTTCCAGCGCTCAGGAAGGCTCCTTCGTGGTCACACTCACCCCAGGGTAACCACATCAGGGCCTCTGTCTCCAGGGTGAGATGGTGCTGCTTCTCAGACTCGATGTCACAATGCACTCCGTGTCCAGAGGGTCTGTTCGTGTTGCGTGCCTCCAGAGACCTGCGTTTTAATGGGTTTGAGTGTTCCTTGTGCGTCTGTCCGTGTGGACAGAGGTCCAAGTGTCCAAAGCCTCTTGTGAGCTCCTCTTGAGCACCCTTGGGGCTCCCACCTGTGCCTGGGGCCGCCGTGCGCCGGCTGGGGGTCCTGCTCCCTCTAGTCGCAGCCCGCGTGCCTCTCCGGGAGGCCTGTGCGAGCTCCAGTCCTGGGCTCGAGTGGACGCAGGTGGGGCGGCTGCTGGAGGGAGTCCGAGCGCTGGGGAGTTCCTGGGGGCCTGAACCACAGCGTACTCATCGCCTGTCAATTAATAAAACAGATCAGGAACTTATCGAACTGAAAGGCTTTCCTGGCGCTTCCTTTAATTCTGTGTTTTGACTTGCTGCTTTCATGTCTTCCTCTGCTTTCCTTTACCCCGTGGGCCCTCTGGGGGTTGGGGTCTCCGTGCGAGGACTGAGATGCAGATGAGCAGGGGTGGCCTGGGGCTGCTCCGTGGGTCCAGGACAGCACGCTGCAGCGTCTTCGAGGAAGGTGAACAACTGTCCTTCGAAGTGTGTCAGGGTCTCACATGTGGAGTGAAGACCTCCCACAGCCTTGAGTGTGGTGGGCTCTGGGGCTGAGAGCTTCGTGTGGCCTTCCCTTGGGGGTTGCCAGTGTCGCCCTGCAACTCCCCATCGGCCCCCCAAGGAAGCTGGTGTGTCATCCTTTGCCTTTGCGAATTTCTTTGTTCCTCCTAAACGTCCTGCCTCGTTGCCAGGTCGTTTACTTTCCGTTTCATCACATCTGTGTGTCTTTCGGAAGCTGCCGTGTGTCTTTTGGTCTTCAGAGCCTTTGATTCTGAGACAGGTCCGAGGGGACTGAGGCACACGCCTAGAAAGCCCCTTAGACGGCCTCTTTTGTGGGGGACGCTGTTGTGGACGGGCGCTGGGGTCCCTGGGGAAGGGCTCTGCAGCCTAAAGCTGTTGTCTTTACCTGGTCGTCTGAGCTAGAGGAACTCAGAGACTAAAATACTGTCCGCGTCCTGTTTTCCACGGCTCAGGGGCGTAAGGCGGTGGCTTCCCACCCACACATTGTGACCTCGCTTCCCCCGCCAGTCTGGAATAATAACGGGGTGTTGCTATGGGACAAAACAAACCACTCTGCCTGTAGTGTGGCCCCCGCACGGCGGAGGAGGTGGCCCCCGGCTCCAGCAGCAGCTGCAGGTGCAGGGACGAGCAGGTCGTCAGACTTCACAGGAATGTGCTCCTTTGGCCTGGAAGGTGATGCTGAAGCTCCACAGCGGATGCTCTTGTGAGCAGTGGTTGTTGGGGCAGCTGCACTCCGTCCTCAGGAGAGGAGCCTCCCTGGAACGGGTACGTCCCTGTTCGCCTTGAGCTGGAGTCACTGCTCCCCTACCCCAAACTGGGAACAGCTTCCCAGAAATGTGACCTCACTGCTTGTCAGGGGTGCCTCTTCTCCACCCACCCAGTCGTGGACTCTGGTCACAGCCATCGAGGGGCCTTTCGTCCACACTGTGAGCTAGTCTGGATGGAGTCTCTTCTCATCTGAGGTGCCCTGACCCCTGGAAGTCTCGCTGGACACCCACCATTGACGCTCCTGAGCGTCTAGGTCTTCTCCTGTATTAGCCTCAGCTCCTCCCTTTGCTGGTCTTACGCCTGTGCACAGGTACTGCACCCTTCCGGGTCTCAGCCTCCTGGTCTGTAAAGCGGGAACAGCGACACCTCAGGGATGCTGTAAGGAGCGCGTGGCCCCGACCACCTCCTCTCCCGCAGTGGGAATCCCTGACAGGTAGGGAGGCCGCTGGCCGTGTTCCTAGATCTCTCTGACCTCCATTCTCAGCCCTGTGCCACACCTGCACTCAGCAGGCCTGGGTCCACAGGGGCAGGTCCCAGTTGTGCCCTGCAGAGCACACCCGTCTGGAGCCCACATGGGGCTCCTGGCTTCCCCAGCAGCTGTCGGCAGCCTCCCGCGGGAGCCGCTGCTTGTCCGAGCAGTTCTGCCGGTGCTGACGGCTACGCCATCCCTACTCAGGACGGAGGTGGGTGACAGGGTGCAGCCAGGGGCCAGGCTCAGCTATTGGCCCCACCCCATCTGACTCAGGTCTGTGGCCCGATTTTAAACTGTCCCAACGTGTCCGCCCCGGAAGCCATCCCGTGGCAGGTCCCACGCTCTGCCAGGTGCCTCTGAAGATGGCAGCCTGTGCTGGCTGGTCATCCCGTAGACGGACGTCTCTCCAAGGTTTTCCAGGAGGCGTGCGTGTGCGCACGCGTTCCTCGGCCCTGTCCTGAGGTGCTCGTGTACACTCCTGAGGTCTTCCACGGTTGGATATGTTGTGCTGATTGTGACCCCGGGACCCACCTCGATGAAGACCAGGATGTGAGAGATGGCAGCCCGTGCGGCTGTCCGCAGGCCTCTTAGCACCTGCGGTGAGGGCCTGCCCTGCTGGACCGGTTCCAGGCCAGAGTGTGGAGCGCGTTCCGGCCCTCTCTCCATCTGGTCCCTGCTTTCCTCACACAACAGTTTCAACCAGGGCCTGTGTCTGTTGTGGAGCTTCTTCGTGACTCCTCTGTTTGTCCTCACACATTCGCACTTGTGAGTACTGTTCGGCAGCTCACCGCTGGGCTCATGCAGACCATCAGCCTTAGGAAGCACTGCACACTAGCAAGGGCCATACTGGCATTCAGTGAAATGTTAATGAATGAATGAGTACTGAAACAGTAGCCCATAGCGGTAACGAGCAGGCCCCTGGGATATTTATGGCGCTGCTTTTAGACTTCGGTGTGGACCTGGACTCCTGGGAGTCTTGTTAGAGCGCAGATCCTGAGTTCCTCGGCCTCTGGCCTGAGGTCGTGCGTCTCCAGCAGGCCCCAGGTGGTGTCGGCGATGCTGGTTCAGGGAACACGCCTTGAGCGGGAGCTGGAACACCACAGAGTCCCCTGCGCTCTTGGCGCAGGCAGGAGTCAGGCCCGGGGCTGGACTTGCGGCTTGTTCTCTGTCCCGTCCAAGCGAAATAATTTTGACCTGATTGGGGTCACACTGTAGTCTTACCCTTGGTTGTGTTTCCTTTCATTTTCCACGTTGTAAAGGCTTCCTTGAGCCCTTCAACCCTTTCTAATACAGCACTTCATTGGCTTCATTGGCTTGATGTGCTTTTACAGTTTTCAGTTTTCACCACTGTGCATATTTTGATGAAGATTTTCCATCAGAATCTACCTGAGCTGCTGATGTCCTGTGACGGAACCTTGCTGTGGGCGGGGCCTCGGGGCGGGGCTTAGGAGGGGCGCGTGAACTTCATCGTCAGTCTGCGTTGTGAGATAGACTTGATTACAAGGGGTCCTTCATGTGTGAAATAACACAGTAGCCCCCTGGATGCCCTCAGGAGTATATTCACGATGAACTCAGCATTTCACAGCAGGAGAATGAGCTGGGGAATCCGGAGTGCTTCAGCCCCAGACTCCTGTCAGGAACAGCCGATGGGTACTGGAATGAGACTTCATGTCTAGGATCCTCCTTGGTCCTCGAGACTGGGGCAGTTTCAGGATCACTGGGAAGCGTCTAGCCCTGAAGGATTTTCCAAAAAGGACTGCTGTCATAGTAACAAGACGTCCTGTGGTCACCTTCCAAGCCAGACAACTGGACCTTTCTCAAGTTCAGGAGCGCCTTAAAGTTCAAGATACCTCCCTACTCCACAGGGCCATAAGCATCCAGTAAACAAATGTTTTTCAAGTATGACACATAAGTGAAAAAAATCACTTGTGAAGAGACCAGTGTGGACAGCTACTGGTTAGAGAAGAGGGAACGTGGATGCAGGTCACCAATACTGCTCTCGCATGCGTGAGATGCCTTCCGAAGGAACAGGGCTGAAACCATTGGTTCCTGTGGAGACTGTTCACCGAATACCGTTTGAATTTTGAGCTGTGTGGTTCTATTCCATTCAAACCATAAAGAAAAATACACCATAGCTGATTCTGTTTAAAAAGCATGCCGGGGGGAGCAGCTGGAGGAGCAGCCTCTCCAGGGCAGAGCTCCCCGCTGTGCCTGCCCAGGTGGCGGGGTGCTGCCGGGCCCGGAGCCCTGGGCTGCCGGGCCCCTCCGCGTCTCACGAGACAGCGGGCCTTGCTTTCCCTCCTCTTCTCTGTCCAGCATGATCTTGCAGGTTTCCCCAGCGTGACTGTGCTCAGGGCACATGTGGCCCGGGCTTCGGACTGCCTCTAAGGTGAACATTACCATGAGTGTTAAGAAGAGCATATTTTTTGTTAGTTTTGTTTTAAGAGCATTTTAAGGAAATGATTTGGTTAGTTTGTTGAAGATTTTCCATCAGAATCTACCTGAGCTGCTGATGTCCTGTGACGGAACCTTGCTGTGGGCGGGGCCTCGGGGCGGGGCTTAGGAGGGGCGCGTGAACTTCATCGTCAGTCTGCGTTGTGAGATAGACTTGATTACAAGGGGTCCTTCATGTGTGAAATAACACAGTAGCCCCCTGGATGCCCTCAGGAGTATATTCACGATGAACTCAGCATTTCACAGCAGGAGAATGAGCTGGGGAATCCGGAGTGCTTCAGCCCCAGACTCCTGTCAGGGAACAGCCGATGGGTACTGGAATGAGACTTCATGTCTAGGATCCTCCTTGGTCCTCGAGACTGGGGCAGTTTCAGGATCACTGGGAAGCGTCTAGCCCTGAAGGATTTTCCAAAAAGGACTGCTGTCATAGTAACAAGACGTCCTGTGGTCACCTTCCAAGCCAGACAACTGGACCTTTCTCAAGTTCAGGAGCACCTTAAAGTTCAAGATACCTCCCTACTCCACAGGGCCATAAGCATCCAGTAAACAAATGTTTTTCAAGTATGACACATAAGTGAAAAAAATCACTTGTGAAGAGACCAGTGTGGACAGCTACTGGTTAGAGAAGAGGGAACGTGGATGCAGGTCACCAATACTGCTCTCGCATGCGTGAGATGCCTTCCGAAGGAACAGGGCTGAAACCATTGGTTCCTGTGGAGACTGTTCACCGAATACCGTTTGAATTTTGAGCTGTGTGGTTCTATTCCATTCAAACCATAAAGAAAAATACACCATAGCTGATTCTGTTTAAAAAGCATGCCGGGGGGAGCAGCTGGAGGAGCAGCCTCTCCAGGGCAGAGCTCCCCGCTGTGCCTGCCCAGGTGGCGGGGTGCTGCCGGGCCCGGAGCCCTGGGCTGCCGGGCCCCTCCGCGTCTCACGAGACAGCGGGCCTTGCTTTCCCTCCTCTTCTCTGTCCAGCATGATCTTGCAGGTTTCCCCAGCGTGACTGTGCTCAGGGCACATGTGGCCCGGGCTTCGGACTGCCTCTAAGGTGAACATTACCATGAGTGTTAAGAAGAGCATATTTTTTGTTAGTTTTGTTTTAAGAGCATTTTAAGGAAATGATGGAGGAGGATAGAAACTCAGAGTTGCAGACCTTTATCCTTCAAGTTCAGTTCCCCCTTTTTTGTGAAAACCAACCTGAAAGGAGAGCTGAGCTGGGGATTGCCGTAGCCGAGTCAGACACTGTGGCACAGAGACCAGAGCGGCTCTGGGTTTCAGCTGCCCACAGCGAAGACGGAGGAGCCGGCAGCCTGAACGTTACCAGAATGTGGTGTGCTTCCTGCCCCCAGAGAGCCGGCAGAGTGCGGGCACCTCCCACAGCCTCCCCTCCCCGGCGACAGCAGCAGTGCCTAGCTGCCCTTCTCTACCCCTCCCCCTGCCCCCCCAGGGACACCGCAGGGGCCAAGCCCTACTAGCCCTCCCTAGAAGGAGGACAGCTGCACGAAGGGACTGAGGAGAAAAGACAATACCATTTATAATTTTCCTCCCCTTCCTTTGAAGTTAGATCAACAGGAGGGTGTTTCACTCAGACTCTGTTTCTTTGGGAATGGTATTAAGCCAGAACTGCATCTTAATCATCAGAAATGTGCCATTTACAGTTTTTAGGTAAATGGTAGCTAAGTGACTTTAAAATGAAACCTGGAGACCATGATTTCAGTTGTAAAAAGAATGAGTTTTTTGGTTCCCTTGAAGCGGCAGCAGCTTAGTGCTGCAGACTGAACACAGGACCAGAGTCAAGAGATGGGGTTCATTTCCAGCCTGGAATCAAGCAGCTTGGCGGCTCTAGGCAGATCTCAGCCTCTCCAAGCCCTTCAGCATAGAAGCTTAGAAGTGCACTTCCAGGTGGGGAGCTTATGGTTTTGTTATGGGCATGAGGACAGCTAATAAGACTTGCACTACACACCAAATGAGCCTGGCATGCTCTGAATTAAGTGTTTCCAGACGAAAGAGATTTGTTTAAACATATGGATAACTGTAGGAGAGCCCCTCAGGTCTCAAGAAAAAGAAAAGTTGACATTTTTAAGCTGGAAAGTAAGAGGTAATTATAGGAGCCCCAGCGTGACTGTGCTCAGGGCACATGTGGCCCGGGCTTCGGACTGCCTCTAAGGTGAACATTACCATGAGTGTTAAGAAGAGCATATTTTTTGTTAGTTTTGTTTTAAGAGCATTTTAAGGAAATGATGGAGGAGGATAGAAACTCAGAGTTGCAGACCTTTATCCTTCAAGTTCAGTTCCCCCTTTTTTGTGAAAACCAACCTGAAAGGAGAGCTGAGCTGGGGATTGCCGTAGCCGAGTCAGACACTGTGGCACAGAGACCAGAGCGGCTCTGGGTTTCAGCTGCCCACAGCGAAGACGGAGGAGCCGGCAGCCTGAACGTTACCAGAATGTGGTGTGCTTCCTGCCCCCAGAGAGCCGGCAGAGTGCGGGCACCTCCCACAGCCTCCCCTCCCCGGCGACAGCAGCAGTGCCTAGCTGCCCTTCTCTACCCCTCCCCCTGCCCCCCCAGGGACACCGCAGGGGCCAAGCCCTACTAGCCCTCCCTAGAAGGAGGACAGCTGCACGAAGGGACTGAGGAGAAAAGACAATACCATTTATAATTTTCCTCCCCTTCCTTTGAAGTTAGATCAACAGGAGGGTGTTTCACTCAGACTCTGTTTCTTTGGGAATGGTATTAAGCCAGAACTGCATCTTAATCATCAGAAATGTGCCATTTACAGTTTTTAGGTAAATGGTAGCTAAGTGACTTTAAAATGAAACCTGGAGACCATGATTTCAGTTGTAAAAAGAATGAGTTTTTTGGTTCCCTTGAAGCGGCAGCAGCTTAGTGCTGCAGACTGAACACAGGACCAGAGTCAAGAGATGGGGTTCATTTCCAGCCTGGAATCAAGCAGCTTGGCGGCTCTAGGCAGATCTCAGCCTCTCCAAGCCCTTCAGCATAGAAGCTTAGAAGTGCACTTCCAGGTGGGGAGCTTATGGTTTTGTTATGGGCATGAGGACAGCTAATAAGACTTGCACTACACACCAAATGAGCCTGGCATGCTCTGAATTAAGTGTTTCCAGACGAAAGAGATTTGTTTAAACATATGGATAACTGTAGGAGAGCCCCTCAGGTCTCAAGAAAAAGAAAAGTTTACATTTTTAAGCTGGAAAGTAAGAGGTAATTATAGGGATGAATCAGCCATGGAGTCACGTGACATTAGGTGATGAAAATACACTTGTATTGTCAGAGACTTGTGGCTCCAACAACATCATTCATACAAAGTTTCATCTTCTAAATTGGACGAGAGGGCTGGAGGGCCTTTTGCCGTTTGGGGTCAGGGTGGAGATGGGCATGTGAAGGAGGCAAGTCCTACCTTGTTCGGAGTGCCTGCCCTCTGTCTTCCCTACCAGTTCAACACTGTTGGACCAATTTGAACCTGAAAAGCTTGCCCTGCCGGCTTGGATGAAGTCTCACATCCTGTTCTCCTCTGCAAGAGCCAGCAATAATGCGGGTGGGGGCTTTCCTGAGTCCTTTATATGTCTTCATCTTCTAAACTGATGTGTGCTGACCATGAATGCCTGGATTCTTGGTCTCTTAGGGTTTTCCACCTGCCTGGAGCAAAAATGGAGCCTCCATGTGCACCAACCAGCCTACCACCACCTTTTAGGATTTCCATATTTCTCAACACAAACTTCGAATAAGCCTTCAGTTGACTGTTCAGAAGAATTGTTCTTGGACTTCCCTGGTGGATCAATGATAAAGAATCTGCCTGTGAATGCCGGAGACACAGGTTCGATCCCTAATCCAGGAAGATCCTACATGCAGCAGAGCACCTAAGCCCATGTGCCCACAACTACTGAGCCTGTGCTCTAGAGCCTGAGAGCCACAACTGTGCCATTTACAGTTTTAGGTAAATGGTAGCTAAGTGACTTTAAAATGAAACCTGGAGACCATGATTTCAGTTGTAAAAAGAATGAGTTTTTTGGTTCCCTTGAAGCGGCAGCAGCTTAGTGCTGCAGACTGAACACAGGACCAGAGTCAAGAGATGGGGTTCATTTCCAGCCTGGAATCAAGCAGCTTGGCGGCTCTAGGCAGATCTCAGCCTCTCCAAGCCCTTCAGCATAGAAGCTTAGAAGTGCACTTCCAGGTGGGGAGCTTATGGTTTTGTTATGGGCATGAGGACAGCTAATAAGACTTGCACTACACACCAAATGAGCCTGGCATGCTCTGAATTAAGTGTTTCCAGACGAAAGAGATTTGTTTAAACATATGGATAACTGTAGGAGAGCCCCTCAGGTCTCAAGAAAAAGAAAAGTTGACATTTTTAAGCTGGAAAGTAAGAGGTAATTATAGGGATGAATCAGCCATGGAGTCACGTGACATTAGGTGATGAAAATACACTTGTATTGTCAGAGACTTGTGGCTCCAACAACATCATTCATACAAAGTTTCATCTTCTAAATTGGACGAGAGGGCTGGAGGGCCTTTTGCCGTTTGGGGTCAGGGTGGAGATGGGCATGTGAAGGAGGCAAGTCCTACCTTGTTCGGAGTGCCTGCCCTCTGTCTTCCCTACCAGTTCAACACTGTTGGACCAATTTGAACCTGAAAAGCTTGCCCTGCCGGCTTGGATGAAGTCTCACATCCTGTTCTCCTCTGCAAGAGCCAGCAATAATGCGGGTGGGGGCTTTCCTGAGTCCTTTATATGTCTTCATCTTCTAAACTGATGTGTGCTGACCATGAATGCCTGGATTCTTGGTCTCTTAGGGTTTTCCACCTGCCTGGAGCAAAAATGGAGCCTCCATGTGCACCAACCAGCCTACCACCACCTTTTAGGATTTCCATATTTCTCAACACAAACTTCGAATAAGCCTTCAGTTGACTGTTCAGAAGAATTGTTCTTGGACTTCCCTGGTGGATCAATGATAAAGAATCTGCCTGTGAATGCCGGAGACACAGGTTCGATCCCTAATCCAGGAAGATCCTACATGCAGCAGAGCACCTAAGCCCGTGTGCCCCACAACTACTGAGCCTGTGCTCTAGAGCCTGAGAGCCACAACTCCTGAAGCCCAAGAGCCCTAGAGCCCACACTCCCCAAGGAGAGAAGCCACCACAGTGACAAGTCCGTGAGCTGTAACTAGAGAGTAGCCCCTGCTCTCTGCAACTAGAGAAGATTCTGCACAGCAGTGAAGACTCAGCACAGCCAAAAATAAACAAGTGCATTTTTTAAAATTTTGGCCTCTTTTATTGGTTTATTTATTTATTTATTTTCATCCATCTTCATTCTTTGGCCTGTGGGGGCCTCCCATTGCAGTGGCCTCTCCTGTAGCAGAGCTCCGGCTCTGGGCGCATGCGCTTCAGAGCACTGGCTCACTGTTGGACACACTGGTCTAGTCACTCTGCAGCACATGGCATCTTCCCAGTGGTGCCCCTTGCACTGCAAGGTGGACTCTTTACCCACTGGACCACCAGGGAAGCTCAGTAAATTTTTTCTTTTTTTTTTTTTTAAAGATTTATTTATTTCTTTAGTTTGGGCGGGGGTCGGGTTGGGGAGGGAGGGGAGCGGGCGGACCACTTCCATTGGTCTTTCTTTTTTTTTAAAAGATTTATTTTTTATTTATTTATTCTTATTTGAGGGGGGTGGGGTGGGGAGGGAGGGGAGCAGGTGGGCCACTTCTATTGGTCTTTCGTTTGTCCATTTTCATCCATCTTTGTTCTTTGGCCCGTGTGGGCCTCCCATCGCAGTGGCCTCTGTTGTCGCAGAGCGCCGGCTCTGGGCGCATGCGCTCCAGAGCTCCGGCTCAGTAATTGGACACACTGGTCTAGCCGCTCCATCTTCCCAGGCCAGGGCTCAAACCGGTGCCCCTTGCACTGCAAGGTGGTGTCCTTACCCGCTGGACCACCAGGGGTAGCCCTCTTTGCTCATTTTGAATAAGGATGTTTGTCTTTTCATTGTTGAGTTTTAAGGGTTCTTTATATATTTTAGTGTACATCCACTACAGATATAGATACAGATATAGATATGATTTGCAGAATTTTTCTCCTATTCTTCTTGAGGCAGTTTTGGTAATCTGCGTACTTCTAGGAATTTGTCCTTTTCACCTTGGTTATCAAATTTGTTGACATACAGTTATTAGTAGCATTCCTTTATCATACTTTTGAAAAGAAAAGGTTTTTTATTGTTTATTTATTTATTTGGCTTCACTGGGTCTTAGTTGCGGCATGTGGGATCTAGTTCCCTGACCAGGGATCAAACCAAGGCCCCCTGCATTGGGAACACAGAGTCTTAACCACTGGACCACCAGGGAAGTCCCCAAGAAAACTTTTAATTTTAGGACAGCTCTAAACTTATAGAAAAGTTGCATAGACAGTGCAGAGAGTTTCCACATGTAGATCATATCAAGTTTCCTCTGTTATTAACATCTAATGTTGACAAAATAAAATCTAATGGTACATATGTTATAATAGGTCTATAAATATTGATACATTTAAATGGAATACTTACCTTATTTTTCCTTAGTTTCTCCTAATATTTCTTTTAGGCTCATGTTTCCTCAAGCTCCTCTTGGCCACGAGAATTATGCTGACTTTGTTTTTTATTACCTCTATAAATGTAATGTTGAATTTAATCCATATTTTGAAGCCCTAATCCCCAGTTTGATGGTATTTAGGAGGTGATTAGGGTTACCTTAGGTCATGAGGGTAGGGGCCTCATGATGCAATTAATGTCCTTATAAAAAGAGGAAGAGACACAAGAGTACTCCATCATGTGAGGATACAGTTTGAAGGCAGCCGTCAGCAGATCAGGAAGAGAGCTCTCACCAGATAGCGAAATCCACCAGTACCTTGACCGTGGACTTCCCAGCCTCAAGACCTGTGACAAAAATAATATGTTGTTTCAACTAGCCATTCTGTGGTATTGTGTGATAGCAGCTCAAGCAATGACCTCAGCAGTTTAAGGAGAAATGGTCAGTTCCTTTGTGGATTGGTCTTTATCGGGGTTTGCCTGTTACGCTTCTCATTTTGAATAAGGATGTTTGTCTTTTCATTGTTGAGTTTTAAGGGTTCTTTATATATTTTAGTGTACATCCACTACAGATATAGATACAGATATAGATATGATTTGCAGAATTTTTCTCCTATTCTTCTTGAGGCAGTTTTGGTAATCTGCGTACTTCTAGGAATTTGTCCTTTTCACCTTGGTTATCAAATTTGTTGACATACAGTTATTAGTAGCATTCCTTTATCATACTTTTGAAAAGAAAAGGTTTTTTATTGTTTATTTATTTATTTGGCTTCACTGGGTCTTAGTTGCGGCATGTGGGATCTAGTTCCCTGACCAGGGATCAAACCAAGGCCCCCTGCATTGGGAACACAGAGTCTTAACCACTGGACCACCAGGGAAGTCCCCAAGAAAACTTTTAATTTTAGGACAGCTCTAAACTTATAGAAAAGTTGCATAGACAGTGCAGAGAGTTTCCACATGTAGATCATATCAAGTTTCCTCTGTTATTAACATCTAATGTTGACAAAATAAAATCTAATGGTACATATGTTATAATAGGTCTATAAATATTGATACATTTAAATGGAATACTTACCTTATTTTTCCTTAGTTTCTCCTAATATTTCTTTTAGGCTCATGTTTCCTCAAGCTCCTCTTGGCCACGAGAATTATGCTGACTTTGTTTTTTATTACCTCTATAAATGTAATGTTGAATTTAATCCATATTTTGAAGCCCTAATCCCCAGTTTGATGGTATTTAGGAGGTGATTAGGGTTACCTTAGGTCATGAGGGTAGGGGCCTCATGATGCAATTAATGTCCTTATAAAAAGAGGAAGAGACACAAGAGTACGCCATCATGTGAGGATACAGTTTGAAGGCAGCCGTCAGCAGATCAGGAAGAGAGCTCTTACCAGATAGCGAAATCCACCAGTACCTTGACCGTGGACTTCCCAGCCTCAAGACCTGTGACAAAAATAATATGTTGTTTCAACTAGCCATTCTGTGGTATTGTGTGATAGCAGCTCAAGCAATGACCTCAGCAGTTTAAGGAGAAATGGTCAGTTCCTTTGTGGATTGGTCTTTATCGGGGTTTGCCTGTTACGCTTCTCATTACTGTATTGGGAGTATGGATTTGGGGAGGAAGAGCTCAGAGGTGCCATTTTTATACATCTTATCAAGAGCAGACACTCTCAACAGGGCTTATCACTATTTATTTTGACCTTGATGATCAGGCTGAGAATGTTTGCCCCATTTCTCTACTTAAAGTTATTCTTTCTCTCACTTTCCATACTGAATCTTTGGGATGAATTCTGGGTGCAGCATGCACTTCAGGAGTTATGTTCTGCCTCCTTGCAGGTATGTATCTACACCAGTTGTTTGGTGTTATTCTATATGGGAGGTCTGCCTGTTCTCTCCCACTTATTGTTCAGGCATTTATTATGTTATTATGGACACATGACATTTGTTTTGTACATTGGGCTTAATGCAGTACCACTTTATTGATTTTGTTGCTCATATTGTTCCAGCCTCAGCAATTGGGAGCTTTTTCGATTGGTTCCTGTTTCTCCTTGACATGCCCCCAGGTTTATGTGTTGTGTTTTTATTACTTTCTTAATTTCTGTTATTAAAAATTTCCCAGGCTCATCTTGTGTATTCTGTGTACCAATTCTAGAATCAGTCAATTCTTCAAGGAGTTTCCTGGGTGTGAGGTATGATTCTTACTACTGGGATTCTTCTTAATTCCTTAAGCTCAATAGTAATGTTTCCTCTTTCAGTCCTGACTTTTTTTTAAAAAGATTTATTTATTTATTTATTTTGGGGGGGGGGGGAGGGGGAGGGAGGGGAGCAGGCAGACCACTTCTGTTGGTCTTTCATTTTGTCCATTTTCATCCATCCTTGTTCTCTGGCCCGTGTGGGCCTCCCATTGCGGTGGTCTCTGTTGTCGCAGAGCGCCGGCTCTGGGCGCATGCGCCCCAGAGCTCCGGCGCGGTAATTGGACACATTGGTCCAGCGGCTCTATGGCACGTGGGATCTTCCCAGGCCAGGGATCGAACCGGCGCCCCTTGCACTGCAAGGTGGTGTCCTTACCCACTGGACCACCAGGGAAGCCCAGTCCTGACTTTTAACAGTTCAAATCTTCCTTTCTTCTTGGTCCACCTACCTAAAATTTGTCACTTTTGTTTGATCTTTTCAAAGAACCAATTTTTGGTTTTGTTATTTTCTATATTTTTGATTCTCTATCACAGTCTAATCTTTATAATTACTTTCTACTTGAATTGGATTACTTTTGTGCTTTTATAGTTTCTAATGGTAGTAGTTTAGGGTATTGTTTTGAGATCTTTCTTTTTTTCGCTGTAGATATTTATAGCAATGAATCTCATCTATGTACTCCTTTAGCCAAGTCCCATAAATTCTGGTGTAGTGTGTTTGCATTTTCTTTAATCTCTCTGTATCTGCTAATTTCCATTGTGATTTCTTCTTTAACCCATTAGTTATTTACTGAGTGTGTTGTTTAATTTTCACATATTTGTGAATTTCCCCAATTTCCTTCTATTTTTGATTTCTAATTTCATTCCATTGTGGAAGGCATACTTTGCATAGTTTCAATCCTTTTAAATTTATTAAGACTTGTTTGGGGGTTTAAAATTTGATCTATCCTGGAGACTGTTCCATGTGACAGATTCTCCTAGCTTTTGTTTGTTTGGGAATGCCCCATTTCCCTTTCAATTTGGAAGGCATACTTTGCTGGCAATTTTAGAATTTCTGTTATTAAAAATTTCCCAGGCTCATCTTGTGTATTCTGTGTACCAATTCTAGAATCAGTCAATTCTTCAAGGAGTTTCCTGGGTGTGAGGTATGATTCTTACTACTGGGATTCTTCTTAATTCCTTAAGCTCAATAGTAATGTTTCCTCTTTCAGTCCTGACTTTTTTTTAAAAAGATTTATTTATTTATTTATTTTGGTGGGGGTGGGATGGGGAGGGAGGGGAGCAGGCAGACCACTTCTGTTGGTCTTTCATTTTGTCCATTTTCATCCATCCTTGTTCTCTGGCCCGTGTGGGCCTCCCATTGCGGTGGTCTCTGTTGTCGCAGAGCGCCGGCTCTGGGTGCATGCGCCCCAGAGCTCCGGCGCGGTAATTGGACACATTGGTCCAGCGGCTCTATGGCACGTGGGATCTTCCCAGGCCAGGGATCGAACCGGCGCCCCTTGCACTGCAAGGTGGTGTCCTTACCCACTGGACCACCAGGGAAGCCCAATCCTGACTTTTAACAGTTCAAATCTTCCTTTCTTCTTGGTCCACCTACCTAAAATTTGTCACTTTTGTTTGATCTTTTCAAAGAACCAATTTTTGGTTTTGTTATTTTCTATATTTTTGATTCTCTATCACAGTCTAATCTTTATAATTACTTTCTACTTGAATTGGATTACTTTTGTGCTTTTATAGTTTCTAATGGTAGTAGTTTAGGGTATTGTTTTGAGATCTTTCTTTTTTTCGCTGTAGATATTTATAGCAATGAATCTCATCTATGTACTCCTTTAGCCAAGTCCCATAAATTCTGGTGTAGTGTGTTTGCATTTTCTTTAATCTCTCTGTATCTGCTAATTTCCATTGTGATTTCTTCTTTAACCCATTAGTTATTTACTGAGTGTGTTGTTTAATTTTCACATATTTGTGAATTTCCCCAATTTCCTTCTATTTTTGATTTCTAATTTCATTCCATTGTGGAAGGCATACTTTGCATAGTTTCAATCCTTTTAAATTTATTAAGACTTGTTTGGGGGTTTAAAATTTGATCTATCCTGGAGACTGTTCCATGTGACAGATTCTCCTAGCTTTTGTTTGTTTGGGAATGCCTCATTTCTCTTTCAATTTGAAGGATAGTATTGCTGGATATAGAATTCTTGGTTGATATTCTTTTCTCCAGCCACAACTTGGAACAAGTCATTCTGCACCATGTTAGCCTCCATGGTTTCTGATGAGAAGACAGTTATTAATTCATTGAGGATCACTCATACACAACAAATTGTTATTATCTTGCTGTTTTTAAGATATTCTCTTTGGCTTTGGGTTTTGGTAGTTTGATTATAATGCATCTAAATGTGGGCCCAGGGCTTCCCTGGTGGTCCAGTGGGTAAGGACACTGCCTTGTAGTGCAAGGGGCGCCGGTTTGATCCCTGGCCTTGGAAGATCCCGCATGCTGCAGAGCGGCTAGACAGATATGTCCAGCTACCGAGCCGGAGCTCTGGAGTGCATGTGCCCAGAGCCAGTGCTCTGCAACGAGAGAGGCCACTGTGTTGGGAGGCCCTCACAGGCCAAAGAACAAAGATAAATAGATGAAAGATCAATAGGAGTGGCCAAAAAAAATAATAAATGTGGGCCTGAGTTTATCCTACTTATAACTGGTTCTACTTTTGGATATGTAAATTAAACTTTTTCATCAGATCTGGGAAGCTTTTGGCCACTCTCTTCAAATATCCTTTAGCCTTCATTTCTCTCTCCTCCTCTAGGACTTCCAGATGTGTTTCTTGGTATGCTTCATAGTATGGCACAGATAGTCTGTTTCTGAGACGCTTCATTTTCCTTCATTTTCCTTCATTTCTTTTTCTTTTTTGCTTCTCAGACTGGATGCTCTTAGTCAACCCATCTGAAAGTTTGCTGATTCTTTCTCTGCTACCTCTAATCTGCTATTGAGATTAGGGAATTTTTCATTTCAATTGTAATTTTCAACTCTAGAATTTCTATGGTTCTTTTCTAAATAAAGATTTTCATCTCTTTTATTTTTGATTTCTAATTTCATTCCATTGTGGAAGGCATACTTTGCATAGTTTCAATCCTTTTAAATTTATTAAGACTTGTTTGGGGGTTTAAAATTTGATCTATCCTGGAGACTGTTCCATGTGACAGATTCTCCTAGCTTTTGTTTGTTTGGGAATGCCTCATTTCTCTTTCAATTTGAAGGATAGTATTGCTGGATATAGAATTCTTGGTTGATATTCTTTTCTCCAGCCACAACTTGGAACAAGTCATTCTGCACCATGTTAGCCTCCATGGTTTCTGATGAGAAGACAGTTATTAATTCATTGAGGATCACTCATACACAACAAATTGTTATTATCTTGCTGTTTTTAAGATATTCTCTTTGGCTTTGGGTTTTGGTAGTTTGATTATAATGCATCTAAATGTGGGCCCAGGGCTTCCCTGGTGGTCCAGTGGGTAAGGACACTGCCTTGTAGTGCAAGGGGCGCCGGTTTGATCCCTGGCCTTGGAAGATCCCGCATGCTGCAGAGCGGCTAGACAGATATGTCCAGCTACCGAGCCGGAGCTCTGGAGTGCATGTGCCCAGAGCCAGTGCTCTGCAACGAGAGAGGCCACTGTGTTGGGAGGCCCTCACAGGCCAAAGAACAAAGATAAATAGATGAAAGATCAATAGGAGTGGCCAAAAAAAATAATAAATGTGGGCCTGAGTTTATCCTACTTATAACTGGTTCTACTTTTGGATATGTAAATTAAACTTTTTCATCAGATCTGGGAAGCTTTTGGCCACTCTCTTCAAATATCCTTTAGCCTTCATTTCTCTCTCCTCCTCTAGGACTTCCAGATGTGTTTCTTGGTATGCTTCATAGTATGGCACAGATAGTCTGTTTCTGAGACGCTTCATTTTCCTTCATTTTCCTTCATTTCTTTTTCTTTTTTGCTTCTCAGACTGGACGCTCTTAGTCAACCCATCTGAAAGTTTGCTGATTCTTTCTCTGCTACCTCTAATCTGCTATTGAGATTAGGGAATTTTTCATTTCAATTGTAATTTTCAACTCTAGAATTTCTATGGTTCTTTTCTAAATAAAGATTTTCATCTCTTTTATTTTCTGTTGGTGACACATTGTTTAATGGCTCCATTTAGTTCTTTATATATGGGTTCCTTTAGTTATTTCAAAGTATTTATAATAGCTTATCTAAAAATCTTTGTCTAGTAAGTGCAACTTCTGAGCTACCTCAAGGACAGTTTACATTGATTGTTTTATTTAACTCTTTTAGACTTTTTTAACTCTTTTACATTGATTGTTTTATTTAACTCTTTTATACTTTTTTCCCATTTCTTTGTGTATCTCAGAAGTTTATTGAAAACTAAATATTTTAAATCATATTATACGATAACTCTGGAAGTCAGACTCTTCCCTCCATAGTTTGTGGTTGTTGCTGCTGTTTGTTTAGTAACTCTCCTGGATTAACACTGTAGAGTGTATTTTTTCTCATATGTGATCACTGAAGCTCTGCTCAGTTAGCTTAATGGTCATCTGATGATTGGACAGAGATTTCCTTAAATGACTTGAACCAGTAAGTATCCCACCATTTGGGCTGTGTGTGCCGGCACATGTCTGCAGCACTCCCGCCGTTACGGCTTTGCTTTAGCCTTCACTTCCTGATTAGACAGAGTCTGACAGTCAGCCGGCTGCAAAAGACTACGACGTCTCTGTTCTTTCCTGACCATGCACACAGTCCTGCACATGTATGTGCCCTTACGTATAGTTCCAGGAATATATCAGAGTTTATCAAAGCTTTCTATGGACATCTCACTCCCCAGCATTTGAAAAATTTTCCTCCATTTTTCTATTGTAGTAAAATACACCTAATATGAAATTTACCACCTTAGCCGTTTAGGGACACAGTTTAATGGTATTAAATCCATTCACGTTGTGCAGTCATCACACTCTCTACTCGTGCCTTTTCATCTTGTTAAGCTCTATACCCATTATGGGTTTCCCAGGTGACACCAGTGGTAGAGAACCTGCTTGTCAGCACTAGACCCTTAGAAGACACGGGTTCGATCCCTGGACTGGAAGATCCCCTGGAGAAGTGCATGGCCACCCACTCTGAATTCTGATTCTTTCTCTGCTACCTCTAATCTGCTATTGAGATTAGGGAATTTTTCATTTCAATTGTAATTTTCAACTCTAGAATTTCTATGGTTCTTTTCTAAATAAAGATTTTCATCTCTTTTATTTTCTGTTGGTGACACATTGTTTAATGGCTCCATTTAGTTCTTTATATATGGGTTCCTTTAGTTATTTCAAAGTATTTATAATAGCTTATCTAAAAATCTTTGTCTAGTAAGTGCAACTTCTGAGCTACCTCAAGGACAGTTTACATTGATTGTTTTATTTAACTCTTTTAGACTTTTTTAACTCTTTTACATTGATTGTTTTATTTAACTCTTTTATACTTTTTTCCCATTTCTTTGTGTATCTCAGAAGTTTATTGAAAACTAAATATTTTAAATCATATTATACGATAACTCTGGAAGTCAGACTCTTCCCTCCATAGTTTGTGGTTGTTGCTGCTGTTTGTTTAGTAACTCTCCTGGATTAACACTGTAGAGTGTATTTTTTCTCATATGTGATCACTGAAGCTCTGCTCAGTTAGCTTAATGGTCATCTGATGATTGGACAGAGATTTCCTTAAATGACTTGAACCAGTAAGTATCCCACCATTTGGGCTGTGTGTGCCGGCACATGTCTGCAGCACTCCCGCCGTTACGGCTTTGCTTTAGCCTTCACTTCCTGATTAGACAGAGTCTGACAGTCAGCCGGCTGCAAAAGACTACGACGTCTCTGTTCTTTCCTGACCATGCACACAGTCCTGCACATGTATGTGCCCTTACGTATAGTTCCAGGAATATATCAGAGTTTATCAAAGCTTTCTATGGACATCTCACTCCCCAGCATTTGAAAAATTTTCCTCCATTTTTCTATTGTAGTAAAATACACCTAATATGAAATTTACCACCTTAGCCGTTTAGGGACACAGTTTAATGGTATTAAATCCATTCACGTTGTGCAGTCATCACACTCTCTACTCGTGCCTTTTCATCTTGTTAAGCTCTATACCCATTATGGGTTTCCCAGGTGACACCAGTGGTAGAGAACCTGCTTGTCAGCACTAGACCCTTAGAAGACACGGGTTCGATCCCTGGACTGGAAGATCCCCTGGAGAAGTGCATGGCCACCCACTCCAGTATTCTTGCCCGGAGAGTCTCTGGCAGTCCAGAATCCATAGGGTCGCAAAGAGTCAAACATGACAGCAGTGACTTAGCACACCTGCAGTGTGTACCCGTTAAACAGTAACTTCCAGGAATTCTCTGGCAGTCCAGTGGTTAGGGCTCTGCGCTTCCACTGCCGGAGACACGGGTTTGACCTCTGCTTGGGGAATTCTTTTGAGGAACCTCCCTACTGTTTGCGGCAGTGGATGCATCAGTTTACATTCACAGCAACAGTACTCTAGGGCTTCAAGTGCCCACATCCTCACGAAACTTGTTTTCTGCTTTTTGATAGTAGTCATCATCCTAACTGGTAGAATCTCCAGCATTCCTTTATGTAGTGTTTGTCCTAACTGGAACTTTGACTCAAGTATTTTCATAGAGATTCCTATGCCCTAATGCAGTAATCTTAATACATTACAACACCATGAAAAAAATTTTGAGAATTACCAGTATAAAGGGGATAACATATTTTCAAGTTTATATCCAAGTTTTCTTATAATAAATGTAGTTATAAAGGATAATTTCCATCATGTTGCAAAAATTCCATTTAAAAATGAAACCTGGGTCTTCCCCTGGTGGTCCAGTGGGTAAGGACACCGCCTTGCAGTGAAAGGGGCACCGGTTCAATGCCTGGCCTGGGAAGATCCCACGTGCCACCGAGCGGCTGGACTGATGTGTCCAATTACCACGCTGGAGCTCTGGGGCGCATGCGCCCAGAGCCGGCGCTCTGTGACAACAGAGGCCACCGTGATGGGAGGCCCAGAGGAGCCAAAAGAACAAAGACGGATGAAAATGGATAAATGAAAGAACAATAGAAGTGGCCCGCCCGTCCGCCTCCCTCCCCACCTCACCCCCCAAAAGATAAATAAATAAAAATAAATGTTTAACAAGAGAAGTCACAGCATCGTTAAAATAAATAAATAAATAAAAATAAAAATGAAACCTGTGGACTTCCCTGGTAGCTCAGTGGTAGACAGTTCACCTGCCAATGCAAGAGACACGGGTTCGATCCCTGATCTGGGAAGATTCCCACATGCTGTGGAGCAATTAAGCCCATGAGCCACAACTATGGAGCCTGTGCTCTAGAGCCTCAGAGCCGCAACTGTGGAGCCTGTGTGCCCTAGAGCCCGAGTTCCACAACAAGAGAAGTCAGGGCAACAAGAAGCCTGCTCACCTCAACTAGAGAGTTGCCCCCACTCCCTGCAACTAGAGAGGAGCCTGTGGCAGCAGTGAAAACCCAGAATAGCCAAAAATAAATAAATAAATGCATTTTTTTAAAAAATGAAACTTGTAACATATAATCCTTAATCACTGAACAATTGCTGCCGACTGTTCTTAACAATGTCCTGAGAAAAGGGCTTCTCCCAACAAGTGAGCTCTTACTCAAGTCAAATAAAGACAAACCCTGTGAATAGGGCTTCTCTAGACACTTGTGAAACAGGTTCAGTGATGACAGCTGTTTGTGTACTGGGCTCTGAGGTGAGCTCCAAACCAGTTCTGCCCCCTGTAAGACCATCAGGCTGCTTGTTTTCAGTGTCGAGGAATGGGGGACAGGAAGTTAAAACACCATACATCTTGCCACTCTGAGATTCAGCTGCTTTTCTGGAGTAAAGACACCTTGCATTATTGCTTGCAAACCCTTGGTTAATTTCCAGAGTTTATTTTTATTTCCAGTTTATTTTTTTTAACTCTCTTTGCCAATGCTACCATTGCTTTTATGGAGGAGCAGAGTTTTGCAGATCATTACTCCACTGTTCTAGAAGTACTTCAAGATTAACTTTTAGGACGACAAATAACATTTACTTCCCGAGTTCTTAGCTTTCTTGGGTTTCTACCACTCTTTCTGTCTCCTTGCTTCTTGGCCAATGAAAAGCTTCTTGTTGACAAGGAACTTTATCAGGAACAGAGTTTACTCAATAGCATATTATGTTTGTAGCAGCTGAGTTCTAGGTATTCGTCATTAGGTATTAGTCATTCAACAAGCATTTGTCAGGAGTATCCCTGCTTCTTGAAGGGACAGAGTGTCAGATAAGTGTCAGATAAGACAATGCATAGATAGATGAATCTTTGTCTTCTAATTATAATGGTCATTTATACTTATTTAATATTTTAAAGGAAATAAAAATGAAATTCTTTTAAAGACTGATTCAGTTTCGCTTACTGATTTCCTTATTTCATTTGAGATAACTAAAATTTTTAAAGATGTGAATTCTACTCCTCCATTTTCACTATTCTGTTGTAGGCATAATAGGTGGGGTCAACTGTAAAATTCAATAAATATTATCAAGATAGTAACAGAATAAGTTTATTTATCTGTAAGCTTTGGGAAATAAGCAGTTGTTACATCTGTGAATTTCCCAGTAATTAATGATGTTGCTTTGAGGAAAATGCTTGATTCTTTCCTTTTATGTACTCATTTTCAAAATAGTAGGTTGGACTTCCCTGGTGGTATAGTGGATAAGAATCCACCTGCCAATGCAGGGGACATGGGTTCCATCCCTGGTCCGGAAAGACTGCACATGGTGCGGAGCAGTTAAGCTTGTGCACCACACCTACTGAGCCTGTGCTCTGCAACAGGAGAAGCCACTGGAATGAGAAGCCCGTGCACTGCAACGAAGAGTAACCCCTCTCGCAGTGACTAGAGAAAGCCCGCACAGCAACGAAGACCCAGCACAGCCATAAGTTTAAAAAAAAAAAAAACAGTAGGTTTGTTCCCTGGCAACTTCCAGAAAGTAAAGAATAGTCTGGTTCTCATTATAAACAAATACACTTCTACACACTGGATGTGTTCCGGTCCACAGCAGTTATCATCATTATGAATGATAAACACAATGATCCACTATTGGGAGCAGAGTTTTGCAGATCATTACTCCACTGTTCTAGAAGTACTTCAAGATTAACTTTTAGGACGACAAATAACATTTACTTCCCGAGTTCTTAGCTTTCTTGGGTTTCTACCACTCTTTCTGTCTCCTTGCTTCTTGGCCAATGAAAAGCTTCTTGTTGACAAGGAACTTTATCAGGAACAGAGTTTACTCAATAGCATATTATGTTTGTAGCAGCTGAGTTCTAGGTATTCGTCATTAGGTATTAGTCATTCAACAAGCATTTGTCAGGAGTATCCCTGCTTCTTGAAGGGACAGAGTGTCAGATAAGTGTCAGATAAGACAATGCATAGATAGATGAATCTTTGTCTTCTAATTATAATGGTCATTTATACTTATTTAATATTTTAAAGGAAATAAAAATGAAATTCTTTTAAAGACTGATTCAGTTTCGCTTACTGATTTCCTTATTTCATTTGAGATAACTAAAATTTTTAAAGATGTGAATTCTACTCCTCCATTTTCACTATTCTGTTGTAGGCATAATAGGTGGGGTCAACTGTAAAATTCAATAAATATTATCAAGATAGTAACAGAATAAGTTTATTTATCTGTAAGCTTTGGGAAATAAGCAGTTGTTACATCTGTGAATTTCCCAGTAATTAATGATGTTGCTTTGAGGAAAATGCTTGATTCTTTCCTTTTATGTACTCATTTTCAAAATAGTAGGTTGGACTTCCCTGGTGGTATAGTGGATAAGAATCCACCTGCCAATGCAGGGGACATGGGTTCCATCCCTGGTCCGGAAAGACTGCACATGGTGCGGAGCAGTTAAGCTTGTGCACCACACCTACTGAGCCTGTGCTCTGCAACAGGAGAAGCCACTGGAATGAGAAGCCCGTGCACTGCAACGAAGAGTAACCCCTCTCGCAGTGACTAGAGAAAGCCCGCACAGCAACGAAGACCCAGCACAGCCATAAGTTTAAAAAAAAAAAAAACAGTAGGTTTGTTCCCTGGCAACTTCCAGAAAGTAAAGAATAGTCTGGTTCTCATTATAAACAAATACACTTCTACACACTGGATGTGTTCCGGTCCACAGCAGTTATCATCATTATGAATGATAAACACACAAGTGATCCACTATTGGGAGATTATTCAAACTAGTTCCTGAGTCTTTTCGATATGAACCTAATAGTCTTTGATAATCCCTCTTTAGAAGGATGAGATACACAGGCTCTTATAAACTACTTGACTCATATCTAGTATTAGCCAGTTTGACAAAGAACCGAAAATATTTTTTAAAAAATTGTGTTAAGGGCTTCCCTGGTAGCTCAGTGGTAGACAGTTCACCTGCCAATGCAGGAGACACGGGTTCGATCCCTGATCCGGGAAGATTCCCACAGGTTTCAGAGCAGTTAAGCCCATGAGCCACAACTATTGAGCCCGTGCTCTAGAGCCTCGGAGCCGCAACTATGGAGCCCATGTGCTGGAGCTACTGAAGCCCGTGTGCCCTAGAGCCCGAGTTCCACAACAAGAGAAGTCACCGCCACAAGAAGCCTGCTCACCTCAGCTAGAGTCACTCCCACTCCCTGCAACTAGAGAAGAACCTGTGGCAGCAGTGAAAACCCAGAAAACCCATAAATAAATAAATAAAATTTTAAAAAAATCTCTATACTCATTAGAAACAACTTTGAAATATTTTTCTAAAAGAGAGCCTTATGGCCTTTTGGGAAAATTTTAACTTCAATTTATCTAATTTTGTTGTAGAGAAGAATGATAGGGTAATCAAGCATTAGGATGGGGCTTCCCTGGTAGTCCAGTGGGTAGAGAGTCTGCCTTGCAGTGCA
Source organism: Tragulus kanchil (assembly GCA_022376925.1). Classification (NCBI taxonomy): domain Eukaryota; kingdom Metazoa; phylum Chordata; class Mammalia; order Artiodactyla; family Tragulidae; genus Tragulus; species Tragulus kanchil. The sequence goes on along the minus strand of JAIOJX010000003.1, from coordinate 170,830,751 downwards.
AGGGGCACCAGTTCAATCCCTGGGCCTGGAAGGTTCCACATGCCTCAGAGCAGCTGGACCGGTGTCCAGTTAGGAGCCAGCGCTGTGGAGCACATGCGCCCAGAGCTGGTGCTCTGCAGTGAGAGAGGCCACTGCAATGGGAGGCCCACACAGGCCGGAGAATAAAGATGGATGAAAATAAATAATAAATTTAAAAATTGGCTATAAAAAAAGGAACTCATTAGGGTAAAATATCAGGATGAAATTCTCTTCAGGCAGTGCAATGGAAATGAGAGATCAGAGAGAACAAGGAACCTTGTCGGATTTCTGATTGTTATAAAAGAGCTCATTCTTCTATTTTAAAATGCATGATGGTAGTCTGAAATCACTATGAGATTTCGATTTCGTGGACTATATTTAAAAGATCATATGGTAAAATATTTACTTTTAAATGAAATACAGCATGCTGGAAATTATATTCTTTACAGTTATTTATTTTTATTATGAAACATTTAGATGCCTCCTTAAAAGTGTATTCTCCTTTTACAGTGGTAAGTTTTCCAGAATTCTTGAGGGCTGTGTCACATGTGAAGACCACTGCATTAGAGGAGGGTTATTCTCCTTTTTACAGTGGTAAGTTTTCGCTAGCTCACAGGTTTCAGCTTAAGCCCATGAGCAACTATTGAGCCCGTGCTCTAGAGCCTCGGAGCCGCAACTATGGAGCCCATGTGCTGGAGCTACTGAAGCCCGTGTGCCCTAGAGCCCGAGTTCCACAACAAGAGAAGTCACCGCCACAAGAAGCCTGCTCACCTCAGCTAGAGTCACTCCCACTCCCTGCAACTAGAGAAGAACCTGTGGCAGCAGTGAAAACCCAGAAAACCCATAAATAAATAAATAAAATTTTAAAAAAATCTCTATACTCATTAGAAACAACTTTGAAATATTTTTCTAAAAGAGAGCCTTATGGCCTTTTGGGAAAATTTTAACTTCAATTTATCTAATTTTGTTGTAGAGAAGAATGATAGGGTAATCAAGCATTAGGATGGGGCTTCCCTGGTAGTCCAGTGGGTAGAGAGTCTGCCTTGCAGTGCAAGGGGCACCAGTTCAATCCCTGGGCCTGGAAGGTTCCACATGCCTCAGAGCAGCTGGACCGGTGTCCAGTTAGGAGCCAGCGCTGTGGAGCACATGCGCCCAGAGCTGGTGCTCTGCAGTGAGAGAGGCCACTGCAATGGGAGGCCCACACAGGCCGGAGAATAAAGATGGATGAAAATAAATAATAAATTTAAAAATTGGCTATAAAAAAAGGAACTCATTAGGGTAAAATATCAGGATGAAATTCTCTTCAGGCAGTGCAATGGAAATGAGAGATCAGAGAGAACAAGGAACCTTGTCGGATTTCTGATTGTTATAAAAGAGCTCATTCTTCTATTTTAAAATGCATGATGGTAGTCTGAAATCACTATGAGATTTCGATTTCGTGGACTATATTTAAAAGATCATATGGTAAAATATTTACTTTTAAATGAAATACAGCATGCTGGAAATTATATTCTTTACAGTTATTTATTTTTATTATGAAACATTTAGATGCCTCCTTAAAAGTGTATTCTCCTTTTTACAGTGGTAAGTTTTCCAGAATTCTTGAGGGGCTGTGTCACATGTGAAGACCACTGCATTAGAGGGGAGGGATCCCTATGCAATGCCTGAGCCAGCACTGAAGCTCGTTGGAGACTCACACCATGAGGTGCTTAGCATCCAACTGTGGACTGCATCTCCACACAGGACTCGTGAAAGGGTGACCGCTGAACTTCACGCCTTCACCAGTTATGTTATCCCATAATCAAACCTTTGAAACAGCTCACTCCACTACCAACTGAAGCTCAATACTTACTAAGGAAAGTTTTAGGGAAAACTTGCATTACAGTGCCTGGCCTAGGTTAGGAAGTTGCACGACTGTATCAAAAGTCCATCTTTCCCTCCCAGCACCACAGAGTAAAAGACAGAATGGGAGGAAATGTTTACAAATCATGCATCTGATAATGAATTCTATGCATATGTAAATAGAGAGAGAGTGAGAGAGAAAGCCTAGCGGTGGTTGTCAGCGTAGGGGCAGGGAAACGGTCATTCCTTTTGCTTGATGGGAACAGAGTTTCAGTTTTACAAGACGAAAGAGTGAAGGCAAATGATGTGGCCACGGTTGTACAACAGTGTGAATGCTCTTAATGCCACTGAGCTAACACTTAAGAGTAGTCAAGATGGTAAATACTTTGTTATATCTATTTTGCCACAATACAAGAAAGTTTGAAAAAAATGCTTTTATCGTCTCACATTTCACACCTCTTTTTGCCCAACTTTGGAATTCGTTCAGCATATGAAATACATATCCAACAGATAGCCGGATTGACAAAGCCGGCCTCTTTAGCAAACACAGACCAGACTTGCTTTCTGTCGAGACAATGTCAGAATTCATTTGCATTTCAAATATTGCTAGAACTGAGAAACAAATTGAATTTCATCTGAGATTAATACCAAGTGCAGTCAGGACTATTACCTTGCAGAACTAACCTATTTAATGCATGATGTTTCTCATTACTTAAATTATAAGATGTGGCATAAAGCTAGTAGGAGGCAGAGCGACGAGTTGTCTGGTGTCCCTTGGAGGGAAGTGAGTGTGTTGTGTCCAGTTTCGGGAAATATTTGACTGAGAATTACAGGTAAAAGTCAAAAATACTGTTACTTCTTTCATTAAACTCTTCCTGTGCATTTAGTGAAAATGAGGCAAATGCTGATAAAAACTAATTGCTCTGGAGGTCAGAGATGTCAGACGGGAAAGATCATGGTGAATGTTACTGAAATAAACATCACGACGTGCCTGGATAACAGATTATGGGGGGACAAACACATTAAACTTGTGTTGTCTGCTTGATTTCATGTCTTCAGAAGTTTTACCAGCCCAGGGTGTCTCCCTGTCTATAGCAGAGGCTGTTCCTGGCTCCCTGTGCTGGCAGAATATCCTGAGAAGTAATGGGGAGTGGCCAAGGGGCCAGGAGCATGCGCCCCCAGGAGGAGCGTGGGCGCCTGGAGGAGCGTGCCCCTGGCCCCAGCAGGTGGAGGCAGGCTTCAAGGTGACTTCCCGTAAAAGAAATAAATTTTAAATAGAGAGAGTGAGAGAAGCCTAGCGGTGGTTGTCAGCGTAGGGGCAGGAAACGGTCATTCCTTTTGCTTGATGGGAACAGAGTTTCAGTTTTACAAGACGAAAGAGTGAAGGCAAATGATGTGGCCACGGTTGTACAACAGTGTGAATGCTCTTAATGCCACTGAGCTAACACTTAAGAGTAGTCAAGATGGTAAATACTTTGTTATATCTATTTTGCCACAATACAAGAAAGTTTGAAAAAAATGCTTTTATCGTCTCACATTTCACACCTCTTTTTGCCCAACTTTGGAATTCGTTCAGCATATGAAATACATATCCAACAGATAGCCGGATTGACAAAGCCGGCCTCTTTAGCAAACACAGACCAGACTTGCTTTCTGTCGAGACAATGTCAGAATTCATTTGCATTTCAAATATTGCTAGAACTGAGAAACAAATTGAATTTCATCTGAGATTAATACCAAGTGCAGTCAGGACTATTACCTTGCAGAACTAACCTATTTAATGCATGATGTTTCTCATTACTTAAATTATAAGATGTGGCATAAAGCTAGTAGGAGGCAGAGCGACGAGTTGTCTGGTGTCCCTTGGAGGGAAGTGAGTGTGTTGTGTCCAGTTTCGGGAAATATTTGACTGAGAATTACAGGTAAAAGTCAAAAATACTGTTACTTCTTTCATTAAACTCTTCCTGTGCATTTAGTGAAAATGAGGCAAATGCTGATAAAAACTAATTGCTCTGGAGGTCAGAGATGTCAGACGGGAAAGATCATGGTGAATGTTACTGAAATAAACATCACGACGTGCCTGGATAACAGATTATGGGGGGACAAACACATTAAACTTGTGTTGTCTGCTTGATTTCATGTCTTCAGAAGTTTTACCAGCCCAGGGTGTCTCCCTGTCTATAGCAGAGGCTGTTCCTGGCTCCCTGTGCTGGCAGAATATCCTGAGAAGTAATGGGGAGAGGCCAAGGGGCCAGGAGCATGCGCCCCCAGGAGGAGCGTGGGCGCCTGGAGGAGCGTGCCCCTGGCCCCAGCAGGTGGAGGCAGGCTTCAAGGTGACTTCCCAGACTTGAAGTTTATTCCTGGGTCAATGCAGGCTGGTGTTTTCCTTTGCTTTTTTAAAGGGTTGTGGGGTCTGAGACTTTCTCAGAGATCTGTGGAAGCTGAGGAATGGGGCTGATTCCCTTTCAGTCACACCAACAGCACCAGCCTCTCCTTGGGACCGTGTTAAAATGCACATTCTTGGACCAAGTTCCAAACCAGCTAGCTCCAGGGCTCAGGGGTCCTCCCGACTTGAACATCTCCCCAGATTCCAGAGCCACTCACGCCTGCATGGTTCGAGTCGTGCTGCCCTCGTAGTTGACAGAATGTCTAGATGATGTAGCTATTAATTTTATATAGACGTTAGACATTTCGTTTTCGTGTATTGTGGAATCAGTGTAATTAGTTTTCAGTTATACAGACGAGTGCAGAGCCGGTCCTGCCTCAGGAATGAAGGGCTCTTTTGCCAAGTGAGGAACAACAATGCGTCCTCAGCCGTCAGCCTCTGGCCAAACAAACAGGCTGTGTCCTTAGATCGCTGGACAGGTCAGGCCGTGGGAGGTGACCCTGGGTCCGCCTAGCAGGTGGCCTGGAGATCTGCAGGCAACGCTGTGGGCATCTGAGCCAGAGCCAGGAGCTGACAGGAAAGAGACCGCATTTCCCAGAGCAGGACAGTGAGCAGTATCTTTTTAAAGGGACCTGCTCTGGCTTTTCGGCCAGAACATATGTTCCTGCCTTCCAGAGGTTTGTGAAGCATGGTTTTCACTAGGTTCTTTCCTTCTTTCAATTTTTCTCCCACTTCTGATCCTTTTAAAGTGCAGGCATTTGGGGTTTTTTTTAATGCAAATCATATCAGGTCATTTCCTTCCTTAATATTAAAACTGTCGGGACTTCCCACTGCCCTTAGGGGAGAGTTCAGAAGTTGCAGAGGGCCTGTGCTTCGCTCCAGCTCAGAGTGTCTGACGCTGCCCCGGGCTTTGCAGACACTGTGCCTGGGCCAGGGATGCCCCAGAGTGCCCGTGAGGGAGGGGCCCCAGCCCACAGCGGGAGCTGCGCCTCTGGCCTAGGCTCAGGACCGGGCTCCCGCGCGTGAGCGGCGCCGTCTGCCGTGCCGCGTGGGCTCTGTGAGGACCCGGATGCTGTTCGCCCCTGCGCTCCAGAGGCCGAGCCAGCCGCCTTCTTTCCAGTGCTTGTCTCCGCTGTTGATGCCTCCGCTGTCTGCTTCCTCCTAGTTTGGAGCCGAGTTCCGGAGGTTCTCCCTAGACCGCCAGAAGCCTGGGAGGTTTGAAGACTTCTACAAGCTGATCGTGCACACCCACCGCATCTCCAACACCGAGGTGACCATCGGCTACGCGGACGTGCATGGCGACCTGCTGCCCATCAACAACGATGACAACTTCTGCAAGGCGGTCTCCAGTGCAAACCCCCTGCTCAGGGTCTTCATCCAGAAACGAGGTACAGCGAGGCTGAGCCGGTGCTCCTGCTCAGCACTCATCTTAAAAATAAATACAGTTTGCAGTTTTGTCTGTCATTTCAGAACCGTGTTATTCTGCTGCCCTTTTTACATTTATTTTTCAATTGGAGGAAAATTGCTTTACAACGTTGTGTTGGTTTCTGCCACACAACAACACAACACTGTAAAGAATCGGTCATTAATTCTCTCTCTATATATATCTCTCCCCTCCCTCCCTCTCCATCCTCTTACTCTGTTTTCTAGCCTTTGGTGAGACTAAAGAAATTAACATTTGTTTGGTCAACACTAATTTCTTAGAAAATATTCTTAACAATACTTAAACTGTATTTTCCACTTGAAATCGTGTTGACTCATGATTTTTAAATACTTAGGAAAAATAACATCCATATTTTCATTATTTGAACTGGAGGCATTAGCCAGTAACTCAAGAATCAAAGATGAGGTTGTTAATATATATTTTCCACTGTCTTTTCAGGGTTGGAAAAGAATGTTAGCTTTTGATTATAACTTTGGTTAACTTCTAGCTCTGAAGGCCTGTAACAGCAATATAAAATAAATTGCTAACACAGGTATATGCTTGAAGTGGGGGCACCCTGCTGTGGACTCACTTCTCAGAGCTGCATATTAGATTTGCTTTCTCGTGTCTGGACTTGGGATTTAACAATTCTGAGATGACTGTGGCTCAGATCATGAACTCCTTATTGCAAAATTCAGACAAATGAAAGAAAGTAGCAGAAACCATTAGGCCATTCAGGTATGGCCTAAAGTAAATCCCTCACAGTTATATAGTGGAAGTGACAAACAGATTCAAGGGATTAGATCTTATAGCGTTCCTGAAGAACTATGGGCAGAGGTTCGTAACATTGTACAGGAGGCAGTGACCAAAACCATCCTCAAGAAAAAGAAATGCAAAAAAGGCAAAATGGTTGTCTGAGAAGGCCTTACAAATAGCTGAGGAAAGAAGAGATGCTAAATGCAAAGGAGAAAAAGAAAGGTAGGCTCTGGAATGTAGAGTTCCAGAGACTAGCAAGGAGAGATAAGAAAGCCTTCTTACGTGAACACTGCAACAAAATAGAGGAAAACAGCAGAATGGGGAACACTAGCAGTCTCTGCAAGAAAACCAGAGACACCAAGGGAGCACTTCGTTCAAAGACAGGCACAATAAAGGACAGAAATGGACCTGACAGAAACAGAAGATATTAAGAACAGGTGGAAGGGATACATAGAAGAACTATACAAAAACGATCTTAATGAGCCAGATGACCACAATGGTGTGATCACTCACCTAGAGCAGACATCTTAGAGTGCGAAGTCAAGTGTGCTCTAGGAAGCATTACTATGAACAGAGCCAGTGGAGGTGACGGAATTCCAGATGAACTATTTCACATCCTAAAAGATGACACTGTTAAAGTACTGCACTCATTATGCCAGCAAGTTTGGAAAATTTGGCAGTGGCCTCAGGACTGGAAAAGGTCAGTTTTCATTCTAATCCCAAAGAAAGGCAATGCCAAAGAATGTTCAAACTACTGCACCATTGCACTTATTTCACACGCTAGCAAAGTAATGCTTAAAATCCTCCAAGCTAGGGCTTCCCTGCTAGCTCAGAAGTAAAGAGTTCGCCTGCCAGTGCAGGAGACACAGGTTCAATCCCTTATCCGGGAAGATCCCACAGGCTGCAGAGCAAATAAGCCCATGAGCCACAAATACGAAGGCTGTGCTCTAGAGCCTCGGAGCCGCAACTACTGAGCCCATGTGCCCTAGAGCCCGAGTTCCACAAGATGAGTCAGTGCGACAAGAACTCTGCTCACCTCAACTAGGGAGCAGACCCCACTCCCTGCAACTAGAGAAGAGCCTGCAGCAGCAGTGAAAACCCAGAATAGCCGAAAATAAATTAATTAATCAATTGATTTTTAAAAAAAAATCCTCCAAGCTAGGACATGAACCAAGAACTTCCAGATGTACAAGCTGGATTTAGAAAAGGCAGAGGAACCAGAGATCAAATTGCCAACACCCACTGAATCATAGAAAGAGCAAGAGCATTTCAGAAAAGCATCTACTTCTGCTTCATTGACTACACTGAAGCCTTTGACTGTGTGGATCACAACAAACTGTGGACAATTCTGACAGAGATGAGAATACCAGACCACCTTACCTGCCTCCTGTGAAACTTGTATACAGGACGAGAAGCAACAGTTAGAACTGGACATGGAACAATGGACTAGCTCCAGATTGGGAAAGGCGTACGGCAAGGCTCTGTATTGTCACCCTGCTTATTTAACTTCTGTGCAGAGTACATCATGTGAAATGCCAGTCTGGATGAAGCACAAGCTGGAATCAAGATAGCTGGGAGAAATATCAATAGCCTTGGTTGTGCAGATGACACCACCCTTATGGCAGAAAGTGAAGAACTAAAGAGCCTCTTGATGATGGTAAAAGAGGAGAGTGTAAAAGCTGACCTAAAACTCAACATTGAAAAATATGAAGATCGTGGCATCTGGTCCCATAACTTCATGGCAAATAGATGGGCAAACAACGGAAACAGTGACAGAATCTACTTTCTTGGGCTCCAAAATCCCTGCAGATAATGACTGCAGTCATGAAATTTAAAGGTCCTTGCTCCTTGAGAGAAGAGCTATGACAAACCTAGGCAGCAGATTCAAAAGTAGAGACATCATTTTGCTGACACAAGTCCATACAGGCAAAGCTACGGTTTTCCCAAGAATCATGTGTGGATGTGAGAGCTGGACCATAAGGAAAGCTAAATGCCAAAGAATTGATGCCTTTGAACTGTGGTGTTGGAGAAGGCTCCTGAGAGTCCCTTAGACTGCAAGATCAAACCAGTCAATCCTAAAGGAAATCAATGCTGAACATTCATTGAAAGAAATGATGCTGAAACTGAAGCTCCAATACTTTGGCCATCTGATGTAAAGCGGTAACTCATTGGAAAAGATCCTGATGTTGGGAAAATAGAAGGCAGAAGGAGAAGGGGAGGACAGAGGAGGAGATGGTTGGGTGGCATCACTGAGTCCACGGACGTGAGTTTGAGCAGGCTCCTGGAGATGGTGAGGGACAGGGAAGCCTGGCGTGCTGCCGTCCACGGGGCTACAGAGAGTCTGACACGACTGAGTGACTGAGCTGAACTGAACAATTCTAGATGGTCCTGAAGGGAACAGCCACCTGCAGGTGAGGCCTGGTGTGCAGAAAGGGCGCTTGACAGTGCCCGTGATCGTGTCCGCCCCTCCTTCTGAGGGGCCTCTGTGCCCATGGCAGGTCTGCCACGCTGGGGCAGCAGCATGGGGGACAGCCTCTCACCATGTTTGCTGCAGTGGACGTCCACCGTCTGGGGAGCAGGGAGACGGCTCCTAGTCCCTGGGGCAGTGCGTGTCCTCAGGAGACCAGGGGCATCAGTGCAGTGTTGGGCAGGGGGCCCTCGGGACGCAGAGGCCTGAGCTGCCAGCGTGGGGCGCGGGCCTGGCTCTCTCCTCAGCCTCAGTCCCGCCGTGGCACGAGGGTGTCTGGCACGCTTGCCCGCGGCTGTCCTTGGCGGCGCGGAGTGCTGGCGGGCGGGCCTCCTGTTGCTGGAGGAGGGGCAAACAACGGAAACAGTGACAGAATCTACTTTCTTGGGCTCCAAAATCCCTGCAGATAATGACTGCAGTCATGAAATTTAAAGGTCCTTGCTCCTTGAGAGAAGAGCTATGACAAACCTAGGCAGCAGATTCAAAAGTAGAGACATCATTTTGCTGACACAAGTCCATACAGGCAAAGCTACGGTTTTCCCAAGAATCATGTGTGGATGTGAGAGCTGGACCATAAGGAAAGCTAAATGCCAAAGAATTGATGCCTTTGAACTGTGGTGTTGGAGAAGGCTCCTGAGAGTCCCTTAGACTGCAAGATCAAACCAGTCAATCCTAAAGGAAATCAATGCTGAACATTCATTGAAAGAAATGATGCTGAAACTGAAGCTCCAATACTTTGGCCATCTGATGTAAAGCGGTAACTCATTGGAAAAGATCCTGATGTTGGGAAAATAGAAGGCAGAAGGAGAAGGGGAGGACAGAGGAGGAGATGGTTGGGTGGCATCACTGAGTCCACGGACGTGAGTTTGAGCAGGCTCCTGGAGATGGTGAGGGACAGGGAAGCCTGGCGTGCTGCCGTCCACGGGGCTACAGAGAGTCTGACACGACTGAGTGACTGAGCTGAACTGAACAATTCTAGATGGTCCTGAAGGGAACAGCCACCTGCAGGTGAGGCCTGGTGTGCAGAAAGGGCGCTTGACAGTGCCCGTGATCGTGTCCGCCCCTCCTTCTGAGGGGCCTCTGTGCCCATGGCAGGTCTGCCACGCTGGGGCAGCAGCATGGGGGACAGCCTCTCACCATGTTTGCTGCAGTGGACGTCCACCGTCTGGGGAGCAGGGAGACGGCTCCTAGTCCCTGGGGCAGTGCGTGTCCTCAGGAGACCAGGGGCATCAGTGCAGTGTTGGGCAGGGGGCCCTCGGGACGCAGAGGCCTGAGCTGCCAGCGCGTGGGGCCGCGGGCCTGGCTCTCTCCTCAGCCTCAGTCCCGCCGTGGCACGAGGGTGTCTGGCACGCTTGCCCGTCGGCTGTCCTTGGCGAGGGCGCGGAGTGCTGGCGGGGCGGGCCTCCTGTTGCTGGAGGAGGGGGCCTGGAGCCAAGGCCCCGCAGGGGGTCCTCTGAGCTCACGTTGGCCTGGTTCTCTGGCACCAGATCAGAAAGCTCTGCCTCTGCGGCCCTGCTGAGCCCGGGTGTCCTGCTGCAGGTCCGGAAAAGTCAACACAGCTGTCACTTCCCTGCGGGCGCCTGGGGGCACTGGTATGTGCTCTCCTGTGCAGGCCCCTCTGTGGCCCCCAGCCCCGCGACCTTCTCTGCCCTTCCTTCCCTCTGTGTGCCCATTCCTGCCCCCCCACCGTCCCCTGTCCCTCACATCTGGGCGCCTGTTCTCGTGCCACCCTCTCAGCAAGGCCTGGTCTCAGCTAGCTGGGCCCTCGCCATTCTCTCGTCTCTTTATCCGGCGTTCTCTGTGTTGTACCGTCAGTTGCTCCCAGGGCTGGCGTGCTGTCCAGATCCCCGTCCACAGCTCTGCCCTGCCGTGGTGTCGTGGCGTCGTCTTCCAAGGTGCAGAGGGCGAGGAGGGTGTAAAGCCGCATAGCTGTGTAGGACGTGGATGGAGCCACCCCGGGGTGCCCTCCTGACAGCGGGCAGCCGTGCTGTGGGCGCGCCAGGCGAGGCGGGCAGCTCCACGGGGGCGGTGCCGGCTGCTGGGGGCTGCCCGCGTGGCTCGTCTGTCCTGTCTTTTTCACTCTGTCTCTTTCCCTTGGCCTCACAGGAGTTACTCATAGGTTAACCCGCTGCCTTAGGGCTCCAACCCTCATGTAAGCGTTTCCAGCGTGGGGGCTTCACCTCCAGCCCCTGCCTCTCTCTGTTACGTGACAGCAGGGGCTGCGCTCCCCCTGCCCCAGCACTTTCTCACGGGCTCTGCAGCCCCGCGCCCGATGTCCTCGCCTGTACTGCGGGGGAACCCACCCCAAGGTGTCGCCAGGCTTCAGGGAGATAATGTTCCCACTGTTCACTCAGCCTGGCCCCCCAGTGGACCGCCAGGGGGGTGAGGTGCCTGCTCTCCCGCCCTCGGTGGAGTCTAACTGCAGAGACAGAGCCTCCGGGAGAGGCGGGGCAGCCGTGCTTCTGCGGACAGTGGACGGGGAGCAGGGCCATCCTGACACCCTGCATGTTCAGCAAAGACGCGCTGACCCCGTGGCGTGTCCATCCTGGGTGGGCAGGGCTGAGGCTCCTGGAGGGTCACTGCGGTCCTGTGTCCTTTGTACAGTATGCATTCTGAGCGTTTGGCCCCAGAAATGCCATTTCCATAATTTTACTGTAACCACACCTGCTCTGTTATTTACTTCACAACTTTCTGCACATGGATGTACATTGCAAGAGGAAACTGTGTTACTGTCCTAAGTGAAAAGTCATTCTAACAAGTATTGAAAGACGCCCGCAGTGATGAATTTGTCTGCCACTTACAAATCTCTTCCCAAAACCACACAGAGACATCACAATAAAACTACAGACCAGGGCTACCCTGGTGGTCCAGGGGGTAAAAACTCTGCCTTGCAGTGCAAGGGGCACTGGTTCGATCCCTGGCCCAGGAAGATCCCACGTGCCACGGAGTGGCTGGACCGATGTGTCCAATTACGAGCCAGCACTCTGGAGTGCATGCACCCAGAGCTGGTGCTCTGCAACAAGAAGGACCCCTGCGATGGGAAGCCCCCACAGGCCAAAGAATAAATATAGATGAGAATAAATGAATAGAAAACCAATAAAAGAGGCCAAAATTATATATATATATATATACACACACACACACACACACACACACACAAAAGAAATCTTAAAAGAAAAAAACACTACAGACCAACATTTCTTTATGACAATAGATGTTAAAGCCCCTCAACAAAATACTAGGCTCTGGAAAACACATTTCTAGGATGGAGACATACACGAAGTGTGGTGTATCTGCCCACTGAGATATTATTCGGCCGTAAGAAGGAGGGAAGTGCTCGGGTGCAGCCTGCAACACAGATGGGAAGGAAGGCCACATGGATGAAAGCAGGCCTGTGCTGGAGGCGACTGCGGGGAACCCACCCCAAGGTGTCGCCAGGCTTCAGGGAGATAATGTTCCCACTGTTCACTCAGCCTGGCCCCCCAGTGGACCGCCAGGGGGGTGAGGTGCCTGCTCTCCCGCCCTCGGTGGAGTCTAACTGCAGAGACAGAGCCTCCGGGAGAGGCGGGGCAGCCGTGCTTCTGCGGACAGTGGACGGGGAGCAGGGCCATCCTGACACCCTGCATGTTCAGCAAAGACGCGCTGACCCGTGGCGTGTCCATCCTGGGTGGGCAGGGCTGAGGCTCCTGGAGGGTCACTGCGGTCCTGTGTCCTTTGTACAGTATGCATTCTGAGCGTTTGGCCCCAGAAATGCCATTTCCATAATTTTACTGTAACCACACCTGCTCTGTTATTTACTTCACAACTTTCTGCACATGGATGTACATTGCAAGAGGAAACTGTGTTACTGTCCTAAGTGAAAAGTCATTCTAACAAGTATTGAAAGACGCCCGCAGTGATGAATTTGTCTGCCACTTACAAATCTCTTCCCAAAACCACACAGAGACATCACAATAAAACTACAGACCAGGGCTACCCTGGTGGTCCAGGGGGTAAAAACTCTGCCTTGCAGTGCAAGGGGCACTGGTTCGATCCCTGGCCCAGGAAGATCCCACGTGCCACGGAGTGGCTGGACCGATGTGTCCAATTACGAGCCAGCACTCTGGAGTGCATGCACCCAGAGCTGGTGCTCTGCAACAAGAAGGACCCCTGCGATGGGAAGCCCCCACAGGCCAAAGAATAAATATAGATGAGAATAAATGAATAGAAAACCAATAAAAGAGGCCAAAATTATATATATATATATATACACACACACACACACACACACACACACAAAAGAAATCTTAAAAGAAAAAAACACTACAGACCAACATTTCTTTATGACAATAGATGTTAAAGCCCCTCAACAAAATACTAGGCTCTGGAAAACACATTTCTAGGATGGAGACATACACGAAGTGTGGTGTATCTGCCCACTGAGATATTATTCGGCCGTAAGAAGGAGGGAAGTGCTCCGGGTGCAGCCTGCAACACAGATGGGAAGGAAGGCCACATGGATGAAAGCAGGCCTGTGCTGGAGGCGTCCCCTCACGGTCTACCCCCCGACGCACAGACCCTGGGTTTGTGATCAGCCCCATGTACTGGTAACTCAGCATGTTCACAGCCATCTGCAGACATGGACAGGTTGCCAACGCACGTTCCGGCCCCTGCTGGTCGTGCTTGTTCAGCTCACATGTGAACAGGGTGCTTTTCACGGTCAATTTAGTGCCACCTTTTCCACATTTTCCTTTTTTAAATTGTATACAGTACATACATAACATAAAATTTAGTATTATGGGGGCTTTCCTGGTGGCTCAGTGGTAAAAGAATCCAACTGCCAGTGCAGTAGACACAGGTTTGATCCGTGATCAGGGAAGATCCCGCGTGCCGCGAGCCCCAAAGCCCATGTACTGCGACTACTGAGCCCGTGCGCTGGAGCCTGGGAGCCACGGCAAGAGAAGCCGCTGCAGCGAGAAGTCTGCGCCTCACAGCTCACTCCCAGTGAGAGTCACCCCTGCTCCTCGCAGCCAGAGGAAAGCCCACACCGCGGCGAAGGCCAAGCAATTATAAAATGAAGCCCGACTGATTATAGAAGAAAACCTCGGCACCGCAAGCCCTGTAAGCGTTCAGTTCCGCGGCCGGAGGGGTGCTCGTGCTGGCATGCCGCCACGCCTCCACCCGCCCCGGGACTCCTCATCTCGTCAGACTGAGCCACTCTGCCTTTCAAACACTGACTCCCCGTTTCCCCTCCCTCAAACCTGGCAGCCACCACTTTCTGTCTATGATTTTTTGACAATGCTGAGCGCCTCCTAGACGGGGAGTTACACAGTATTTGTCTTCTGTGCTGGCGCATTTCACTGACAGCAAAATGGCCTCCAGCCTCATCCATGTTGTAACCTGTGTCACAACGTACTCCTCCTTTAAGGCTGAATAATACTCCTCTCTGTGGCTGTACCACCTTTTACTCTGCCACTCATCCATTGATGCACACGTGGGTTTCTTCCATGATAAGCTGTTGTGAATAATGCTGCTGTGAACATGAGAAACGAAAAGCTCTTTGAGACCCTGCTTTCAATTCTTGAGTACAAACCGAGAAGTGGGATTGCTGAGTCACATGGGAACTGTATTCTTTATTTTCTGAGGAAGCCCCACTCTGTTTCCCACAGAGGCTGTTCCATTTTACATTCCTACCAACAGTACACAGGCACTTCAGTTTCTCTCCATCCACACCAACACTTGTCTTCTGGTCTGGGGCTAACAGCCACCCCAGTGGGTATGAGCTGGTAGCTCCTTGTAGTGTTGACGAGTGTTTCCCATTATTAGTGATGCTGAGCATCTTTTCACTTGCCTAATGGTCACTTAGATGCATTCTTTGGAGAGAGATCTATTCAGGTCTTTTGCTCATTTTGCACTGGGTGATTTGTTTCTCGTTGTAGAGTTTTAGGAGTTCTCTATCTGAATATTAATCCCTTGTCAGATATATTATTTGCAAATCTGTTATTCTGCTGTGTGGGTTGCCTTTTCCTCAGTGGACTGTGTCTTTATATACGCACGTCTTCGCTGTGGCTCCTGTGTGCAGGATCTTTAGTCACAGCATGGGAACTCTTAGTTGTGGCACCTGGAATCTAGTTCCCTGATCAGGGATCAACCCCAGACTCCTGAACCATGCCCTTCCATCTGCAGTCTCCTTTCCTTCTAGTTTGCTGGACTTCTTCACTCCTCTGCCCAGGGCTGTCTACTGTTATAAGCTGTGCAGTTTCCGCTCTGGTAGATAAGAGATGTCATTGTGCCTTTTGCTGGAACGCTTTGCCCACTTAAGAACAGCAGTCACCATAATGAAGTACTCTCAGTTGGGGAACCTCGGTCACACATCCTATCCCTCCCCTGCATGCTCCTGTCCTCTGGAGGAACATCAAGGAGACTGGCCCAAGGCCAGTCCAGGACAAGGCCAGCAAAGGCGCTTGGAGTGTCTGTTTTTAGCAGAATAAAGAGGAAGTGCAGACACTCACTTGTGTTCTCACTTACCCACAATGCCCAGCACTAGCGAGCCCTGTATTCTCGTGTAGGAGACGGACCTCATACCCCCGGGGCCCCAGGCCAGGGCCAGAGGAGGAGCCCTAACGACTCTCAGCTGCTCTCTGCCCCTGCAGCGTGTCTCCCACAGTGTCAATGGCGGCTCAGTTACGACCGAGACATTTCCAACATAATTAGAGGATTTTTAACTGTTTACTTTAAAAATAAACATAACTGAGGCTCACTGTGTATGTGTCCATTAACTGATCTTGGCATTCTAGCATTCTGTTGGGCTCCTAGAATGAGGAAGATACATTTTAAAACTTTTTGGTGTGTCAGAAATGGCATGATTGCAGGCAGAGCAGGGAGGCAGGGGTATTTGCTCGTGATGTCACCTAAGTGAGCTGCCGGAAGGCGTCCTCAAGGGATGCTCTTCGGGAGAGTGCGGCTGAGAAGTTGGTTACAGATACTGGCAGAATCTTCAGGAATATAATTCTGCTTATACATGTGTTTCTTGGATTCTTCATGACGTAGCAGGAGATGTATCTGGCTTTTCAGTTGCCCGCACGCCAAGGGCAGCTGAAGCCCTCGAGCGGCCGCCCCTGAGCTCACGCCCCGGAGCCCGAGGACCTTGGTGCCGTCTCAGCGCCTGGAGCCTGTGCTCACTACTCAGCAGGAAGCACTTGTTCTAACATTTTAAGTTGCCACAGCTGAATTTCTGTGCTTCTCTCCCCATTTCATTCTATTTCCGCAGATATTGCGTAAGGTTTTGAGGCTGAGTGTTGAAGGCAGGGTAAGGATGTAGTTTGGCTGAATTAGCTTCATCTATGGGCCACGTTTTTAGCAACAGGCATAGAACCTGTAGTTAAATACCCTCTGCTATGGGAGCTTGTTCATGAGACACATTTGCTTTTTTAATTGCCACTGATCTCTGGAAGTTGGCATGTTTGGATAATTTCCTTTTATTTTCTAATTGTAAATGAAAGGACAAAAATTCTCCCACTGTTCTACCGTGGGAACATACAGAAAACGAAATGCCTGAAGCCCGTGTTCTCCCAGTGGGATACTGGGCAAGGACAAACCAGCAAAGGCGCTTGGAGTGTCTGTTTTTAGCAGAATAAAGAGGAAGTGCAGACACTCACTTGTGTTCTCACTTACCCACAATGCCCAGCACTAGCGAGCCCTGTATTCTCGTGTAGGAGACGGACCTCATACCCCCGGGGCCCCAGGCCAGGGCCAGAGGAGGAGCCCTAACGACTCTCAGCTGCTCTCTGCCC
Source organism: Tragulus kanchil (assembly GCA_022376925.1). Lineage (NCBI taxonomy): Eukaryota > Metazoa > Chordata > Mammalia > Artiodactyla > Tragulidae > Tragulus > Tragulus kanchil. Next base: position 170,814,087 of record JAIOJX010000003.1, on the reverse strand, counting down.
CTGCAGCGTGTCTCCCACAGTGTCAATGGCGGCTCAGTTACGACCGAGACATTTCCAACATAATTAGAGGATTTTTAACTGTTTACTTTAAAAATAAACATAACTGAGGCTCACTGTGTATGTGTCCATTAACTGATCTTGGCATTCTAGCATTCTGTTGGGCTCCTAGAATGAGGAAGATACATTTTAAAACTTTTTGGTGTGTCAGAAATGGCATGATTGCAGGCAGAGCAGGGAGGCAGGGGTATTTGCTCGTGATGTCACCTAAGTGAGCTGCCGGAAGGCGTCCTCAAGGGATGCTCTTCGGGAGAGTGCGGCTGAGAAGTTGGTTACAGATACTGGCAGAATCTTCAGGAATATAATTCTGCTTATACATGTGTTTCTTGGATTCTTCATGACGTAGCAGGAGATGTATCTGGCTTTTCAGTTGCCCGCACGCCAAGGGCAGCTGAAGCCCTCGAGCGGCCGCCCCTGAGCTCACGCCCCGGAGCCCGAGGACCTTGGTGCCGTCTCAGCGCCTGGAGCCTGTGCTCACTACTCAGCAGGAAGCACTTGTTCTAACATTTTAAGTTGCCACAGCTGAATTTCTGTGCTTCTCTCCCCATTTCATTCTATTTCCGCAGATATTGCGTAAGGTTTTGAGGCTGAGTGTTGAAGGCAGGGTAAGGATGTAGTTTGGCTGAATTAGCTTCATCTATGCGCCCACGTTTTTAGCAACAGGCATAGAACCTGTAGTTAAATACCCTCTGCTATGGGAGCTTGTTCATGAGACACATTTGCTTTTTTAATTGCCACTGATCTCTGGAAGTTGGCATGTTTGGATAATTTCCTTTTATTTTCTAATTGTAAATGAAAGGACAAAAATTCTCCCACTGTTCTACCGTGGGAACATACAGAAAACGAAATGCCTGAAGCCCGTGTTCATCCCGGAGTGGGAGTGGACGTGGGGAGGGCAAGGGCTGGCAGCCTCGTTAGAGAGCAGAGGGGCCAGAGCCGCCCACCGTCCCGGAGAGCCCAGGCGGGACCTGGAGAGGCGGCCGCCTGCAGGCTCCGGCAGACGGCCGGGCCGCCCGCCCCCTGCGTCCACTCGCTCCACCCGTGCCGGGGCTTCCCCAGGGGTCCTCTGGGAGGGAGGGGAGACACCGCTGGCTGACCCTGTCCTCTGACCGCCCACCAGACACCTGTGTGTGGACAGTGAGTGTTTCCACAGATGCAGTTGGAGTCTACTCCTTTCTTATTTATTTGTTAGTCATAGATACTTTTTTATATTTTCAAGCCCATAGTATACTAATAATTTGTATTCTTTTTAAAATCCTTACATATCACAAACATATCCTATGTCATTAAACCCTTTGTAAAACTTTTGTTTCAAAAAAAGGTGTGTTTTTTTTTTTCGTGGAACATCCCTGGTGGTACAGTGGATAAGAATCCACCTGCCGACGTACGGGACTCAGGTTCAAGGTCTGGTCCATGAAGAACCCACATGCCGAGGGCAACCAAAACCGTGTGCCGCCACCACTGAGCTCACGCTCCAGAGCCTGAGGGCCGCAACTCCTGAAGTCTCGGCACCAGAGCCTGTGCTCAGCAAGAGACCACAGTGAGAAGCCCCAGCACCTAGAGAAAGCCCTCGCACAGCAGCAAAAGTAAAAAGCCCTCGCACAGCAGCAAAAGCCTGGTACAGACAAAAAGTAATCAGTTTCAGAACAAAAAGAGAAACGTGTAAATCCTTTCTCTGTTTATAGCATATTTGTAAAAGAAAATTCAAAAAACATGGAAATAACTCCACAGCCCTGATGTGACCACTGTTAATAACGTGGTGAGGCACCTCCAGACACCTTGGTGTACATACAACTAGTTGGATACAGTTTTGCATAAACAGGGTCATAATACACATATTATTGCAGAAATTATTTTAGTCTAGCATCGTACTTTTTGACTTCTTGTAGATTATATAGGTACATACCATCTTTTGAACAAACACAGCAGTTGTATGAATGCAACAAAGTATAACTAATCCCATGTTAATTTATATTTAATTGTTCCAATTCTTCATTATAGTAAACTGTGTTGCATCCCCCTTTTTTTTTTTTCTTGGTGACTTCTATTGGTCTTTCATTTATCTATTATTTTCATCCATCTTTGTTCCTTGGCCTGTGTGGGCCTCTCACCGCAGTGGCCTCTCGCCACAGAGCACTGGCTCTGGGCACATGCGCTCCAGAGCTCCGGCTCGGTCGTTGGACACATCAGTCCAGCCGCTCTGCGGCACATTGGATCTTCCCAGGCCAGGGATTGAACTGGCGCCCCTTGCACCTCAAGGCAGTGCTGTTACCCACTGGACCACCAGGGAAGCCCTGTTGTATCTTTTTTATATGTGTCAGATTCAGGATTAATTGGTAGAATTGTTCTTGCAGAGTTCAAAGACTTATTTTTAACTAAAGTGTATTTTTGCTACTGAGCCTCTCTTTAGCAGGGTATTAGAGTGGCATTTGAATTGGGTCTTTTTAAAACACATCTTTGAAGACTGTTCTTGTGTGGCCTAGAAACTCTTGAGCTCTGAACTGACCGCCTGAACACCACAGGGAGACTAGCAAGGGGCTGGCAGCGCTGTGAGCTGAGAGGCCGCCCTCTTGCTAGGGCAGCACCTCCTATGGCCCCCGTGGATTCTGTGAGTCTGGGACTCAGCTGACACCCTGCGGGCCCACCCTGCCCCCTGCCCCCTGCCCACTGGGTTCAAGGAGCCTCTCTCAGCCTGGTCTCACTGGGGGGCTGCAGGATGGAGCTCCTGGGGAGACCCGTGCAGGGGAGGCTGGTGCCTGTGTGCTTCCACGGGGACTGAAGTCTCACGTGGCTGAACGTGGTCATTGTATGCTTTCTTTCCTGTCTCGTCAGAGCGGGGCACTTGTGACAATTAACACATGTGTTTAAGCTGGCTCTCGTTGAGGATGAGCTCAAGGTATTTCCTGTTTGATGGGAAATAAGGCTCACAATCAGAGACCAGTTGGGGCTTTCTTTTCAAATTTAAACTGATAATCCTGGTTGTCAGGCTGCTTCTGTGAGAAAGGTTTCTAACGTAAAGCAGCAGTCCCCTCAGATAGCCCAACAGGCTGTGTTCCTGTTTCCAGGGTGGGTTAGGGTCATGTGGCATTGCCTGTTTATAGAAAGGAGCGATTCTTTGACCTTCTGGAACAGCCCTGCTGTAAATTATGCATCTGCAACCCCCGTCGCCTGGTGGGCGTGCCTATCTCTGGGGCATCTCCCACGAAGGCAGAGCCCCGGGCCCCACCGACCCTTCAGGCTGGCAAACATGGCCATTCCTTCCTGGACCCCCTGAATCTCACGTGCTGTGGTGAGTGGGTTGGGTCCTGTGCCTCCTTTCTGAGTACAGATGCTATGGGGCACCTGGGGGGGCCACGGCTCCAGAGATGGGCAGGCTGGACAAGGGCTGATGGAGAACCATGGGGAGGCTTAAGCAAATGCTCTGTGAACTGGGGGAGTGCCCTTGTTTATAAAGCGACTGGTTAAAACAGAGACACCTCTGGTAGTGAAGTAGATAAGAATCAGCCTGCCAATCTCCTGCCAGGAGATATGGGTTCAGTCCCTGGCCTGGGAGGATCCCATAGGCTGGGGAGCAACTAAGCCCAAGAACCACAACTAGTGAGCCTGTGTGTCACAACTACTGAAACACAAGCACCATAGAGCCCACATGCCGCAACTACTGAGCCTACAGGCCTAGAGCCTGTGCTCCACAAGAGAAGCCACCAAAATGAGGAGTCCACACTCAGCAACCAAGGGTAGCCCCTGTTTACCATAAGAGAGAGGCCAAGCAAAACAATGAAGACCTGATGCAGCCAAAAAAGAGTGACTGGCTAAAGCATCTTTGTTTAGGTGAGAAATAGTTGATGGATATTCATCTTAAATGCTTAAAAATATTAAGTGTTTTGCATTTGATATATTTTTGCTAGAAAAGAGCTCCAGGAGACTCAAAACAGTGAAGCCTTCCTTCTGACCCTAAGGCTAGCCCGTCTAGTTTGCACCTGCCTGTGCTCTTGGGGTCAGTGAGCTGGGGAAGTTGTTTTCATTCCTGCTCACAGTCACTTGGAATCAAGTTAAACTCCAGTTGGAGGGAAACCTTTGGGGGAGACAATGAAGACAGCTGGGGGAGAGCCTGCGCTTGGTGTGGGCCCCGTGAAGCCCCTCGGGGAGGAGCACCCCACACAGACTGTTCAAGGACGTTCAGGTGCTCAAGGATATTCTAATGATAGCCCCCTGTGGCTCTCTGTGGCCATTTCTGTTTAAAGGGTTTCTCGTGGCAGAGGACGCTGTGGAGACCAGAAGCGGGTGGAAATCTCGGTGGGCGTGTCTGCAGCCCACCCTTCCGCTGTGATGTGTCCTCACTAGAGCTCACCAGTGAAGAGCAGGAAACCATTCTAAGCAGGCAGTGGCCAGGGAAAGGATACCCTGCTTTAGAAAAATGGTCCCAAGGCCCTGGGACCTGGCTGCACGCCTCCTTCCTCCAGGCCCTAAGTGCACAGCTGTTGAGACGCTTGCTTGCTCCTTTTTACCTTTTCCTTCTCCTTTCTTCCCAGCGCTGGCCTGTCTCCCAGCACTGCTGCCTGTTTCGCCACGTTCTGTCTTGCCGCCTCGTCTGTGTCTCTGCGGCTCCACTGGGCGGCCCGTGGGACTCGCGACCGGGCTGGGCTGCTTCCTGCCTGTTGCCCCCTCCTGGTTCCTCAGCTTAGAGGCCAGGCTGGCCCCACAGCAGCTTCAAGGATGCTTACCGTGTTTCTACCGCAGAGCACCGCGGCCCCGCACATCAGCATCCAGTGCTGAGGCTTCTGTGTGTGTGCACGCCGTTGCCTGGCTCAGCCGCAACCTGCTTGTTTCCCTTTAATGTCCTTTCGTGCCCAAGACCCACTGGTGCTACCTGCCTGCTCTGAAGCTCTGGTGGGGCCTGGGAGCACCGGCGTCAGCACCCTGGAGAGGGGACGAGCCTGCAGAGCCTGGGGCTTGTCCCAGCTCGGCCACCGGGGCTCCTGGGGGGAGGGTCAGAGCTGGCTTCTCCAGCCTTGTGCACACGGACTCGGAACGCAAGTGCCCTGTAACAGTTTGCTGCTGACCGGGAACTGCCACGCTGTCACAGACTCTCACAGCAAACCGACCTCTGTAATTGTCCTCATTTTGTGCATGATGAAACAGAAGCTTTAAAAATGGTCCAGTCTTCCGAGTCTAAGTTCTCAACTGAAGTTGTTTGGAATCTATTTCAAATACCCCCTGGTGAGGGCTTCTCTGCCTCTTTCAACAAAGGGTGTAGGGGTGTGGCATCGTTTTGCTGGAGTGGGTGCGACCTGGGGCCTGTTGTTGGTCAGAGCAAGCCGCGGCCTCAGGAGCTGCGACCAAGGTAGGGGCCCACGCCAAGGCCGCATTGCCCTCCCGTTGCCGGGAGACTTCTTACTTAGAAGACAGTCGACTCCAGGGGGACCCTCGCATGGGGCCGTTTACTGTGGGAATGATTCACCCGTGCTAGTGTGGAGTCCAGAGATTAAAATTTCCATCGTGAACCTTTTTCTTTTCCAGAGACGTAAGCATGATTTGGATTTCCTCTTGTGTGCTGATCTGTCTTCCTGTTATTGCCCTTTCTTCTGCACTTTCCACCCTCTCCTGTGGGAAAGTGATTCCACCCGGAGGCCACGGCTCCGCTGGACTCCACCTGCACGTGGACTCTCCTAAACCCTGGGCCATTTTGTAAGCGTTGATGAGATACAGGCCGTTATGCTGAAACATGAGGGAGTAAGATGTGTGTTCACGTTTGCTTGCATTTGCACAGACAGACTCTGGGGTGACTGACAAAGGAGCAAAAGTCACAGCCTCGGGTGGGGTGGGCGTGGCGGAGCGGCCTGGTTTCCTCCGGGGAGAGGGCAGCGTTCCGGAACCGGCAGTGGCGGTGGCTGCCCAGCTGAGTGCCGGGCCGGCGAGGGGCGCGGTGGCGGTAGGTGATGCCACGGACAGCTCAGCCCAGCGCTGAGAGCGTGTCTTGGAGCAGGGGTTGCTTCTGGCTCTGAGCCTCTGCCACGTGTTAAACAGGAGCCGGGCGGCGCTGGTCTTGGACCCTGCTCTGGAGTCTGGGCCGAGGGAGGGCCTCCCTGCAGGTCTTCTTCTGAAGGGTCTTCAGGGTTCGTGGGGCAGAGCACCCAGGCGGGGGCTGGGCTGAGTGACGTGTGCGCCCGGGACGGCGCGCGGGGATTCATCCTCGGGGCTGCTGGGGCGGCGGCGTCTGCCCATTAGCATCCCTTACTGCCCGGTGGCCTCGGGAGAAGGGGCAGCTTCCGTGGGGCTCGCAGCTGGCGGTGCTGAGGGCAGGCGGGGCCTGTGGCCCTCCCTGCCCGGCCGCCTTGCAGTGCCTCCGTGACCCCCTCCGCTGCGCTGGCTGGGCCTGCGGTGTGCGGCCGGCCGTGGGAACTCCTGGAGGCGGCCTGCTCTAAGTATGGGCTTTTCTGCCAACAGTTATTTTCGGCTGTTTCGATTACAGCTGTCCCCTCTGGAAACCGCTGTCGTGTCCTGTGAGTACAGGCTGGATCACAGCCCTGGGCTGCAGAGCGGGGGAGGGGGACATGCGGCCAGCCTGCTGCCCCTGGGGAGCTGGTGACCCCTGAGGCTTCGAGTGCTGCTCAGAGGATGGGGCGCCAGCGACTGTGGCCCCTTCTCTCTGATTCGATCCTGACACTCTTCCCACACCCTCTGCTCTGCGGCTGAAGCCAGGAGCCCACTGTGAGCTGGGGTACCCCCAGCTGGAGGTGAGGCTGGAGGAGGCGAGTGGAGGGCAGGGCCGGCATCGGGGCCCCTGGCTCTGTACGTCTGAAGGCCAGGAGCCCACTGTGGGGGCTGGGGTACCCCTCGGGTGGGGTGGGCGTGGCGGAGCGGCCTGGTTTCCTCCGGGGAGAGGGCAGCGTTCCGGAACCGGCAGTGGCGGTGGCTGCCCAGCTGAGTGCCGGGCCGGCGAGGGGCGCGGTGGCGGTAGGTGATGCCACGGACAGCTCAGCCCAGCGCTGAGAGCGTGTCTTGGAGCAGGGGTTGCTTCTGGCTCTGAGCCTCTGCCACGTGTTAAACAGGAGCCGGGCCGGCGCTGGTCTTGGACCCTGCTCTGGAGTCTGGGCCGAGGGAGGGCCTCCCTGCAGGTCTTCTTCTGAAGGGTCTTCAGGGTTCGTGGGGCAGAGCACCCAGGCGGGGGCTGGGCTGAGTGACGTGTGCGCCCGGGACGGCGCGCGGGGATTCATCCTCGGGGCTGCTGGGGCGGCGGCGTCTGCCCATTAGCATCCCTTACTGCCCGGCGGCCTCGGGAGAAGGGGCAGCTTCCGTGGGGCTCGCAGCTGGCGGTGCTGAGGGCAGGCGGGGCCTGTGGCCCTCCCTGCCCGGCCGCCTTGCAGTGCCTCCGTGACCCCCTCCGCTGCGCTGGCTGGGCCTGCGGTGTGCGGCCGGCCGTGGGAACTCCTGGAGGCGGCCTGCTCTAAGTATGGGCTTTTCTGCCAACAGTTATTTTCGGCTGTTTCGATTACAGCTGTCCCCTCTGGAAACCGCTGTCGTGTCCTGTGAGTACAGGCTGGATCACAGCCCTGGGCTGCAGAGCGGGGGAGGGGGACATGCGGCCAGCCTGCTGCCCCTGGGGAGCTGGTGACCCCTGAGGCTTCGAGTGCTGCTCAGAGGATGGGGCGCCAGCGACTGTGGCCCCTTCTCTCTGATTCGATCCTGACACTCTTCCCACACCCTCTGCTCTGCGGCTGAAGCCAGGAGCCCACTGTGAGCTGGGGTACCCCCCAGCTGGAGGTGAGGCTGGAGGAGGCGAGAGTGGAGGGCAGGGCCGGCATCGGGGCCCCTGGCTCTGTACGTCTGAAAGTGTGCTTCTCGGGAGGGAGCCCACCTCCGTCCCCTGGAGGTTCTGTGAACGGAGGGGCCCACTTTCAGGGGTCACTGAGCTTGAGCTGTGGCTCAGCTGCTCTGTAGGAGGGCAGAGGTCCTGCCATTTCCCTTTCCTGCTGCCGAGCGTCTTCCGTGAAGCTTCCTGTCGGAGGCCAGCCCTCCAGCCCAGAGGCGGGGGCAGCCGAGACCTACCAGGGACACAGGGAGGGGGAGCCGGCTGTTTGGCGGGCATCCCACCGCCGGCCCTTCTGCAGGGGGTGACCTCACCTGCCCGGGCCGCGGTGCTTCTGAGGCTGCGCCCCTGAGACACACGTGAGGTGTGTCATGTAGCAGGGCTACCAAGTGAAAATGTCCCCCTCTCGTTAAAACTAGGGCTGCAGCCCTTCTCCCAAACCCCCCCACCCCGTGGGCTAGGCTGTGGGCACGGAGGCTGGGAGGCTTGGCAGGACGTCCTCCCACGAGGGACTGAGGCGGGAACGGGGAGTTCTGATTGGTGCTTTGTGACCAGTCCCCCTTTGTGGCTTCTGAAAAAATGTCAGAAATCGGGGGCTGGCTCTGTGTCCCCTTGACTCGGCATGTTCTTTATTAACTGTCTGCCCAGGTTGGGTCGCCCTCCCTCTCCTTCCCGAGAGGAGGAGCGACGTGCCTGAAGCCTTAGGCCCACTTGCCGGGACACGCTCGCGGGGCAGGGGGCGGCGGCGGGGCCGGGGCGGAGCACACGGGCTGCCGGCAGCGTCTAAGGGCCGACGTGCGCGGCGAGAGTCGAGGAAGCCTGCTGGCTGCCCCAGACCGCGTCCCCACCCCTTCCAGCTGACAGCCGGGTACCCTTGGAGCAGCGGAGCGCAGTGATCGCCTTGCCCGTCCCACGTGCCTGCTCCGCACCGCAGGCCCTGAGAAGCCAGCCACGCTCTGCCCTCAAGGCTGACCCTCACAACGCAACCTCTCCTCGCCTCCCAAAGCACCTCCTCCAGGAAGCCTCTCAGGATTTACAGTCCTCTGACCAGAAGCACATCACAGTGTGTTGCTGGGGCTGGTGGGTCATTGGATCTAGATACGCTGCCCGCAGCGTCGTCACAAAAGCGGGCCTGGGGTGGCTCACCATGCGTGTTGACCCAACACTCAGCAGCCCCACTTCTAGGAAGAGCCCATGCAGAGGCACGGTGGTGGCCTGTGGGCCCGTCACATAGCAGTCTGGGGATCACCTGGGCGCTGGAGGCCCGCGCCTGCACCTGCCCGTGCGGCTGGCGCTGACGACGCAGCCAGTGGAACGAGCCGGCCGTGCCCCACGCGCACATGACACGGACCGAACGACGTCCCAAAGCCACACGTCGAAGCCCTGACCCCAACATGAGGGTCTTCGGAAGGCAGCTATGGTTAAAGGAGGTTGTGGCAGAGAGCCCGTGCCCTTCCAAGAGGAGCAGGAGGCAGCAGGACGCCCCCTCTGCCGTGAGGAGGCCTCGCCGGTTCCGCCCGGCGCTCGGTCCCAGCCGCGCAGCCTGGCGAGCGGGCGCCGCGGCCGGGTCTGCGGCCCAGCGCCGCCTGCAGGGTTCGCCGCGGTGTTTTCTGTACTTGGCATCCCGATGGCTGCTCGTCTGTGACCGCTGGACGGGCGCGAGGGACACGCCGCAGAGGCGGGGAGCCCACGGGCGCAGCGGGCGGGCGCGGCCCACTCTCCCGAGGCAGGAGCGGCGGCCTCCCCCGGTGCGGCCGCGGGTGGAGAGCCCCCCGCAGCGCCTGAGCCCCGCGCGGGGGCCGCAGGGCCGGGAGGGTCGGCCGGCCTCCTCCTGGCCCGCGCCTCCGACCCATCGGCTGGCACCGGGGCGAGCTCGGCCCGCGCCACGCGCCCGGCGCCCTCGCCGCGCCTGGGCTAAGCGGACGAAGCGGCGGGAGAGGATGCGGCTTCTCGGTGCTGTGTTCGCGCCCACGCGGGGCTCCAGCTCCGGCCGCCTCCAGAGAGCGCAGGCAGCGCCCGGGGCCCCGGGGCTGTGAGGGTCGGGGAGGAGCGGCTGGGGGGCTCCTGGCCGGCTCAGCCTCCAGGAAGGGGTGCTCCCAGCCGACCGGGCCGCCGGGCCTCGGCCCGCCTGTGTCTGTGGGCCTGGGGCAGGCCCTGGGCCCCGAGCGGGCTGCAGAGCACAGCTCCGACGGCCCAGCTCCACGTCTCTGCGCTCCTGCACCGCGGCCGGCGAGGTGAGCGGGCTCGGCAGGGCAGACAGCTCCAGACGGACCGGCCGGGCCTCATCCCCAGCGCCTCCCATGCTCTGAAGCCAGAAAGCTTCACTGGTCATTGACCTCAGAGGTCCCACCGTCTGTCTGGACGCTGAGTCTCGGTGGAGAAGCCCGGGTGCTGCCTAGGAAGCCCCCCGGGGGGGAACACCAGGAGATCCTCGGGACGACGCAGCACGTGCCCCACGCGCACATGACACGGACCGAACGACGTCCCAAAGCCACACGTCGAAGCCCTGACCCCAACATGAGGGTCTTCGGAAGGCAGCTATGGTTAAAGGAGGTTGTGGCAGAGAGCCCGTGCCCTTCCAAGAGGAGCAGGAGGCAGCAGGACGCCCCCTCTGCCGTGAGGAGGCCTCGCCGGTTCCGCCCGGCGCTCGGTCCCAGCCGCGCAGCCTGGCGAGCGGGCGCCGCGGCCGGGTCTGCGGCCCAGCGCCGCCTGCAGGGTTCGCCGCGGTGTTTTCTGTACTTGGCATCCCGATGGCTGCTCGTCTGTGACCGCTGGACGGGCGCGAGGGACACGCCGCAGAGGCGGGGAGCCCACGGGCGCAGCGGGCGGGCGCGGCCCACTCTCCCGAGGCAGGAGCGGCGGCCTCCCCCGGTGCGGCCGCGGGTGGAGAGCCCCCCGCAGCGCCTGAGCCCCGCGCGGGGGCCGCAGGGCCGGGAGGGTCGGCCGGCCTCCTCCTGGCCCGCGCCTCCGACCCATCGGCTGGCACCGGGGCGAGCTCGGCCCGCGCCACGCGCCCGGCGCCCTCGCCGCGCCTGGGCTAAGCGGACGAAGCGGCGGGAGAGGATGCGGCTTCTCGGTGCTGTGTTCGCGCCCACGCGGGGCTCCAGCTCCGGCCGCCTCCAGAGAGCGCAGGCAGCGCCTGGGGCCCCGGGGCTGTGAGGGTCGGGGAGGAGCGGCTGGGGGGCTCCTGGCCGGCTCAGCCTCCAGGAAGGGGTGCTCCCAGCCGACCGGGCCGCCGGGCCTCGGCCCGCCTGTGTCTGTGGGCCTGGGGCAGGCCCTGGGCCCCGAGCGGGCTGCAGAGCACAGCTCCGACGGCCCAGCTCCACGTCTCTGCGCTCCTGCACCGCGGCCGGCGAGGTGAGCGGGCTCGGCAGGGCAGACAGCTCCAGACGGACCGGCCGGGCCTCATCCCCAGCGCCTCCCATGCTCTGAAGCCAGAAAGCTTCACTGGTCATTGACCTCAGAGGTCCCACCGTCTGTCTGGACGCTGAGTCTCGGTGGAGAAGCCCGGGTGCTGCCTAGGAGCAGCACACAGGACCCAGCGCTGCCCCTGGGAGCCGTGAGAGCCGAGCCCGGGGAGCCGTGCAGACTCTCGCGGAACTTGGGCATGGCTTCCTCTTGGCAGACCAACGTATTTCAGAGATCCCTTTATTTTCAGTTTGAGGTGCTTTCAAGATTGACCCATCTGAGAAAACTTCTAACAGAAAGCACGGACAACGGTCTGGGTCCTGTCCTCCTGGTCATCCTTTCAGCCTCCTGGTGTGCGTCGCCCTCCCACGGGCGGGGAGACTGGGGGCTGAGCACCGTGCCTAGCTTTTCAGATTAAGACTCCGTGCGTTGTGTGATTGCATTGCACAGGCTCACATCATCCTGGCCCCAGCTACTTCTGTGTGTGTCGGGTCTCTTCTCCAGAGCGGACAGAAAAGAGCTCCCAAGGCCAGATCGCACACACGTGGTGTTATTTATGTTCCTGTTTTTTAAAACCACGACCATGGCTACTTTTGTGTGCTGCTTTACTTAGAAATGCACAGGCACATGACCTTGGGTTAGGCAATGGTTTCCTAAATATAATACCAAAAGCACATGTGACAAAAGAAAAAATAAATTGGAATTCATCAAAATTTAAAACTTCTGTGTATCAGGGGACACTACCAAGAAAATGAAAAGATAACCCACAGAGTATTTTCAAGTCATCTGTCTTACATAGAAAGAACATTCTCATCAATGACAAAGGCAAGTTGCAACAGGCAAAGGATCTGAATAGCCATTTCTCCAAAGAAGATGTTCAGATGCCAATAAGCACATGAAAAGATGAAAGAGAAAAATGAATGTGGAGAACCTAGAGCCTTCAGGCCCTGCTGATGGGAATATAAAACAGAACAGCCACCATGGAAAATAGTTTGGTGATTCCTCAAAAAATTGAACTTATGGTTACTATACCACCCAGTGATGTCACTCACAGCTATCTGTTCAAGAGAAATGAGCACGTATGTTCACACAAAACCCTTCAGAGCAGCACTGTTCACAAAAGCCAAAAAGTGGAAACACACTAGTGTCCGTCAAGGATGCACAGATTTCAAAAATGGGATCTATCTGCACAATGGAATATTATTCAGTCATAGAAAGAAATGAAGTACTGATACATGCGACAGTATAGATGAACTTGAAAATATTATGTTCACTGAAAAGAGCCAGACACAAAAGGCCACATACTGTAGGATTCCACTTACATGAAGTATCCAGAACTAACAGATCAATAGAGATAGAAAGCAGGTGAGTGTGCGCTTGGAGCTGGACAGACGAGGGCATTCTGAAGGGCACTATTTCTTTCTGGGAGAACTAGATAGTGGTGATGTTTCCACAACCCTGTGAATTTACAGAAACCTCAGGAGTATACATTTTTTTTAAATGGTTTAAAAAGTGATTTTTTTTTTTTTTAATTTTGGCCTCTTTTATTGGTTGTGTATTTATTCATTTTCATCCATCTTTGTTCTTTGGCCCGTGTGGGCCCCCCATCGCAGTAGCCTCTGCTGTCGCAGAGCGCCGGCTCTGGGCGCGTGCGCTCCAGAGCTCTGGCTCCGTCATTGGACACATCGGTCCAGCCGCTCCGCGGCACGTGGAATCTTCCCAGGCCAGGGATCGAACCGGCGCCCCTTGCACTACAAGATGGACTCTCCACCCACTGGACCACCAGGGAAGCCCAGTGAATTTTATGTTATGTGAATTTTATCTCAAAAAAGCACAAAAGCACACACCGTATTTTAAGTCAAATGCTCAGCCAAGGAACATGGGCTGGTGAAGTACACAGCTGGGCGCTGCCTACTTCGTGGCCCACTGGGTGCTCCGTGCTGACGCCCTCCACGGCCCGGGGCAGGGGTGGGACCCGCAGGCCAGGCTGGCTCAGGGCTCCAGAAAAAATGAATGTGGAAAAAGAACCTAGAGCCTTCAGGCCCTGCTGATGGGAATATAAAACAGAACAGCCACCATGGAAAATAGTTTGGTGATTCCTCAAAAAATTGAACTTATGGTTACTATACCACCCAGTGATGTCACTCACAGCTATCTGTTCAAGAGAAATGAGCACGTATGTTCACACAAAACCCTTCAGAGCAGCACTGTTCACAAAAGCCAAAAAGTGGAAACACACTAGTGTCCGTCAAGGATGCACAGATTTCAAAAATGGGATCTATCTGCACAATGGAATATTATTCAGTCATAGAAAGAAATGAAGTACTGATACATGCGACAGTATAGATGAACTTGAAAATATTATGTTCACTGAAAAGAGCCAGACACAAAAGGCCACATACTGTAGGATTCCACTTACATGAAGTATCCAGAACTAACAGATCAATAGAGATAGAAAGCAGGTGAGTGTGCGCTTGGAGCTGGACAGACGAGGGCATTCTGAAGGGCACTATTTCTTTCTGGGAGAATTAGATAGTGGTGATGTTTCCACAACCCTGTGAATTTACAGAAACCTCAGGAGTATACATTTTTTTTAAATGGTTTAAAAAGTGATTTTTTTTTTTTTTTTTAATTTTGGCCTCTTTTATTGGTTGTGTATTTATTCATTTTCATCCATCTTTGTTCTTTGGCCCGTGTGGGCCCCCCATCGCAGTAGCCTCTGCTGTCGCAGAGCGCCGGCTCTGGGCGCGTGCGCTCCAGAGCTCTGGCTCCGTCATTGGACACATCGGTCCAGCCGCTCCGCGGCACGTGGAATCTTCCCAGGCCAGGGATCGAACCGGCGCCCCTTGCACTACAAGATGGACTCTCCACCCACTGGACCACCAGGGAAGCCCAGTGAATTTTATGTTATGTGAATTTTATCTCAAAAAAGCACAAAAGCACACACCGTATTTTAAGTCAAATGCTCAGCCAAGGAACATGGGCTGGTGAAGTACACAGCTGGGCGCTGCCTACTTCGTGGCCCACTGGGTGCTCCGTGCTGACGCCCTCCACGGCCCGGGGCAGGGGTGGGGACCCGCAGGCCAGGCTGGCTCAGGGGCTCCGGGGAGGGAGGGTGATGCGTGTGTGCTCCCCGCCTGAGCAGCACGGGCAGCCAGCGGGCGCAGCCTGAGCTGGTTCTGGTGGAAGACGACACGCAGGCGCTGAGAAGGGCAGCCTCGCAGGGGCTACAGCTTTGGGGTTCTTTTAGATCATTCGCTTCCATTTTTTCTATGAATACAGATGATTTGGGTTAACTTCTTAATAGAAGAAAACAATGGAGACCCACAACCAAACAAAAAAATGTTTCTTAAATCTTTCCACTGACAATGTAAACTCTCTTCTGCTGCCTCCAGTGTCAGGGCCAGCCACACAGGCGCCTTGGCTTGGGCTTGGGTGGGGGGCACTCTGAAGATTTCTGTGCCCAAGACACAGAGAATATGACCCAGGGACAAGTTGCCCCTCTGTACCTGTGGATCTCGCATCCATGGATTCAACCAGCTGGCAATTGAAGAGGATACGGATGCAGGGCCCACAGATACAGAGGGCCAACTGTACTGGGCCATTTTATTTAAGGGGCTTGAGCCCACAGATACCGAGGAATGACTTTGGGTTTTCTGGTTTGTTTGAATTTTTTTGTCTGAAGAAAACTTGTTGTCAAGCACCCAGCCTTTCCGAAGCTCACATGAGAGGAGCTTATTTTGAAAGAAGGTGTTCTAAAGTGAGAGGGAAGCAGGGCCAGAGGAGGGGCGATCTTATTGGGGGGTTTCTCCCAAAGACCCCCACCTCTTTACCTCCCTCCGCCACGAGAGGCTCTCCCCTTCTTCCCACCTTCCTAGCTCTTGGTGGGCACCTGCGCCCCTGCCTGTCTCCAGGTCTCTTCGGCTCTCTGTGCCCCTAGCTGACAGGGGTGTCCCAGCCCGCCTGCCCAGGGCCGATCCTCACCTGAGCACCCCAGGCCGTCTTTAGGCCAGTCACCTGCTTGGCAGATGTAGGACCTGGGATGCTACTCCGCGGTGAGGTGGGTTGTGAGTGCCGCTAATGATAAAGGACTGATGCTTAGAGGTCCCCAGAAAGGGTGGCTTCCCAGGTGTGATCATCAGGGAGCTTTGTCACTCAGCCAGCTTTCCGGGTATGGGGTGGAGGCCGCTGGCTCTCCCACAACCCGACCTACATGGGGGAGAGATGCTGAGAAGCTGGTCAGTTTCTGGCTCTGATGTAGGTGAAGGCCACTGCTTGAGACCTGCTGACCACCATCTGCATTTTGGTCAACCCAGAACCAGCCTCAGGGAGAGCCAGACAGAGCCTGTCCTGCTGAAGCTGGAGCGAGGGGGCCAGGGAGTAGGCGGGCAACTGGTGTCTCTTTCGGGAGGAGGTGGGGAAAAAAATACAACCAAGCAACTGGGAACAGAACACAACATAGAAGACACCTCTGCTGGTTAGAACAGATCTTGTCACCTGAGAACCACAAGCCCCAGAAGCCGACTCTAGGTCACGGACACTGTTCAGGGATCTGCCTGCCCTGGGACCTGGAGCTCACGGCCACTGAGAAGGCCACACCCCAGCAGCCCTGCCTCCAGAGGCCCTCCCTCCAGGTCCTGACACTGGTCGGCCGGGGTCGGACAGCAGACAGTGGATCTGCCTCCCCGGGTCCCCAGATGGCCCAGCGACCCAGACCACCAGCCTCCCTGCTGAGGTGACGCAGAGACGTGCAGACATGTCCTGAGTGTACCTGTCCGCCCCCAGATCCTTGCACTCCCCCGCGCACAGTTGTGCCTGCCATCGGAGGGGTCACGTCCTGAGGCAGCACTGTCTTCCCAGAAAGAACTGGAACCTGTGCTTACCTTCAGGAGGGGTCCTAGGACCACAGCTCAGAGCAGCCCTGACTGGCCTCAGCCCAGCCCCAGCCCCACCCACATGCTTAGCTCCAGAACCAGCCGGATCACTTCAGGGCAGGAAGAAACAGACTGACGCGGACTGACAGGGGATGGGCTCACTTCCGGCTCCTGAACCTCATGTTCCTTGAGCCTTGGAGCGGTTTACTGCCAGGAGGTCTTTAGGACTCACTGCCCTGCACCTGATTCTGCATTTATCTTGAGTCATTTCTTAAAAATCCCCTTTAGTCTTCCTTTGAATCTGGAACCAACCCTGATCAAAGCAGCGGGGATGCTAGGACCACTGTCTGAGTCCCTGCAGCCCAGCAAATCAGATGAGCTGGAAGTGGAGAGAGCTGAGTGCATGGGTGGGGGGCACCCTCCAGGGCGTTCCGGCCGCTGCCAGGAGCAGCCCGTCCACTCTGTGAGTCCGTGGGGGCACTGAAGGAAAACAGCCTAAGAAGAGAGGTCTCGAGGCTTCAGAACACAGCTTGAGAGCAAGGAAAACGGCAGGAGTTGGGGCTTCCTTTGTAATATGTGCCATATTTTGTTTTTCAGCTTATGTGGCAGACTTCTAAAATGTTGGCATTTCCAGCGTCTCTAAGAATAGACTTGTTCTGACTTGTGTTGGATCCAGCAGGGCAGCTCTTCCGGGAGGTCTGTGTGCGCGCGTCTGCCTGATGGCGGGCAGGGGCGCCTCCTGGCCTCGGCCAGGACAAGCCGGGACTGGAGGACGTGTCTGCACACAGCCGGAGGGCAACTGATTAAAGTCCTGGTGGGAGCTCCTCGCCCCAGTAGTACACGGAAAGCGGGAAGAGTGCTCTCCGGCCCCTCCCCTCCCCCGCCTCTCCTCTCCCTCTCTCTCTAGAGTCCCTTTCGTTTGCAGAGCTGTTTCATGCAGCAGTCAGCAGGCTTGGCTTGTTTCCTGTCCACGAGGCCCTGTGGGCGCCTCCAGGGTCCCAGCGGCTCTCTGGTGATCCTGATAGTAAGTCAGACTCCCTGGAGAGGTGGCCCTCCTTCTCTTCAGGCTGCTTTAAAGTCGACCAATGATCGGGGAGGCAAGGCGCCCTCCTCAGCCTGTGTCTCGAGAAAGTGAGTCAGCAGCACCTGGACAGAGGGCAATGGGGGGCCAGCTTGTTGGACGGCAGGCGGGGTGCCTGGGGAGGCCCGCTCCTCCCCACTGGCCCGTGGCCATTCTTGGGAAAAGACGAGGGTGCCCCACTGAGTGATGGGGCTCGGTTTTCTGCCAGGCAGGCGGAATGCGCCTCGGTTTCTGCATCTGTCTGGTGCTTCCCACCTAGAGCAGCTCTGCGAACAGGGGGTGCCTGGGGAGCCATTTCCTTCTCTAGGGGTCTCCCCACCCGGGGCTGAGCGCGCGGCGCCTGCACTGGCACGCAGATCCGCTGCCCCTGAGCCGCCGGGGAGGTCCTTGCTGACGTCAGTGGGGTGCTCAGGCCCCGCACTGGCACTGTGCGCCTGCCGATTGCTCCCTTTGTGTCTGCTGACATTGCCGTGTGTATCCAGGTGCCTCTGGAGTCGGTCCGTACACATCCACAGCTAGTGCGTCTTGTGTGACACCTTGATCACCATGTAATGTCCTTCTTTGTCACTAGTTACAGTCTTTGTTTTAACATCTATTTTGTCTGATGCAAGTATTCTTATTTTGACTTTATTTCTGTCTGCACGCGCTAACTGTTGTTCGTCCCCTTTCGGTCTGAGCGTGTCGCTAGATCTGAAGTGAGTCTCCTGCGGCACGTTCATGGCTCTTGTGTTTGTATTCATTCAGCCATTCCGTGTCTTTTGATTGGAGCCTTTAGTCCATTTACGTTGAAAGTAATTATGGCTAGGGACATACTTTATTGTGTTAGGTTTGGAAACCTTTCTCTTTTCTTTGTGTGTATTATAGATTTTTGGTCTGTTGTTACCATGAGGGATGGTAAGTTGCTGATCTCATAATTTCAAACACAGGTAAACAACACTGCGTTTTAACTCCCTTCCCCCACAGTTACTGTTCTGACATCATCTTCTATATTTCTTCTGTCTTTCTGCCCCTTAACTACTTATGGCAGATATAGATGATTGTACTACTTTTGTTTAACCTTCCGATTACCATTGTATGTGGTCGATTTGCTGTCTTTCCTGTGTATTTGTTTTTACTGGTGAGCTTTTCTCCTTTCGAAGTTTTCGTGTTTCTACTTGTGGCCTTTTCTTCTTTATTTAAAGAAGTCCTTTTAACATCTCTTGTAAGGCTGGTTTCATGGCGCTGAACTCTTTCAGCTTTTGTCTAACTGTAAAGCTTCTGAATGAAAGCCTTTCCAAGAAGAATACTCTTGGTCGTAGGTTTTCCCCTTCCACTCTGGCTTGCAGAGTTCCTGCTGAGAAGTCCGCTGATAGCTTTCTGGAGTTCCTTTATGTGCTGTTTTTGCCTTGCTGCAGCTAATCTTCTCTTTATCTTAAGTTCTGCCGTTTAAATTACAACGTATCTTGGTCTGGTGCACTTTGGACTGATCCTGCCTGGGCTTTCTGCTTCCCGGGCCTGGATGTCTGTTTCCTTTCGCAGGTTAGGGAAGTGTTCAGCTAGCATGTCTTATAGGTTCTCAGCCCCTTTCTCTCTCTCTCTTTTCCGGGGACCCCTTTGATGTCAATGTTAGTACAACTGATATTATCCCAAAGATCTCTTAACCTGTCCTCAGTTCATTTTCCTCTGTTCAGCTTCAGTGATTTCCACTACTCTGTCTTCCAGCTCGCTGATCCAAATCTACATCATTTAATCTGCTGTTGATTCCTTCTAGTGTATTTTCATTTTAGTTACTATATTCTTCATCTGTTTGGTCCTTCTTTAAATTTTCTTGCTTTTTGTTTGAAATTTTTTGTGTTAGGTTCTGAAACCTTTCTCTTTTTCTTTGTGTGATTGGAGCCTTTAGTCCATTTACGTTGAAAGTAATTATGGCTAGGGACATACTTTATTGTGTTAGGTTTGGAAACCTTTCTCTTTTCTTTGTGTATTATAGATTTGGTCTGTTGTTACCATGAGGGATGGTAAGTTGCTGATCTCATAATTTCAAACACAGGTAAACAACACTGCGTTTAACTCCCTCCCCCCACAGTTACTGTTCTGACATCATCTTCTATATTTCTTCTGTCTTTCTGCCCCTTAACTACTTATGGCAGATATAGATGATTGTACTACTTTTGTTTAACCTTCCGATTACCATTGTATGTGGTCGATTTGCTGTCTTTCCTGTGTATTTGTTTTTACTGGTGAGCTTTTCTCCTTTCGAAGTTTTCGTGTTTCTACTTGTGGCCTTTTCTTCTTTATTTAAAGAAGTCCTTTTAACATCTCTTGTAAGGCTGGTTTCATGGCGCTGAACTCTTTCAGCTTTTGTCTAACTGTAAAGCTTCTGAATGAAAGCCTTTCCAAGAAGAATACTCTTGGTCGTAGGTTTTCCCCTTCCACTCTGGCTTGCAGAGTTCCTGCTGAGAAGTCCGCTGATAGCTTTCTGGAGTTGCTTTATGTGCTGTTTTTGCCTTGCTGCAGCTAATCTTCTCTTTATCTTAAGTTCTGCCGTTTAAATTACAACGTATCTTGGTCTGGTGCACTTTGGACTGATCCTGCCTGGGCTTTCTGCTTCCCGGGCCTGGATGTCTGTTTCCTTTCGCAGGTTAGGGAAGTGTTCAGCTAGCATGTCTTATAGGTTCTCAGCCCCTTTCTCTCTCTCTCTTTTCCGGGGACCCCTTTGATGTCAATGTTAGTACAACTGATATTATCCCAAAGATCTCTTAACCTGTCCTCAGTTCATTTTCCTCTGTTCAGCTTCAGTGATTTCCACTACTCTGTCTTCCAGCTCGCTGATCCAAATCTACATCATTTAATCTGCTGTTGATTCCTTCTAGTGTATTTTCATTTTAGTTACTGTATTCTTCATCTGTTTGGTCCTTCTTTAAATTTTCTTGCTTTTTGTTTGAAATTTATAACTTCTCAATCTATTCATCCGTTCTTCTCCCAAGTTCTTTATTATCTTTATGATCATTTCCTTGAACTATTTATCAGGAGAACTGCTTATCTCCACTTCTCTTGGTTCTTCTGGGTTTTTTCATTCGGATCATGTTCCTCTGTTGCCTCATTTTGCCTCATTTGCTGTTTCTACCTCTGGTACCTCATATGTTGGTTCCATGTCCTGATCTTAGAGAGACCGCCTTCCTTAGGACACGTCCTCGGTCCCCTGCAGCACCCTCCCCTCTGGGCACTAGAGCCATATGCTGCGTGAGGGCGTGGGTGCAGCTGCCCCACGGGTCATTTTCCAGGCTCTGACTTGTGCACACTCGCTGGCCTCTGACTGGCAGAGCCAGGTCACAGGGCGGCTGGGTGCACAGCCCAAGGTGCTCCCAGGTCTAGGGCTCACTGTGGGGCAGAGCCTGGTTCTGGAGTGGACAGTTATAGAGCCAGGGTTCCTGGGTCTAGCATTGGCCTGCTGGTGGGCAGGTTCTGCAGCATCCCAGAGCTGGTGCTGGCCTGCTGGTGAGCAAGACTTTCTCCCTGGGCCGTTGGCTGAGGGTTCTCAGACCTAGTGCTGGCTTTAAGGTGAGTGGTTCTGGAGGCTGGGGGTCCAAGGGTCTAGTTCTGGCTCACTGGTGGGTGAAGTCAGGTCCTGCGGCCTCTCACGGAAAGGCCCTTGGGGTCTCAGCTGGTGTCAGCCCACTGGTGGCGCTGGAGGGAGGGGGCTAGATCCTAAGATATCCTGAGACTGTCACCAGCTCGCTGATAAGGCAAGCTGCCGTGATCCTAGGGCCAGCGTCCACTTACTGGTGGGTGAAGCTGGGTCCTGGAGTCCCTGGGGGCAGTGCTCCTGAGGCTGGTGTCTGCCCGCTGGCGGCCAGGGCCCAGAGGCCTCTGGGGCTGGGACTTGCCTGCTGGTGGGCAGAGCTGGGTCCTGCAGCCTCTAGGTGGGGTCCTGGACGTAGCTCCGCTGCATGGTGCCAGGGCCTCGACCTTCTGGTGGAGGGGGTGTTTGCAGGACTGGCTGTGGGCTCAGGGGGTCTTCAGGCAACCTGCCCACTGGCAGTTGGGGCAGTGGTCCCTGCTGTGCTCTCAGTACTGGCGTCTAGATGCTGTCGGGCATGGTGCAGCTGAGTCCTGAAGTTAATAAGCTAGAGGGAGAAGTCAAAGACGGCACTTTCTAGCACTAGAGTCCGTGGGGCAGAACGAGCTCCCCCACGTGGCTGCCGTGGGCGTGTGCCTGCAGGGTGGCCCGCATGCCGCCTGCCTCTCCCGGAGGCTCTGAGAGCCGCAGGCGAGTCTGCCCAGCCTCCTGTCAAATTACTGCTCTGCCTTGGGTGCAGGAGCAGGTAAGATTATATTGTGTCTTTATTGATTATATTGTCAGCTTAAGTTTCTAACTTCATCTTAGTTTGTTGAGTGTGGACCTTTGCGTGTGCACATTTCATCAAATGTGGGAGTTTTTAACCATTATTTCCTCCAATAATAGTCCCTCCACCCTTTTCTCTCCTTCTGAGCCTCTCACAAGGCACATGTCACTTTGCTTAATGGTGTCCCAGCGATTGCCTAGGCTGTGTTCACTTTCCTCTTATCTTTTGTTGCTGTTTTTCCTCAGAAAGGATAAGTACTATTGTCCCACCTTCAAGTACATTGATCCATTTTTCTGCTTGCTCAAATCTGCCTGTGAATTCCCCATTCAAAATTTCCCCATTATTGTAATTTCATCTCCAGAATTTCTGTTTAGTTTCTGTCTAGGTCTTCTATTTCTCTATTGATATTTCCATTTTGTTTACATATTGTTTTCTCAACTTGCCCCATATCTCTTTTTTTTTTCCGACCATGTCTTACGCCATTGTTTTAAAATGTTTGGCTACTGAATCTGCCATCAGGTTGTTTCAGCAACAGTTTCTATTACGGTTTTCCTTTGAGTGGGGGTGCAATCTTGTTTCTTTGTAAGCTTTGTGATTTTCTGTTGTTGAACACTGGAGACGCATAATGTAGTAGCTCTGGAAATTAGACTGTACCCCTTCCCCAGGGTTTGCTGGTTGGCTTTTTTTTTTAATTGTTGTAGGCTGTCTCTGTGCTGAGTATCAGCATTAAGATATGAGCTTAAGTTTGGAAGTCCCTTCTGAACCTTTCCTTGAGCATGCACAGTCACTTTCTAACTTGCCCCGTGTAGGTAGTTGGGTTTTTTTGTTGTTTTGTTTTTTTCTTTTTCTTTTTCTTTTTGACCACTTTTATTGGTCTTTCATTTGTCCATTTTCATCCATCTTTGTTCTTTGGCTCCTGTGGGCCTCCCATCGCAGTGGCCTCTCTTGCTGCAGAGCACCGGCTCTGGGCGCATACTCTCCAGAGCTCCGGCTCGGTCATTGGACACATCGGTCCAGCCGCTCTGCAGCACATGGGATCTTCCCAGGCCAGGGAGCGAACTGGTGCCCCTTTCACTGCAAGGTGGTATCCTTACCCACTGGGTCACCAGGGAAGCCCTGTAGTTGTTTAATGTCCTGGACTTTAAACTTTGGTTCCCAAAGTGGGAAAAAGTGAAAAATGAAGGGAGAGAAAGAATGCCAAATTTTGTGTCTTTATTGATTATATTGTCAGCTTAAGTTTCTAACTTCATCTTAGTTTGTTGAGTGTGGACCTTTGCGTGTGCACATTTCATCAAATGTGGGAGTTTTTAACCATTATTTCCTCCAATAATAGTCCCTCCACCCTTTTCTCTCCTTCTGAGCCTCTCACAAGGCACATGTCACTTTGCTTAATGGTGTCCCAGCGATTGCCTAGGCTGTGTTCACTTTCCTCTTATCTTTTGTTGCTGTTTTTCCTCAGAAAGGATAAGTACTATTGTCCCACCTTCAAGTACATTGATCCATTTTTCTGCTTGCTCAAATCTGCCTGTGAATTCCCCATTCAAAATTTCCCCATTATTGTAATTTCATCTCCAGAATTTCTGTTTAGTTTCTGTCTAGGTCTTCTATTTCTCTATTGATATTTCCATTTTGTTTACATATTGTTTTCTCAGCTTGCCCCATATCTCTTTTTTTTTTCCGACCATGTCTTACGCCATTGTTTTAAAATGTTTGGCTACTGAATCTGCCATCAGGTTGTTTCAGCAACAGTTTCTATTACGGTTTTCCTTTGAGTGGGGGTGCAATCTTGTTTCTTTGTAAGCTTCGTGATTTTCTGTTGTTGAACACTGGAGACGCATAATGTAGTAGCTCTGGAAATTAGACTGTACCCTTCCCCAGGGTTTGCTGGTTGGCTTTTTTTTTTAATTGTTGTAGGCTGTCTCTGTGCTGAGTATGAGCATTAAGATATGAGCTTAAGTTTGGAAGTCCCTTCTGAACCTTTCCTTGAGCATGCACAGTCACTTTCTAACTTGCCCCGTGTAGGTAGTTGGGTTTTTTTGTTGTTTTGTTTTTTTCTTTTTCTTTTTCTTTTTGACCACTTTTATTGGTCTTTCATTTGTCCATTTTCATCCATCTTTGTTCTTTGGCTCCTGTGGGCCTCCCATCACGGTGGCGTCTGTCGTCGCAGAGCACCGGCTCTGGGCGCATACTCTCCAGAGCTCCGGCTCGGTCATTGGACACATCGGTCCAGCCGCTCTGCAGCACATGGGATCTTCCCAGGCCAGGGATCAAAGCGACACCCCTTGCACTGCAAGGTGGTATCCTTACCCACTGGACCACCAGGGAAGCCCTGTAGTTGTTTTTAATGTCCTGGACTTTAAACTTTGGTTCCCAAAGTGGGAAAAAGTGAAAAATGAAGGGAGAGAAAGAATGCCAGTTCCCTCACTCTCCTGGAAGTTCCTCCAGGTGGAAGGAGAGGGGCTTGCAGCTACGCAGGGAGGTGCAGCAGCAGCACCCACTTGCCTACACCTTTGTGGTGAGAAGTGGCCGTCAGTCGTCAGAGCACAGGTGCCTGATGCTCGGAGGACAGGCTGCCCAGGGGCAACGCAGAGCTGCCCGCCGGGGTGCTGCGGGGGCCCAGGTAGCTGCTACTGTGCCAGGAGTTGAAATTACCCGACACTGACTGCCGTTACCATCCAGTTCTTCCCCTGGAAGGTAAGCCTTCAACAGACTGTCAGGTTCCAAAGTGATTGTATCAGACAGACTCTGCCCCCACAGTTGTCCAGGTGGAAGCTGCCCCTGGTGTCCCTGCTCCAGGGTCTGCGCAGAATCCAGTCAGGCACTATTTACCCTTCCATCTGTTGTTAATTCTCTTAACCTTTCAACCATTCTGTTGGTTGCCTTAGAGCTGATTTTAGGGAGGTGATTGTGCTTGAACATGGCATCCATACCGTGCTGGGCCAGTTAAGCTGATGCCGGGATTGCTGAGGGTTGAGCAAAACCACCCATAAATTTCCTGCAGTGCACCTGCCTGGCATCCAGGAGGCAGAGACTTCCCCAAAAGCTGACGTGTAACAAAACTAATTGATGATTCGGCTCCAAGGCGCGTGTGGGAGCCTTGTGTTTTAGTCAGTTCTTTACACGATTTGATTTGCGCACTGTCTCAGACTTCCTTGGTGGGTCACCCACAAGTCAGAGGCAGTGGCCAGCAAGCTGCAGAAAGTCGGGATTTTCTGGACGGCCAGCCTCAGGCTCCGAGTGGTGGATGCAGTCTGATTTGCGCCGCCCCCCGCCCCTGGTCTGACCTCTCCCTGTGCCCTCTGTGCTCTTCCAGAAGAGGCTGAGCACTGCAGCTTCGGAGCAGGGTCGCTGGCCCGGCGGCGGCGCCCGCTGGCCCTGCGGGAGGACGGCCCTCGCCGGCGCACACACCTGCACATCGGCCTGCCGCACGACTTCCGCCCCGTGTCCTCCATCATCGACGTGGACATCCTCCCCGAGACGCACCGCCGCGTGAGGCTGTACCGGCACGGCTGCCAGAAGCCCCTGGGCTTCTACATTCGCGACGGCACGAGCGTCCGTGTGGCCCCTCAGGGGCTGGAGAAGGTGCCTGGCATCTTCATCTCCCGCATGGTGCCCGGCGGCCTGGCCGAGAGCACTGGGCTGCTGGCCGTGGACGATGAGGTCCTGGAGGTGAATGGGATCGAGGTGGCCGGGAAGACCCTGGACCAGGTCACGGACATGATGATCGCCAACAGCCACAACCTCATCGTCACGGTCAAGCCGGCCAACCAGAGGAACAACGTGGTGCGCGGCAGCCGTGCGTCGGGCAGCTCCGGCCGATCCTCGGACAGCACCGCCAGCCGCCACAGCCTGCCCGCAGCCCACGTCCTGCAGAACTTGCCCCCGGATGAGATGGAAAGCGACGAGGAGGCCGACGTGGTCCTCGAGGGCGTCCTGGAGCCCCGGCTGGTACCCAGGCCGCCACCGAGCAGCCTCGCACGGGTCAACGGGGCCGGCCTGGCGCCCGGCCTGCATAGCCCTGGGCGGGAGGGCAGCGTCCAGAGGCTGCTCAGCTCCCTCCGGTCTGACCCCCGCCACAGCCTCGCCCTGCCCCCGGGAGGGGTGGAGGAGCATGGGCCGGCAGTCACCCTGTAGAGCCAGGCGTCAGACAGGCCAGTTTCCCAAGGGGAAATGCTTCTTAATTTTTTTTCCCAATTTTAAAGTAAAAAGTTGTATACTTCACTCCTTTTTGTCGTTTTTACTGATCCCTCCCTTTGCTCCCACAATCTTATTGTTTATTTCCACTCATGAATAGAAAAAATACTCTATTTTTGTAGAATTTCTCCACAGAACATAAAATAAACACACGTGCAGCCTGTTAATAGCCCAGGAACAGAGTCCACCACCTTTGTAAAGTGGTAGAAATGACCTAAGTGCAGAAAATATTTCATTTTTAAATTTTAAAAATATACTTTTTAAAATGAATCTTTTGAATTACTTTTTAATTCGGTTGGCCAAAAATCTCCTTTGGGTTTTTCTGTAAGATGCTATGGGAAAGCTCGAAGAAGCTTTTTGACCAACCCAGCGACTAGCCAAGTTTGCATTTTCCCTGTGCTTCCTGCCAGCCGGCTCAGACCGGGAGGCTGGGAAGGCAGACGCCGTGAGAAGGCAGAGGCGCACCTTCAAGAGCAAATGCACCCAAACCTGTACTGAGCGTGACTGCAGAGGATGAACTTCAGAATTTCACACTCTTTGTAATCCTGTCTCAAATAGCCAAGTGAGTGCTGAACTCCCACTCCTTGCTGGGAAGAGAGAACCCACAGGAGATAGTCCTGGTGACCGTGGTGGGGGACTTGCCCTGTGGGCAGCTTTGTGAGGCCTTTGAGGGTGCATTTCACTTTGGGAAGAGAGTGGACAGTGCAACTCACCATCTGTGATCAAAAACCTTCACCTGCTCTGAGGCCAACACCAGTCTCTTCCTGGGACTGGGACTCCGAGGGCAGTGAGGACGTGTTTCCGTGAGCAATGACGGCTCAACCAGCCACACGTCCCTCGGGCCTCTGAGAGGTCTCAGCCATTCGGATGTATGCCTTCTGCATCTTTTCTTTTAAATAACAAGTCACATGAAATGTAAAGATTTTTTAACACAGAGTGAATCACTGTCACTTCGCTTTGATAGTCTACCAATATTTACATATTTAGTAATCTTAAAGGTTTATTTATGTTTTATCCAGGTTTTATATGAAGTGTATTTCATGCTTGAACCCAGTGTTGAGGATGTTACACTTCCTAAGTAAATTTTTTTTGAAAATTACTTCACTCCTTTTTGTTGTTTTTACTGATCCCTCCCTTTGCTCCCACAATCTTATTGTTTATTTCCACTCATGAATAGAAAAAATACTCTATTTTTGTAGAATTTCTCCACAGAACATAAAATAAACACACGTGCAGCCTGTTAATAGCCCAGGAACAGAGTCCACCACCTTTGTAAAGTGGTAGAAATGACCTAAGTGCAGAAAATATTTCATTTTTAAATTTTAAAAATATACTTTTTAAAATGAATCTTTTGAATTACTTTTTAATTCGGTTGGCCAAAAATCTCCTTTGGGTTTTTCTGTAAGATGCTATGGGAAAGCTCGAAGAAGCTTTTTGACCAACCCAGCGACTAGCCAAGTTTGCATTTTCCCTGTGCTTCCTGCCAGCCGGCTCAGACCGGGAGGCTGGGAAGGCAGACGCCGTGAGAAGGCAGAGGCGCACCTTCAAGAGCAAATGCACCCAAACCTGTACTGAGCGTGACTGCAGAGGATGAACTTCAGAATTTCACACTCTTTGTAATCCTGTCTCAAATAGCCAAGTGAGTGCTGAACTCCCACTCCTTGCTGGGAAGAGAGAACCCACAGGAGATAGTCCTGGTGACCGTGGTGGGGGACTTGCCCTGTGGGCAGCTTTGTGAGGCCTTTGAGGGTGCATTTCACTTTGGGAAGAGAGTGGACAGTGCAACTCACCATCTGTGATCAAAAACCTTCACCTGCTCTGAGGCCAACACCAGTCTCTTCCTGGGACTGGGACTCCGAGGGCAGTGAGGACGTGTTTCCGTGAGCAATGACGGCTCAACCAGCCACACGTCCCTCGGGCCTCTGAGAGGTCTCAGCCATTCGGATGTATGCCTTCTGCATCTTTTCTTTTAAATAACAAGTCACATGAAATGTAAAGATTTTTTAACACAGAGTGAATCACTGTCACTTCGCTTTGATAGTCTACCAATATTTACATATTTAGTAATCTTAAAGGTTTATTTATGTTTTATCCAGGTTTTATATGAAGTGTATTTCATGCTTGAACCCAGTGTTGAGGATGTTACACTTATAGTTTGAAAACTAAACTTTCACCCCCCAAATTTTTCATATAAATATAGGCAAACATACTTTTGTAGGTTGCCCTTTGGGAAACTATGCTTCTCCTGTGGTCTATTGCCCCCTGCTGGTCAGTGGCAGAACTGACTTTAAGGATGTCAGGTTGGTAACGGATGGAAACAGTGTATCACAATGTTTTCATGTCGCCTGAATTCATTAAGTGAAATGCAAATTATTTTTCTCTTGGAAACTATTTATTGGATATAAATGGCTTTTACTGAGTAGCTGTTATCTTCTTCACCTTTGTTTCTGTTATTTGAATGCCAGGATTACTCTCTGTGTTGGTCCTAAGTACAGGGAAGACCAAAGATGTTCCCACCTGAGGTGTAGGACCCCAAATTTATGGGCTCCAATGAATTGAATGAGCATTCTGGGGCACCAGGAGTCAGAAGTATGTCTTTTATTATGACAAGTGTTAGAGAACCAAAACTCTAAGGCTAAGTTTCTATCACTAAGTTATTGCTGGTCATGGAGTATTTTCTCAAAAAACTAGGTGTGTTACCAAGAGGTAAAATTATATTTCTTAGTGTGTCTTAAGTTTTTAAACAAATGTGAATAATTTTTTAAAGGAAAAAAAGATTTATCCTAAGATCTGTTTGCTATTGTTCATAATTTTAGGAGTTATGAATTGTCTTGAGCAGCTGCTTGAGTGTATTTTTCTACCCAAGTCTATATTTCTGCAATTTTCTTCTAAAAAAATAGACAAAAAAACTGTTGTATACACAGTAAAGTTTTCTTGGTTTTTATATATCAAAGAATAAAAACTTTTTCTTTGCTTTTAATGCTTTCTTGCTGGTTCTAAATACCAGACAGAATGTGTGTTAACGATCAGAGATAAACTTACCCTCAGGAATGAAAAGCCTCTGACGTTTACCAAGTGTCTCTTGTATACCAGTGTTATGCCCTTCATCCTCACACACTCTCCACAAACAAGTAGCAGTAGCCCCATTTTACAGAGGGGAAAATGGGCTCAGACTCAGGGAAGCAGTGGGGTATTTCATATAACAAAGTACACTCGTATTTGGCAGGAGGTAGCTGTGTCTTAGGTCCAGAACCTTCTTCTTCTTCTTTTTTTTTTTTTTAATTTTTTGTTTTGGCCTCTTTTTATTGGTATTTTATTTATTTTCATCCATCTTTATTCTTTAGCTTGTGTGGGCCTCCCATCACAGTGGCACCTCTCATTGCAGAGCACTGGCTCTGGGCGCCTGCGGTCCAAAGCGCTGGCTCATAATTAGACACACCAGTCCAACCACTCTGCGGCATATGGGATCTTCCCCGGCCAGGGATCGAACCGGTGCTCCTTGCACTGCAAAGCGGACTCTTTACCCACTGGACCACCAGGGAAGCCCCAGAACCTTCTTCTGAAGTCAGTATGAGAAAGCTTTTCTGAACAACTAACTATGCAACTTTTTCAAAATACACCCTGGTTTGCCAAAATTTCCAACAACACTTATATATTTAGTAGTAATGTCCGTGATAAAGACACCCAGATCCACTCACGCAGTCAGGCACAGGTGTCAGGGTAACGGCGGCCGGCACCAGCAGCTCCTGGAGGAAGCACCCCAGACGCCCAGCGTTCCTGGTGTGCAGCACCGCACGGCCCTCCCTGAGGCCGGGCTGCAGGCGCCACGTGGAGGAGACGCCGGCAACGGACGGGGCCCCACGCCTGTGAGGGCCAGCTGGGGCAGGGGGGCATGCACCTGGATGCCTGCTCTGAGCTACCCACCGGATACGCTCAGAGGTGCAAGGGCATGTACCCGGCTGACCAGCCAGGGGGTGTGGGCCACGTGAACTCATGGCAACGCACGCTGCCAGCCCCAGAGCTGTGCCATCTCAGGAGACCCAGTCTTCCGGCTGATAGGGAAGCCGTGTTCACCAGTGTGTGAGGTTATGCAGTATCTCACAGTTTTACACAAAGTAGCCAGAGACAGGGACAGGTCTTGTGGTAAGTCACAAAGATACCTGGAAAATGCTGGTACTAAGATCCTAATTTCATATCAGGTAATCTGCAAAAAGTATTTCCTGATGTGCAGAAATACTGTTCTGTGACTGACTTTTTATTTCACCACCACACTACTCCTCCTTTCTGCCTCCGACATCAACCTGCTTATTTCTTATGCAAATGTGCAAGTCAATATACAAGTTCTCCTTCCCTCTGTTTCCTCACTTATCTTGTTTTCTTCTATATCTTTACAAAAAGATAACTTTAAGGGATTAAGAACTTTGCTTTACTGAACAGCTTCCCAAGGAATGGCATGGAGTGTTGTTATGTTAATAAAAAGCACACAAAGTGACTCCACACACAAAAAAAAGTGACTCCACATTGGTCCCCTACCCAGGAAACAAGCACCGTTTTCCACGTTGCCTTCCCCAGAAAGCTTTGCAAGGAAATACATTCCTTGAGCTGAACCCTCTTGACCCCAAGCTAGTGTGTCAGAGGAGGTGCTGTCTCCACACACCTAGACAATCTGCTGAGCAAGCCCACGGCAAACTGAGGGTCTGCGTTATGGCTCCAGGACAAAGTCACATTCTTCACATGAGCCCACCCAAATGAACTGAATATAAACTGGAGCAGTTACCAGGGAAGCACAGCAAACCCACATACAATGGAGTATTACTGCACACATGGACACAATAACACCTCACTGCACACATGTGGTGAAATATCACCGTACACACAATGGAATATTACACACACAATGGACTATTGCTGTACACACACAATGGAATATCACTGTATACACACAATAAAATATTGCTGTTCACACACAATGGGATATTATAGCACACACATGGTGGAATATTACACACACAATGGAATATTACTCAGCCATAGGGAAAAAATGAATCACCGCCATCCGCAGCAGCAAGGATGGACCTAGAGACGACCACACCCAGTGAAACAAATCTGAGTGGAGATGGAGAAAGACAACACGGTGTGGTATTTACTTCTGGAATCTAAAATACAGCACTAGTGAATGTATGTATCAGAACAGACTCACTGATATAGAAAAGACGAGTGGTCACCACTGGGGAGAGGGAAGTGGGGAGGAGCATGCTAGGGGACGGGATTAAGTCATGGAACTTACTGGGCATAAAGTCGATGAGCAACAAGGATATACTGTGCACCACAGGGAATTATAGCCATTACTTTGTAATAATTTTAACGGGTATTATCTATAAATATGTATTCATTATGCTGTATATTTGAAACTAATTTAATATTGTAAAAGAAAGCAGCAAGAGAAAAACAACTTGTTATGTACAAGAGAACCCCCATAATAATATCAGCGGTATTTTCAGCAGAAACTCTGCAGGCCAGTATGGAATAGCACAATATATTCAAAGTGCTGAAAGAAAAAATTTCCAACCAAGAATACTCTCCTGGCAAAGCTATCATTCAGAACTGAAAGAGAGTTTTCCAGATAAGCGTAAAATAGTAGAGTTCATCACAAGTAAACCGAAGAAAAAAAAAAGACCGAGTAGCTGTGGTCAAATGGATTTAAAATCACACTTAATTTTAGAAAATTTGTAAACACAGGAAAACACAAACGATGTGTTCACGCGTTACACCACGGCAAACTGATGGTCTCCGTTATGGCTCCAGGACAAAGTCACATTCTTCACATGAGCCCACCCAAATGAACTGAATATAAACTGGAGCAGTTACCAGGGAAGCACAGCAAACCCACATACAATGGAGTATTACTGCACACATGGACACAATAACACCTCACTGCACACATGTGGTGAAATATCACCGTACACACAATGGAATATTACACACACAATGGACTATTGCTGTACACACACAATGGAATATCACTGTATACACACAATAAAATATTGCTGTTCACACACAATGGGATATTATAGCACACACATGGTGGAATATTACACACACAATGGAATATTACTCAGCCATAGGGAAAAAATGAATCACCGCCATCCGCAGCAGCAAGGATGGACCTAGAGACGACCACACCCAGTGAAACAAATCTGAGTGGAGATGGAGAAAGACAACACGGTGTGGTATTTACTTCTGGAATCTAAAATACAGCACTAGTGAATGTATGTATCAGAACAGACTCACTGATATAGAAAAGACGAGTGGTCACCACTGGGGAGAGGGAAGTGGGGAGGAGCATGCTAGGGGACGGGATTAAGTCATGGAACTTACTGGGCATAAAGTCGATGAGCAACAAGGATATACTGTGCACCACAGGGAATTATAGCCATTACTTTGTAATAATTTTAACGGGTATTATCTATAAATATGTATTCATTATGCTGTATATTTGAAACTAATTTAATATTGTAAAAGAAAGCAGCAAGAGAAAAACAACTTGTTATGTACAAGAGAACCCCCATAATAATATCAGCGGTATTTTCAGCAGAAACTCTGCAGGCCAGTATGGAATAGCACAATATATTCAAAGTGCTGAAAGAAAAAATTTCCAACCAAGAATACTCTCCTGGCAAAGCTATCATTCAGAACTGAAAGAGAGTTTTCCAGATAAGCGTAAAATAGTAGAGTTCATCACAAGTAAACCGAAAGAAAAAAAAAAAGACCGAGTAGCTGTGGTCAAATGGATTTAATCACCTTTTCCAACCAGTAACACTGTTAGATGACACATCCCTTGTATTTTTAAAGAAGTAAAACACACATTAATTTTAGAAAATTTGTAAAACACAGGAAAACACAAACGAGTTGTGCCTGGTCATGCACCAGGTGCAGCTTGCCCGTCTCTCAGGCCACATGCACACCACAGCTGAGCCTCACAGGAGCCTGTACGTCCTTAAGCGAAAGCAAATGTGTGAGGTCTGGGCTCCCACGCTCACAGAAGGATAAATGGGTAAACGGAAAATGGAAATCCACACAACGGAGCATCATTCAGCCTTTACGAGGAAGGACCCTGACACACAGCACAACGTGGAGGAGACTGGGGGACACTGTGTCCAGTGAAACGGGCCAGTCTCAAAAGGACAGGCACTGAGCGATTCTATTCACAGAAGGCCCCTGTGAGGGACGATGGGAGATAGCTTACCGTGAATGCTGTCAGATTCAAGACCTCCAAAGAAGAAAATTTCACTTTGGAATCAAAAGCCTTGGCTTTGGTCACTCAAGAGTTTCGTGCAGCAGAAGTTTTATTAAAGAGAAAAAGGAATAGAGCAAGTCGACAGCAAAAGGAGCTGGAAGGGGGATAGAAGAGTACCCCCAGCAGCCAGACTAGCCGAGGCGTTTTCTACTTTTTCAGTTGGTTATGAACAAAAGATCAATATGCATATGACTGATCTGGGAACATACATTATGTGAACAACAAAACTCTGTAAAAGTATTAAAAAAATACTGAGAAAAGAAATATTTTAAGTCTGTAAAGGTCTTACTAGACCCACTCTCACAACATTGACGTAAGATTAGCCAGACGAGGGTCTCTGAACTTCAAGACTAGATGAGACATTCCAATGCAAGAGAGTTTGCATCCATAAGACAACTATCCCCATTTCAGCGGTATTTTCAGCAGAAACTCTGCAGGCCAGTATGGAATAGCACAATATATTCAAAGTGCTGAAAGAAAAAATTTCCAACCAAGAATACTCTCCTGGCAAAGCTATCATTCAGAACTGAAAGAGAGTTTTCCAGATAAGCGTAAAATAGTAGAGTTCATCACAAGTAAACCGAAAGAAAAAAAAAAAGACCGAGTAGCTGTGGTCAAATGGATTTAATCACCTTTTCCAACCAGTAACACTGTTAGATGACACATCCCTTGTATTTTTAAAGAAGTAAAACACACATTAATTTTAGAAAATTTGTAAAACACAGGAAAACACAAACGAGTTGTGCCTGGTCATGCACCAGGTGCAGCTTGCCGCCTCTCAGGCCACATGCACACCACAGCTGAGCCTCACAGGAGCCTGTACGTCCTTAAGCGAAAGCAAATGTGTGAGGTCTGGGCTCCCACGCTCACAGAAGGATAAATGGGTAAACGGAAAATGGAAATCCACACAACGGAGCATCATTCAGCCTTTACGAGGAAGGACCCTGACACACAGCACAACGTGGAGGAGACTGGGGGACACTGTGTCCAGTGAAACGGGCCAGTCTCAAAAGGACAGGCACTGAGCGATTCTATTCACAGAAGGCCCCTGTGAGGGACGATGGGAGATAGCTTACCGTGAATGCTGTCAGATTCAAGACCTCCAAAGAAGAAAATTTCACTTTGGAATCAAAAGCCTTGGCTTTGGTCACTCAAGAGTTTCGTGCAGCAGAAGTTTTATTAAAGAGAAAAAGGAATAGAGCAAGTCGACAGCAAAAGGAGCTGGAAGGGGGATAGAAGAGTACCCCCAGCAGCCAGACTAGCCGAGGCGTTTTCTACTTTTTCAGTTGGTTATGAACAAAAGATCAATATGCATATGACTGATCTGGGAACATACATTATGTGAACAACAAAACTCTGTAAAAGTATTAAAAAAATACTGAGAAAAGAAATATTTTAAGTCTGTAAAGGTCTTACTAGACCCACTCTCACAACATTGACGTAAGATTAGCCAGACGAGGGTCTCTGAACTTCAAGACTAGATGAGACATTCCAATGCAAGAGAGTTTGCATCCATAAGACAATAAAGTCAGTTTCAGAGTAGATCTTTATCATGGCAAACATTTAGGCTAGAAAATGTTCCCCCTTCTTCTCCTCCTCGGAAACCTCTGGCCTCCTTACCGAGTCTGCCCATTCACCCGTTTCACCTAGAGTCAGCAAAATCACACAGAGAGACAGACAGTAGAATGCTGGGTTCCAGGGGCTGCGGAGGGGAGACATGGAGTTAGTGTTGAATAGAGACAGTATTTCAGTTTGGGAAGATAAAAATGTTCTGGGGAGCTCCCTGTGGTCCAGTGGCAAAGGTTGTGTGGACCCAGTGCGGGGAGCCCGGGTTCAGTCCCTGGTCAGGGATCTCACATGCCACAGGAGATCAAAGATTCCACGTGCCACAACTAAGACCCAGTGCAGTCAAATAAATTAATTAATAAAAAATTTTAAAATCCCATCAATCTGTAAAATAAATATATTTTTAAAATGTTCCACGAGGGTTTCCCTGGTGGTCCAGTGGGTAGAGTCCGGCTTGCAGTGCAAGGGGTGGCAATTTGACCCCTGCCCCGGGAAGATCCCACGTGCCACAGACTGGTGTGTCCAATTACGAGCCAGCGCTCTGGAGCGCATGTGCCCAGAGCCAGTGCTCGGCAACGAGAGGCCACTGCAGTGGGAGGCCGACACAGGCCAAAGAATAAAGATGGATGAAAATAAATAAGTAAAAAAACCAATAGAAGAGGCCAAAATTGGGGCTTCCCCGGTGGCCCAGTGGGTAAAGATACCGCCTTGCAGTACAAGGGGCACCGGTTCAATCCCTGGCTTGGGAAGATTCCACCTACCGCGGAGTGGCTGGATGGATGTGTCCAACTACCAAGCCGGAGATCTGGAGCACATGCACCCAGAGCCGGTGCTCTGCAACAAGAGAGGCCACTGTGATGGGAGGCCCACACGGGCCAAAGAACAAAGATGGATGATAAGTAAATGAAAGACCAATAGAAGTGGCCAAAAAAAAAAAAGCTTAGGAGAGGCCAAAATTAAAAATATATCCACTTAAAGAAAAATGTTTCCTGGATGGGTGGTGGTGACGGTGGCACACCGTGTGGAGAGGAAGTCTTCCTGCCGCCCAGCTGCGGCCTTAGGTGTGCTCAAGATGGCGAGTTTTACTACGTATATTCTAGCTCAGTTTTAAAACTAGGGGAAGAAAAGAAAGGAGTCCAAACTTCCGGCCCTAAGCAGTCTAGAAATAAGCTTTGGAGGCTTGGCTGATTTATTCATTCGGGCTCCTCCCCTGTCTCTCCAAGGCTGCTGTATACAAACAGCCTCTCACACACACCCTGCCTGTTGCCCTGTGGTCTGACAACCAACAAAACGTGGAGCAGGAATCACTCTGGGGTCCTCGCTTGAAGGGGCCTTAAAGGTCACGTGATACGTTCTTGTATTACAGTAACTCCTTGGCAACAAATCTAAGGACCATGCTGGTCCTTAGTTCAAAGAACCACAGAAACTGCTGATTTAACCGTGGTTTGGAGTGTTCCAGGCAGAAGGGTGAGGCAGTGAGGTCTACGGACAAGACGTAACTTAAATGTGCTATTTCCTAACTGAATGAAGGGTTCAGTTCCCCAAAGGAAAAGCACAGCATGAACCACAGACCCCACAACAAAGGCGGCACTCGTGCACTCCTTACATTCCTACAGGTTTTAAAAAACAAATGCTTTTTGGACTTCCCTGGTGGTCTAAGAATCCGACGGCCCACGCGAGGGACACAGAAGAGGCGACGTGCCACGGGACAACTGAGCGCATGCGCCACAACGACTCAAGCCCACACGCCCCAGAACCCAGGCTCCGCAGCCAGCCGCGCAGAGCGCCGTCCCTCCAGCCGCGGCCCTGCCTCACTGCAGCTACAGAAGAACCTGCGTGCCACACGGAAGACCCGGAACAGCCGATCCGGACATACACAAATGCTTAAATACGCTTGCTACAGGCGCAGCTGGCACAGCGGCCAGGGAAGTACCAACACCCACCTTGGAAGAGCAGCCGCCTCCCGGAGAAAGTGCTCCAGCCACCCCGGGGCTCCTCGCCCCCGCTGAGGGAGGCCGCGGAGGCCGCTGGCTGTGGGGCTTCCCTGGAGCTGGAGGTGTAGACTTGCATCGTCCCTGCACCTGAAACGAGGTAAGGCCGAGGCGTGAGAGCAAGCCGGCTCCAGGGCCGTGGCCCCACGTGTTCCTTGTGAACCAGAGAGTCACTCGCGTGCTCTCAGACATGACTTCTCCTGACCTCTTCAAGCAGTACAACCCTCTCTCGTGGGCTGTCCACGGAGCAGAACCCGAGCTGGCTGAAGGACACGGGAAGGTGACTGACGCCGGTCATGGGCAGAGATCCCCGAGTCCTGCGTGAAATGCTTTTACGGTCTGTGAATCACCAGGGCTTCAGGGCCCACTAGCTTTGAAAGTGTCTCCTTCTCACCCTTCTTACCCTCTGTAGGATGTTCCGCCCCTCCCAGGTTGTAAACCGCAGCTGAAGAATATGAAGGCCAGTACAAGTTGGATCACCGGCGGGAATCACGCCAGTTTAAAGTGCCAGGCCTCTCGGTTCCTGCTTCAGGGCCTCCCTCCCTCCCCTCCATCGGGGAGCACCTGCTTCGGCAGCTTCTGCGTCTCTCTGGGGGAGGTCACACGTTATCACAGGCCCACGGTGAGGTAACACGCTAGGAAGTAAGTCGGGAACTCTGATTTACACCCGGCGCTGCCAACCTCTGCATCTAAGGCCTGAGGAAAGCCATTTATCCCTCTGGGCTGGTTTGCTCACGGGCAAGTAGGAAAGCCTAAGTAACACACATGTTCCGCAGGATCGACAAAAGTCTCAGGTGAGCAGACTGCAGGCACTATGCAAATACAAAATACATACTCTCGGGAACCATTTTCTATTGAAATAGCAAAAAAAAAAAAAAAAAAAAAAAAAAAACCCACACCTGTTTCTTACTGAGACGCTCAAAACTTGCCTTTAAAGAAAGCATCACTCATCATCAAACACGTGAGAAGGCACGAGGAGCAGAAGCCAGTGACAAGAAAGCTGCTCAGAAGGACAGGACACTGGGGTTTGGTTCGAGCCCAGCTTACCCAGAGGCAAGTCTGCTCCCTGCAGCGTCCCCACCGAAGCAGCTGGAAGAACGGAGGCCGAGTGTGATCGCTGGGGGCTACACACACCATCTTCAGCCACACCAGTGGCCACATTAGTGGCTGCATCGCATACACAGCACAGCACCACGGCACGGGGTCAGGAGGTTTTGAACATGGAGCCTTTAAAATTAATGCAACCCTGCATGCTCACAGAAAGCACAAACAGGGCACTTAAGAGTTACTGAATTGAGGGTGGAGGGAGGGGAAGAAAGAGCTTAAGTCAATAAATGTGACTTACTGCAAAAAAAATAAAAATAAAATAAAATTAATGCAAGTAGAAAGAACCTCCGCCCATGTTCTGCTATTCCTGTCAAGTTTTACAAATGGCAATAACAGAAACAAGACAAGATAATCAAATAGAATTAACAGTTACTTCTATGAAGCAGCCCTATCAACTTAAAAACATAAGCATTTCTTGTGAAAATAGTTTTGCAATTCAAATTACCAAGTTGATAGCAACAGTATTCTTTGCACAGTTGTCAAAAATTTAAAGCAAAATTTTGTTCATAAACTCAATGCACAAATCTAGTTACTCCTAATGTGTCTTTATTACACAACAAAGCTTCAGATAAAAGTCTTGAAGACCTTCTAATGGGAGCTGATGAGTTTGTGGATATGCTGCACTGTTATCTCAAACACTGCTGTCATTTAAACACTAAGATATCGTTATATATTCAAATTATCAAGATATTTGGATTTTTAATCTATCCAAATGTCCAGATGCCAACTGAATTTGCACCAGTAACAAAAAAAGCTGTTTGGCCTCCGGACCTGGTGGTCAGACCGTAAAGAAGCTGCCTGCGATGCGGGAGGGCTGGGCTTGATCCCTGGGACGAGAAGATCCCCCGGAGAAGGAGGGCCACCCACTCCAGTGTCCTCGCCTGGTAATTCCATGGACAGAGGAGCCCGGCGGACTTCAGTCCACAGGATCGCAAAGAGTCGGACATGACTGAGCAACTAACACTTTCACTTCTCACATCTTTTCATCTCAGATTATGGTTTTGTAACCAGCACATGGCAGGGAACCAAAGTCAGGATCTAAATCTCTAGGGAAGTTCATGCTTTCAGTCTGCGGCAACGTAATGACAACCTGCAGATGGGCTCAGGTGAAACCATGAGAACAAATCAGGGGAAGGGCCCGAAACAATGGAAGCACAGACCCACGTCACATATGTGCACACATCACGGATTCTCCAGTGACCAGGGCCTGTGCCACTGAACCAGTATCCAATGTTAATGACTGATTTTGATAACTTTTAGAAACCTATAATAATACAGTAATGAAAACCACATTTATCCAAAATCACCTCATTTGAGTACATTTGAGTAACCTCTTACATATTTTCTCTGGGATTTTAGGTTTGCAGCAACTCCACACATCTTGCAGTGAGAGTGCACCTCAGCCTTACCCTAAGCCTGCTGCAGTGAAGCAGAGACAGACTTCCACTCACTTGGTGTGTGTAACGCATTCTGAAACCTCCAGAGGGACGCAGGTTAATACAAATAAGCTCAATAATTAGAGCCCTTCACCTTGTTTTACTGAGACCCAGGTTGCCCTCTGCATTTTTATTAGTGTCTTTCTACAACTGGACATATCAATCTCCATCCACATAAGCTTTCATAGGAAGGCAGATGTACACAGCACATACCCAGGAAAATCTGGACCAAAGGTACTTCACCGCTTTAGGAAGAAAGGTCTACAGATCACTCCTACAGTGAAATATTTATACGAGGATGTTGCCGATGCTCCTAGAGGGTGCACACAGTGTCTCAGCAGTAAGAAACTACTACTAGAAGATATAAATTACCAAATGTAGGTAGAGGCATATATTTTTTTAAATAAATACTACATTTTAAATCAAAGAAAATTAATCCTTCTGGCACCGTCTTCCTTCACGTCCTGAAACATTCATGGGCAGAAGATCCTGACCATGCGGGGTGCATGGAGACATTTAAGAAAAGACAGTCTCTAGACTCTTAGGCTATTCTGTATAGTTTTGCAGCAGGAGGTAGCTGGGCCCCCAGCATAAAGCAATTGGAGAGTCATTCCCTGTGGACTGGAACTCCAAAAGAAGAGTAGCAGGAGAGTGAGGGAGGAGCTGGCCCTGCCCAGACCACCTATTTCCCATTCTCAGGGTCAGAAGACCTCCCTGACCACACACGCACAGAAAGCCTCCTTGGAGGTCAACAAGGAGTGATGCTAACTAATGCCAGGCTACCCATAGGGCTCTTCAGTAGAATCCCCCTTGTCTAAGAGATGCGTGCACACATGGGATCCTGGGATAGACCAAATGTGGACTGTGAATCAGGCAAATCAGAACGCTTGGCCAAGGGAAACCCAGAAGAAATGCCCTATAAAAGTAACTCAAGGGCTTCCCTGGTGGTCCAGCGGGTAAGGACACCGCCTTGCAGTGCAAGGGGCGCCGGTTCGATCCCTGGCCTGGGAAGATCCCACGTGCCATAGAGCCGCTGGACCAATGTGTCCAACTACCGAGCCAGAGCTCTGGGGCACATGCGCCCAGAGCTGGTGCTCTGTGACAACAGAGGCCACCACGATGGGAGGCCCACACAGGCCAAAAGAACAAAGATGGAAATAAATGAAAGATCAAGACGTGGCCAAAAAAAAAAAGGTAACTCAAACTGCCACAAGGGCACGACTCTCCCTGAGTCTGCCCCCGTGT
The DNA here is from genome assembly GCA_022376925.1 of Tragulus kanchil. Classification (NCBI taxonomy): domain Eukaryota; kingdom Metazoa; phylum Chordata; class Mammalia; order Artiodactyla; family Tragulidae; genus Tragulus; species Tragulus kanchil. Next base: position 170,773,699 of record JAIOJX010000003.1, on the reverse strand, counting down.
CTATCCACACATACTGTACTCTTTTCCTCCTAATAAATACTTACTTGCTAGACTACTTTCCGTCTTTGTGGGAATTCCTCTGCAAAGCCAAAGGACGAGGGCCCTGGTCACTGAGCACTGGTCACGTGGCTAGGATCTGGTGCTTTCACTGCCACAACCCAGCCTCTGTCTCTGGCTGGAAACCCAAATTCAGCTCCAAGCTGTTGCAAGCCAGACCACCAGAGATCATCTGTGTTACAAATGATCTGGACTGAGGTGGACTTTATATTAGAAGGTAAAAGACTCTTACGGTTACCCTCAAGTATACACTGTGCTCTGAACCAATCTGCCAAGTTTTGTGGTGGTGTTTTTTTTTTTAATTGACATATACTTGATTTACACCATGTGTTAGTTTTAGGTGTACAGCACAGTGACTAGGGTTTTTTTTGCAGATTATAGTCCAGTAGAGATTATTACAAGATGGTGAGTGTCTGGTGTTGCGTTTTGGTAGCCACTCTGGCAGACCTGTGGGAGAGGAAAGCACAGACACCAACTATTCTGTCCTTATACGGGTCACCACAAGGAAGTAGCTTGCTAATTAGGTTTCCAAGGTGGCAAATCAATTTCTAGTGCAGGAGTGATGCTAACTAATGCCAGGCTACCCATAGGGCTCTTCAGTAGAATCCCCCTTGTCTAAGAGATGCGTGCACACATGGGATCCTGGGATAGACCAAATGTGGACTGTGAATCAGGCAAATCAGAACGCTTGGCCAAGGGAAACCCAGAAGAAATGCCCTATAAAAGTAACTCAAGGGCTTCCCTGGTGGTCCAGCGGGTAAGGACACCGCCTTGCAGTGCAAGGGGCGCCGGTTCGATCCCTGGCCTGGGAAGATCCCACGTGCCACAGAGCGGCTGGACCAATGTGTCCAACTACCGAGCCAGAGCTCTGGGGCACATGCGCCCAGAGCTGGTGCTCTGTGACAACAGAGGCCACCACGATGGGAGGCCCACACAGGCCAAAAGAACAAAGATGGAAATAAATGAAAGATCAAGACGTGGCCAAAAAAAAAAAGGTAACTCAAACTGCCACAAGGGCACGACTCTCCCTGAGTCTGCCCCCGTGTCTATCCACACATACTGTACTCTTTTCCTCCTAATAAATACTTACTTGCTAGACTACTTTCCGTCTTTGTGGGAATTCCTCTGCAAAGCCAAAGGACGAGGGCCCTGGTCACTGAGCACTGGTCACGTGGCTAGGATCTGGTGCTTTCACTGCCACAACCCAGCCTCTGTCTCTGGCTGGAAACCCAAATTCAGCTCCAAGCTGTTGCAAGCCAGACCACCAGAGATCATCTGTGTTACAAATGATCTGGACTGAGGTGGACTTTATATTAGAAGGTAAAAGACTCTTACAGTTACCCTCAAGTATACACTGTGCTCTGAACCAATCTGCCAAGTTTTGTGGTGGTGTTTTTTTTTTAATTGACATATACTTGATTTACACCATGTGTTAGTTTTAGGTGTACAGCACAGTGACTAGGGTTTTTTTTGCAGATTATAGTCCAGTAGAGATTATTACAAGATGGTGAGTGTCTGGTGTTGCGTTTTGGTAGCCACTCTGGCAGACCTGTGGGAGAGGAAAGCACAGACACCAACTATTCTGTCCTTATACGGGTCACCACAAGGAAGTAGCTTGCTAATTAGGTTTCCAAGGTGGCAAATCAATTTCTAGTGCATTGAAAATAAAACACATGGTTATGCTCAGGCCACTTCTTATGAAATACAGCACTCCTGCCATTTTTGAAAATGGAAAGACAGGCAAAGTGTGGTCAGAACCTGGCACAGATTCTCAGATGGCAGAATAACGTTAAGAAAAACAGAAAAAAAGAAAAACCAGTGTGCAGTTCAAAACATGTATTTAAAGATTCATTTCTAAGTGGGGCTCAAATACATAGGAATTTGTGATCATAGTAACGTTCCTAGGCAATCTAATTTGATTACTGAATAAATCTCAGAATAAATTTCCGTTTTTGTTTTTCTGAGTTGGTCCTGTGTTGTCGGTAACAATAATCTATTTTCAGTATCCCAGCTTTACCTTTTAAGTCATCAAGTCATTTAACAGACCATCATGTGGAAGCTAAAAAACTGGCAATGCCAATAGCTAGGATATGGTTATAAAATATGGTTAGTACTGGGTATTGATATATGTGTATTCTGCTTACTTTTAAATTAGTAATTTACTGGACCAAGACGGTCACCACCACCACCAGTTGTGAATAAAAACAAGGTCAGCAAGGAAATACACGGTGACTAGGAAACAAGGTACCAGGGACCACGTAATAACAACGTGCATTCTGGTGCAACGTTACTGATTTTCTACTAAGTTATTAGAGCACTCACCTTGGAGCCAGGAAGTTATGAGGCCTCTGCTAACATCCTTGGAGTCATGTGACTGGAGTGGGGAGTAGGTCACACACAGGGGCGAGACCTGGGCTTCCCCGGTGCACTCCAAAAGTTTCTGCACAGCTACTGCCCTCCTTTGTCTAAAGTTGTCTTAGTGACGTAATCACTTCAGTTATTTAAAAGCATGTATAAAATCTAGACAAAATTAAATTCTAAAAATAACCAGGGCTTCCCTGGTGGTCCAGTGGGTAAGGATACTGCCTTGCAGTGCAAGGAGCGCTGGTTTGATCCCTGGCCTGGGAAGATCCCACTTGCCACGGAGTGGCTGGACCAATCTGTCCAACTACCGAGCCCGAGCGCATGTGCCTGGAGCCAGCGCTCTGCAGTGAGAGGTCACTGCAATGGGAGACCCACACGGGCCAGAGAACAAAGATGGATGAAAACAGATAAATGAAAGACCAATAGAAGTGCCCCCCCCCCCCGCCCAAATACATTAAAAACAAAAACCCAAAAAACTATGGGTTTTCCAGTAGTCATGTACAATGTGAGCTGGACCATAAAGGCAGCTGAGCGCTGAAGAATTGATGCTTTCAAACTGTGGTGCTGGAGAAGACTCTTGAGAGTCCCTTGGACGGCAAGGAGATCAAACCAGTCAATTCTAAAGGAAGTCAATCCTGAGTATTCACTGGAAGGACTGACGCTGACGCTGAAGCTCTAATACTTTGGCCACCTGATGTTAAGAGCCAACTCAATGGAAAAAACCCTGATGCCAGGAACACTTGAAAGCAGGAGGAGAAGGGGACGAGAGAGAAGATGGTTGAATGGCATCACCAACTCAACTGACACGAGTTTGGGCAGACTCTGGGAGGCGGTGGGCAGGGAAGCCCTGGAACTGCAGCCGGACATGACCGAGACTGAACAGCCACCTTTCCTGCAAAATGAAGAATCTCTTTAAAATGATCTCAGTAATTCCCCAGTTTTCTTAGGTCATCTTTCATAAGACACCAGCAAACTGAGGTTAAACCTCTTGTCCTTTGTAGAACCAAAGATGCTTTCCTGTAATAAGACCTTAAATCTAAGTCTGCATGGAAACTCCTTCCGGAAACTGTGAGATTGTAGTCTGATACCATATTCAACCTGTGTGTGTGTCGGCATCATTATTTCATAGACAATGTAGGATTTCCTGGGTCTTCAAACACCTCTAAAAGCTGCTCCATTGAGGACTGGGGAATCAAAATGAGTCAATCTATAAAACTAGCAAAACTGTTGTTTTGACTAATTTTAAAACTCAACTAACACTCAGTGTAGATCTATAAATAGCTTTAAGAAAAACTACTGAAGCATTAGCAATTGCTATTAACCATTCAATTTTCTCTAGCTTACTTTTAGGCAAATGATAAATTAGCTAACATTATATTAAACTTTCCATATTGTGGATTGTAAACTGTTAAGAAACTAATTTCTGAAAAATATTCATTTATAACTAATTCCAAATTTGCATTTATTATGACCACATGACCTTGGTTTATTCATAGCAAACAAATCTATATGGCTGAGGTCTGATTAATAATTTAAAAATTAAGAAAAAATTAAATTTTAATTGTTACAAGTTTTTCTCAAAAGGAATTTATGCAATTTGTTTATTTAAAAGGAAATTTCCCTGGTTGGGGAACTGAGATCCTGCAGGCCACACAGCATGGCTGTAGGGAAAAAGCAAATTTGTGATGATGGCGGTGGCGAGGCTCTCTAGCCCCACGGCTTCTTGCCCCACGTTTTGTAAACCATGGTTATGGTCATTCATAGCACTGGACGTGCAGGGCATGGTGGACCCGCGTGTCCACGAGCCACTTCTGCTCAGGAAATATATACGCGCTCCACCTGAGAAGGGGACGAGAGAAGATGGTTGAATGGCATCACCAACTCAACTGACACGAGTTTGGGCAGACTCTGGGAGGCGGTGGGCAGGGAAGCCCTGGAACTGCAGCCGGACATGACCGAGACTGAACAGCCACCTTTCCTGCAAAATGAAGAATCTCTTTAAAATGATCTCAGTAATTCCCCAGTTTTCTTAGGTCATCTTTCATAAGACACCAGCAAACTGAGGTTAAACCTCTTGTCCTTTGTAGAACCAAAGATGCTTTCCTGTAATAAGACCTTAAATCTAAGTCTGCATGGAAACTCCTTCCGGAAACTGTGAGATTGTAGTCTGATACCATATTCAACCTGTGTGTGTGTCGGCATCATTATTTCATAGACAATGTAGGATTTCCTGGGTCTTCAAACACCTCTAAAAGCTGCTCCATTGAGGACTGGGGAATCAAAATGAGTCAATCTATAAAACTAGCAAAACTGTTGTTTTGACTAATTTTAAAACTCAACTAACACTCAGTGTAGATCTATAAATAGCTTTAAGAAAAACTACTGAAGCATTAGCAATTGCTATTAACCATTCAATTTTCTCTAGCTTACTTTTAGGCAAATGATAAATTAGCTAACATTATATTAAACTTTCCATATTGTGGATTGTAAACTGTAAGAAACTAATTTCTGAAAAATATTCATTTATAACTAATTCCAAATTTGCATTTATTATGACCACATGACCTTGGTTTATTCATAGCAAACAAATCTATATGGCTGAGGTCTGATTAATAATTTAAAAATTAAGAAAAAATTAAATTTTAATTGTTACAAGTTTTTCTCAAAAGGAATTTATGCAATTTGTTTATTTAAAAGGAAATTTCCCTGGTTGGGGAACTGAGATCCTGCAGGCCACACAGCATGGCTGTAGGGAAAAAGCAAATTTGTGATGATGGCGGTGGCGAGGCTCTCTAGCCCCACGGCTTCTTGCCCCACGTTTTGTAAACCATGGTTATGGTCATTCATAGCACTGGACGTGCAGGGCATGGTGGACCCGCGTGTCCACGAGCCACTTCTGCTCAGGAAATATATACGCGCTCCACCTGAGAAGCCTTGCGGCTGGTACGGCTGTGTCTGCGGGGTCAGCCAGGACGGGAGAGGATGCAGCGCATCTGCAGCCACGGCTGGTGTGCCGTCAGGAGGGAATACACGCGTGTGTAGCTCCGACAGCTTCCTGGGTTTTCTTTCAGCTTTCCCACTCGTGCTCTGCATACCATGGTTACTAATGACAACAAACTTATTTCTTACATTTGCAAGAACTCTCATGTGCTTTTTAAAGCTCAGTTTACATCAAATTTTGATCTATAAGTCGAACAAAGTGTTTAATAACCAGTAACTAGGCTCCACATCAAAAACTGGACTACAGTTGAAGTATGGCTAGAAATCGGAATTCCTTCCTCACAGCGGTTCTGCTCAGGGCTGGCTCCTCTCTGCCTGCAGGAAAGCGGCCTGGGGAGGGCAGTGCTGGACGGGGTACAGCCGGGAGAGAAGGGGCCAGGGCTGCGCCTGACCCCACCCGCACGGGACAGTCAGCCCTGTACACCACGACCGGGCCCCAGGGGCGAAGAGCCCGAGGAGCACAGCGGAGGAAGGGCGGGCCAAGGACAGAGGCAAGCAGCGCCGTCCAGCCCAGAGCGCCGCCGGGAGAAACGCGCCGCCCGGCCAGCAGCACGCCCCGCGAGCGCCTCCCGCCGCAGCTGTCCTGCGACCCGTCAGCCAGCTGGGGGTGTGCTTACTTTCACAACAATAAGTATGGTATCTACTTCCATGGTTAGACTGTTCCTGAATCACTGTGATGTTTTAAAAGAATTAAACAGTTCTACTTGCTGTGATGTAACAAGTTTTAATTCAAAATAGACACTCTGAAAACAAAAGGTAAAAAAAAAAAAGTTGAACAAGCTCTTTGAATTTACAAGAGCACACCAACAATCACACACACACCAGTTTCACGAATGCCTCAAAAATGCACACTACAGCAATGACATGCAAGAAATGTATTTTAAAAATCCATATGGTAGCATCCATTCCAGAGACTGCCGGCTCTCTAGCCCCACGGTTTTGTTTGTAACCCATGGTTAGAGTCATTCATAGCACTGGACGTGCAGGGCATGGTGGACCCGCGTGTCCACGAGCCACTTCTGCTCAGGAAATATATACGCGCTCCACCTGAGAAGCCTTGCGGCTGGTACGGCTGTGTCTGCGGGGTCAGCCAGGACGGGAGAGGATGCAGCGCATCTGCAGCCACAGCTGGTGTGCCGTCAGGAGGGAATACACGCGTGTGTAGCTCCGACAGCTTCCTGGGTTTTCTTTCAGCTTTCCCACTCGTGCTCTGCATACCATGGTTACTAATGACAACAAACTTATTTCTTACATTTGCAAGAACTCTCATGTGCTTTTTAAAGCTCAGTTTACATCAAATTTTGATCTATAAGTCGAACAAAGTGTTTAATAACCAGTAACTAGGCTCCACATCAAAAACTGGACTACAGTTGAAGTATGGCTAGAAATCGGAATTCCTTCCTCACAGCGGTTCTGCTCAGGGCTGGCTCCTCTCTGCCTGCAGGAAAGCGGCCTGGGGAGGGCAGTGCTGGACGGGGTACAGCCGGGAGAGAAGGGGCCAGGGCTGCGCCTCTGACCCCACCCGGCACGGGACAGTCAGCCCTGTACACCACGACCGGGCCCCAGGGGCGAAGAGCCCGAGGAGCACAGCGGAGGAAGGGCGGGCCGAAGGACAGAGGCAAGCAGCGCCGTCCAGCCCAGAGCGCCGCCGGGAGAAACGCGCCGCCCGGCCAGCAGCACGCCCCGCGAGCGCCTCCCGCCGCAGCTGTCCTGCGACCCGTCAGCCAGCTGGGGGTGTGCTTACTTTCACAACAATAAGTATGGTATCTACTTCCATGGTTAGACTGTTCCTGAATCACTGTGATGTTTTAAAAGAATTAAACAGTTCTACTTGCTGTGATGTAACAAGTTTTAATTCAAAATAGACACTCTGAAAACAAAAGGTAAAAAAAAAAAAGTTGAACAAGCTCTTTGAATTTACAAGAGCACACCAACAATCACACACACACCAGTTTCACGAATGCCTCAAAAATGCACACTACAGCAATGACATGCAAGAAATGTATTTTAAAAATCCATATGGTAGCATCACCTAGTTTCCCAGAGACTGCCACATCTTCCCAGGCTGCCGCACAGGCGCCTCTGCTGTGCAGAACCAGCGCGACTCCAGGTCCGCGGGCTGCTGCTCTCCACTGCTGCTTCCGGAGCTTTCAGCTATTCTGTATCTTGTGAAAACACCGAGGCTTAGATGGCCAAAGGCCAGTAAAACACTAAATTCTTTAGCAACACCCCGTGTCCCAGTAACTTGGACACCAGGCTATGGGAAGTCCCATTTCCCCAAAACGAATACATTTACCTCCAGCAAACTGTCCAGGAGACTAGCTCCGGTCCACGTTCCACCTGTTCCCTGAAACCCTGTGTTAAATTTTCAGTTAGCAGCCACACTCAGGGGTCAACATTTTAATCCCGAGTAACAGTCTTTCCCTTTCACTGGTTTATGAACAGTTAGGTAAGGAGGAGAGCTTGTGTGTGTGTTTTCAGTTGTTTGTTCTAAAGGCACGAAAGATTTATTGTCTTGAAGACTTATCACCATACCAAAAAGGAGAAAACTCTATAGTGAGAAGTATTTTGTACCTACAGAATTACTTTATTGGTAAAATACCTCTTGCCTAAGAAATTAAATACCAGACTTCAGGTTCTGTATAGTTTTATCAAATGAAAACATTCGGTTTTCTGACTTACAATCAAAACCAGCTGTAAGGACAAACCTGAAAAACATAAACCCAAATTATAATCTAGTAAGTAGATACCTTAAAAGAAGAAATCAGCAAAGTTAATGCAGTGCATTCTTAAGGAACTAGACATGTCACAGGGCTGCTACTCACTTCTCTAAATATTTACTGGATTGTCTCCTGCTACTTGGGAGAGCACTGTTTTAATTTGCAATTAATCGAGTGTTTTGAAATAGGCTGAAATTTCCTTAAATGAAAAACAAACACATAGATTTCACTTTTTTTATCATACAGTATTGATACTACCGGGAAAACAAGGCGTGCACGAAATACCAAAAGTTTTAATTTGCTTAACAGAGAAGAAGACAAAAATAACTGTTATAAAATCAAACTGCAGGAAACAAATTTGAAAGAAGTATTCATTCTTTACACAGAATTCTTTCTGAGCACCTGAAATAAATCTAAAGAGCAGCATAAAGACCACTGAAATCGGTAAGTTCAACATACAGTGAAGAAAACATTTTTAAAAAATCTCAGTTGAAAATACTACTAATTATCTAATACTTTACATTTCCTAATTTCTTTAGTTTTACAAGTTTTGTGGTTCATACTCAAAGTTCAATCTGTGTTTAACATTTTTAAGTTCAGACATATCAAAGCCTAAAAGTACAGAAGGCTTGTGATTTTTTATTGCTTTCATGCAAATATACCTTCTCTTTCCAAAAAATGAAGCCACATCAATTTTCCACACCCATAACAGTGAGGATAACAGTTCTATTTCCTTTTTACTGGGATACGGTCTCTTGTGGAAATAATCTCTAAGAAATTGCTTTTTGTTTTCATAAGAATGGTCTTCATACTTTTTAGGATTTAATGCTAAAATCTGAAGGGCATCATCATTAACAGCTGGCCCCTCTGTCCTGCCCTCATTCCTCTGTCTTTTAAAAGGCATGGCACTCGCAGCCTTCTCTGGAGCCAGGTCTGTGTCCGCATTTAGGACGAGGGGCCGCCTCGCCTCTCTCTGGTCTTCAGCCCCAGAGTGGCCATCGGGCATCTTTCTCTTCACAGAGAAACTGGAGTCGTGGATCACCTCTCCGTTGACTAAAAGCAGCTCGCTGTTCTCAATGAAGCTGGGCTGCGCCTGCAGGTCGGAGCTGCTGTCCTTGGGGGCACTGCGGCAGCGCAGCAGGTGGATGGCAATGGCTGCCAGCGTCATGTTGCCCGTGTAGACCCCACAGCAGTGGATGCACTTCCTCTCTTGATTGTCTCCTGCTACTTGGGAGAGCACTGTTTTAATTTGCAATTAATCGAGTGTTTTGAAATAGGCTGAAATTTCCTTAAATGAAAAACAAACACATAGATTTCACTTTTTTTATCATACAGTATTGATACTACCGGGAAAACAAGGCGTGCACGAAATACCAAAAGTTTTAATTTGCATAACAGAGAAGAAGACAAAAATAACTGTTATAAAATCAAACTGCAGGAAACAAATTTGAAAGAAGTATTCATTCTTTACACAGAATTCTTTCTGAGCACCTGAAATAAATCTAAAGAGCAGCATAAAGACCACTGAAATCGGTAAGTTCAACATACAGTGAAGAAAACATTTTTAAAAAATCTCAGTTGAAAATACTACTAATTATCTAATACTTCACATTTCCTAATTTCTTTAGTTTTACAAGTTTTGTGGTTCATACTCAAAGTTCAATCTGTGTTTAACATTTTTAAGTTCAGACATATCAAAGCCTAAAAGTACAGAAGGCTTGTGATTTTTTATTGCTTTCATGCAAATATACCTTCTCTTTCCAAAAAATGAAGCCACATCAATTTTCCACACCCATAACAGTGAGGATAACAGTTCTATTTCCTTTTTACTGGGATACGGTCTCTTGTGGAAATAATCTCTAAGAAATTGCTTTTTGTTTTCATAAGAATGGTCTTCATACTTTTTAGGATTTAATGCTAAAATCTGAAGGGCATCATCATTAACAGCTGGCCCCTCTGTCCTGCCCTCATTCCTCTGTCTTTTAAAAGGCATGGCACTCGCAGCCTTCTCTGGAGCCAGGTCTGTGTCCGCATTTAGGACGAGGGGCCGCTCCTCGCCCTCTCTCTGGTCTTCAGCCCCAGAGTGGCCATCGGGCATCTTTCTCTTCACAGAGAAACTGGAGTCGTGGATCACCTCTCCGTTGACTAAAAGCAGCTCGCTGTTCTCAATGAAGCTGGGCTGCGCCTGCAGGTCGGAGCTGCTGTCCTTGGGGGCACTGCGGCAGCGCAGCAGGTGGATGGCAATGGCTGCCAGCGTCATGTTGCCCGTGTAGACCCCACAGCAGTGGATGCACTTGAAAGCCGGGGACTTCAAGATCGTGTGGACTGTCGGCATGATGTGGTGCCTCTCCTTCAAATGCAGCTCGTAGGCCTCTGCGGTCACATAGGTGCCAAAGCAAAAGGGGCAGGTCAACACCTGCTTGCCGGGCCGCCCAGACGCACCCTCGGTCTGGGGCCTCACTTTTATATACACAGGCACCAGCGACTTGGAGTGTATCCCCGCCAGGACGGCCAGGTAGACCTCCCGCTCGCCCAGCTCCTCCCTGGGCAATATGGTAATGAAGTCAAGGTGGGGAAACAGCAGGTTGCCGTTGGCATCGATATCCAGCTGAAAACCTCTGTTACTGTAATCCATGGGCAGCTTCTTCTTCCCCAGGTGCACGGTCCTGCTGTGCTCTGAGAGCCCTTTGATATCATGGAAGGTGCGCGGACAGAACAGGCAGCCCAGGCCGTGCATCAGCAAGTGGTGGATGAGCTCTTCCTCCGAAACTAAGCACTTACAAGACAGACATCGAACTGTTTTCTCTCTCATCCATTTTAGAAACGGCGCACATGCTGCCAGCTTTTCTGGCTCCAGTTTTTCAGCAGCCTTAGATTCACTGTGCTTATGCGCCACCTCCATGTGGACCTGGTAGACATTGGAAGGGAAGAGCTCGTTACAAACTGGACAGGTTTTCCACTGCTTGGCCTGTTTGAGCACCTGACTCGCCTCTGCCACAGACGAAGAGGTCTGAACGAACATGTTCTGAGCAGCATTTACCACCACTGGAGGGGAGGGCAAGCCTGCCATGGAGCCGGCCATCTGGGCAGCTGTGCCTGACGGCAGGAGCTGGATGGGCATCTGGGGAGGGGCAACAGTGGCAACACTTCCAGGAGGCACAGGCAAAGTGACAGACACCGGGGCAAGCGTGTACGTGGGAATCCCATTCACTTGCTTCCCCGTGGGTATGAGCTGTCTGAGAATGGAGCCCGACGTCAGGAAAGTGGTGTTGGGCGAAGCACCGGGTCTGATGGGCTGATTTGAAGGCAGAATATTGGTATTCATAGACTGACTGAGCTGTAGGACTCCAGGCCTCACTGGCTGGCCCACAGGAAGAACTCCTGACATGACAGGTTGAGTGAGCTGAAGGATGCCAGAGTTTATGCCCTGGTGCACGGGGAGTGCGGCTGACGAGACCGTCTGGCTGGGCGGCAGGAGCCCAGGGGGGACCACCTGGCCGGGAGGGAGCACCCGCAGTGGGACTGTCAGCCCAGCGGGGAGCGCCCCCGACGGGGCCGTCTGCCCGACAGGCAGCACCCCTGACTGAACCACCTGGCCAGCAGGGAGAACGCCAGACGTTGCGGTCTGCCCTGGAGGAATGACCCCAGTGGGGGTCACCTGTCCTGCCGGAAGGACCCCCGAGGGGACCGTCCGACTCACAGAAATCATCCCTGGCGAGACCGCCTGAAGAACGCCAGGGGTGACAGAGGGGTTGACAGGGAGGACGCCAGACCCAACAGGCCTATTTACTGAGAGAACTCCAGGCCCCACCGGCCTGCTCATGGGCCCCACAGGCTGGCTGAGAGGCAAAACCCCCGGGCGGATGGTCTGACTCATGGGCAGGACACCAGCTCCAACAGGCTTATTTACAGGTCCAACTGGCTGACTCAAGGGCAACACAGGAGGGTTGGCTGCCTGGCTAAGTGGGACTCCACTGGAGAGAAAGACAGGCTGAGGGGTCGAGGGTGGCAAAGTAAGGTTGCCCTGGCCCACTGGCAGAGGACTGGAGACCAGAGCGACATGAGGCTGGGCAACAGCAGGCGGAGAGTGGGTGAGGCTGCCTGCAGCGCCTGGGGCCACAGTCACTGGCGGGGCCGTGGCCTGCACCGGCTGCACTAAGGTCTGGCTCTGACCCTTCTGCGGCAGGGCAAGGTGAAAGCGCGGAGACGAGGCTGGGACGCCTGCAGCACTGCTGTTCGGTGGGACGGCCACGTGTACAGCTGGTTTTGGAGCAATGTGCATCTGCTTCAAAAGTCCAGTCTTCTTAATATGTTCTGAGATCACAGACCTAAGTTTATTCTCCAAATCCCGTGTATATCAGATGTCAAAATATGAGCACCGGGTCTGATGGGCTGATTTGAAGGCAGAATATTGGTATTCATAGACTGACTGAGCTGTAGGACTCCAGGCCTCACTGGCTGGCCCACAGGAAGAACTCCTGACATGACAGGTTGAGTGAGCTGAAGGATGCCAGAGTTTATGCCCTGGTGCACGGGGAGTGCGGCTGACGAGACCGTCTGGCTGGGCGGCAGGAGCCCAGGGGGGACCACCTGGCCGGGAGGGAGCACCCGCAGTGGGACTGTCAGCCCAGCGGGGAGCGCCCCCGACGGGGGCCGCCTGCCCGACAGGCAGCACCCCTGACTGAACCACCTGGCCAGCAGGGAGAACGCCAGACGTTGCGGTCTGCCCTGGAGGAATGACCCCAGTGGGGGTCACCTGTCCTGCCGGAAGGACCCCCGAGGGGACCGTCCGACTCACAGAAATCATCCCTGGCGAGACCGCCTGAAGAACGCCAGGGGTGACAGAGGGGTTGACAGGGAGGACGCCAGACCCAACAGGCCTATTTACTGAGAGAACTCCAGGCCCCACCGGCCTGCTCATGGGCCCCACAGGCTGGCTGAGAGGCAAAACCCCCGGGCGGATGGTCTGACTCATGGGCAGGACACCAGCTCCAACAGGCTTATTTACAGGTCCAACTGGCTGACTCAAGGGCAACACAGGAGGGTTGGCTGCCTGGCTAAGTGGGACTCCACTGGAGAGAAAGACAGGCTGAGGGGTCGAGGGTGGCAAAGTAAGGTTGCCCTGGCCCACTGGCAGAGGACTGGAGACCAGAGCGACATGAGGCTGGGCAACAGCAGGCGGAGAGTGGGTGAGGCTGCCTGCAGCGCCTGGGGCCACAGTCACTGGCGGGCCGTGGCCTGCACCGGCTGCACTAAGGTCTGGCTCTGACCCTTCTGCGGCAGGGCAAGGTGAAAGCGCGGAGACGAGGCTGGGACGCCTGCAGCACTGCTGTTCGGTGGGACGGCCACGTGTACAGCTGGTTTTGGAGCAATGTGCATCTGCTTCAAAAGTCCAGTCTTCTTAATATGTTCTGAGATCACAGACCTAAGTTTATTCTCCAAATCCCGGTGTATATCAGATGTCAAAATATGATACATTAAAGTGTCCTGGCTGCTGGCACTGGCGTTGCACTTTTTACAGTAATACCTGTCAGGTGGGGGCATCTTCTCTGCAGAAAGCGAGTCATCAGCTCCTGGCTGCTCACCCATCTCCTCGGTTCTCAGGCCAAAGTAGGAGTTAATTAAGTAGTGAAAATGGGCTACCAGCACATGTTTCTTCATGCTGTAGTACAGAGTGTTTGAAAAGTTACATTTTAAGCACGTAAAGCTTATGACATCACTCCTAGATGATTTAGTTTCACCTAAAATATTCACTGTGTAGTTCTGGACTTTCCGAGCAGGTGCATGAAACATCCTGAAGTGCCTTCCCACAACTCTGGGTTGAGAGGAAAACACGCAGTTTGGGCAAGGGATCACCAGCTCCTGGTCAATTTCATCTTCATGGTAACGATGTAAGTGATTTTTGAATGAAGTAAGCACTTTTGTGGAGTATTTACAGAGGCTACAACAGTATGGTTTTGTTCGATATCTCTGTTAAAAGAAAAAAAAAAGTCAAGTATACTTTAATAAAAATCAGATGCTACACCACTTACAGTTGACAAGTATATGATTCTTTTTCTTCTAACTCATTGGATCTAGTGCTGTGCTGTAAGGAAAAGCACCTAGAGATAACACTAGAGACCCTAATTCAAAGTCTCACATCACAAAAATTTTCAGTTTTTTCCTTCTAAAACACTTAAAAAGGTAACAACTACCATCACCATGTAGGTTATACATACAAACATAATTTGGCCCCAAAAGTCCCATTCCCATGAAGGGGTCGAGGGTGGCAAAGTAAGGTTGCCCTGGCCCACTGGCAGAGGACTGGAGACCAGAGCGACATGAGGCTGGGCAACAGCAGGCGGAGAGTGGGTGAGGCTGCCTGCAGCGCCTGGGGCCACAGTCACTGGCGGGGCCGTGGCCTGCACCGGCTGCACTAAGGTCTGGCTCTGACCCTTCTGCGGCAGGGCAAGGTGAAAGCGCGGAGACGAGGCTGGGACGCCTGCAGCACTGCTGTTCGGTGGGACGGCCACGTGTACAGCTGGTTTTGGAGCAATGTGCATCTGCTTCAAAAGTCCAGTCTTCTTAATATGTTCTGAGATCACAGACCTAAGTTTATTCTCCAAATCCCGGTGTATATCAGATGTCAAAATATGATACATTAAAGTGTCCTGGCTGCTGGCACTGGCGTTGCACTTTTTACAGTAATACCTGTCAGGTGGGGGCATCTTCTCTGCAGAAAGCGAGTCATCAGCTCCTGGCTGCTCACCCATCTCCTCGGTTCTCAGGCCAAAGTAGGAGTTAATTAAGTAGTGAAAATGGGCTACCAGCACATGTTTCTTCATGCTGTAGTACAGAGTGTTTGAAAAGTTACATTTTAAGCACGTAAAGCTTATGACATCACTCCTAGATGATTTAGTTTCACCTAAAATATTCACTGTGTAGTTCTGGACTTTCCGAGCAGGTGCATGAAACATCCTGAAGTGCCTTCCCACAACTCTGGGTTGAGAGGAAAACACGCAGTTTGGGCAAGGGATCACCAGCTCCTGGTCAATTTCATCTTCATGGTAACGATGTAAGTGATTTTTGAATGAAGTAAGCACTTTTGTGGAGTATTTACAGAGGCTACAACAGTATGGTTTTGTTCGATATCTCTGTTAAAAGAAAAAAAAAAGTCAAGTATACTTTAATAAAAATCAGATGCTACACCACTTACAGTTGACAAGTATATGATTCTTTTTCTTCTAACTCATTGGATCTAGTGCTGTGCTGTAAGGAAAAGCACCTAGAGATAACACTAGAGACCCTAATTCAAAGTCTCACATCACAAAAATTTTCAGTTTTTTCCTTCTAAAACACTTAAAAAGGTAACAACTACCATCACCATGTAGGTTATACATACAAACATAATTTGGCCCCAAAACCATGACTACCCAAATCGCATTTACAAAGCCAGTCATTGGGGCTTCCCTGGTGGTCCAGTGGGTAAGGACATTGCCTTGCAGTACAAGGGGCGCCAGTTCGATCCCTGGCCTGGGAAGATCCCATGTGCCCCAGAGCGGCTGGACGGATGTGTCCAATTACCGAGCCGGAGCTCTGGGGCACATGAGCCCAGAGTCGGTGCTCTGCAACGACAGACGCCATGCCACCGTGATGGGAGGCCCACAGGAGCCGAAGAACAAAGACGGATGAAAATAGAGAAATGAAAGACCAATAGAAGTGGCCCGCCTACTCCACCCCCTTCCCCAACCCGACCCCCGCCCAAAATAAATTAAGAAATAAATCTTTAAAAAAAAAAAAAAAGAAGCAACAAACAGAACTAGACATGGAACAACAAACTGGTTCAACAGTGGGAAAGGAGTACGTCCAGGCTGTACATTGTGACTCTGCTTATTTAACTTTTATCCAGAGTACATCATGCAAAACACCAAGCTGGATGAAACACAAGCTGCAATCAAGAGAAATATCAATAACCTCAGATATGCAAGTGACACCACCCTAATGGCAGAAAGTGAAGAGAAACTAAAGAGCCTCTTGATGAAAGTGAAAGAGAGTGAAAAAGCCGGCATAAAACTCAACATTGAAAAAGCGAAGATCAGGCTTCCCCTGGTGGTCCAGTGGGTAAGGACACCGCCTTGCAGTGCATGGGGCACCAGTTCGATCCCTGGCCTGGGAAGATCCCACGTGCCACAGAGCTGCTGGACCGATGTGTCCAATGACCGAGCCGGAGCTCTGGGGCGCATGCACCCACAGCCGGTGCTCAGCAACGACAGACGCCACCGCGATGGGAGGCCCACAGGAGCCGAAGAACAAAGACGGATGAAAATAGAGAAATGAAAGACCAATAGAAGCGGCCCGCCCGTCCCCCTCCCTCCCCACCCCACCCCCCAAAATATATATAAAAAAAGAAAAAGCGAAGATCATGGCGTCCGGTCTCATCACTTCATGGCAAATAGACGAGCAAACAATGGAAACAGTGACAGATTTTGTATTCT
This sequence comes from Tragulus kanchil, assembly GCA_022376925.1. NCBI lineage: Eukaryota > Metazoa > Chordata > Mammalia > Artiodactyla > Tragulidae > Tragulus > Tragulus kanchil. The sequence goes on along the minus strand of JAIOJX010000003.1, from coordinate 170,757,084 downwards.
TGGGCTCCAAAAATCACTACGGATGGTGACTGAAGTCATGAAATTAAAAGACACTTGGTCCTTGGAAGAAAAGCTATGACAAACCTAGAAAGCATACTAGAAAGCAGGGACATCATTTTGCTGACAAAGGTCAAAAGCTATGGTTTTCCAGTAGTCATGTATACGGACATGAGAGCTGGACCATAAAGAAGGTTGAGCGTCAAAGAATTGATGCTTTCAAACTACTGGTGCTGGAGAAGACTCTTGAGAATCCCCTGGATTGCAAGGAGATCAAACCAGTCAATCCTAAAGGAAATCAATCCTAAATATTCTTTGGAAGGCTTGATGCTGAAGCTTCAGTACTTTGGTCATCTGATGCAAAGAGCTGATTCACTGGAAAAGCCCCTGATGCTGGGAAAGATGGAGGGTAAGAGGAGAAGCGGGTGACAGAGGATGAGATGGTCAGATGCATCACTAACGCAATGGACATGGTGAGTCTGAGAAAGTCCAATCTGTTATTAATACCAGAGTACATCATGCAAAACACCAAGCTGGATGAAACACAAGCTGCAATCAAGAGAAATATCAATAACCTCAGATATGCAAGTGACACCACCCTAATGGCAGAAAGTGAAGAGAAACTAAAGAGCCTCTTGATGAAAGTGAAAGAGAGTGAAAAAGCCGGCATAAAACTCAACATTGAAAAAGCGAAGATCAGGCTTCCCCTGGTGGTCCAGTGGGTAAGGACACCGCCTTGCAGTGCATGGGGCACCAGTTCGATCCCTGGCCTGGGAAGATCCCACGTGCCACAGAGCTGCTGGACCGATGTGTCCAATGACCGAGCCGGAGCTCTGGGGCACATGCACCCACAGCCGGTGCTCAGCAACGACAGACGCCACCGCGATGGGAGGCCCACAGGAGCCGAAGAACAAAGACGGATGAAAATAGAGAAATGAAAGACCAATAGAAGCGGCCCGCCCGTCCCCCTCCCTCCCCACCCCACCCCCCAAAATATATATAAAAAAAGAAAAAGCGAAGATCATGGCGTCCGGTCTCATCACTTCATGGCAAATAGACGAGCAAACAATGGAAACAGTGACAGATTTTGTATTCTTGGGCTCCAAAAATCACTACGGATGGTGACTGAAGTCATGAAATTAAAAGACACTTGGTCCTTGGAAGAAAAGCTATGACAAACCTAGAAAGCATACTAGAAAGCAGGGACATCATTTTGCTGACAAAGGTCAAAAGCTATGGTTTTCCAGTAGTCATGTATACGGACATGAGAGCTGGACCATAAAGAAGGTTGAGCGTCAAAGAATTGATGCTTTCAAACTACTGGTGCTGGAGAAGACTCTTGAGAATCCCCTGGATTGCAAGGAGATCAAACCAGTCAATCCTAAAGGAAATCAATCCTAAATATTCTTTGGAAGGCTTGATGCTGAAGCTTCAGTACTTTGGTCATCTGATGCAAAGAGCTGATTCACTGGAAAAGCCCCTGATGCTGGGAAAGATGGAGGGTAAGAGGAGAAGCGGGTGACAGAGGATGAGATGGTCAGATGCATCACTAACGCAATGGACATGGTGAGTCTGAGAAAGCTCCCGGAAATGGTGAAGGACAGGGAAACCTGGTGTCCTGCAGTCCACAGGGTCACAAAAAGTCGGACACAACTGAGCAACTGAACAACAACAACAGAAAAACAGATTTCATCAAAGTAAGAAATCTCCTCTTTGAAATGCACTTTAAAACACAAGCCAGAGGCTAGAAGACAATATTTGCAAACAACCTACTTAATAAAGGACTAGTGTTCAGAAACACACCATGAACATGTTCAACCCTCAGTAAGAAAACATATGACCCAATTTCTAGAAAACTGGCAAAACCTGTAAGTATCAAATAATTTGAATTAATGAAGGTATCCAGATGTCAAAGAAACACATGAAAAGATGCTCAACATCATTAGAAACTAGGGAAATGTAAATTAAAACATGAGAATACACCACTACAAGCCTATTAAAATGGAAAACAAGCAGCTAAATCCATAAACACAGAAATCCTGACATCATATCTGATAAGCTGGAATGCACACCACTGAAGGGAAAGCAACATAGTATAGCCATTCTGGGTAACAGTCCAGCAGTGTGTTACAGAGATAAATACACACTTATCAACCAAATACTGTACCACCCAGCATCTCATCCCTAACAATTACCCCAGAGAAGTGAAAGCAAAGGTTCAGAGAAAAACCTGTATGTGAAAGTTCTACAATAGTGATCAACCAGAAATAACTGGAGCGTCAGACCCTGGGTCACTGGAACAGAAAACTAATGCAGGAGAGAAGCAGAAAGAAGTGGAATCAGGTGTCCTGGGCTCTGCGGGAGCCCTCATCCCCCAAGGTCGTCCCTGTCTTCCTGTCAACTTAATGCCACATCTTCAGGTCCCACAAGAGCTGGGCTCCAAGATTACCAACATAACCCGACAATCTCTGTCCCAAACCCAGAAATCCAGGACATCTCATTTCTCTGCAGCATGAGCCACATAATCCAGCACAGTTGTACATTCCTGCTACAGTCCCCAAAAAACTGTCCTTGTTCATAAATCCCATCACCTAGACACAAGTAAAGCATGAAGGCTACCTACGAACACAGAGGAGTTAAGTAGTAAGGTACTAAAATTAGCAGAAAACAGTCTCAGGCCTCCCTAGTAGTCCAGTGAGCAAGCACACTGCCTTGCAGTGCAGGGGGCGCCAGTTCGATCCCTGGCCTGGGAGGATCCCACATGCCGCAGAGCGGCTGGACCGATGTGTCCAATTATCGAGCTGGAGCTCTGGAGCGCATGCGCCCAGAGCTGGCGCTCTGCGACAACAGAGGCCACTGCAATGGGAGGCCCACACAGGCCAAAGAACAAAGATAGATGAAAATAGGTAAATGAAAGACCAATAGAAGTGGCCCGCCCGCCCCCTCCCTCCCCAACCCGCCCCTCCCCCCCAAAACACAGTCTCTACCACGATAGGTAACAGTGATTTACTTTTTTCTGAGTACGGTATCTATTTAACAAATTCAATCTACACTATTTCATACTGCTACTTAACTTTTTATGCCAGGCTCTGTTCACACAAACAAAAACATAAACTCCCTGAGGAAAAGAACCCTAGCCTTTTTTTTTTAACTTGTAAATTCCCTTTTTAAAAAAGAAAAAACATTTTTCCCCTATTTATTTATTGGTTGTACTGCAAAGCACACGGGATCTTAGTTCCCTGACTAGGGATCAAACCCTTACCCCCTGCATTGGAAGTTTGGCGTCTCAACCACTGGACCGCTAGAGAAGTACCCAAGACTCCTAACTTTTACCTCTTTGTATTAAACACTCAGAAAGCTATAGCAGGAATTCAAAAAAAGTTTTTATAAAGAGCATATAATTATACATTATATTGCAGTTACATTATAGAATCTCTTAAGATTCAGATGACAAAAGTCAGTGAGGCTCAAGAAAATATTCATGAGGCCAAGGTCTTCAAAACAAGGCACATTTGAAAAGCCATGAGCTGTTCTGAGTAAAATAACCAAATCAGAGCAGTTTCAAATAACCTTGTATCTGTTGGTAGAGTAGGGAACATTGGATCAAGGAAGGGAAGAGACACTAAAAAGGCAGAAAGCAGGACTGTAGAGGAAAAGGTGACAATAGAAATGTTTATAAATAAAATTAGGACAGAAAGACGACTGACTTATTACAGGAAGTTTTTCTAAAGCCAGAATTCCCAAGGGCAGCATGCTTGCGGGGGGCTGCAGAGTGGTGAGGGGAGACAGGCGAGCTCTGGAGCATGCTGGCTTGATGCCGATGAAGGGGCTAACCCAGTGGCCGGGTAGCAGGAAAGGTTCTCCAGAGGAAAACACTTTACTGTGGAGAATGCAGCAGGATGTCACACAGTTTAGCTGGAATCTACTTAACTATGAGGTTTCAAACTTATTATAAATTGCGTCCCCCAATTCAAACTCTGTATTGTTAATTTCTGAATCCAGAATGTACCTTCACACTTGAAGTCATGACATTTCTTTTTACTCAGAAGTTACATAAATCAGAAGCCTTTCTTACATCAGAGGCATATAATAATAAAGAACAAATAACTACACAAAGATAAACTCAAAATGTATTAAAGACCTAAACATAACCATAAAACTTTTAGAGGACGATACAGGCAAAACACTCAAGGAAAAAATTTAACTTGTAATTTTTCCCTTTAAAAAAAAAAGAGGAAAAGAACCCTAGCCTTTTTTAACTTGTAAATTCCCTTTTAAAAAGAAAAACATTTTTCCTATTTATTTATTGGTTGTACTGCAAAGCACACGGGATCTTAGTTCCCTGACTAGGGATCAAACCCTTACCCCCTGCATTGGAAGTTTGGCGTCTCAACCACTGGACCGCTAGAGAAGTACCCAAGACTCCTAACTTTTACCTCTTTGTATTAAACACTCAGAAAGCTATAGCAGGAATTCAAAAAAAGTTTTTATAAAGAGCATATAATTATACATTATATTGCAGTTACATTATAGAATCTCTTAAGATTCAGATGACAAAAGTCAGTGAGGCTCAAGAAAATATTCATGAGGCCAAGGTCTTCAAAACAAGGCACATTTGAAAAGCCATGAGCTGTTCTGAGTAAAATAACCAAATCAGAGCAGTTTCAAATAACCTTGTATCTGTTGGTAGAGTAGGGAACATTGGATCAAGGAAGGGAAGAGACACTAAAAAGGCAGAAAGCAGGACTGTAGAGGAAAAGGTGACAATAGAAATGTTTATAAATAAAATTAGGACAGAAAGACGACTGACTTATTACAGGAAGTTTTTCTAAAGCCAGAATTCCCAAGGGCAGCATGCTTGCGGGGGGCTGCAGAGTGGTGAGGGGAGACAGGCGAGCTCTGGAGCATGCTGGCTTGATGCCGATGAAGGGGCTAACCCAGTGGCCGGGTAGCAGGAAAGGTTCTCCAGAGGAAAACACTTTACTGTGGAGAATGCAGCAGGATGTCACACAGTTTAGCTGGAATCTACTTAACTATGAGGTTTCAAACTTATTATAAATTGCGTCCCCCAATTCAAACTCTGTATTGTTAATTTCTGAATCCAGAATGTACCTTCACACTTGAAGTCATGACATTTCTTTTTACTCAGAAGTTACATAAATCAGAAGCCTTTCTTACATCAGAGGCATATAATAATAAAGAACAAATAACTACACAAAGATAAACTCAAAATGTATTAAAGACCTAAACATAACCATAAAACTTTTAGAGGACGATACAGGCAAAACACTCAAGGACATAAATCAAAGCAAGATCTTCTCTGACCCACCTACTAGAATAGCGGAACTAAAAACAAAAATGAACATGTGGGACCTCATGAAACTTAAAAGCTTTTGTACAGCAAAAGAAAGTACAAAAAAGCTGAGCAGGGCTTCCCCTGGTGGTCCAGTGGATAAGGACACCGCCTTGCAATGCAAGGGGCGCCGGTTCCATCCCTGGCCTGGGAAGATCCCACGTGCCGCCGAGCGGCTGGACTGATGTGTCCAATCACCGAGCCGCAGCTCTGGAGCGCATGCGCCCAGAGCTGGCGCTGTGCGACAACAGACGCCACTGCGATGGGAGGCCCGCAGGAGCCAAAGAACAATGACGGATGAAAATAGAGAAATGAAAGACCAATAGAAGTGGCCCGCCCGCTCCCCTCCCTCCCCAGCCTGACCCCCGCCCAAAATAAATAAATAAATAAATCTTAAAAACATAAAAATAAAAAAGTTGAGCAGACAACCCACAGAACAGGAGAATATCATAGCAAACGAAACAACAAAGAAACAAAGCATCTCCAAAATCTACAAGCAACTCGGACAACTCAGCACCGGAAAAATGAACAACCCAATCAAAAATGGGAAAAGGACCTAAACAGACACCTCTCCAAAGAGGACATACAGATGGCCAAAAAACACAGGAAATGATGCTCAACCTCGCTTATTATTAGAGAAATGCAAATCAAAACTACAATGAGATATCACTTCACACCCATCAGAATGGCCATCATCAACAAATCGACAGACAATAAATGCTGGAGAGGATGCAGAAAAAAGGGAACACCCTTGCATTGCTGGTGGGAATGTAAATTGATACAGCCGCTATGGAAGACAGTATGGAGATTTCTTAAAAAACTAAAAATAGAAGCACCATACGACCCAGCAATCCCACTCTTAGGCTTATACCCTGATTAAATCAAAACTGAAAGAAGCACCTGTACCCCAATGTTCATTGCAGCTCTCTATGCAATAGCTAGAACATGAAAGCAACCCAGATGCCCATCAACAAATGAATGGACACAAAAGCTCTGGTACATATATACAATGGAATACTACACAGCTGTAAAAAGAAATGCAGAAGAATCAGTCCTAATGAGATGGCTGGATCTAGAACCTATCATAAAAAGTGAAGTCAGTCAAAAAGAGAAGGACAAGTTCAATATACTAACACGTATACATGGGCTCTAGTAGGAAAGTAATGATAACACACGCAGTGAAGCGATGAAAAAACAGACATAGAGAATAGACGTATGGACATTGTGGTGAAGGAACAGTGGGTGGGAGGCGTAAAGGAAGTAGCATGAAAACGTATATTGTCATATGTGAAAAAGATAGCTATTGTCATTGCACTGTGAGGAAAGGGGATCCTGCAGGGGTGCTGTGCAATGGCCTGGAGGGATGGGATGGGGGGATATACATATGACTAATCTGAGATCATACATATCTGTAAACAACAAAACTCTGTAAAAGTAAAAAGCAAAATAAAAATTAAAAAAAAAAAAAAAAACACATACCACTTTCTTTCCAGAAGGTTCCCATAAAGAAATATCTCCCCATGATGTGTTATAAAAGTACTTCTCTCCTGGATCAAAGCCTTTAAGGTCCTATTAGAAAAGGAAGAAAAGAGAGATTATTATATAATTTCAGAAGATAAAAAAATATTTAATTATAAACTTGGGTTAGACAGTAAGGAGTCTGCCTCCAATATGGGAGACCCAGGTTCAATTTTTGGGTCAGGAAGAGGCCCTGGAGAAGGGAATGGGAACCCACTCCAGTATTCTTGCCTAGAGAATCCCATGGACAGGAGCCTGGCGTGCTACAGTCCATGAGGTCACCAAGAGCTGGACACAATTTAGCAACGGAACAACAACAACAACTATATGCTATGTAGCATAATCTCACTTCAAATACAAAAACACAGAAAGGTTGAAGGTAAAAAGATGGAAACTGATGTCATGTAGCCACTAGTGAAAAGAAAGCTGATACAAATTACCAATGTCAAAGAAACTTCCCTGGTGACACAGTGGAAAAGAATCCACCTGCCAACACAGGGGACACGAGTCCAATCCCTGGTCCAGAAAGATTCCATAGGCTGTGGAGCAACTAAACCCACGAGCTGTAACTACTGCCCTCTTCACACCTAGAGCCTGTGCTCCATAGAGAGAGGCCACTGCAGTGAGGAGCCAGCTCACTGCAATCAAGAGCCCCCACCTGCCACAAGTAGAGGAAGCCTGCGCACAGCACTGAAAACCCAGTGCAGCCGAGAAGAGAGGGACATCACTGTAATTTCCTACAGACAAGAGAACAATACAAACAGCTTAATGTCAGTAAACTTGATGACTTAAGCTAACGAAGACAAATCTCTTAAAAGAACAGAAGGAAAAAATTAGCCCAATATCTAGTAAAGGAACTGAATTGTAATTAAAACCCTTCCCACAAAGAAAACTCCAATTATTTTCTGAGAATTCTATTAAACATGTATTATCAATTGTACACAGATTGTGAAAAAGATAGCTATTGTCATTGCACTGTGAGGAAAGGGGATCCTGCAGGGGTGCTGTGCAATGGCCTGGAGGGATGGGATGGGGGGATATACATATGACTAATCTGAGATCATACATATATGTGAACAACAAAACTCTGTAAAAATAAAAAGCAAAATAAAAATTAAAAAAAAAATAACACATACCACTTTCTTTCCAGAAGGTTCCCATAAAGAAATATCTCCCCATGATGTGTTATAAAAGTACTTCTCTCCTGGATCAAAGCCTTTAAGGTCCTATTAGAAAAGGAAGAAAAGAGAGATTATTATATAATTTCAGAAGATAAAAAAATATTTAATTATAAACTTGGGTTAGACAGTAAGGAGTCTGCCTCCAATATGGGAGACCCAGGTTCAATTTTTGGGTCAGGAAGAGGCCCTGGAGAAGGGAATGGGAACCCACTCCAGTATTCTTGCCTAGAGAATCCCATGGACAGGAGCCTGGCGTGCTACAGTCCATGAGGTCACCAAGAGCTGGACACAATTTAGCGGAACAACAACAACAACTATATGCTATGTAGCATAATCTCACTTCAAATACAAAAACACAGAAAGGTTGAAGGTAAAAAGATGGAAACTGATGTCATGTAGCCACTAGTGAAAAGAAAGCTGATACAAATTACCAATGTCAAAGAAACTTCCCTGGTGACACAGTGGAAAAGAATCCACCTGCCAACACAGGGGACACGAGTCCAATCCCTGGTCCAGAAAGATTCCATAGGCTGTGGAGCAACTAAACCCACGAGCTGTAACTACTGCCCTCTTCACACCTAGAGCCTGTGCTCCATAGAGAGAGGCCACTGCAGTGAGGAGCCAGCTCACTGCAATCAAGAGCCCCCACCTGCCACAAGTAGAGGAAGCCTGCGCACAGCACTGAAAACCCAGTGCAGCCGAGAAAGAGAGGGACATCACTGTAATTTCCTACAGACAAGAGAACAATACAAACAGCTTAATGTCAGTAAACTTGATGACTTAAGCTAACGAAGACAAATCTCTTAAAAGAACAGAAGGAAAAAAATTAGCCCAATATCTAGTAAAGGAACTGAATTCGTAATTAAAACCCTTCCCACAAAGAAAACTCCAATTCTAGATGGTTTCACTGAGAATTCTATTAAACATGTATTATCAATTGTACACAGATTCGTCCAGAAAATAAAAAGGAACAACTCCCAATTCATTCCATGAGGCTGGCCAAGAGTAAACAAAGGTATTACAGAAAATGAAAACTATAGACCATACCCTTCAAGAACACAGATGAAATATCCTTAACAAAATTTCTGCGAATCAATCTACATGTTAGGAAGGACCAGGTGTAATTTATTCTAGGGATAGAGATTAGTTTAGCAATTTATTAAAAAAATATATATATAACAAAAACCATGTAACTCTCTAGACTAAAAAAAACATATATTAATACGGAAAAATCATTTGGCAAAACTCAACAACCAGTCTAAATTTTTGCTCTCAGCAAAGGAGGAATAAGGAACTTCTTCAACCTGAAAAGGGGATCTTCCCCCAAAACGTGCTGCTAACAACTATGCTGTATGGTAGGTAACACAAGCAACTTTAGGTTTCACTTCAAAATTTATTTGAAAAACACCTTCACCAAAAGTTGTGAAGGATGTGGAGTAAGTAAAACCCTCCCACAATTCTGACAGGAGTGTGAAATCCTCCAACTATTTTGGATAATATCACATTTAGGTATTTATTCCAAGAAATACCAAAACAGCTGTTCACAAAAACACTTTCATAAGAATATTTGAAAAAAAGTGTTAGCTGCTCAGTCGTGTCCAACTCTTTGCAACCCCACCACGTTCCTTTGTCCATGGAGTTCTCCAAGCAAGAATACTGGAGTGCGTGGGTGGCTAGCCTTTCCCTCTCCAGGGGATCTTCCCAATCCGGGAACTGAACCCAGGTCTCCCGCCTTGCAGGAAGATTCTTTACTGTCTAAGCCACCAAGGAAGCCCCGTAAGAATACTTACAACAACCTTATTCATAATACCCCCAAAACCAGAAACAGCTTAGGTGTTTACATCAGGAGAAAGAATCAACAACTACTCACAGAATGGGATTCTCCTCAGCAACAAAAACGACCAACTACAGAGCAGCAACACAGAGAAATCTACCCCAGGAGCACCTGTTATTTCACCCACTTAACACTGTGGGCAAGTTCAGCACAGGGGCAGCCAGAGGGGGTGGGGCATGACTTCCACAGGGATGTAGGGTTCTATTCCCTGACGGGGGTTTGACAATGAGCTGTACTGCACGAGTAAGTGCATGTCCAAATCCACCAACTGGAGATAGCTAAGGTGCATCTCACAAACATGTATATTCCCCTCTCATAAAAGCAGTAAACAAATACTAAATGTGTTAATGATACAGCTACACAGAAAAGAGTTTAAAGGCAAATTTATCAATGCCTGCATCTTACAAATGTATCAAAATACAAGGAACTACTCTGGTGGTCTAATGGCTAAGACTCCATGCTCCCAGGGCATGGGGCCTGGGTTCAATCCCTGGTCAGGAAACTAGATTCCACATGCTGAAACTAAAGATTCCACATGCAGTGGACCCAGTGCAGCCTAAGAAATATTAAAGAAAAAAACAAAAACAAAAACTGATTGATGGGCATACACACACACACACACTCACTCTCTCTCTCTCACACACGTTAATTTGTAGAATTTAGGTAGTCAGTAGATAGGTTTTCCTGGTACAATCCTTTCAATATTACTGTAGGCTTAAGATTTTCATAAGAAAATACTGGAAAAGAAAGATGTAAGCAGTAACATTCTGTCATAGGAGAAGGGTTTAAGTGCTTTCCATTGTCAGATGCAGGAAAAAAAGAGCTCCTGTGGGATTCCCTTGCGCCTCCGCAGTAAAGATTCCACATGCCAAGCAGGAGACGCAGGTTCGATCCCTGGGTCGGGAAGATCCCTTGTAGGAGGAAATGTCTTTCTTGCATGGGAAATACTATGGACAGAGGAACGTGGTGAGCTACAGTCCATGGGGTTGAAAAAGAGCTAGATGTGACTTATCAATTAAAGAACAACAAATAGAAAACCCAATTATTAGGAAATAAAAGGATTAACAATCAGTTCACTGCAGTTCAGGTTTCTCTGACTCTTTGCGACCCCTGTGGACTGCACACTAAGCCTCCCTGTCCCTCACCATCGCCCAGAGTTTGCTCAAATTCATGCCCACTGACTTAGTGATGCCATTCAACATCTTGTCCTCTATCTTCCCCTCTCCTTCTGCCTTCTGGTTTCCCGAGCATCAGGATCTTTTCCAATGAGTCATCTCCTCGAATCAGGTGGCCAAAGTACTTGAGCTTCAGCTTCAGTCCTTCCAGTGAATGCTCGGGGTCGACTCCTTTAAGGATGGACTGGTTTGATCTCCTTGCCGTCCACGGGGCTCTCAAGAGTCTTCTCCAGCACCACAGTTTGGAGGCATCAATTCTTTGGCGTTCAGCCTTCTTTATGGTCCAGCTCTCACATCCACACATGACTACTGGAAAAATAGTTTTGGCTTGTCTAACTTTGTCAGCAAAGTGAAGCCTCTCCTCTCTAGCGCACTGTTGAAGCGGCCACGGGTTCCCCAGGAGGAAGCGTGTTTTAATTTCGTGCCATCCGCGGTGACTCTGGCGCCAGAAAGATCCAGTGCGCCCGCCTCTGCTCCAGACAGACGTTACTGCTGCCCGTCTACTGGCCATGAAGAGTCCGGACCGGACACCATGGTCTTTGTTTTCTTGAATTTTAGGCCAGCTTTTTCACTGTCCTCTGTTGCCTTCATCAAGAGGCTCTTTAGTTCCTCTTTAATTTCTGTCATAAGGCGTGTCATCTGCATACCTGAGGTTATTGGTATTTCTTTTTAGGTGGAAAATGTAAGCAGTAACATTCTGTCATAGGAGAAGGGTTTAAGTGCTTTCCATTGTCAGATGCAGGAAAAAAAAGAGCTCCTGTGGGATTCCCTTGCGCCTCCGCAGTAAAGATTCCACATGCCAAGCAGGAGACGCAGGTTCGATCCCTGGGTCGGGAAGATCCCTTGTAGGAGGAAATGTCTTTCTTGCATGGGAAATACTATGGACAGAGGAACGTGGTGAGCTACAGTCCATGGGGTTGAAAAAGAGCTAGATGTGACTTATCAATTAAAGAACAACAAATAGAAAACCCAATTATTAGGAAATAAAAGGATTAACAATCAGTTCACTGCAGTTCAGGTTTCTCTGACTCTTTGCGACCCCTGTGGACTGCACACTAAGCCTCCCTGTCCCTCACCATCGCCCAGAGTTTGCTCAAATTCATGCCCACTGACTTAGTGATGCCATTCAACATCTTGTCCTCTATCTTCCCCTCTCCTTCTGCCTTCTGGTTTCCCGAGCATCAGGATCTTTTCCAATGAGTCATCTCCTCGAATCAGGTGGCCAAAGTACTTGAGCTTCAGCTTCAGTCCTTCCAGTGAATGCTCGGGGTCGACTCCTTTAAGGATGGACTGGTTTGATCTCCTTGCCGTCCACGGGGCTCTCAAGAGTCTTCTCCAGCACCACAGTTTGGAGGCATCAATTCTTTGGCGTTCAGCCTTCTTTATGGTCCAGCTCTCACATCCACACATGACTACTGGAAAAATAGTTTTGGCTTGTCTAACTTTGTCAGCAAAGTGAAGCCTCTCCTCTCTAGCGCACTGTTGAAGCGGCCACGGGTTCCCCAGGAGGAAGCGTGTTTTAATTTCGTGCCATCCGCGGTGACTCTGGCGCCAGAAAGATCCAGTGCGCCCGCCTCTGCTCCAGACAGACGTTACTGCTGCCCGTCTACTGGCCATGAAGAGTCCGGACCGGACACCATGGTCTTTGTTTTCTTGAATTTTAGGCCAGCTTTTTCACTGTCCTCTTTTACCTTCATCAAGAGGCTCTTTAGTTCCTCTTTAATTTCTGTCATAAGGGCGGTGTCATCTGCATACCTGAGGTTATTGGTATTTCTCCAGGCAATCTTGATTCCAGGTTAATGGTGCTGAATTGTACCCTTAAAAATGGCTAAAATGGGAAATTCCCTGGAGGCTAGGACTTGGGAGTTTTCAGTGCCCCAGTCAGGGCTCAAACCTTGGTTAGGGAAACAAGATTCCACAAGTCACACCACACAGTCCAAAAAAAGGCTAAAATGGCAAATTTTATGTTAAATATATTTTGTGTGCTCAGTTGCTCAGCCGTGTTCAACTCTTTGTGGCCCCATGGCCTGCAGTCCAACAGGCTCCTCTGTGCATGGGATTTTCCAGGCAAGAACACTGGAGTGGGTTTTCATTTCCTACTCCAATATATATTTTACCTTAATAAAAAAAGTCTAACTACACTCGGAAGATTTAAGAGGCCAAAAGCTATTAAAATTTTTCATTACTTATTTCATACTGATTACATATTGAAATAATTAACTTATCAGGTTAAACAAACTAAATTAATAAATTAAAAAAAAATAAATACCTGGAAAATCTTTGAAAAGACCAATGAGACACTGCAGCCAACACAGCTGCACAGGGTCCTGTGTTAAGAAAGGCTGTCATGGGGGCTGAATCCCTACTGTCACCATTTTTAAAGTGTTGATAATTTTATCTCTGAATGTATTTTAAGATGTGCAGTCTGATAGGACAACAGAGCATATGCCAGGACCTTGAAGCTTCAGCTCACGAAGGGTCCTGCCACCAGTGTTCCTGGGATGGAATCTGTCCCTGCTCTCGGTCCACACAACCTCTAAACTCCCCTCACCTGCAACCATTCCAGGACTCTTGCCCACCACTTTGGGCAATATCCGAGCTGTCAGGAGGCCCACATTTCGCATTCCACCCTGGCTGGAGTCAGGTAGACTCAGGAGAGGAGGAGGCAAGATGGTTACCAGCCCCAGCCTGCACTGGCAGCACCAAGGTGTCTGGCAGATGACTTTGAGCCCACCCTAGATCCAGGTACCAGAAGCATCCTGGCTCAGAAGCTGAAATCTCACAGGAATCATCATCTGCAGTGGGCTGGAACAGCACACCTCTGGGGCTGACCATAGCCCCACATTTTTATTTTGCACAGTGCCCTTCAAATTATGTAGCTACCCTTTAACTGATCAAATACTAATTTTTTAGGAAATTCTTCAAGATACTCTAAGGAGTTACTGCCTGTATTAAATTCACAAATCATATACAACAAAAGAAAACACACAACCCTATCAGCCAAGTATGCATTCCCATTTGTGATTACTCTAATAATGTAAAACTGAATTATTAGGCTTCTTCCACTAAAATAATTTTCCACTAAAATAAAACAATTCAACACATTCCCCTCAAGGATCAAAAACAAATGTACGTTATAACTACTAACTATCAATAGTCCCTCCTTAAACTAACTTTAAAAACTAGAGCCTAAAGAAGCAATTTAAACCACAAAGACATAAATAAGAATGAATGCTATTCCCATGCCTCATTTCAAGAGTCAGCAATTTCTACCCTAAGGCATCTGATCCATTCTCCAAAAACTCCCAGCTCAAACCTCACCCCAGGATCTCCGATGTTATGTCTTCTCTTCATCTATTACTTGTGTCCTCTTACCTTTAGCAGCTCCCTGCAGCTGTCAAGCCCAATGTCCACAAGAATGCTTTTCACCTTTTTGCGTACCTTCCTGATGTTGTCAAGATTCTCCACAGGGATTTGAAACATTTTTGAAATTTTCCTTAAAAGGGAAGAAAACAAAACTGTAAGTGTACACACACATACACAGCGCTAGTGGTACAGAACCTGCCTGCCAACGCGCAGGAGGCATGAGATGTGGGTTCACTCCCTGGGTCAGAAGATCCTCTGGAAGACGCCACGGCAACCCACTCCAGTATTCTTACCTGGAGAATCTCATGGACAGAGGAGCCCAGCAGGCTACAGTCCATAGGGTTACACAGAGTTGGGACACAACTAAACCAACTTAGCACACTATGCATATATAGACACACATATGTGCACAAGATTTTTAAAAACAGGGTAGGTAAAGCAGAGTTAATTTTCAATAGTTTATTCTGAGACAATTAGATTTCCACATATAAAACAGTCAGCTGAACTCTTTCCTATTATCAATACAAGAATTACCTCAAAATGAATCATATACCTCCGTAAGTTAAAATGTTTAAACTCTCAGAAGAAAACACAGGCATAAATTTTCATGACATTGGATTTGGCAACAGGTTCTCAGATATGACACCAAAAAGCACTAAGAACAAGAGAAAAAGTAGATAAATTGGACTTCATCAAAATGGAAAACCTATATGCTTCAAAGGAAATCATCAATAAAACAAAAAAGAGAATCCACAAAAATGGGAGTAAACATTTATAAATCTTATTTCTGATAAGAAACTCACAACCAGAATATACAAAGAACTCTCACGACAATAATTAAAGGACAAATATCCCAACTTAAAAACAGGAAAAGGATCTGGACACTTCTACAGAGACAATCTACAAACGGCCATTAAGCACTTAAGAACATGCTAAACAACATTAGGGGGGGAAACGCAAATCAAAACTATTATGAGATACCTCTTCACACATACTAGGATGACTGTAAATTAAAAAAAAGAAGTGCTGGCATGGATGCAGAGAAACTGGATCCCCCATACATTGCTGGTAGTGATGGTAGTAAAACGATGGGGCAGGTAAACCAGAAGTTCCTCAAAGAATTAAACATCTAAGTACCACATGAACCAAGAATTCCACTGGAGAGACATTAAAAATATGCATCCAAATAAAACCCTGCACAAAAAATGTTCATAGCAACGTTACTCACAACAGCCAAAAAACAAAAAGTGCAAATGTCCATCAACTGACACATTATGGTGTATCCATACAATGGAGTACTACATGGCCATAAAAAGTGAGGCACTGATGCATGTTACACAATGATGACTCAGGGGAACATTACGCTAAGTGAAAGGAGCCAGACACAAAGGACTACATATTTAATTTACAGGAAATATCCAGAAGAGACAAATTGTGAGAATACTGGTTGCTTAGGGCTGAGAAGGACTAGAAGGTGATGGCTAAGAGGAACAGGGGTTCTTTTTGGAATACAGACAATATTCTAAAATTGGCTATGTTCTGTGAATATACTAAAAACCACTGGACTATACAAATTTTTAAATAAGTGAACTGCATGGAATATAAAGTACATCTCATTAACACTGCTTTTAAAATATCTGAAAAGGCATAAAATTAATCTTATGGTACTTGACCAGGATAAGAGGTACAGCTGTGACCTTATTATTTTTAATACACATTTAAAAATGAATATATTTGTTAATGTGTGTATATATTGTACAGCTTAGGCCACTGTGAGAGCCTAGAAGCAGTTACACACCCAGCAGCAGAGCACACCTTGGTGTAAATCTTACTTTTTAAAAATTTTGGCCTCTTTTTATTGGTTATTTATTTATTTTCATGCGTCTTTATTCTTTGGCCTGTGGGGGCCTCCCACCGCAGTGGCCTCTTGTGCAGAGCACCAGCTCCGGGTGCATGCACTCCAGAGCGCTGGTTTGCAACTAGACACACTGGTTCAGCCTCTCCGCAGCAAGTGGGATCCTCTCGGGTCAGGGATCAAACTGCTGCCCTTCGCACTGCAAGGTAAACGCTTCACCCACTGGACCACCAGGGAAGCCCCAAATCTTACTTTTTAAGTACCACTTTCCCTTAAAAGGAAGCAGGGCTCCTTGGAAAAATGACTTACTTGAGTTGGAGCTCAGAAAAGACAAGATGATCCTAGACTCTCTTCTGTCAGAAAATAAAGGAGTTCCTCAGAAAATGGGGATATGTCAAAAGGACTCAAAAGAAGTCTGCTTAAAGAAGTTCCCACAAGCCAACTATGGGACAGAGTGGGCTCCAATGACAGTAACAGATTATAACCTAGGGCCCTGAAGTTTCCAAAGATACTATAACTGTATCCCCTATCTGAGACGTTTTCCTTAAAATACGTCCTTGACACTCCTCCCAACAAGTAGGGGCATCTACGCTCTTACCCCCTGAACCTGGGCAGAACTTTGCAGCCACCTCAACCAATAAACACGGCGGAAATAACGCCATGTGAACTCCCAGGCAGGACCATCTTGCCCTTTGGGTACCATGACTCATGGAATCTGGACTCCTTATTGTAAGAATCTCAACCAGCCCACATGGAGAGGTTCCACACCAGCCACCGAATGCAAGAGCGATGATGTTCTAGAGCCTGCTGCTGTCCAGTCACCCTGAGTCTCTTGTGTCTTCTCACATGAGGCCCAGACTTTGTGGAACATAAACAAGTCATCTCCCTCTGCTCTCACCTAAAACTCCTGACTTAAAGAATTAGAGTTTTTTTAAATAAAATATTTCACTCCACAAAGTTTGATGGTGGTTAGGTATTCAGCAATAGTAACCAAAACATAACCCACTAAAATACAAACTCAAGTTCATGTTGACATAAATAATTCAGCTGAAAGTTTAGTCAGGAACAGGATATTTTACATAGTCTCCAAGTACATGCCCACAAAAAAGCCTGTTAACAACCAGAGGGAGAAGAGCACTCCACAGGAGTTTGGCAGACATTCAATGAAGAGACACTGTACACAATTTCCTGGGATTTTCAAGTGTCCAGATGACACAGAGAGCATTATTCACAATAACCAAAATATGGAAACAATCCAAGTGTTCATCAAATGGTGAATGGATGAGCAAAATATGGCATGTTCACCCCACAATAACCAGGCACTGGTACACACTACAACATGAATCAGTATTTCAAAAACATGATGCTAAGTGAAAAGAACCCAGAGGCAAAAGTCCTCATATTGTCTGACTCCATTTATAAGAAATGTTCAGAAAAGACAAGCCTACAGAGATAGAAGGTAGACTAGCAGTCGGTAGATTATAGAGTGGAAACGAGCAGTAACTGCACATGGATAGGTTTTTGGGAAAAGTGTTAGAAATATTCTAATAATAGATTGTGTTGTTGGTTCCACAACTCTATAAATTTATTAAAAATCAACTAATTATACTTCTTAAAGACATGGGAACACCAGACCACTTTACCTATCTCCTGAGAAGTCTGTATGCAAGACAGGAAGCAACAGTTAGAACATGGAAAAATGGACTTGTTCAAAATTGGAAAAGGAGTACAATAAGGCTGTATATTGCCACCTTGCTTATTTAACTTACACGCAGAACTGCCGTTCAGTCCCTAGGCTGTGAGTCGTGTCCAGCTCTTAGGGAGCCCGTGAACCGCAGCACGCCAGGCTCCCCTGTCCTTCACGCTCTCCTGGAGTTTGTTCCAACTCATGTCCGTTGAGTCAGTGACGCCATCCATCCATCTCCTCCTCTGTCACTCCCTTCCTCTTGCCCTCAACCCTTCCCAGCACGAGGCCTGTTTCCAGGCCTCGGCTCTCCACATCAGGTTGTCAAAGTACAGAAGCTTCAGCTTCAGCATCAGTCTATCCAATGAATAGGAAGGGTGAGGCTGGATGATTCACAAGCTGGACTCAAGACTGCTGGTGGAAACATTAACAACCTCAGATATGCAGATGATACCACTCTGATGGCAGAAAGTGAAGAACAACTAAAGAGCTTCTTGATGAGGGTGAAAGAGGAGAATGAAAAAGCTGGTTTAAAACTCAACATTCTAAAAACAAAGATCATGGCATCCAGTCTCATCACATCATGGCAAAAAGTGGAAACAGTGGCACATTTTATTTTCTTGGGCTCCAAAATCACTGAGGATGGTGACTTCACTATGAAATTTAAAAAAACGCTTGCTCCTCAGAAGGAAAGCTATGACAAACCTACACAGAGGACTAGAAAGCAGAGATATTGCTTGCTGACAAAGGTCTGCGTATATAGTCAAAGCTACGGTTTTTTCAGCGGTCACTCATGGACCAGAATTGGACCACAAAGAAGGCTGAGTACCAAAGAACTGATGTTTTCAAATTCTGGTGCTGAGAGAAGACTCTTGAGAGTCGCTTGGACAGTAAGATGATCAAACCAGTCAATCATAAAGGAAATCAACCCTGCATGTTCATTGGAAGGACAGACGTTGAAGCTGAAGTGCAAATGCCTGGCCACAGCCTCATCAGAAAAGACCCTGATGCTCAGAAGTGCTGAAGGCAGGAGGAGAAGCGGACAACAGAGGGTAAGACGGTTGGATGGCGTCACCGACTCAATGGACGTGAGTTTGAGCAGACTCCAGGAGACGGTGGAGGTCAGGGAAGCCTGGCGTGCCGCAGACCATGAGGCCACAGAGTCAGACACGACCTAACAACCCAATTATACACTTAGAAAATGATCATGGAAGGAAAAATAAGCAACTGTTCCAGATTGTGAGAGACTAAAGACAACTAAACACAACCTGTAATTCTAACTAGATTCTCTACTATAAATGATGTCACTGGAACAACTGGCAAAACTTCAATGGGGCT
Source organism: Tragulus kanchil (assembly GCA_022376925.1). Classification (NCBI taxonomy): domain Eukaryota; kingdom Metazoa; phylum Chordata; class Mammalia; order Artiodactyla; family Tragulidae; genus Tragulus; species Tragulus kanchil. Next base: position 170,737,783 of record JAIOJX010000003.1, on the reverse strand, counting down.
GAGATCACAGGGTAATAATACATTGATTTCCTGATTTTGATGGTTGTGTTCTGGGTATGCAGAATGTCTCTATTGTAGGAAATGGACAATATTGGGTAATGGGGCATTTTTTCTGGCAACTTAGTTTCAAAAGATTCAGGGGGAAAAGTTCTTTGTACTATACCCCCAACCTTCTATAAATCTGAAAGTTATTTCAAAAAGTTTTAATGCATATACTATAAATAAAAACAGAATCAGTTACTTCTGAGTTAAAAGAAATCTCAGGTAAAATAACCAACGCCAATTTTAACATTATCAAAACATCAACTTAAAAACTGACAAAAGCCACTAGTAGTGAGGGCTAAGTGGAAAAATTATAATTTCTATACAGTTTGAGCACAACTGGCAGTATCTCCCCCAAGATTTTAAACAACAATTTCTATGAGTTAGAAACTCCACTTCTAAACCTTCTTAGTACCTCCCTTCCTCAATCAGCTGGGTGCCACTCCTAAGAATTCCCACAGTGGCCAGTTTATACTTATTTCATTGCACTCGCCTCACTACATTAACAAGCCCTTATACACCTATTTTCCCTATTGAAATTAACTTCTTCAGGACAGGAATTGTGTTTCTCTGCATATCTGGGTCTATCACAGAGGTTCAAAACGGACAGGCTATGGAAGGTTGGGAAGCTGGGAGTCTAAGACATTCCAAGCGAACAGATCAGATCAGAAGTAAGAAACCCTGATGCTCAGAAGTGCTGAAGGCAGGAGGAGAAGCGGACAACAGAGGGTAAGACGGTTGGATGGCGTCACCGACTCAATGGACGTGAGTTTGAGCAGACTCCAGGAGACGGTGGAGGTCAGGGAAGCCTGGCGTGCCGCAGACCATGAGGCCACAGAGTCAGACACGACCTAACAACCCAATTATACACTTAGAAAATGATCATGGAAGGAAAAATAAGCAACTGTTCCAGATTGTGAGAGACTAAAGACAACTAAACACAACCTGTAATTCTAACTAGATTCTCTACTATAAATGATGTCACTGGAACAACTGGCAAAACTTCAATGGGGCTGAGATCACAGGGTAATAATACATTGATTTCCTGATTTTGATGGTTGTGTTCTGGGTATGCAGAATGTCTCTATTGTAGGAAATGGACAATATTGGGTAATGGGGCATTTTTTCTGGCAACTTAGTTTCAAAAGATTCAGGGGGAAAAGTTCTTTGTACTATACCCGCAACCTTCTATAAATCTGAAAGTTATTTCAAAAAGTTTTAATGCATATACTATAAATAAAAACAGAATCAGTTACTTCTGAGTTAAAAGAAATCTCAGGTAAAATAACCAACGCCAATTTTAACATTATCAAAACATCAACTTAAAAACTGACAAAAGCCACTAGTAGTGAGGGCTAAGTGGAAAAATTATAATTTCTATACAGTTTGAGCACAACTGGCAGTATCTCCCCCAAGATTTTAAACAACAATTTCTATGAGTTAGAAACTCCACTTCTAAACCTTCTTAGTACCTCCCTTCCTCAATCAGCTGGGTGCCACTCCTAAGAATTCCCACAGTGGCCAGTTTATACTTATTTCATTGCACTCGCCTCACTACATTAACAAGCCCTTATACACCTATTTTCCCTATTGAAATTAACTTCTTCAGGACAGGAATTGTGTTTCTCTGCATATCTGGGTCTATCACAGAGGTTCAAAACGGACAGGCTATGGAAGGTTGGGAAGCTGGGAGTCTAAGACATTCCAAGCGAACAGATCAGCATCAGAAAATGATTTCAGTAAAGGAGTACCTGAATATATTTGGCAAAAGATAAGTAAAACCAAAAATGTGGACCGGAATAAAACAGGAGGTGAGGAGGGCAGAAGAGTTAACTGCGAGAGGAAGTGTTCCTGGGCAATAAGGAAACACTAACTCTTGAGAAGCCGGCCTGGAATGGGCACATTGGTCAGACAAGTTATCTATGTGAAAAGCATACCTCAGGCTGAGTAAAGAGTGAGTCTGAAGGATCATTTAGCATCTTAGAGCCAGGAGATACAAAAATCATAGCAGATAAAGTTTTAAAATAATAAAATTATTAAAAATAAAGTGCAATGAACTGGGTTCTAGGCCTCAAAAGCATAACTTAACAGGTTAGCTGTCAAGAACATTGCGGTGGCATTCTTAAAAATTAAGCACAAGGTCACTGTCAAGCCCAGACTGGCTTCTCTGGCCAGGGTAGCCTCAACAGAAACCTTTCTTCATGCTTTCCACTCACTCAATCAAACCTGCTGTTATGTCCTCCCTAAAGCTCCACAATCCTCTCTACCCTCTGGGGTTCTTCTTTGCCCAAAGCTGGTTGATACACAGCACTGTCCAAGGTGAAGACCATCATCCACCTATACCTAAAACAAAGAAGCTGAATGTATTACTTGGAAAGAAAGCTGGCTTCACAAAGCAAGTGCTGATCTTTCCACAGCTGAGATTGGCTGATCTTCACAGAAGGGTTCCCAAGGCTGTTAACAGCGGCCCAACTCTCAGCAGAAGGCACTGAAGAGAGGCTGTCAGTGATCCGGCCAGTTTTAAAGGGCCCTGCAGTTACTTGAGAAGGGCCAAAGAAGTCTGTCTTCCTGAAGTTGCAAAACAGGAGTCTTTTATTCTCAACTGCACATCCTTGTTCCCTCATCATTACTGTGGTTCCCTCCCTCAAAACAAGTACACGGGTCCTTAAAGAAAAGGTTTACCCTTTAGAGCATTTACTGTTTTAGGGAAACTAAATAAAGATAATAAAAATAAAATATGGCACACAGAGGTAAAAGGAAGGCTTGGGGAGCGGTCTAAGACATTCCAAGCGAACAGATCAGCATCAGAAAATGATTTCAGTAAAGGAGTACCTGAATATATTTGGCAAAAGATAAGTAAAACCAAAAATGTGGACCGGAATAAAACAGGAGGTGAGGAGGGCAGAAGAGTTAACTGCGAGAGGAAGTGTTCCTGGGCAATAAGGAAACACTAACTCTTGAGAAGCCGGCCTGGAATGGGCACATTGGTCAGACAAGTTATCTATGTGAAAAGCATACCTCAGGCTGAGTAAAGAGTGAGTCTGAAGGATCATTTAGCATCTTAGAGCCAGGAGATACAAAAATCATAGCAGATAAAGTTTTAAAATAATAAAATTATTAAAAATAAAGTGCAATGAACTGGGTTCTAGGCCTCAAAAGCATAACTTAACAGGTTAGCTGTCAAGAACATTGCGGTGGCATTCTTAAAAATTAAGCACAAGGTCACTGTCAAGCCCAGACTGGCTTCTCTGGCCAGGGTAGCCTCAACAGAAACCTTTCTTCATGCTTTCCACTCACTCAATCAAACCTGCTGTTATGTCCTCCCTAAAGCTCCACAATCCTCTCTACCCTCTGGGGTTCTTCTTTGCCCAAAGCTGGTTGATACACAGCACTGTCCAAGGTGAAGACCATCATCCACCTATACCTAAAACAAAGAAGCTGAATGTATTACTTGGAAAGAAAGCTGGCTTCACAAAGCAAGTGCTGATCTTTCCACAGCTGAGATTGGCTGATCTTCACAGAAGGGTTCCCAAGGCTGTTAACAGCGGCCCAACTCTCAGCAGAAGGCACTGAAGAGAGACTGTCAGTGATCCGGCCAGTTTTAAAGGGCCCTGCAGTTACTTGAGAAGGGCCAAAGAAGTCTGTCTTCCTGAAGTTGCAAAACAGGAGTCTTTTATTCTCAACTGCACATCCTTGTTCCCTCATCATTACTGTGGTTCCCTCCCTCAAAACAAGTACACGGGTCCTTAAAGAAAAGGTTTACCCTTTAGAGCATTTACTGTTTTAGGGAAACTAAATAAAGATAATAAAAAATAAAAGTTAAATCACAGAAATTTCATAACAATTCTTTCGAGATCCTTGGCCTACTGTTGCCAATCACTCTAGGGAAAAGAAGCTGACTTTAGCCATGATTTATCCATTCTCTAAGACATGCAAGATTCCATACAAAAGGCCAAGTCAATTAACTAACTAGAAAATAAGTTGTTCAATACTTTCCATATCTATAGATCCTTTAACTACTGCTATTCTCTATATATTCTTTTTTAAGATTTATTTTTAGCTATGCTGGGTCTTTGTTGCTACACACAGGGTTTCTCTAGTTGTGGTGAGAGGGGGTTATTCTTCATTGTAGTGCATGTGCTTCTCACGGTAGTAGCCTCTCTTGCTGTGGAGCATAGGCTCCAGAGTGCAGACTCAGTAGTTGTGGAGCATGGGCTCAACTGCTCCACAGCATGCGGAATCTTCCCGGACCAAGGATTGAACTGGTGTCCCTTGCATCGCAAGGTGGATTCTTAACCACTGGACCTCCAGGGAAGTCCTATGCTCTATATATTCTTAGTATTCAATTCTGTGTTTTCACCATTAGCAAACAGCGAGCTAATGCAGCTGTACTAAATCTACCAACCTAAGTTCACAGTAAATTACTTTTATTATTTATTTATTTGACTATTAGTTTTGATTGTGCTGGGGGTTCGTTGCTGCACACAGGCTTTTTCTAGTTGCAGTGAGTGGGGCTCCTCTTCACTGCAGTGCACAGGCTTCTCTAGCTGAGGAGGGCAGGCTCCAGGTGCACAGGCTTCAGCAGTTGCAGCATGAGGGCTCAATACTTGCACCATGCAGATTCAGCAGCGGTGGCTTCACAGGCTTAGCTGCACAGTAGTCTGTGGAATCTTCCTGGACCACTGGTCAAACCTATGTCCCCTGCACTGGCAAAGATATTCTTATCGTCTCTATCATCAGGAAAGTCCCACAGTAAATTACCTTTAATTTCAGTGTGTGGTAGACATGAAACTACCAAAAACTGCACGGACGTGCACAAGAGAATACTTTCCAAAGAGGCACTCAGAGCGTTTCTTTTGTTGCTTTTTAGTATCATGATCATTTAAGAATATTCTATTATCAAAAAATACACTGTAAAAAAAAAGTCATTCTGGTAATAAACAATACTTTTTTAAGCCACAGAACCTTTAAATTTGTATGAAATCCAAGTTCTAAAAATATCTCACTTGAGAAGCAATCCAGCACAACGACCTCAAGAGCGAGATTCTGGAGCTATACTGCCTGAGTTCAAATAAGCTCCACAACTTAGTACTTGTGTAATCTTCAGCAAGTTACTTAATTCCAGGGTCTCAGTTTCTTCTGTAAAGCAGGGGCTGCACAACCGACTCTGAGAAGTAATTCTGAGGAGGAAAATTCATTTAATACAAGAAAGGCACTTAGAATTAAGACTGTGAGTTTGTTACTAACTCCAAAACATGAAGTTCACCATTCAAAAACTACGATCATGGTGTCCAGTCCCATCACCTCATGGCAAACGGAAAGGAAAAAAAATGGAAGCAATCACAGATTTTACTTTCTTGGGCTCAGAAACCACTGTGGACCTCCAGGGAAGTTCCTATCGCTCTATATATCTTAGTATTCAATTCTGTGTTTTCACCATTAGCAAACAGCGAGCTAATGCAGCTGTACTAAATCTACCAACCTAAGTTCACAGTAAATTACTTTTATTATTTATTTATTTGACTATTAGTTTTGATTGTGCTGGGGGTTCGTTGCTGCACACAGGCTTTTTCTAGTTGCAGTGAGTGGGGCTCCTCTTCACTGCAGTGCACAGGCTTCTCTAGCTGAGGAGGGCAGGCTCCAGGTGCACAGGCTTCAGCAGTTGCAGCATGAGGGCTCAATACTTGCACCATGCAGATTCAGCAGCGGTGGCTTCACAGGCTTAGCTGCACAGTAGTCTGTGGAATCTTCCTGGACCACTGGTCAAACCTATGTCCCCTGCACTGGCAAAGATATTCTTATCGTCTCTATCATCAGGAAAGTCCCACAGTAAATTACCTTTAATTTCAGTGTGTGGTAGACATGAAACTACCAAACACTGCACGGACGTGCACAAGAGGATACTTTCCAAAGAGGCACTCAGAGCGTTTCTTTTGTTGCTTTTTAGTATCATGATCATTTAAGAATATTCTATTATCAAAAAATACACTGTAAAAAAAAAGTCATTCTGGTAATAAACAATACTTTTTTAAGCCACAGAACCTTTAAATTTGTATGAAATCCAAGTTCTAAAAAGATCTCACTTGAGAAGCAATCCAGCACAACGACCTCAAGAGCGAGATTCTGGAGCTATACTGCCTGAGTTCAAATAAGCTCCACAACTTAGTACTTGTGTAATCTTCAGCAAGTTACTTAATTCCAGGGTCTCAGTTTCTTCTGTAAAGCAGGGGCTGCACAACCGACTCTGAGAAGTAATTCTGAGGAGGAAAATTCATTTAATACAAGAAAGGCACTTAGAATTAAGACTGTGAGTTTGTTACTAACTCCAAAAACATGAAGTTCACCATTCAAAAACTACGATCATGGTGTCCAGTCCCATCACCTCATGGCAAACGGAAAGGAAAAAAAATGGAAGCAATCACAGATTTTACTTTCTTGGGCTCAGAAACCACTGTGGACAGTGACTGCAGCCATGAAATTAAAAGACACTTGCTCCATGGAAGGAAAAATATCACAAACCTACACAGCATATTAAAAAGAAGAGGCATCACTTCACTGAGAAACATCTGTATAGCCAAAGCTACAGTTCTTTCTAACAGCCGTGTATGGATGTGAGAGCTGGCCCACAAAGAAGGCTGAGCACAGAAGAACGGACGCTTTTGAACTGTGGGGCTGGAGAAGACCCCTGAGAGTCCCTTGGACGGCAAGGAGATCAAACCAGTCAATCCTAGAGGAAGTCAACCCGGAACGACCATCGGAAGGGCTGATGCTGAAGCTCCAATACTTTGGTTACCTGATGCGAAGACCCTTTTACCAGTGAAAGGCTGGAAAAGACCCTTATGCTGGTAAAGACTGAAGGCAAAAGAAGAAGGCAACAGTGAATGAGATGGTTATAGAGGCCATCGATGACTCAATGGACAAGAATTTGAGCAATCTCTGGGAGACAGAGGACAGAGGAGATTGGCATGCTACAGTCCAAGTGGTTGCAAAAAGTCAGATATGCCTTAGTGACTGGACAACAACAACAAACTGCAAAAAATCCAAATGAAATACCCAAGCTACTGGAACACAGGGGCTTTTTTGAATTTTTAAAAGTAACTTTAAAAACACACGGTACTGTACTTCCCTGGTGGTCCAGTAGCTAAGACTCCAGGCTCCCAGTGCAAGAGGCCTGGGTTCGAGCCCTGGTCAGGGAACGAGATCCCACACGCTGCGACTAAAGTCACCCAGTGCAGCCAAATACACAAATATTTAAAAACAAACAAAAAAAACCCCATGGTATCTGTGCAATACATGAAAGCAAGGCTCAAAGGTCTGGATTCAAATAAAGGAAGATCCCTTCTCAGACATACGGCCTTCAGCAAATCACCTGTCAGTCTCCTCCTTGTAACACTGCCCTAACAAGTGTGTGGCACACTGCTCACAGGTCTGTGACACCCAGCGGGGCAGCCACAGAATACTGGGGCGCGACCCCTCAAAGTGACCACCACCGTGAATTCACCAAAAGCATATTGAAAATTTGGATCAAACTGAAAAGGTGCCCCAGGTATCTTCAGGTAGAATTCTTGCAACCACTCTACCTTTTTCCACTCTCTTAACCAATATTCAATTCCTACCCCCAATCCAGCTCCCCCATCCTTAGCGCTGCTCAGACAAGCGAGCTCGTCTCCTCCCCCGGCCTGGCCCATCCAGACGAGCACCAGTCCCCTTCCTTCACACAGACGGTCGTTTCCACGCCTCAAGACCACGGGCCCAGCAAGCTCCCAATTACAACTAGCATGGTCAAAGCTCGCTCCTACCGTGGCCACCTCCCAGTCAATCCTAGAGGAAGTCAACCCGAACGACCATCGGAAGGGCTGATGCTGAAGCTCCAATACTTTGGTTACCTGATGCGAAGACCCTTTTACCAGTGAAAGGCTGGAAAAGACCCTTATGCTGGTAAAGACTGAAGGCAAAAGAAGAAGGCAACAGTGAATGAGATGGTTATAGAGGCCATCGATGACTCAATGGACAAGAATTTGAGCAATCTCTGGGAGACAGAGGACAGAGGAGATTGGCATGCTACAGTCCAAGTGGTTGCAAAAAGTCAGATATGCCTTAGTGACTGGACAACAACAACAAACTGCAAAAAATCCAAATGAAATACCCAAGCTACTGGAACACAGGGGCTTTTTTGAATTTTTAAAAGTAACTTTAAAAACACACGGTACTGTACTTCCCTGGTGGTCCAGTAGCTAAGACTCCAGGCTCCCAGTGCAAGAGGCCTGGGTTCGAGCCCTGGTCAGGGAACGAGATCCCACACGCTGCGACTAAAGTCACCCAGTGCAGCCAAATACACAAATATTTAAAAACAAACAAAAAAAACCCCATGGTATCTGTGCAATACATGAAAGCAAGGCTCAAAGGTCTGGATTCAAATAAAGGAAGATCCCTTCTCAGACATACGGCCTTCAGCAAATCACCTGTCAGTCTCCTCCTTGTAACACTGCCCTAACAAGTGTGTGGCACACTGCTCACAGGTCTGTGACACCCAGCGGGGCAGCCACAGAATACTGGGGCGCGACCCCTCAAAGTGACCACCACCGTGAATTCACCAAAAGCATATTGAAAACTTGGATCAAACTGAAAAGGTGCCCCAGGTATCTTCAGGTAGAATTCTTGCAACCACTCTACCTTTTTCCACTCTCTTAACCAATATTCAATTCCTACCCCCAATCCAGCTCCCCCATCCTTAGCGCTGCTCAGACAAGCGAGCTCGTCTCCTCCCCCGGCCTGGCCCATCCAGACGAGCACCAGTCCCCTTCCTTCACACAGACGGTCGTTTCCACGCCTCAAGACCACGGGCCCAGCAAGCTCCCAATTACAACTAGCATGGTCAAAGCTCGCTCCTACCGTGGCCACCTCCCCAGTAACAGCTCTAAACCAGCCCCACATACATCACGCGACTTACAGCCAAATACGAACACGCACTTTCCTCAACTCGCACCTTCCACGTGGTCCTCTCTCCGAAACGCTCCCGCAGCCCCACCGCCCCAGACTCCCAGCGCCGGGCGTGGCGAGACCCGGGGCCGCCCGGGGCCCGAGGCGCTCGCCATCTGCATTGCAAATCGCACACAGGAGTGCCCAGGTCTCCAGAGGCTGCCATTACCCGTGCCATTCAACTATAACGAGTTTAAGAGCATTCCAGCAAGCCTCCCATTCAAATTCAAAGAAAACACTTGAAACACTTCATTATCTATCGTTCGGCCACTAGTCTCCGGCTGCACCGGTGGCTACACTTTCCGACGCTCCCAAGCCGAGCGTTAGGAGAAACGTGGAACCTCCGCGAGCGCGGTCAGCCGCGGCACGTGAAAAGTTAAACTGTTATGTCAACATCTGCACGTCATCGGTCTTCACACCACGCACTCCGGGGTGAAGGCGCCGGGGCGGCCGTCAGCCGTGCTCGCCTCCCGAGGAAACGCGCCCCAGGCCGGGCGGGCGAGCGCGCCTCCGCCCGGCCCGCCTCCGCGCCCGCTGCGGGCGGCGCCCCGAGCCCCGGCCCGCCGCCCTCGGCCCGGCCCTGCCCGGCCGCAGCCCGGCCCGCGTCCCTTCCCCGCCCCACCCCCGGCCCACGTGACGCGGAGGGACGAGGCGCCCTCCGGGCCGCGGGCCCCGCGCGGGCAGGACGGCGCGGCATTCGAGAGGCGGCCGCGGGCCGCCGGGGGTGGGCGGGGTGGGGCGGGGCGGGGCCGCCACCCGAACGCCGCGGGCCGGGCCCGGCCAGGGGCGTCGCCGCGGGCCGGGCTGTGGCTACCTACCGCTGGGCGGCCGCAGCGCCGCCGCGTCCCTCGCCGGTCTCGCCGCGCCTGCTGGGGCCCCGCTCCCGCCCGCCTCCGCCCCGCGCGGCGGGACCCCCGCTCGGCGCGCTCCACCCAGCGCAACCCCGTCCCCTCCTCCCAGCTCGACCAGAAAGAGAAAATGGCGCTCGATAGGCCTCCGGAAGTGACGTGACACCTCATTTGCATGCCGGTGCAGCCAGCCAATGGGGGAAGAGTGTGCATGGGACCCCTGGTCACTGTCTCACAGGCCCTGTGGGCCACTGTCTTAAGCTTGGACTGGAGACTCAGCAGTGGGAAGGCGGGTCTGTTTTGAAGCCCCCTCCCCTGACCCACTCTGGCCACAATGAACTGGCAGGCTAGCCTCTCACCACATCTGGACAAACTCTCGTGAGAGTTTGAGAGGGTGATGCCGTCATTCGAGGGGGTGGGGCCAGTAGGGCGTTCGTCACGTGGTCAGTCACGAGGGTCCAGTAAAGCTTTGACTTCATTTGCATGAGGTGGGGTGGAGCTAGAGGCAGCAGGCATATGTGGCCCCGCCCACATGTCAGAGCCAATGGGAAGCCAGCTGTGAGGAGAATCCTGCCCTGCCATTGGAGAATAGAACTTGAACTATCAGAACTTTGACAAGCATGCCCTTGATTGACGTCTCTTGGTGAACTGACTGGATGGGGTCTCCTGACTTCGTAATTTTTTTCTAAGAAAATTAATTTCACACCTCTTCTTGAGAATTCTGATTTTTAAGTTAGAATACCACATGCTGTGTAGGAAAAAAGTTAATAGCGTATATTTGTAAAAACTCTTAAATGGACTAAAAGTTCACTTTTGCCCAGCTTTAAAAAAAAAGTTGTGGAAGCAATAATCTATTTCTCAAAATGAATGATATCATCGCATAGGAGCTTTCCAAACGTCTTTGGGTCTTCAACTGTTGCATACAGGGCCCAAGGGGTAAAAGAAGGGCCACACTGCCCTCAGGAAACTTGCAGTTCAACGGGAGGCCTGCTGTGTGTGCAAACAACTCTTTTACCCTTCCTCATTGACTACTCCAGAGCTTTCTTCCTTCAGTGAAGCTGCTGAGGCAATAATAACTGCCCATCGTCAACTTCCTTTTCAGCAGAAGACTATGTCTCCTTCTTCCAGAACAACAAGACCATAAGACATGGTCTCCCTTGAGCTCCCACCCCGTGTGCACACCTTTTTCTCAGCACCATCCTGATCAGAGGTTGTGTCTGTTCACGCTCAGTGTTGGTCCCTTCATCCCTGGGCCTTGTTTGCCCTGCCTGGCATCTCATTGTCCAGTCATCCCTCCCACCGAATTTCAGCTTCTCTCTTCTACAGGTACTTTCCCCTCAGTTTAACCCAGTGACTGAAAACATAAGAGACACTAAATAAATGTCTGACTTAATTTTGAAATGTCCTCGAATGCTGGGCTGATGTTTCTCAACCACTATTTGTTTTTTCTCTACAGGAATCCAAGCCATAATTGAAAGATTATGAATTATGGTTTGATAATACATCACGGCAGTAAATGGGTATGACGTCCCTATATATGTTTCTTGAAGAGATTACGGGTGGGATGAAAAGGTTCAGCTTCCAGTCACCCTTGATGCAGACCACAGGGCTCCTGAGGGAACCTCCTATCACATTCCTCCAGTTGTCTTGCTGCTTCCACTCCTCACCTTGTGCTCCCTGGTGCCCACCCTCCCCGACATCTCAGAGCCAACGGAAACTTACAGGTATTCCTTGGCCACCCGAGAACCCCTAACTGTAAAGCCGAGAACAGATTTTAGTCCTCACCTTCCATTTCCTGAAGCCCCTCCCTCGCAACATGGCCTCTAATCTTCTCCACCCTCTCTGATTGGTCCTCACACCTTTACTAGCTTCTGTTCCTCAGTGCATTCTTGAAGGCTTGCCCGATTGGTCACATGCTGTGTAGGAAAAAAGTTAATAGCGTATATTTGTAAAAACTCTTAAATGGACTAAAAGTTCACTTTTGCCCAGCTTTAAAAAAAAAGTTGTGGAAGCAATAATCTATTTCTCAAAATGAATGATATCATCGCATAGGAGCTTTCCAAACGTCTTTGGGTCTTCAACTGTTGCATACAGGGCCCAAGGGGTAAAAGAAGGGCCACACTGCCCTCAGGAAACTTGCAGTTCAACGGGAGGCCTGCTGTGTGTGCAAACAACTCTTTTACCCTTCCTCATTGACTACTCCAGAGCTTTCTTCCTTCAGTGAAGCTGCTGAGGCAATAATAACTGCCCATCGTCAACTTCCTTTTCAGCAGAAGACTATGTCTCCTTCTTCCAGAACAACAAGACCATAAGACATGGTCTCCCTTGAGCTCCCACCCCGTGTGCACACCTTTTTCTCAGCACCATCCTGATCAGAGGTTGTGTCTGTTCACGCTCAGTGTTGGTCCCTTCATCCCTGGGCCTTGTTTGCCCTGCCTGGCATCTCATTGTCCAGTCATCCCTCCCACCGAATTTCAGCTTCTCTCTTCTACAGGTACTTTCCCCTCAGTTTAACCCAGTGACTGAAAACATAAGAGACACTAAATAAATGTCTGACTTAATTTTGAAATGTCCTCGAATGCTGGGCTGATGTTTCTCAACCACTATTTGTTTTTTCTCTACAGGAATCCAAGCCATAATTGAAAGATTATGAATTATGGTTTGATAATACATCACGGCAGTAAATGGGTATGACGTCCCTATATATGTTTCTTGAAGAGATTACGGGTGGGATGAAAAGGTTCAGCTTCCAGTCACCCTTGATGCAGACCACAGGGCTCCTGAGGGAACCTCCTATCACATTCCTCCAGTTGTCTTGCTGCTTCCACTCCTCACCTTGTGCTCCCTGGTGCCCACCCTCCCCGACATCTCAGAGCCAACGGAAACTTACAGGTATTCCTTGGCCACCCGAGAACCCCTAACTGTAAAGCCGAGAACAGATTTTAGTCCTCACCTTCCATTTCCTGAAGCCCCTCCCTCGCAACATGGCCTCTAATCTTCTCCACCCTCTCTGATTGGTCCTCACACCTTTACTAGCTTCTGTTCCTCAGTGCATTCTTGAAGGCTTGCCCTAGGATTCCTTGCACATTCGTCCATGTTCATCACCATGTCCTGTGTGCCAGGTGCTGTTCTGGGTACTGGAAACGCCATCCCTTTCAGTTATCACTCTCCATCCTCTTCCTTGTTAATCTCAACTGTAGATTCAAACTTCATTATTTTGATTCCAGCGTATCCCCCTCTTTCTGGAGTTTCAGCTTTACTTTTCTGATCACCAACTGGGCAGCTCCACTAGGGTGCCCCACCCACACAGCAGCATCCACATGCCTGAGGCTGAGCCCACCATCCCTCCTTAACAGTTCCTGCAAAAGTAAGGGGCGTGCTTACCTAGCCTTCATTTCCCCCATCTCCAGTTCTCCAACTTTACATTCTAATGCTCCTCTTCTCCACTCTTCTACCATGTGTGGTCTCCTATAGGAACACCGGCACAGGTCAGGTGTCTCAGGGATGTCCTGCAGTCACCCATCCTAGACTCCAGCAAAAGCAAGTATGACCCTGTGATCTCCCTTCAGCCATTCTGACAGTTGCTCAGCTTGGAACACAAACTCTCCAGAGCTGACCATTTCCAGCCCATTTCCCACTCCCACAAACACTGTGAATCTATTTGTTCAAGGAATGTCTTCCTTCTCTACTACCTGAACTGGTTTCTATTCCATCGCCATTCAAGGCTGAGTTCTGGGTGCTTCTCTTCCAAGATCTTCCTGACCACCATCACCAAACACATACACTTGGCAAGATGTGATATGTTCCTCTTGAGATTCCCCAAAGAGTCTGAGTCTATCACTGTGCTGCCCGTGCTGTGTGATTGTCGTCCGCTAGCATGTCTGTCTCTCTCAGGGAGTGCTGTACCAACAGGGGCTGTGTCTTCTGATAATCACTGTATCCCTGATGCCTAGATTATCTAATTAAATTTGAATTAGTATTTTTATAAACATAATAAAGTTTTAATAAGTGTTGAATGAATTAACTTTTTTCCTAATACTGTATAAAAAGTTTGAGTATACTGAAAAGTTGAAATAATGTACAGTGAACACCAACAACTAGATCTTACAATTAACAACTTTGCTCTATTTGCTATATCACCCAAGTATCCAACTATTCATTTCTTTCAACTTTTTAATTTTTTAATTGAATATAGTTGACTTACAATGTCATACCAATCTCTGCTGTACAGCAAAGTGACTGTTAAATGCATACAGACATTCTTTTTTTATATACTTTTCCATTATGGTTTCTCATAGGATATTGAATATAGTTCCCTATGCTATACAGTAGGACCTTGTTGTTTATCCAACCTGTATATAATAGTTTACATCTGGTAATCCCAAACCCCCAGTCTCTCCCCCACAACCTCCTGGACAGCCACAAATCTGTCCTCTGTGAGTTAGTTTATCTTTTGTAGATAAGTTCTTTTGTGCCATATTTTAGATTCTATATATAAGTGATAACATATGATATTTGTCTATCTCTTCTTGACTTACATCACTTAATATGATAATCTCTGGTTGTATCCATCTTACTTTAAATGGTGTTTCATTATTCTTTAGGGCTGAGTAGTATTCCTTTTATATATGTATCACATCTTTTATCTATTCATCATTTGATGGACATTTATATTGTTTCCATGCTATTGTGAATCAACTTTTCATCTCTTGTGCCATTTTCTTTTTTGATCCATCGAAGGAAATTGCAGCCATTGGTCTACTGTGGCCCTAAACACTTAAGTATGCATGGATATGTTACAAATGACATTTAAAACTACAATCAACAGGGGTCTTCCCTGGTAGCTCAGTGGTAAAGAGTTTGCCTCCCAACGTAGGAGACACAGGTTCGATCGTTGATCTGGGAAGATACCACATGCTGTGAAGCAACTAAGCCTATGAGCTACAACCATTTAGCCTGTGCTCTAGAGCCTCGGAGCCACAACTGTGGAGCCCATGGGCCACAACTGAAGCCCGTGTGCCCTCGAGCCCGAGTTCTGCAACAAGAGAAGCTACTGCAACAAGAACTCTGCTCACCTCAACTAGAGAGTAGCCCCCACTCCCTGTAACTAGAGAAGAGCCTGCAGCAGCGTGAAAACCCAGAACAGCCAAAAAAAAAAAAAAATTAAGTAAGTAAGTAAGTAATTAAAAAAAAAACTATAATCAACAGCTTTGATGTTACAAAGACTGTCCCTCTCCATGACAAGGAATGATCAATATGACCCAGAGGGACTCAGTCATCAAATCATTCAAAACCAGAACTTAGACCTGAGGATGTGCTGCGCTGACACATCACAGCACAAACGAATTTGTTCTGCTCCCTCACAATCTGCCTGGTGTCAGTACAGGTGCGAGATGCTCTGCTTTTAGTTGTTCGATTGGGTCTAAAGAGTATGTGTTGAACTTTTCCTATTCTTTTCCTTCTATAATCAGCATCCAATTTTGTAAAAATAATTGTCCACCCTAAAAACAGCAATCTGGGTGACCACAGAGACCCAGAGCCTGACATCTCAGCCTACAGGGGAGCCCTTTGGGTGGAGGCTGCCTTGGGAGCCCCAGTTTCTAGATAAAACTGATGTGTGTGTGCGTGTGTGTCTGTCTTCCTCTGGGCAGACCCAGCCTCACTTCAGGGGGCATACCTCGCCACATATGGGCTGGATCAGTGGGCTGGATTTCCAAGTTGCGTAGGTGACTATACCTGGCAGCTCACAAAGAGACAACTGTACACATGCTCATCTACAACAAAATAAATCTCTAAGGTTCATGCAAAACCACTGACAATTCTATGGAAAGGGGAGATGATACCTTTGTGAACACCTTACATGTTATCTTGCCTTTCTCACCTTTGTTCTACATTTATTTGTGCGTGATTACTAGACACCAAGGAGACAGTAATGAGCAGAAAACAGAAGAAACTCAATCCCCGCATTCATAGAGCTTAGGGAACGGTGAAGGAGATCATCATAAGTGAAATGAGAACACGGTGAAAGTTTAATTACAACCTGAGCAAAACATTCCTGAAGAAGGCAGACTCTCCGAGCATCCACAGCCCAGAGAGCTGATCCAGAGGCACAGTCAACAGAGAGGCGGCCTGAGGTCAGAATTGTGGGTCAAGGCAGTGAAAGGCGGTGAAGAGGGAGACGAGTGCAGGCATTGGAAGCAGCCCTGCAAAGCCCTTCCCTTCACTGTTTCCAGTCTTCCCTCCAACTGTCTCTTTCTGCCTCTCAGGTTCCCGAGAATTCTGTCTCACATGCTGTTTCAGTTAGATTCATCCTGCTTTGATGGAGAAATAGCAAAGCACTGGGAATTTCTGACTTCTCAGTGGTATTTTAAAGTTCTTATTAGAAGAGGGATACAACTATTTTTAGGGGGAAAATTCATCATTTAAAAATTGAGGGTGAGAGGGGGGGAAATGGGTGGGGGGAGGGTCCAGGGATATACATATGAATGATCTGGGAACATACATGTTGGTGAACAACAAAACTCTGTAAAATCTTAAAAATAAAGGGAAAAAAATTGATTTACACATACTCCTTCCCAAACTAAAAAACACAATCATCATAAAAGGTATCTAAGGGAAAGGAGAATTAATATTTAATTCTCAAAAACCATAGAGATGTCACTGTCTCATTTTATAAGTAAGAAACTGCAGCTCAGACAGATTAACGAGTTAACTGAATACACCCCCAACCTCACAGAGACAGGCTATGCAACGCTTCATTTTTGGTCTTCCCATTTTTCTGCATGAGTGCCCCCGGGTATCGATCGCCCTCAACACCCAGCAGAGCCCGCACGGCAGGCACAGGAAATGCCACCCCATTCCACCCTGGGCTAGCAAGTTTCCAATGAAGTCTTCTGAACCTCATTTCTGGTCATTCTTCTTCCATATCTAATTTAGCTTCACTTTCTGGGTTTTACACAAGTTTCAGAGCCACCAAGAGATGACACTGGGACTTCATCTACCAAGTCATTTTGCAGTGTTCTGCCCACTGTGACTGAAACAGTTTTTACTGCTGGACATGCCCCTTTACCATTGATTTTGTTGCTCTTTTCTTCCATGACTGAAAATGGAGGTGATTTTTATTCATTTACATACCAGGACATGCTCTGTTTCTTTTAAAAAGCCATGGGGAGGGCTCCCCCCGGTGGCCCAGTGGATAAGGACACCGCCTTGCAGTGCAAGGCAGTGAAAGGCGGTGAAGAGGGAGACGAGTGCAGGCATTGGAAGCAGCCCTGCAAAGCCCTTCCCTTCACTGTTTCCAGTCTTCCCTCCAACTGTCTCTTTCTGCCTCTCAGGTTCCCGAGAATTCTGTCTCACATGCTGTTTCAGTTAGATTCATCCTGCTTTGATGGAGAAATAGCAAAGCACTGGGAATTTCTGACTTCTCAGTGGTATTTTAAAGTTCTTATTAGAAGAGGGATACAACTATTTTTAGGGGGAAAATTCATCATTTAAAAATTGAGGGTGAGAGGGGGGGAAATGGGTGGGGGGAGGGTCCAGGGATATACATATGAATGATCTGGGAACATACATGTTGGTGAACAACAAAACTCTGTAAAATCTTAAAAATAAAGGGAAAAAAATTGATTTACACATACTCCTTCCCAAACTAAAAAACACAATCATCATAAAAGGTATCTAAGGGAAAGGAGAATTAATATTTAATTCTCAAAAACCATAGAGATGTCACTGTCTCATTTTATAAGTAAGAAACTGCAGCTCAGACAGATTAACGAGTTAACTGAATACACCCCCAACCTCACAGAGACAGGCTATGCAACGCTTCATTTTTGGTCTTCCCATTTTTCTGCATGAGTGCCCCCGGGTATCGATCGCCCTCAACACCCAGCAGAGCCCGCACGGCAGGCACAGGGAAATGCCACCCCATTCCACCCTGGGCTAGCAAGTTTCCAATGAAGTCTTCTGAACCTCATTTCTGGTCATTCTTCTTCCATATCTAATTTAGCTTCACTTTCTGGGTTTTACACAAGTTTCAGAGCCACCAAGAGATGACACTGGGACTTCATCTACCAAGTCATTTTGCAGTGTTCTGCCCACTGTGACTGAAACAGTTTTTACTGCTGGACATGCCCCTTTACCATTGATTTTGTTGCTCTTTTCTTCCATGACTGAAAATGGAGGTGATTTTTATTCATTTACATACCAGGACATGCTCTGTTTCTTTTAAAAAGCCATGGGGAGGGCTTCCCCTGGTGGTCCAGTGGATAAGGACACCGCCTTGCAGTGCAAGGGGCACCAGTTCGATCCCTGACCTGGGAAGATCCCATGTACCGCAGAGCGGCTGGACCGATGTGTCCAATTACCGAGCCGGAGCTCTGGAGCACATGTGCCTAGAGCCGGCGCTCTGCAACGACAGACGCCACCACGATGGGAGGCCCACAGGAGCCAAGAACAAAGACGGATGAAAATAGAGAAATGAAAGACCAATAGAAGTGGCCCGCCCGCCCCCCTCCCTCCCCAACCCGACTCCCGCCCAAAATAAATAAATCTTTAAAAAAAAAAAAAAATAAGCCATGGGGAAAAATGATTTCTGAATTGTTTAGAGGAAAAGTTTTATGATTACATTTTAAAATAAACTATCAGTGAGGCTCACTTTGAGAACTCACTCTGAACCCCAGCTAAGCAGATGGCTCTCTAGGTGCCATACCAGGGATTATGGTGCTTGGCCAGCACCCTGGCAGGTGCAGATGACATGGAAGACAGTGAAGGAAGCTTTGAAAGTAGACACATAACAAAAATTCAAACTAGGGACTTCCCTGGTGGTCCAGTGGTTAAGACTCTGAGCTCCCAATGCAGGGAGCCTGGGTTCAATCCCTGGTTAGAGAACTAGATCCCATATGCTGCTGCAACTAAGACTCATTGCAGTCAAACAAATATAAGTTTTAAAGAAAATCAAAATATACATTTTATACAGAAAACAAAACAGTATAGTACCTGATTCAGAATTTCTCCTCTATCAAAATTGTCATGTCTTAATAAACTTTACTATTTTCCTATAAAAGCAGAATGTTCATCATTCTTCTAACAGGCATAAAGCTTTAAACTCAGCCTTTTCGATGAAAGCAATTTCCCCATATATATCTCCAACATGACGTGCATCACACACAAGACACAAGCTTGTCCGCACAATGCAGTATAATTTGTATATGTGCTGTCTATTCATATCTTTTTGCTCCCTTAGCGATCTCCTCCTAACCTCTTTTGGGTTTTATTGTCCTATGTATGACTCAAATTACAAATCAGAAGTAAAATTTTTGTCTGGCTTTGCCCTCCTACATCGTTAACGCTCAAAAATCATGAACATGGCCAGTGGGTAGCTGGAATTCGCACTAACTCCTGGCCGTCCTGGGCTACGGCTGCACCCCCGGCGGGAGTTGCAGGGGTGGGGAGCAGCCACGAGTAGAGCCCTGTCCTGATGCTCGATGATACTGACTTCCAGCTCTCAGAGGAGGCTCCATGGTCCCAGCCACCCAAAGCCCCACAGGAGCCAAGAACAAAGACGGATGAAAATAGAGAAATGAAAGACCAATAGAAGTGGCCCGCCCCCCCCCACCCCAAACCCGACTCCCGCCCAAAATAAATAAATCTTTAAAAAAAAAAAAAAATAAGCCATGGGGAAAAATGATTTCTGAATTGTTTAGAGGAAAAGTTTTATGATTACATTTTAAAATAAACTATCAGTGAGGCTCACTTTGAGAACTCACTCTGAACCCCAGCTAAGCAGATGGCTCTCTAGGTGCCATACCAGGGATTATGGTGCTTGGCCAGCACCCTGGCAGGTGCAGATGACATGGAAGACAGTGAAGGAAGCTTTGAAAGTAGACACATAACAAAAATTCAAACTAGGGACTTCCCTGGTGGTCCAGTGGTTAAGACTCTGAGCTCCCAATGCAGGGAGCCTGGGTTCAATCCCTGGTTAGAGAACTAGATCCCATATGCTGCTGCAACTAAGACTCATTGCAGTCAAACAAATATAAGTTTTAAAGAAAATCAAAATATACATTTTATACAGAAAACAAAACAGTATAGTACCTGATTCAGAATTTCTCCTCTATCAAAATTGTCATGTCTTAATAAACTTTACTATTTTCCTATAAAAGCAGAATGTTCATCATTCTTCTAACAGGCATAAAGCTTTAAACTCAGCCTTTTCGATGAAAGCAATTTCCCCATATATATCTCCAACATGACGTGCATCACACACAAGACACAAGCTTGTCCGCACAATGCAGTATAATTTGTATATGTGCTGTCTATTCATATCTTTTTGCTCCCTTAGCGATCTCCTCCTAACCTCTTTTGGGTTTTATTGTCCTATGTATGACTCAAATTACAAATCAGAAGTAAAATTTTTGTCTGGCTTTGCCCTCCTACATCGTTAACGCTCAAAAATCATGAACATGGCCAGTGGGTAGCTGGAATTCGCACTAACTCCTGGCCGTCCTGGGCTACGGCTGCACCCCCGGCGGGAGTTGCAGGGGTGGGGAGCAGCCACGAGTAGAGCCCTGTCCTGATGCTCTCGATGATACTGACTTCCAGCTCTCAGAGGAGGCTCCATGGTCCCAGCCACCCAAAGCCCCTTAGACTCAGAACCCAACTGCATGGGCACTGCCAACAGGAGTCCCTGGTCCCCCTGTCCCTCTCTCCAAGTTCCAGACAGATCCCCCCCCCCCCGGGGTCTCTCCCTGGTCTTCCCCCATTAAAACAACAAACAACCCAGTTTAGGAATGTGCAAAGGGGTTTCCCTGGTAGTATAGTGGCTAAGACACCAGGCTTCCAGTGAACGTGGCCTGGTTTGATTCCTAGTCAGGGAACTAGATCCCACATGCCGCAACCAAGACCCCAGTACAGCCAAAAAATTGAATAAGTAAATATGCAAAGGACCCCAACAGACATTTTTCCAAAGAAGATATACACATAACCAACAGACACTTGAAAAGATGTTCAAAGTCACTAATCATCAGGAAAATGCAAGCTAAACTAAGACATCACCTCAACCCTATTATGAAAAAAGAGAATAATAAATGCTGGTGAGGATGTGGAGAAAAGGGAACCCTTATGTACTGTTGGTGCGGCCTGTATGGAAATTCTTCCACCGTAAGATCCAGTAGTCCATGTGGTGGGATTCAGAAAGAGAGGAGAAGAGGGCTCCTGGCTTGTTGAAAAGGCAAATGGATGTTTGATTTACAATCGTCAGTTCAGAAGAGCCCACACTACCTGGTCCTTTGGCATCTCTTCCCAGGACGAAAAATCTAGTCCCGTCAAAGTCGCTCAGGAGTCTGGCGCAAGCACCAGAGACCCGGCCGTGCCGACCGGTTCTTGCACGTGGTCCCCTCCGGTAAAGCAGGAGCTTGCATCTAGTCCCTAAGTCCTCAGGGTTTTATTGTCCTATGTATGACTCAAATTACAAATCAGAAGTAAAATTTTTGTCTGGCTTTGCCCTCCTACATCGTTAACGCTCAAAAATCATGAACATGGCCAGTGGGTAGCTGGAATTCGCACTAACTCCTGGCCGTCCTGGGCTACGGCTGCACCCCCGGCGGGAGTTGCAGGGGTGGGGAGCAGCCACGAGTAGAGCCCTGTCCTGATGCTCTACGATGATACTGACTTCCAGCTCTCAGAGGAGGCTCCATGGTCCCAGCCACCCAAAGCCCCTTAGACTCAGAACCCAACTGCATGGGCACTGCCAACAGGAGTCCCTGGTCCCCCTGTCCCTCTCTCCAAGTTCCAGACAGATCCCCCCCCCCTCCCCCGGGGTCTCTCCCTGGTCTTCCCCCATTAAAACAACAAACAACCCAGTTTAGGAATGTGCAAAGGGGTTTCCCTGGTAGTATAGTGGCTAAGACACCAGGCTTCCAGTGAACGTGGCCTGGTTTGATTCCTAGTCAGGGAACTAGATCCCACATGCCGCAACCAAGACCCCAGTACAGCCAAAAAATTGAATAAGTAAATATGCAAAGGACCCCAACAGACATTTTTCCAAAGAAGATATACACATAACCAACAGACACTTGAAAAGATGTTCAAAGTCACTAATCATCAGGAAAATGCAAGCTAAACTAAGACATCACCTCAACCCTATTATGAAAAAAGAGAATAATAAATGCTGGTGAGGATGTGGAGAAAAGGGAACCCTTATGTACTGTTGGTGCGGCCTGTATGGAAATTCTTCCACCGTAAGATCCAGTAGTCCATGTGGTGGGATTCAGAAAGAGAGGAGAAGAGGGCTCCTGGCTTGTTGAAAAGGCAAATGGATGTTTGATTTACAATCGTCAGTTCAGAAGAGCCCACACTACCTGGTCCTTTGGCGCATCTCTTCCCAGGACGAAAAATCTAGTCCCGTCAAAGTCGCTCAGGAGTCTGGCGCAAGCACCAGAGACCCGGCTTCGTGCCGACCGGTTCTTGCACGTGGTCCCCTCCGGTAAAGCAGGAGCTTGCATGTTTGGCTTTACAAGCTTGAAGAACATTCACTGGTCTACGTCCTCGCCCGAAAGAAACTGGGAGAAGGTTGCCCACCAGCTCCCGGGGCAGAGCGCCTCTTTCCGACCGCCCCGCCCCCGGCCCCTGTCGTGCTCCAGGCTAAAGAGGCCTGCTCCCGGGCTCGACGCAGGTGGGAGGCACTTACACGGAGGTGGAGACCCGCGTCCCGCCGGTACCCGACCCGTTGGGTCAGAGCAGGTCGCCCTAGGAGGGGACCGCCCGCGGCCAGGGGAGGGGGGCAACTCGGGGTCGCCGACGCCGCGTGTCCAGCGCACCAGGCCGGACAGCAGCTGCTCCCACTCGGCCTGGGGGACCGGCGCGCAGCGCCCTGTTCCCGCCTCTGAGCTCCGCACCCGCTGCGTCCCGCACCTGCGTGAGCTCCAGATCGGCGCCGCAGGTGGAAAGGGCTGGAATGAGGGGTTGGAACGAAGGTGTCCCACTTGGCTCGGCTGCTGGAGACGTTTCCTTCTCAGACCTCGGAGCCTACGGGGCTGCAGGATTCCTTGGCCCAGGGCGCGGGACAGGGCGGGCCAAGTGAAGACGCCCCACTTGAGAGCCGGGCGGAGCGGGACCAGAGGAGTCGGGGCGCTTGGCTGGCAGCGCCCGGGCGCGCAAGACCCCTGCACGCGCCTGGGCGCCTGGCGGGCGGGCGCGCGGCCCAAAGGCGACACCTGCAGGTGCGCGCAGCGGGCCATGTCCAGCCGGGGACGCGGCTCCGGGCGGCGGCGCGCGGCGCCTGCTCCTCCCGCTACCTCTGCCCCGCGGGCCGCGCTGGCCGGAGGCGGAGGATGTTGTCCCCCGACCCAGACAATAGACGGAGGTTCGCAAGGGGTCGAGGCTTGCACGGGTCTCCAGGCCCTAAGCCCGGATCGAGCCGCAGGTGTGTCACGGTCCCTCCGCGGCGACCCGCGCTGCCGGGGCAGCCCCGAGCCGGCCAGTGGCACCCCCAGGGATCCCCGGTACGCGCGTGCCGGCGGCCGACGGGCGGCTCCCGGCGGGGAGCGGGGAAGGGCAAACGTGCTTCCTCTGGGGGCACGCGCCTGGAAATGCCCCATCGGGTCACAGAGTGGACGTGGACGTCCTGATCCAGCAGCACCCGTGTCCCCAGGGAGCTCCGTAGAAACGCAGACGCTCGCACCTCAGGCCTGCGACCCCGGAGGGCTGCGGCTGGTGGGGTCTACGCTACCCGCGCCCGGGCTGCACCCTGAAGCTTGGGAAACGCTGACCTACCAAACCGTAACAGACGCTGATAACAGTTTCTTTGCTTGAGCCGCCTAGACTCCTCTCCCGTCTCCGCAGCAGTTTCCCGTAGGAGTTCAGGGAGGTGCTCTTCACGAGATCAGCCCTTCCCTATTTCTTGTGCTTAGTGTGGACACGAGGTGTCTGGGGGTACTCCCCGGTGGCGGACTGTCCCGCAGGACCCGAGCGGGCTTGTGGAACAGCAAGATCTAGGACAGCGTCTCAAGGCCTGCCTGCTGCCTTCTCGGGGAAGCACCCGCGGGCAGCAGCTGGGTCGGGCCCAGGCAGGGGTCGGCTCCTCCGGCGCAGCGGGTCTCCCCTGCCCTGCTTCCCTGTTAAATGAGGACGGAGCTCGCAAGCCCGCGCCTTTATGCGCCCCTCCCCTAGTCACGCCTCCACCCCTGGGCTTTCTCTGTCCCTGAATTTCTCCACTGCGCCCGCCTCACTGCTCTGGGACACGCTCTCATGTCGCACGCTGGAAAGGACCTCAGAGACAAGACGGAGGCAACAACCACTTTGATAGCAAGAAAAGAGCCTACCCACCTGGGCAGCTGCAGGTTAGGTGTGCCCAAGGATGCGCTGTTCACCCACTTAAGGCGGCCTCAGAGCGCCCTCTCCCCGTGAGGGGCTCCTCTCCCCGCAGATAAGGGGATGCGGCAGAGGGCGGGACTGCCGGCTGCCTCTGGCTCTGTGACCCTGGATTAAGAAAGTTCAGTGGGTAGAAGCTGAAAGCCCTCTATTACTATTCCTGGCACCTTATCACTTGCTCTCAAATGCAATAGATTGTCTAATAAACTCATTACTGCGTATGTGCAGACAGCTAATAATGAGCTAGCCCGTCCCTCTCAATCCACGCCCCACCACGGTGTCCAGAGGCAGGAAAAGGGGTGGTCTCCTCGTGGCTCCCACTTCTCGGTCAAGCGTCCATTTCTAAACCCAGAACAGGGAACACATGCTGCCCAGGTGGACTTGCGTTAGCAATGTAGAAGAGGGGGAACCCGTCACCCCTACATGCTATGCTGCCTCAACCCCAAGAAGCCCACCAGGAACAGTGGGACTTTAGGAAACTGGTGGACAATCCAGTCCAGACCTACCACCTACTGCAGCACCCAGAGCTAAAGAGAGTCCTGACAGGCGGTGTTGCCAGTACCTGTGTCTGAGGGTTGTTGTGAGGACACCTGAGGCCATCTGCAGGAGGCACATGCCGAAGGACTGCCCTCAGGTCAGCATGGTGAGCCTTAACAGCTCCTTTTCCCTGGGGTCTTCCTCTGTTAAACTATATAGGGTGAATACAAATATTTAACTGCATCCATATCAATGGCTTTGACAGTGTGCTCCCTTAAACCTTAAGGATTTCAAATAAAGGATCACGGGCCTGTGCATATTTTTGAGAGCTGTTTAAGTATAAATAAGATACATTTATTTGTCTTTCTTGAATCTTTATGTGAGCTATTTGCACACTTATGTCCCCCCCCCCTTTTTTCCTTTTATTGTTGGCTGTGTAGGTGTGCCATTCAAGATCTTGGTTTCCCAACCAGGGATCAACCCCCTCTGGCCCCTGCTGTGGAGGCATGGATTCTTAACCATTGGACAGTCTGGGAAGTCCCTCCAATTACTTTTGTGGTAAAATATACTTTTAAAAAATACTGTCTTAACTAGTTTTAAGTGTACAGTTCAGTGGCACTAAAAACACTCATATTGCTGTGCAACCATCACCAACATCCACCTTCGTAACTCTTTTCACCTTGTAAAACTGAAATTCATTAAGAAGCAAAAGCGCCCCATCCCCTCTCTCCTCAGATCTGGAAACCGTTACTCTACTGTCTATGATTTTGACAACTCTGTAAATACGACATGTAAGTGGAATCATACAGTAGTTGGGTTGTCAATCTTACTTCACCAAGCATCATGTACTCAAGGCTCATCAGTGTCGTGGCATATTGAAGTCTGCTTCCTTTCCTTTTAAGGCTGAATAATATACTACTGTATGGATGTCGGCTTCCCTGGTGGCTGGTAAAGAATCCACCTGCAATGCAGGAGATCCAAGAGATGCGAGTTTGATCCCTGGGTTGGGAAGATCCCCTGAAGGAGAAAATGGCAACCCACTCCCACTCCAGTATTCTTGCCGGGAAAATCCTGGACAGAGGAGACTGACAGACTACACTCCATGGGGTCACAGAGTCTTACATGACAGAGGGCAAACAGCATGGACATCATATATTTTATCAATCCATTCGCTGAGGAACTCTTGGCTTGCTTCCATATTTTAACTATTGTGAATACTGCTACTATGATTTTGAGACCTTCTTTCCATTCTTTTGGGTGAGGAATTGCTACATCATATGATGATTACATTTTTAATTGAGAAAGTGCCAAACTATTTTCCACAGTAGTTGTACCATTTAACCTTCTTATCAACAGTGC
The DNA here is from genome assembly GCA_022376925.1 of Tragulus kanchil. Taxonomy (NCBI): domain Eukaryota; kingdom Metazoa; phylum Chordata; class Mammalia; order Artiodactyla; family Tragulidae; genus Tragulus; species Tragulus kanchil. The sequence continues at coordinate 170,711,711 of JAIOJX010000003.1, read as the reverse complement.
ACAAGGGTTCAAATTTCTCCACATCACCACCAATACTTGTAATTTCCTGGTATTTTTTAAAAACAGGAGCCACCCTAATGGTTGGTATCTTGTAGTTTTTTCAACATTTCCCTAATGATTACTGCTGCTGAGCTCTTTTCATATGGTTATTGGGCATTTGTACACCTTCTCTGGAGAAAGTTCTACTCAAGTCCCCTGCCTGTTTTTGAATTGTTCTGTTCTCATTTGAGTTGTAGGCATTCTTTATATAGCCTAGATACTAATTCCTTATCAGGTATATGACTTGCAAATATCTTCCACGCTGTAGATTGCATTTTTATTTTATTGATAGTGTCTTGGCACAAAATCTTAAGATTTTCATGAAATCAAATTTGTCTATTTCTTCGTTGCTTGTGCCTTTTGTGTCATATCCAATAAATCATTGTCAAATTCAATGTTTTGAAGCTCTAGTCCTGTTTTCTTTTATTAAAAGTTTTAGTGTTAAGTCTTTATGTGGCTCGTATGGAATCCCAATTAGTGGACTGACAGAGAATTCCCTTACATTTAGGTATTCAATACAACTTACCTGTCTCCTTACAAACCTGTATGCTTGTCAAGAAGCAACAGTAGAACCAGGTATGGAACAGTCAACTGGCTCAAAATTGGCAAATGAGTACAACAACGCTGTATATTGTTACACTGCTTATTTTACTTACAGAGTACATCAAGAGAAATGCCAGGCTGGATGAATCACAAGCCGGAATCAAGACTGCCAAGTGAAATATCAACATCATCAGATATGCAGATACTACTCTAATTGCAGTAAGTGAAGAGAAACTAAAGAGCCTCTTGATAAGGGTGAAAAAAGACAGTGAAAACGCTGGCTTTAAACTCAACATTAAAAAAAACTAAGACTGTGTCATCCAGTCCTATCATTTCATGGCAAGTTAAAGGGGAAAAAGTGGATGCAGTGCCATTTTATTTTCTTGAGCTCCAGAATCACTGTGGACAGTGACTGCAGCCATGAAATTAAGACACTTGTTCCTTGGAAGGAAAGCCATGATAAACCTACATAGCATGTTAAAAATCAGAGACACCACTTTGCTAACAGATGTTCATGGAGTCAAAGGTGTGGCTTTTCCAGTAGTTAAGTACGTATGTAAGCTGAACCATGAAGAATGCTGAGTGCTGAAGAACTGATGCTTTCAAATTGCAGTGCTGGAGAAGACTCTTGAAAGAGTTCCAAGAACTGCAAGATCAAACCAGTCAATCCTAAAGGAAATCAACCCTAAAGGAAATCAACCCTGAATATTCCATGCAAGGACTGATGCTGAAGGAAGCTCCAATACTTTGGCCACCTGATATGAACAGCTGACTCACTGGGAAAGCCCGAAGGCAGAAGTGGGTGGCAGAGGATGAGATGGCTAGACAGCATCACTGATGCAATGGACATGAATTTGAGCAAACTCTGGGAGATCATGGAGGACAGAGGAGACAGGTGTGGTGCAGTCCACGAGGCTGCGAGAACTAGACATGACTTAGTGACTGAACAACAAAAGGTCCAACTTGATTCTCTTTTTGGTCATGGCACTTGGCATGTAGGATCTTAGTTTCCTGATCAGGGATTGAACCCTTTGCCCCCTGCACTGGACGTATGAAGTCTTAACCACTGGATGCCAAGGAAGTTCCCCAGTTTCATACTTTTACATGTGGTATTTAGTTTTCCCAGCTTCATTTACTGAGACTTTCCTTTCTCCACTGTTTTCTTTCACCACTAAATGATATTGGCTTCTTTGTCAAATACGATCTTGCCATTGACGTGATGATTGATTTCTGGGTTCTCTATTCCATTAGCTTGTGTCTGTCTTTAAGGTAATAGCACTCTATTTTGATTACTGTTTTAAGGTATCCAGTTTCTATTTCCTTGCAGTAAGTGAAGAGAAACTAAAGAGCCTCTTGATAAGGGTGAAAAAAGACAGTGAAAACGCTGGCTTTAAACTCAACATTAAAAAAAACTAAGACTGTGTCATCCAGTCCTATCATTTCATGGCAAGTTAAAGGGGAAAAAGTGGATGCAGTGCCATTTTATTTTCTTGAGCTCCAGAATCACTGTGGACAGTGACTGCAGCCATGAAATTAAGACACTTGTTCCTTGGAAGGAAAGCCATGATAAACCTACATAGCATGTTAAAAATCAGAGACACCACTTTGCTAACAGATGTTCATGGAGTCAAAGGTGTGGCTTTTCCAGTAGTTAAGTACGTATGTAAGCTGAACCATGAAGAATGCTGAGTGCTGAAGAACTGATGCTTTCAAATTGCAGTGCTGGAGAAGACTCTTGAAAGAGTTCCAAGAACTGCAAGATCAAACCAGTCAATCCTAAAGGAAATCAACCCTAAAGGAAATCAACCCTGAATATTCCATGCAAGGACTGATGCTGAAGGAAGCTCCAATACTTTGGCCACCTGATATGAACAGCTGACTCACTGGGAAAGCCCGAAGGCAGAAGTGGGTGGCAGAGGATGAGATGGCTAGACAGCATCACTGATGCAATGGACATGAATTTGAGCAAACTCTGGGAGATCATGGAGGACAGAGGAGACAGGTGTGGTGCAGTCCACGAGGCTGCGAGAACTAGACATGACTTAGTGACTGAACAACAAAAGGTCCAACTTGATTCTCTTTTTGGTCATGGCACTTGGCATGTAGGATCTTAGTTTCCTGATCAGGGATTGAACCCTTTGCCCCCTGCACTGGACGTATGAAGTCTTAACCACTGGATGCCAAGGAAGTTCCCCAGTTTCATACTTTTACATGTGGTATTTAGTTTTCCCAGCTTCATTTACTGAGACTTTCCTTTCTCCACTGTTTTCTTTCACCACTAAATGATATTGGCTTCTTTGTCAAATACGATCTTGCCATTGACGTGATGATTGATTTCTGGGTTCTCTATTCCATTAGCTTGTGTCTGTCTTTAAGGTAATAGCACTCTATTTTGATTACTGTAGTTTTTGCAGTAAGTCTTGAAGCTGGAAAGTGAAAAGTCATCCAGTTTATTTCCTTTTTCAGGATTATGTTGGCTATTCAGAATCCTTGGAGATTCCTTATTAATTTACAATGAGGTTGACAATGCCAGGGGGAAAAGATTTTGACAGTGATTTCACTGATCTGTAGGGTGCTTTGTGTCCTAGTGATGTTTTAGTAAGTCTTCCAGGTAATTTCTTTCAGCATGTTTTGTAGTTTTCATTGGTATCATAAATGTAATTATTACTGTACTGTCAGTTTCTGAAGCATTTTGGTTTGTGGGATCTTAGTTCTCCAACCATGGATTGAACCCAGGACCTAGCACTGAAAGCATTAAGTCTTAACTACCAGACTGCCAGGGAATTTCCTGTAATCACTTTCAGATCACGCATTGCTCGTGTACAGAAATGGGACTGCTTTTTTTTTTTTTTTTAAGGCTGCTTCTATTGGTCTTTCATTTATTTTCATCTTTGTTCTTTGTCCTGTGTCGGCCTCCCATCGCAGTGGCCTCTGTCACTGCAGAGCACCGGCTCCGGGCGCATGTGCTCCAGAGCTCTGGCTCAGTAGATGGACATATTGGTCCAGCTGCTCCACGGCCCATGAGATCTTCCCAGGTCAGGGATCAACCTGGCGCCCCTTGCACTGCAAGGCAGTCTCCTTACCCACTGGACCACCAGGGAAGCCCTGGGGCTGCTTTTTGTGCTGACTTTTAATCTTGCTACTTTTCAGGGTTCATTTATTAGATCTAACAGCTTTCTTTTGGTCATGGCACTTGGCATGTAGGATCTTAGTTTCCTGATCAGGGATTGAACCCTTTGCCCCCTGCACTGGACGTATGAAGTCTTAACCACTGGATGCCAAGGAAGTTCCCCAGTTTCATACTTTTACATGTGGTATTTAGTTTTCCCAGCTTCATTTACTGAGACTTTCCTTTCTCCACTGTTTTCTTTCACCACTAAATGATATTGGCTTCTTTGTCAAATACGATCTTGCCATTGACGTGATGATTGATTTCTGGGTTCTCTATTCCATTAGCTTGTGTCTGTCTTTAAGGTAATAGCACTCTATTTTGATTACTGTAGTTTTTGCAGTAAGTCTTGAAGCTGGAAAGTGAAAAGTCATCCAGTTTATTTCCTTTTTCAGGATTATGTTGGCTATTCAGAATCCTTGGAGATTCCTTATTAATTTACAATGAGGTTGACAATGCCAGGGGGAAAAGATTTTGACAGTGATTTCACTGATCTGTAGGGTGCTTTGTGTCCTAGTGATGTTTTAGTAAGTCTTCCAGGTAATTTCTTTCAGCATGTTTTGTAGTTTTCATTGGTATCATAAATGTAATTATTACTGTACTGTCAGTTTCTGAAGCATTTTGGTTTGTGGGATCTTAGTTCTCCAACCATGGATTGAACCCAGGACCTAGCACTGAAAGCATTAAGTCTTAACTACCAGACTGCCAGGGAATTTCCTGTAATCACTTTCAGATCACGCATTGCTCGTGTACAGAAATGGGACTGCTTTTTTTTTTTTTTTAAGGCTGCTTCTATTGGTCTTTCATTTATTTTCATCTTTGTTCTTTGTCCTGTGTCGGCCTCCCATCGCAGTGGCCTCTGTCACTGCAGAGCACCGGCTCCGGGCGCATGTGCTCCAGAGCTCTGGCTCAGTAGATGGACATATTGGTCCAGCTGCTCCACGGCCCATGAGATCTTCCCAGGTCAGGGATCAACCTGGCGCCCCTTGCACTGCAAGGCAGTCTCCTTACCCACTGGACCACCAGGGAAGCCCTGGGGCTGCTTTTTGTGCTGACTTTTAATCTTGCTACTTTTCAGGGTTCATTTATTAGATCTAACAGCTTTCTTTTGATGTATCTTTCTGCAAACAGATGAGTTTACTGTTTCCTTTCTAATCTGAAGGCCTTTTCTTTTTCTTACCTAATTGCTCTGGCTGGAAATTTCAGACCTATGTTGAATAGAAACTGTCTAAGCAAACAGACATCTTTGTCTTGTTCCTGACCTTAGAGGAAAAGCTTCTGGTATTTTACCACTGAGTTGTTTGCTGTGGTTTTTCTCATATAGGGTTTTTTTTTTTTTTTTAAATTTTGGCCCCCTTTATTGTTTTTTTATTTATTTTCATCCATCTTTATTCTTTGGCCTATGTGGGCCTCCCATTGCAGTGGCCTCTTTTGTTGCAGAGCACCAGCTCCAGGCACACGCACTCCAGAGTGCTGGCTTGTAGTTAGACACATCGGCTCAGCCTCCCCATGGCACATGGGATCTTACCAGGCCAGGGATTGAACCGGTGCCCCTTGCACTGCAAGACGGACTCTTTACCCACTGGACCACCAGAGAAGCCCCTCATACAATTTTTTATGAAGGCAGTCTCTTCTAATTGTTGATTTTTTCATGACAGGGTGTTGAATTTTGTCATTATTTTTTGCATAATTTGAGATGATTGTAGTTTTTCCTATCACTTGGTTGATGTGGCATGTAACAGTAACTTTCATGTGTTAAACTTTTGCATTCCAGGAACATATCCTACTTGGTCATGGTGTATAATCCTTTTGACACACAGCTGATGCCTGTGTGCTAGTATTTTGTTGATGAATTTGACATCAATGCTCATAAAGGATACTGGGTTTTCCTGTTCTTTGTAGTGTGTGTGGCTTTGGTGTTGGGGTTGTATTGGCCTTCTAGAATACTTTGGGATGTGTTCCCTCCTTATTTTGGGGGGGAGAAAGTTAGGGTGCAGGGCTCTGTTACACGTGCTGCCTTGCTAAGCTCTAGTAGTCACATACACAGAATTCTGGCAGGATTTTACAATGAATCTTCTGTCAATTCTCAATGGTTCTTACTCCGCTCTTCCTCTTCTGGTCACTAAAGTACACTCATATACCATGGTCTGTATCTTAGTGACCAAGATGAATGTATCTCTGATGAAATCTGCTTTGAAGACCCATCGTTGAGCATGGGAGCCAGATGGGGACAGTGACTCCTCACAAACCTCCTTGGTCCCTGTAATGCGTGGTACAGGCCTCCAGCTCACGGTCAGATGTAAGTCACGGGCCTGAGCAGGGGAACGTCATCAGGAGCTCAAATTCTGCAAATGGAAGAGCCTGCCTACGTAACACAGAGGTCCCCATCTGCCAGCTGTGACGGATGTGTCTGGCTGCTCTTCTTGTGGCTCTCAACCCACCCAGGACATACGCCAGCCCCAGGGGCCTCTCCCCACTGTAGGTCACGGACTCTCATTTCTGGAGAACCTGCATCAAGTGCGTCTCCAAAGCCAGTGCAGGAGCCATCTGCATGCAGAGTGGAGGCACAAAGGGGATTTTCTGCTGGAAACTGAGTGAAGACGCTTCACTGGACATTTGAGAGTTCCTTCTGCACATATGCTCCCCAGAGTAGCTTACTTTAAAAGCTAGACCTAATAATGTCATGATCCACGTTGAGGTGCTGTGCATAAGTCAGTTTGAAAATCTCAAAGCTGCAGCACGGGCCTGCATTCTATGAAAGTGGGAATCGACATCCAGAACTAAACAAAAGAGCAAAGGCTGAGGTGTGTGTGCTGGGGGGTTACAAAGGGAAGGCGCCCCGAGGTCTATCGCACTTGAAACTCTGCTGCTACTTTGCTGGTCTTGGCCAGTTTGGGGCTGTCTCTGCTGTAGCGCAGGGGTTCCTCCTGTAACTTCCACGACAGAAGCTGCACAAGACGACACCTCTTGGGCTTCCCTGGTGGTCCAGTGGGTAAAGAGTCTGCCTCGCAGTGCAAGGGGTTCGATCCCTGGCCTGGGAAGATTTCACATGCCGTGGGCGGACTTCTAGAATATAGTTCCTCCTTAGGGGGAGAAAGTTAGGGTGCAGGGCTCTGTTACACGTGCTGCCTTGCTAAGCTCTAGTAGTCACATACACAGAATTCTGGCAGGATTTTACAATGAATCTTCTGTCAATTCTCAATGGTTCTTACTCCGCTCTTCCTCTTCTGGTCACTAAAGTACACTCATATACCATGGTCTGTATCTTAGTGACCAAGATGAATGTATCTCTGATGAAATCTGCTTTGAAGACCCATCGTTGAGCATGGGAGCCAGATGGGGACAGTGACTCCTCACAAACCTCCTTGGTCCCTGTAATGCGTGGTACAGGCCTCCAGCTCACGGTCAGATGTAAGTCACGGGCCTGAGCAGGGGAACGTCATCAGGAGCTCAAATTCTGCAAATGGAAGAGCCTGCCTACGTAACACAGAGGTCCCCATCTGCCAGCTGTGACGGATGTGTCTGGCTGCTCTTCTTGTGGCTCTCAACCCACCCAGGACATACGCCAGCCCCAGGGGCCTCTCCCCACTGTAGGTCACGGACTCTCATTTCTGGAGAACCTGCATCAAGTGCGTCTCCAAAGCCAGTGCAGGAGCCATCTGCATGCAGAGTGGAGGCACAAAGGGGATTTTCTGCTGGAAACTGAGTGAAGACGCTTCACTGGACATTTGAGAGTTCCTTCTGCACATATGCTCCCCAGAGTAGCTTACTTTAAAAGCTAGACCTAATAATGTCATGATCCACGTTGAGGTGCTGTGCATAAGTCAGTTTGAAAATCTCAAAGCTGCAGCACGGGCCTGCATTCTATGAAAGTGGGAATCGACATCCAGAACTAAACAAAAGAGCAAAGGCTGAGGGTGTGTGTGCTGGGGGGTTACAAAGGGAAGGCGCCCCGAGGTCTATCGCACTTGAAACTCTGCTGCTACTTTGCTGGTCTTGGCCAGTTTGGGGCTGTCTCTGCTGTAGCGCAGGGGTTCCTCCTGTAACTTCCACGACAGAAGCTGCACAAGACGACACCTCTTGGGCTTCCCTGGTGGTCCAGTGGGTAAAGAGTCTGCCTCGCAGTGCAAGGGGCACTGGTTCGATCCCTGGCCTGGGAAGATTTCACATGCCGTGGAGCGGCCGTACCAGTGTGTCCAGTTATGAGCCAGTGCTCTAGAGCGCATGTGGCCAGAGAGGTGCTCTGCAATGAGACGCTACTGCAATGGGAGGCCTACACAGGCCAAAGAATAAAGATGGATGAAAATAAATAAATGAACCAATAAAAGAGGCCAAAATTAACAGAAAAAAGAAAAAAGAAAGAAGACACCTCGTTCCTTCACCAAGAAAGCCACGGCAGTGCCATGAACCTTCAGGTGGAACAGAGACTGAATTTCTCCAGCCTCCGAGGGCAAACGTGTGAGCTCTGGGGCCAGCCTGGCAAGACAGCAGCACCAGAGACACCCAGGAGGCACACAGCCCTTCAAGGCGGGCGTTCCCAAGGCTGACATCTCAACATCCATTAAAGCAGATCCTGTGCGCATCTTCACACTGGCTAGCTCTCTCTCTGGACACCTCTTCCCTGGTCTGGAGAAGAGGCTGTGTGAGCACCCCGCCTGCCTAAGGAACAGCCCACACAGGCTCTGCACACCCCTTCAGGGCAGAGTCACACGCACACCACCCCAACAGCCACGTGGCCAGAGCACCATACGGCCAGCCTGTGTCCCAGGCCGCTCACTGTCCCTCCAAGGGGAGGCCGCGTGTGTGGCACGTGGGGGTCGCACTGCTGCTGCTGGTGCACAGGCAAGGCCTCCCTTTCCCAGACAGTTCAGGAGAAGGGGAACCACACACCCTGAAAGCCACGTCACAAGTCTCCCTGCAGTATCTTCACAGGAAACCTTTCTGTGGTGACCTGAACGAGGTGAGCAGCATTCTCAGTACTTCAGGGGTGACGACTCTGGGAAGTGGAGATGCCCCAAGCCTGGGACACTTTCCTGTGTCAGACTCAGAGGATAACTCTGTAATGAGGCTCATCAACAGAGGTGCTTTCTCTGGAAGGCAGAGCACCTCGCACTTAGAACTTGCCAGCAAGTTAGTGCCAGGAGTGACATCTCCATCCAAAGGCACTCATGTTCAGCTAACCCAACTGTGCAGAGAACAGCCATTTATGCCCAAGACGAACAAAGCAGGCAGAGCAGCGCTTGTGTGAACAGAGGCCACGTGTGCACCACAGAACTCGAGGGTCCACGTATCCGCAAGTCCAGGGAAGGCCGGGGAGTACCACAGCCATGGATCAAGGGCTATGGAGGAACTCCAGTGAGGGCAAAGGTGCAAACACGGATCCCAGTAAGGAAGCCTGGCTGCACACCGTCCGCTAGGAGGTTTTACACCCTTACCCCAGATCCTGCCACCTCTCACGTATCATGGCACGAGGGGCACAGACAACTCTGGGAGCTGCACCAGCAGTGCACAGCACACGGAGTCGAGTCACAACCCACTCCCTTCTGACCCTCTCTCTCCTCCTCAGTTCCTACTCTGCTTCTTGGAGCTCCACTCGCACCCTGAGCTGTGCTCCTTGGGAGGCCCCTCGGTCACCTAGAGGCTCGTCACTCCTCGCCCCGCAAGTAGTTCTTGGGAGAGAGGTCATCGTCCACGTGTGGCTTGGGCTTCCTCTTCCTCGTCTGCTTTGTCAGCTCAGCCATGTGCTCTGGCCACGTGGGGCCCATGCTCCCAGGCCCTTTCTCTTTCCTCCTCTTGTACTCCAGGATCTGCTTGTTGAGTGCCTCGTGGTCGATCCCACACAGACTCGAGTGTGCAGCAGGGCCCAGCGTGTCGCCGGGCACAGCAGTGTCCCGGGCTTCAGGGTCGCTGGGGAGAAGGGGAGACGTCACAACACGCACGGACACTTGGCCAGCCCCTTGCTCACACGCCACCCGAACACCTCTCTAAGGGGAACTGTGGAATCTGCACAAAGCCGGGCTTGGTCGGGCCTTCTCCAGACCAGCACCCTGGAGCTGGTGTGCGGCTCAGGTCACCCCTGATGCAGACATTCTGTGCTGGTGTCAGGTGTGCTTTCATTGCTTCCCCTTAAACCCAGCTAGTGCACAAGGCTAGTTACACAGAATCACGGGCAAGTGATCTTCGGTTACTTGATGAACCAAAAGAGAAGACGAAGTCTATTCTGAGGCCAAAAACAAGAGCAATCCTCTCAACACCCCAATACAGACCCAGCATGCCTCTGCCCCTGAACAGGCAGGCCCCCCCACATCCTGAACCCTCACGCCACCTTCTCAGGGCCTACCCTGATATCCACTGCTTCCCAGCATTCCCTAACGTCATTTGTTCCCAGTGCTCCCTAACGCTAGAGCACCTGCCGGGTGCAGGCGCCTGACACACATGCGCAGAGGAACGGACAGGACAAACTGCCGCCAGACTGAGAGTCCAGGCTCCAGCCTTTCTGGGTGGGCCTCCCAGGCCTCCCTGTCAGCCTCTCTGAGGTGCGGGGTAGTCTGCCAGGCTGCCGCCGTGGCCTGCCCCATGCCAGCGCTGGGCTGGGCCTCAGGGCCTGTCCCCTGCCACCGTGGCCTGCCCCATGCCAGTGCTGGGCTGGGCCTCAGGGCCTGTCCCCTGCACCGGGCCGGGAGCAGGTAGGACTGTGCCGAGGCAGAGACCAGCAAATCCACGCCAGGGGGTGTGCCCCAAGCAAGAATGTATGTCCACACATACTACCTGAAATCACTTTGCACCGAGTCTTCTTCATCCCGAGGTCCAAAGTCTGCAATTGCCAGCAGCCGGTCGATCTGAAAGTGAACAGACAGTGCGTGGCTGATGAGCCTGCGTCTCCACCACCCGCCCGAGCAGGGCGCCACTGAGCACAAGCACCAGGCTGCCCAGAGACATGGCAACCTCAGGGTCGACACCTCACGACAGGGTCCCTCCAGTAATGCTGCCCACATTCGCTAACTCAGTTATACTTTCTCTGATAATGAACCGAGACTTTAAAAAAAAACACTTAAAGCTCATAAATGTTAGTCACATTTACAAAGGAACCTTTTAAAAAAACACAGCTTGGGAGCCATTGCTCCCAAAAGCTACCAAAGCCGGGCTTGGTCGGGCCTTCTCCAGACCAGCACCCTGGAGCTGGTGTGCGGCTCAGGTCACCCTGATGCAGACATTCTGTGCTGGTGTCAGGTGTGCTTTCATTGCTTCCTTAAACCCAGCTAGTGCACAAGGCTAGTTACACAGAATCACGGGCAAGTGATCTTCGGTTACTTGATGAACCAAAAGAGAAGACGAAGTCTATTCTGAGGCCAAAAACAAGAGCAATCCTCTCAACACCCCAATACAGACCCAGCATGCCTCTGCCCCTGAACAGGCAGGCCCCCCCACATCCTGAACCCTCACGCCACCTTCTCAGGGCCTACCCTGATATCCACTGCTTCCCAGCATTCCCTAACGTCATTTGTTCCCAGTGCTCCCTAACGCTAGAGCACCTGCCGGGTGCAGGCGCCTGACACACATGCGCAGAGGAACGGACAGGACAAACTGCCGCCAGACTGAGAGTCCAGGCTCCAGCCTTTCTGGGTGGGCCTCCCAGGCCTCCCTGTCAGCCTCTCTGAGGTGCGGGGTAGTCTGCCAGGCTGCCGCCGTGGCCTGCCCCATGCCAGCGCTGGGCTGGGCCTCAGGGCCTGTCCCCTGCCACCGTGGCCTGCCCCATGCCAGTGCTGGGCTGGGCCTCAGGGCCTGTCCCCTGCACCGGGCCGGGAGCAGGTAGGACTGTGCCGAGGCAGAGACCAGCAAATCCACGCCAGGGGGTGTGCCCCAAGCAAGAATGTATGTCCACACATACTACCTGAAATCACTTTGCACCGAGTCTTCTTCATCCCGAGGTCCAAAGTCTGCAATTGCCAGCAGCCGGTCGATCTGAAAGTGAACAGACAGTGCGTGGCTGATGAGCCTGCGTCTCCACCACCCGCCCGAGCAGGGCGCCACTGAGCACAAGCACCAGGCTGCCCAGAGACATGGCAACCTCAGGGTCGACACCTCACGACAGGGTCCCCTCTAGTGATGCTGCCCACATTCGCTAACTCAGTTATACTTTCTCTGATAATGAACCGAGACTTTAAAAAAAAACACACTTAAAGCTCATAAATGTTAGTCACATTTACAAAGGAACCAGTTAAGTATCAGTTAGATTACTAATACTAGCTGATTTCTAATGAAGTTCTGTAAAATGCTTCTATCTTGCCACAGAATTTGCTTGGGTGGAAGAACCCCCTCAGCGTGGCTATGCTGGAGTCACAACGTCCAGCACCTGACTCCAGCTCTGCACGGCGTGAGGGGCCAGGGCTGGAGACGAGCTCTGTTTCTCTGTAGGCCAGCAAGGCACCCTCCCCACCCTGCCTGTCCTGATGCCGCTGGGTCATCTCACCAGGGCCAGGGTCTGAGACTGGACCTCCCCATTCAGTGCAAGCCCAGGCCAGCCTGGCTCCCAGTCAGGGCCTGTCACACACAGGAAGTAAAGCATCACCACCCAGTGACAGACACACCATTAAAACCACAAAGGCGAGGAGCAGCAGAAGTGGAGACCAGCGAGTTCCTGCAAAACCCAGGAACAGGACTGACGATGCCACAAATGAGGACACACTGGTCTCTCCTAACACTGAGAGCTAGCTCGCCTTCCTGAAGGCCCGTGGAGCTCAGCGCCCGAGTGTGCACGCTGGTGGCCGGGCTTCAGTTTGGACAGAGCTGACTACCCGTCCTCTTTCTAACGTCCAGACCTGTGATCTGAGGACTGCATTCTATCCTGAGAGCAAAAAGCAAGCTGCTGACACTGGAGTAATAGAAACTACTTGTGACTTTCGGCGCAACCAGTATTAGATGGAAACACACTGACAGAAGACTCCAAGTTTCATCCACAATGAATTTCAAATTTCTGGATCTATCCAAACGGCTTACCAATGGCTGACTTTAAATCTTAAAAAGAAGCTACCATGTGAAATCACTTTGCACCGAGTCTTCTTCATCCCGAGGTCCAAAGTCTGCAATTGCCAGCAGCCGGTCGATCTGAAAGTGAACAGACAGTGCGTGGCTGATGAGCCTGCGTCTCCACCACCCGCCCGAGCAGGGCGCCACTGAGCACAAGCACCAGGCTGCCCAGAGACATGGCAACCTCAGGGTCGACACCTCACGACAGGGTCCCCTCTAGTGATGCTGCCCACATTCGCTAACTCAGTTATACTTTCTCTGATAATGAACCGAGACTTTAAAAAAAAACACACTTAAAGCTCATAAATGTTAGTCACATTTACAAAGGAACCAGTTAAGTATCAGTTAGATTACTAATACTAGCTGATTTCTAATGAAGTTCTGTAAAATGCTTCTATCTTGCCACAGAATTTGCTTGGGTGGAAGAACCCCCTCAGCGTGGCTATGCTGGAGTCACAACGTCCAGCACCTGACTCCAGCTCTGCACGGCGTGAGGGGCCAGGGCTGGAGACGAGCTCTGTTTCTCTGTAGGCCAGCAAGGCACCCTCCCCACCCTGCCTGTCCTGATGCCGCTGGGTCATCTCACCAGGGCCAGGGTCTGAGACTGGACCTCCCCATTCAGTGCAAGCCCAGGCCAGCCTGGCTCCCAGTCAGGGCCTGTCACACACAGGAAGTAAAGCATCACCACCCAGTGACAGACACACCATTAAAACCACAAAGGCGAGGAGCAGCAGAAGTGGAGACCAGCGAGTTCCTGCAAAACCCAGGAACAGGACTGACGATGCCACAAATGAGGACACACTGGTCTCTCCTAACACTGAGAGCTAGCTCGCCTTCCTGAAGGCCCGTGGAGCTCAGCGCCCGAGTGTGCACGCTGGTGGCCGGGCTTCAGTTTGGACAGAGCTGACTACCCGTCCTCTTTCTAACGTCCAGACCTGTGATCTGAGGACTGCATTCTATCCTGAGAGCAAAAAGCAAGCTGCTGACACTGGAGTAATAGAAACTACTTGTGACTTTCGGCGCAACCAGTATTAGATGGAAACACACTGACAGAAGACTCCAAGTTTCATCCACAATGAATTTCAAATTTCTGGATCTATCCAAACGGCTTACCAATGGCTGACTTTAAATCTTAAAAAGAAGCTACCATGTCTGAAAAACTCTGCTTTGACTTAATGAGCAGTGACCATGCCCTTGATGATCATCTGCCCACATCAGAAACCCACTCTGGGGCTTCCATGGTGGTCCAGTGGGCAAAGGGTTCGCCTTGCAGTGCAAGGGGCACCGGTTTGATCCCCGGCCCAGGAAGATCCCACGTGCTGCAGAGCAGCTGGACCAGTGTGTCCATTTATGAGCTAGAGCTCTGGAGCGTATGCACCCAGAGCTGGTGCTCTGTAATGAGAGAGGCCACTGCGATTGGAGGCCATAAAGATGGATGAAAATAAATAAATAAAAAAATTAATAAAAGAGGCCAAAATTAAGAAAAGCTCATGCGTGGAGAGACAGAGCTGCAGTTTATCAGCTAGGGTGATGCTGACAAGCATTACAAATTAAAGCCATACCAAGTGGTGACCTCTGGGCACAGGGCTGATAACAGGGGCACACACAGGAGTCCAACTTTTCGTGTGTACCTTTTCAAGTGTTACCGTTTAGGTTTGTATACAGTATTCTTTTGAATATTTAAAACTCAAATGTACAAACTTACTCATTCAAAAGTTGACACAATAAAGAGGCAATTAAGTAAAATCCTTACCTCTATCAGAGCTGCATATTTTCTCTCTGAACGAACACTATGGGCGGCACATTCCTCAGGGTCTGCTGGGACATCAAGAGATGCCTGAGAAAACGGTTTAGTGCAGCTTACCTCCTATCAGAGCGCATATCTCAAGAGCTAGCTCGCCTTCCTGAAGGCCCGTGGAGCTCAGCGCCCGAGTGTGCACGCTGGTGGCCGGGCTTCAGTTTGGACAGAGCTGACTACCCGTCCTCTTTCTAACGTCCAGACCTGTGATCTGAGGACTGCATTCTATCCTGAGAGCAAAAAGCAAGCTGCTGACACTGGAGTAATAGAAACTACTTGTGACTTTCGGCGCAACCAGTATTAGATGGAAACACACTGACAGAAGACTCCAAGTTTCATCCACAATGAATTTCAAATTTCTGGATCTATCCAAACGGCTTACCAATGGCTGACTTTAAATCTTAAAAAGAAGCTACCATGTCTGAAAAACTCTGCTTTGACTTAATGAGCAGTGACCATGCCCTTGATGATCATCTGCCCACATCAGAAACCCACTCTGGGGCTTCCATGGTGGTCCAGTGGGCAAAGGGTTCGCCTTGCAGTGCAAGGCACCGGTTTGATCCCCGGCCCAGGAAGATCCCACGTGCTGCAGAGCAGCTGGACCAGTGTGTCCATTTATGAGCTAGAGCTCTGGAGCGTATGCACCCAGAGCTGGTGCTCTGTAATGAGAGAGGCCACTGCGATTGGAGGCCATAAAGATGGATGAAAATAAATAAGTAAAAAAATTAATAAAAGAGGCCAAAATTAAGAAAAGCTCATGCGTGGAGAGACAGAGCTGCAGTTTATCAGCTAGGGTGATGCTGACAAGCATTACAAATTAAAGCCATACCAAGTGGTGACCTCTGGGCACAGGGCTGATAACAGGGGCACACACAGGAGTCCAACTTTTCGTGTGTACCTTTTCAAGTGTTACCGTTTAGGTTTGTATACAGTATTCTTTTGAATATTTAAAACTCAAATGTACAAACTTACTCATTCAAAAGTTGACACAATAAAGAGGCAATTAAGTAAAATCCTTACCTCTATCAGAGCTGCATATTTTCTCTCCTGAACGAACACTATGGGCGGCACATTCCTCAGGGTCTGCTGGGACATCAAGAGATGCCTGGAGAGAAAACGGTTTGTGCAGTGGCAGTGACATCTGGCAGAGGGGCGACAGTGCCAGAAACAGCAGTGTCATCTCACCAAGAGGCGAGACGTGAGTTTTGCTCATCACAGTATTCAGAAATGGAAAGTCTTCATCTCAGCCAACCAACACATTTCAACAGGGACGCAAAATGCATCATCACAACTGTTTTTAATTCTCTAAGTTTAACTTTTGAGATCCTTATAAATAGTCTGACGGGAACTTGGGATGGCCTGCTGGGCATCACTGTGGCCTTGGGCTCCGTGGTTTGGGCCCCCAAAACCTGCCAGTGCTCTGTCTCTCTATTCGTCAGCAGCAGCAGGAGCTCCACCAGCCCACCACACCAGATATCAGACACAGAAAGGATCTTCGTACCATCCAGTCACGGAACACGTGCAGATCCAGGGATGACACGCGTCTGTGAAAACACTGCTGTGACACGCAGCACAGCTCACACTGACAGATCTGGTACACAGCAGTGGGGAGACCTTTACACTAAGCCCTGGTGATCAAAAGACCTGGGAAATGTTCAACTGACTATTCTGATTACCTAAGAGCTAATCAGAAAACAACGCCGTTATCTCAACATGGGTTGGAAATCCCTGTTTTCTGGTTTCTGTCCAACGCAAAATGAAGAGTGACCATTTGATACACCGTTTCAGAGGCTCGTGGATCACCTGAGGGATGCAGGAGAGCATCTATCCCTCCTCCTAGGAAGTAAGTGTGGGGCTCCCCTGGTGTCCAGCAGCTAAGAACCTGCCTGCAAATTAAACCATACCAAGTGGTGACCTCTGGGCACAGGGCTGATAACAGGGGCACACACAGGAGTCCAACTTTTCGTGTGTACCTTTTCAAGTGTTACCGTTTAGGTTTGTATACAGTATTCTTTTGAATATTTAAAACTCAAATGTACAAACTTACTCATTCAAAAGTTGACACAATAAAGAGGCAATTAAGTAAAATCCTTACCTCTATCAGAGCTGCATATTTTCTCTCCTGAACGAACACTATGGGCGGCACATTCCTCAGGGTCTGCTGGGACATCAAGAGATGCCTGGAGAGAAAACGGTTTGTGCAGTGGCAGTGACATCTGGCAGAGGGGCGACAGTGCCAGAAACAGCAGTGTCATCTCACCAAGAGGCGAGACGTGAGTTTTGCTCATCACAGTATTCAGAAATGGAAAGTCTTCATCTCAGCCAACCAACACATTTCAACAGGGACGCAAAATGCATCATCACAACTGTTTTTAATTCTCTAAGTTTAACTTTTGAGATCCTTATAAATAGTCTGACGGGAACTTGGGATGGCCTGCTGGGCATCACTGTGGCCTTGGGCTCCGTGGTTTGGGCCCCCAAAACCTGCCAGTGCTCTGTCTCTCTATTCGCAGCAGCAGCAGGAGCTCCACCAGCCCACCACACCAGATATCAGACACAGAAAGGATCTTCGTACCATCCAGTCACGGAACACGTGCAGATCCAGGGATGACACGCGTCTGTGAAAACACTGCTGTGACACGCAGCACAGCTCACACTGACAGATCTGGTACACAGCAGTGGGGAGACCTTTACACTAAGCCCTGGTGATCAAAAGACCTGGGAAATGTTCAACTGACTATTCTGATTACCTAAGAGCTAATCAGAAAACAACGCCGTTATCTCAACATGGGTTGGAAATCCCTGTTTTCTGGTTTCTGTCCAACGCAAAAATGAAGAGTGACCATTTGATACACCGTTTCAGAGGCTCGTGGATCACCTGAGGGATGCAGGAGAGCATCTATCCCCTCCTCCTAGGAAGTAAGTGTGGGGCTCCCCTGGTGTCCAGCAGCTAAGAACCTGCCTGCCAATGCAGGTGGTGTAGGTTCGATCCCTGGTCCAGGAAGATCCTACACTCCATGGGGCAACTTTGCCTGTGAGCCCTGCTACTCAGCCGAGTGCCAGAGCCCATGCTCGCTCACCACAAGGGAACTGGAGAAAACCTGTGGGCAGCAACAAAGACCCAGAATAGCCAAGTATAAGTAAATTTTTTTTTTTAAGTAAAATTTTTACAAAATAAAAAGGAAGAGTAAAGTACAGTGGAAACACAGGAGGCACAGGGAGAAAGGAAGGAAGCAGGAAGGAGGAACCCCAGTTCTGAAAGCCGGTCAGTCAGGTTTCTGCATTTTTAAGGCTGGGAGGAGAAAACTCAGTAAATTTTCTACCACCTAGCTCAGTGGTTTTTGAAATCTCTGATCTCAAGAAAAATTTAAGAAAAAGTAAAATTAAAAAGAGCAAAGGGGCTTCCCTGGTGGTCCAGTGGGCTGGTTCAATCCCTGGCCCAGGAAGATCCTGTGTGCCATGGTGCAGCTGGACTGGTGTGTCCAATTGCAAGCCAGCGCTCTAGAGTGCTTGTGCCCAGAGCTGGTGCTCTGCAACGAGAGAGGTCACAGCAGTGGGAGGCCCACACAGGCCAAAGAATAAAGATGGATGAAAATGGATAAATAAAAAACCAATAAAAGAGGCCAAAATTTCAATAAAAGAAAAGAAAAATTTAGGAAAAATAAAATTTAAAAAAGCAAAGGGGTTTTCCTGGTGGTCTAATAGGTAGAGAGTCTGCCTTGCTGAGCAAGGGGAACCGGTTTGATCCCCGGCCCGGTAAGATCCCACGTGCTGCAGAGTGGCTGGACCAGTGTGTCTAATTACGAGCCAGCACTCTGGAGCGCATGCGCCCAGGGCTGATGTTCTGCAATGGGGGAGGCCATTGCAATTGGAGGCCCACACAGGTCAAAGAATAAAGATGGGGCTTCCCTGGTGGCCCAGTGGGTAAGGACACCGCCTTGCAGTGCAAGGGGCACTGGTTCGAGCCCTGGCCTGGGAAGATCCCACGTGCAGCGGAGCGGCTGGACTGATGTGTCCAATTACCGAGCCAGAGCTCTGGAGTGCGTGCGCCCAGAGCCAGTGCTCTGCGACGACAGAGGCCACCGCGATGGGAGGCCCACACGGGCCAAAGATGGATGAAAATAGACAAATGAAAGACCAACAGAAGTGGCCCGCCCACCTCTGTCCCTCCCTAACCCGCACCCCCTCCCCCTCCAAAAGAATAAAGATGGATGAAAAATAAATAAATTAAAAAATTAATAAATAAGCCAAAATTTAAAAAAAAGAATAAAAAAACAAACTATGGTCTCATAACCCCCTTTATACTCTTTAATAATTACTGAGGACACCAAAGACCTTTTGTGTATGTGGGTTACATCTATTAATATTTACCATACTAGAAAGTAAAGCTGAAAAATTTAAAAATATGTATTCATTAATCCATTTATAGTAACTACTATATTTTACTAGAGGAGGAAATGATAATCCACTCCACTAGTATTCTTGTCTAGAGAATCCTACAGACAGAGAAGCCTGACAGGTTATAGTACATGTGGTCACAAAGAGTCAGACAAGACTAAAGTGACTTACACACACACACACACAGAGTATGTTTTCACTGATATTCAGAAGAGTGGCAATGCTTATTTGGTTACAAATTTCTTTAAAACCCTAGCATAATGGAACATAGCTGCATTCTCATCTCTGTATTCACATTCAGTCTGTCCTGTTATTTTGCTTAAAACAG
Source organism: Tragulus kanchil (assembly GCA_022376925.1). Taxonomy (NCBI): domain Eukaryota; kingdom Metazoa; phylum Chordata; class Mammalia; order Artiodactyla; family Tragulidae; genus Tragulus; species Tragulus kanchil. The sequence continues at coordinate 170,692,409 of JAIOJX010000003.1, read as the reverse complement.
AAGAAGAAAACCTGGGCTCATGGACCTGTAATTGAAAAGGGAAGAGTATGTGAAGAGCCCTTCAGAAAAGTGTTGATGATCTCTGATACTACACAGAATCCCAAGAGATAGTAGTTTACTTAAAGCTGCAATGTAGAATCTGAAACTAGATGGATGGAGTCTCACTCTTTGTACATTAAAATCCTGTGGTCGGGGCTTCCCTGGTGGCTCAGTGGTAAAGAGTTCGCCTACCAATGCAGGAGACACAGGTTCGATCCCCGATCTGGGAAGATCCCACATGCCATGGAGCAACTGAGCCCGTGAGCCACAACTATGAAGCCTGTGCTCTAGAGCGTCAGAGCCGCAACTGTTGAGCCCATGTGCTGCAGCTACTGAAGCCTGTGTGTCCAAGAGACTACGTTCCACAACCAGAGAAGTCACCGCAACAAGAAGCCTGCTCACCTCAACTGGAGAGTAGCACCCACTCCCTGCAACTAGAGAAGAGCCTGCAGCAGCAGTGAAAACCCACAATAGCCAAAAATTAATAAATAAATAAAATTTAAAAGAATAAGATACTGGGCTTCCTTTGAAAAAAAGTAGTAAATTTTTAAAAAAGAAAGTCAATCCTTAAAAAAAAAAAAAAAAAAATTCCGTGGTCCTCCAGTCTCTGAACTGACCTTCCCTGTTGGTGATTTTGTAACCTCATGCATTGGTCACTCTGAAAATACTGGTTTATCAAGTTACACAGATCTTCAGAATGACATACTCTACAGTATATTGCCTCCAATCTCATCAAAAAGGTCTTATGTATCACAAAGCTGTCAAACTCATGGTGGCATGGATACGGGTTTTCTAAAATTCTGATTTTCACTCAAATTTGAATTTTTTTTGCCTCTAAGTCATCATTTATTTTCATCCATCCTTATTTTTTGGCCCGTGTGGGCCTCCCATTGCCGTGGCCTCCCTCGTTGCAGAGCACTGGCTCTGGGCACATGTGCTCCAGAGTGCTGGCTCATAATTGGACACACCAGTCCAGCCACTCTGCAGCACATGGGGTCTCCCCAGGCCAGGGGTTGAACCGGCGCCCCTTGCACTGCAAGGCGGACTCTTTACCCATTGGACCACCAGGGAAGCCCCATCATGGGTATTCTTAATAAGACCTGCAGTTTCTTCTGTGAACAAGTGCTGACACTGCAGTGACCACCACCAGGACATCCGGGCAGTTCTACCACTGTGACTTCAGGGCAAACATCAGCACGGTGAGAAAGGAAAGCTCCACCTCACGGTGAAAACAGCTCTAACCTCATGAACTGCCCCCTACCAAAAAGTGTCGGCTTCCCTGGTGGCTCAGTGGTAAAGAGTTCGCCTACCAATGCAGGAGACACAGGTTCGATCCCCGATCTGGGAAGATCCCACATGCCATGGAGCAACTGAGCCCGTGAGCCACAACTATGAAGCCTGTGCTCTAGAGCGTCAGAGCCGCAACTGTTGAGCCCATGTGCTGCAGCTACTGAAGCCTGTGTGTCCAAGAGACTACGTTCCACAACCAGAGAAGTCACCGCAACAAGAAGCCTGCTCACCTCAACTGGAGAGTAGCACCCACTCCCTGCAACTAGAGAAGAGCCTGCAGCAGCAGTGAAAACCCACAATAGCCAAAAATTAATAAATAAATAAAATTTAAAAAGAATAAGATACTGGGCTTCCTTTGAAAAAAAGTAGTAAATTTTTAAAAAAGAAAGTCAATCCTTAAAAAAAAAAAAAAAAAAATTCCGTGGTCCTCCAGTCTCTGAACTGACCTTCCCTGTTGGTGATTTTGTAACCTCATGCATTGGTCACTCTGAAAATACTGGTTTATCAAGTTACACAGATCTTCAGAATGACATACTCTACAGTATATTGCCTCCAATCTCATCAAAAAGGTCTTATGTATCACAAAGCTGTCAAACTCATGGTGGCATGGATACGGGTTTTCTAAAATTCTGATTTTCACTCAAATTTGAATTTTTTTTGCCTCTAAGTCATCATTTATTTTCATCCATCCTTATTTTTTGGCCCGTGTGGGCCTCCCATTGCCGTGGCCTCCCTCGTTGCAGAGCACTGGCTCTGGGCACATGTGCTCCAGAGTGCTGGCTCATAATTGGACACACCAGTCCAGCCACTCTGCAGCACATGGGGTCTCCCCAGGCCAGGGGTTGAACCGGCGCCCCTTGCACTGCAAGGCGGACTCTTTACCCATTGGACCACCAGGGAAGCCCCATCATGGGTATTCTTAATAAGACCTGCAGTTTCTTCTGTGAACAAGTGCTGACACTGCAGTGACCACCACCAGGACATCCGGGCAGTTCTACCACTGTGACTTCAGGGCAAACATCAGCACGGTGAGAAAGGAAAGCTCCACCTCACGGTGAAAACAGCTCTAACCTCATGAACTGCCCCCTACCAAGAAGGCTGGCCCTGGGGGCCCCGGGCCGCACTTAGAACCACTGACCCAGACTATGGCTTCTATGAAGATGTAAATTCTGCTCTGAAATTCAAGAAAATGTTTCCCAAATTTTCCTTAAAAGCAAGGACAGTAACCAAAATGGCTGGAGGACAGAGTCAGGCAGAGGGCTCACCTCAAGTGCGCAGCACTCCTCTGCAGGACAGCGTCTGTGCGTGCGTTCTGAGCGTCAGAGAGGGTCGCCCTCCAGAAGACGCGGCAGGCGGAGAAGTCTGAAGTCAGAGAGACCTGAGCCCCCCCCCGCCCCAAATCACTCTCAGCTCACCTGGGCTCTCTGGACAGAGGGGTCAGGAGGGCAGCACTCGTTTCGAGCACCAGAGCCAGCGCCCGAGACAGGGCTGCAGGCCCCCACCTCAGCCCCACCCACAGAGATGCCCCGCTGCTGCTCTGCATCACCCGGGGAGAACCGGCTCCACCCCGAGGGCGGAGCCAGCAGGAGCCGGCTCCCTGTCCTTACATGGAGGTGAAGGCAGATGCACCCACCACTCCTCGGACCCAGGCTTCAGATGCCCCATTTCACCCTGAACCGGGTGGAGCGCCCAGATGCTGTCTGCACACGCGACGGCTGGGCCTGCCCCTCCCACGGTCGTCTCCGTGGCACCTCAGAGCCCACCCTGAGCCGCCCTCCTGCCTTTTCCAACTGCCAGGCGCCAGAGAGGTGCAAGGCCCCAGGACTACCTTGGAGAGCTCCACGTCCAGGTCACAGAGCTCCTGGCTCACTTCGGGGGTGCACAGCAAGTCTGTCAGTGCTTTGTAGAGAAGGCCATTCAGGGCCCTCAGGCGCACCTGGTCTTCCTTCCGGGTTCTCCTGGAGGTGCTCTTGGTCAGGAACTCCAACCGGGACGGCTTGTGGGTCTCCACCGAGAAGAAAGGCCAACGTTACAGAAAGGCCAACATGATGGCTGTACGTGAGCCTCACTAACTGACAAGGGCTACTCTCAGCCACGCTGGCTATCATGAAGATGTGTTTACAAACCTGGACCCATCTGGATTTTATCTAGACAGGTAAAATGAAAAGTACATATGACCAAGTATATTTTTTTCCCAAAAAAATTTTTAGTGAAATGTAATCCACACACCATAAAATTTTCCCTCTTAAAAAAGTACAGGGCTTTCCTGGTGGTCCAGTGGATAGGGACACCGCCTTGCAGTGCAAGAGGCACCGGTTCGATCCCTGGCCTGGGAAGATCCCACGTGCCGTGGAGCGGCTGGACCGATGTGTCCAATCACGGAGCCGGAGCTCTGGAGCGCATGTGCCCAGAGCCAGCGCTCTGCAGTGAAGGACACCACCACGATCAGAGGCCCACAGGAGCCAAAGAACAAAGACGGATGAAAATGGAGAAATGAAAGACCAATAGAAGTGGCCCGCCTGCTCCCCTCCCTCCCCACCCCAACCCCCTCAAATAAATAAATAAATAAATCTTTAAAAAAAAAAAAAAAGTATAGTCCAGGGGACTTCCCTGGTGGATCAGTGGTTACGAATCTGCCTTCCAATGCAGGAGACACAGATTCAAGCCCTGATCAGGGAACTAAGACCCCACATGCTGCAAGGCAACTAAAGCCTTGCACCACAACTAGAGAAAAGCCCACATGCCACGATGGGACAGCCAAGGCAGCCATAAAGAAATAAGTAAATAAAATACTGAAAAGAAAGTGCAGTCCAGTGGTTTCATGTGTACATGGTGTATTTTTTTTTTTTTCTAAAAGGAACCATTCATCCCATACACCTCCATGTTACACATACAGTGTGCTGCAGAAATACTGCAGGTTCCTTCCAGACCATCGCAATAAAGCAGATATCACTATAAAGTGTCACACCAGTTTTAAAGCTTCCCAGTGCATATAAAAGTAATACTTGCACTCTACTGCAGTCTAGCAAGCGTGCAACAGCAGTACATCTGCAGACAATGAACATGCCTTAACTGAAACGCTTGTAAAACGCGCTGATGCCAATACAGGAATACCACAGGCCTCAAGCTGTAAAACATTCACAAGGAATGCCCGTGTAGCTACACGTATCTGTGTTATACACACACAACCCGAACAGATGTCACCATATTAGAATCTGATAACAGGTATGACATTCTGGAAAACTTTGGTGCTATTTTTTTTTAAGGTCAAAACCACACATTATCAGTGTACGCAGTCTCGCCCCAAACCTGCTCCTTGCCACACGGAAGCAGGGGCACTGCAGGCCGGAGTGCTGTCCACTGGCGGGGCCTCCTACCCTCCAAAACTCTACAGGGCTCATCGCTGCTACTCCTACTTACCAAGTGAGAGCCCAAGGAAGGACCTTCATACCAAAGCTTCTTCCTGTGAATGAAAGCGAGCACTGTATTGGATACGATGGCAAACGGGGGAGAAGCAGTCACAAATGCCAACTGCAGGGTACGGGGTCACAGCTGCTTTTAAGGGCTAAGCCTGGACACAGGCAGTAAGTTCCCAGAGGTCTAAAGGATTTGAATGTCCAACTGACAGCAGCATGGATTGTCGGGAAGAGACAGAAGGCAGTTTTAATTCAACCTCAAAGTTCTACCTAAAGTCTACTTCTAGTCCCAAAGATGGAGAAAGAGGAACTTAAAAACACACCGGCCAAATGCCCAACAATACTGACCCCCACTCAACAAAGCTGTTTCCTGGGGTGTGGTTAAAGACTGACACCATCACTCATAGACCGCTAAAACAGAAGGCAGATGGGAGAGTCACGCTCGTCACCGCTGCAGACAAGCAAGGGAAGGGAGTGCTAGCAGATTAGAGATGGAGATCAGCAGGAACTCAAGGTCCACTTATTGTAGCTACATGCAGAAATATTTACAGATAAGAATATGCACAAAGCTTAACCTAAAACATGATATTTTTCACTTTGTTAGCTGAAAGGGAACCCAATATGTCTGGGCTTCCCTGGTAGTCCAGTGGTTAGAGTCCACGATGCAGTGCAAGGGGCACCGGTTTGACCCCCGGCCGGGGAAGATCCCACGTGCCTCAGAACGGCTGGACTGGTGTGTCCAATTATGAGCCAGCGCTCTAGAGTGCATGCACCCAGAGCCCGTGCTCTGCAAAGAGAGAGACCACTGCAATGGGAGGCCCACACAGGCCAAAGAGTAAAGACAGATGAAAATAAAAAATGCAATACGTCAGTAGCAATGAACATATTCAGCTCTCAGATCACGGTTTCTGACACCAGTGTCCAGTGAAGGAACCAGAGCTCCTTGGAGAAACGGCTGGTTCTAGGGCCGAGGCATTCTGTGGTGCCAGAAAGTAAGGGCGCGCTAATCAATTTCTTTTAATTTAAAAACTACTTCTTCAAGACGCCTACCAACCAGGTGTGCCAAAACCAACCAGGCATGTCAAAGCCACCTGAAAGAGCTCCCAACGGTCAAAGCTGAAACAACTGGAGCACAAAAGCAGTACTGGGTTCTAACCCACGGGCGCATACTGTTATGAGTTAATAAATGGAAAAAGAGAGACACGTTGTCCCACCCAAATTACTCAATAATTCATGAGCGTAACTTCCCACTACTCCTGAGGTGTGGTGACTTCCCCCAAAGAAGACAGTATGGAATCAGAGAGGGGGTACCTACACAGTGGATAAACTTGACACAAAGGACCTCTGCCAGTGATCAAGACCTGTTAACATCAACAGTGATAAGGCATGCTGATAGCATGCATGTGTTCCTATGAAGTAATGAAAATGTCACTTTACATCTATGATCTTACTGCCCCAAGCCCAAACCACTGTAACCAAGAGAAAAACGTCACACCAATCCCAACAGAGAAGCATCCCACAAATACCTAAGAAGTACTCCTCAAACTCCTGAAGACATCCAACACAGCTGGAGAAACTGCCACGTTTAAGAGGAACCTAAAAAGATGTCCATGGGTAGATACTGAACAGAAAAACGACATTAGGGGAAAAGGAAGGAAACGTGCACAAAGCACGGACTTGTTAATAATAATGGATCAGGATTTCAATTCATCAATTGTAAGACGTGTGCCACACCAATGTAAGAGGTTAATATAGAGCAAATTGTGCTTACGTAGGAACTCTAATAAATCTAAAACTTTTTAGTAAGTGTATGAAAATAAATCATATATGTATATTATATACACACACACATAATCTACAACAGAATTAAAATGATATGGAAATCAACATAATTTATTATATATATCTCGCATCACAAAAACTACCCTGACAAGACTTTCTTTATTCCTCAAAGTAACCCCACAGAGAAAGTATTAATATGGAAAGGCAATTCTTCGTATTTTTCTTCTTTCCCTCTCTGATGAAACTACTTTCCCGATAAACGCTTCTTAACAAGAATCACCATCCCTCGGTGTCTGTAAGGAATTAGTTCCAGGACCCCACGTACACCAGAACTGAAGGACGCTCAACCCCGCTGTGGGTGCCAATAAACTCCGCAAAACCGCCTGGATACTCTAAACCACTAGGCTACTTACCATACGTAATACAATGCAAATACTAGATAAATAGTTGCCAGGAAGACAAGTTCAGGTTTCGTTTTTTAGAACTTTTCAGTTGTTATCATTTTTTTTCACAACATTTTCAATTCACGGTTGGTTGAATCCGAGGATTTGGAAACTCGGACCCAGAGTGGAATGCAAGCAACACTTCATTTTAAAAGTTCACTTTGCTTTTAGGAGACTTAAAACGGCCATCACAGCTGTGTAAACGAACAGGAAAAAAGCCGGGTGGAAAAACGGCAAATGGTAACCGTGAATAGGTGGGCTTTCCGGTGACCATTCACATCATCGGCATGACAAGCGCAGAGACGTGGCTGGGCGCTCGGCCGCCGGGCTAGCGACGAGGTGGAGCGGCCCCCGCTCGCAGAACCGCCATCCCGGGCCACCGTCCCAGCACCCTCCGCCCCTACTCGGGAACATTACCTGGTTTTCGAAGCAAATTTCTTGAGAAGGTTCTTGCCAAAGGAGACAGGCGAGCTGTGCAGATTTCGGGCACCGCCCAGGAACCCCGAGTTTAGCCCTCGCAGGCGCCCGAGAGAGGCCCACATGCTCGCCCGGCGACCCTTGACGAATGACGACTCACGGCGGGACGACGTTGACCGTGCGAACGAGGGCGGGGCGACGTGGACGGGACGTGGGCCAGGTGACGTAGCCACGGAGACGCGGAGCGGAGCGACCCAGGGCAACGTTGAGGGCGACGTTGACGGTGAGACGCGGGGCGGGGCAAACCTGGACTGGGCGACGTTCCCGAAGAGACGAGAGGGGCGATGTCTGGGCCGGGTCTACGTGGACGAGGGCGTGGACTGGGAGACCTTACGTAGGAGACGAAGGCGGGGCGACGCGTGGGGCGGGGCTACATTGACACGGCGTCGCTGCCAAGGAGACGCGACACTAGCGGAGTGGGGCGGAGCGATGTAGGGCGGGGCTACGCCAACGGGGCGTGGGCAGGACGGCGTTGCCAAGGAGACGTGGAGCCGAGCGACTTCCCAAGATGGGCAGCGGGCGACGGGGAAGTTGGGACGTAGGGTGGGGCGAAGCGAGGCAGGGGCGACGGTGAAGGTGAGACGTGCGGAGGCGGGAAACTGACAGAGGCTGAGGCGGGCGACCTACGGGCGTGAGGCAGGAAGACGAGGTGGCTGAGCGAGAGGAAGCCGCTAGGGTGTAAGTGACGCGCGTGCTGGAAATCGTGCGGCGACTGTGAGCGACCTGACAAGGAAGGGACGGTCTGGGGGACAGGGGGCATCAGCGGAGGAGCCTGGTGACCCGTGTGGAGCGGTGGGAACGCAAGGGCAGGGAGGGCCGACACCGCTGTGAGGGACGGTGCGCCTGGTAGAGGGCGCCACACACAGACGTCACCCGATGGTCGGTGGGACATCCGATTGATTCCATTCTTTGTAGCCAAAGCTGGAGAAGCAAAAACCAGGCGGGGAGCTGACTGTGGCTCTCCTTATTGCAAAATTCAGTCTTAAATTGAAGAAACTAAGGAAAACCGTTACACCAGTCATGTATGACCTAGATCAAATCCCTTAGCTTATACATTGGAAGTGACAAGTAGATTCAAGGGATTAGATCTGATAGAGTGCCTGAAGAACTATGGACAGAAGTCTGTAACATTGTACAGGAGATGTTGATCAAAACCACTCCAAGAAAGAGACTGCAAAAAGGCAAAATGGTTGTCTGGGAAGTCTTACAAATAGCTGAGAAAATAAAAGAAGGCAAAGGAGAAAAGGAAAGATATACCCATTTGAATGCAGAGTTCCAGAAAATAGCAAGGAGAAATAGGTCTTCCTAAGGGAACAATGCAAAGAGAAGAAAACATTAGAATGGGAAAGACTAGAGAGTTCTTCAAGAAAATTAAGAGATACCAAGGGAACATTTACACAAAGATGGGCACAATGCAGCACAGAAACGGTATGGACCTAACAGAAGCAGAAGATTTTAAGAAGAGGTGGCAAGGGGGCTTCCCTGGTGGCCAGTGGGTAAGGACACCACCTTGCAGTGCAAGGGGTGCTGGTTTGATGCGGCTGGACCGATGTGTCCAATTACCGAGCCTGTGCTCTGTGACAACAGAGGCCACCGTGATGGGAGGCCCACACAGGCCAAAAGAACAAAGATAGAGATAAATGAAAGATCAATGGAGGTGGCCGGCCCGCCCCCTTCCCTCCCCAACCTGCCCCCCTACAAAAAAAAAAAAGAGTTCATGGGGGAGAAATGGATTTTTAAGGTGGAACTGGGACTACTGAGTATTTATAAGGGGAAATGATGATATTGTATCCTTACCTGATACCATTAATACTCAATTTCATTTGGATTAAGTATCTATATGCAATTATTAAAAACATAATTAAAATATAATTGTTAGGTTTATGGGCTATTAAAGGGTTAATACGGCAGTTGCAAACTCCTCGCCCTAAAGGGTCATAGGGCATCATAGGGCCAGTTGCTGATCTGCTGGTGCCTGGGAATCTCTCAAGGCCGGCGATAAGGAGTTCGCTTTGGCCATACCCGATGGTCGGTGGGAAGGCATCTTTGTAGCCAAAGCTGGAGAAGCAAAACCAGGCGGGAGCTGACTGTGGCTCTCCTTATTGCAAAATTCAGTCTTAAATTGAAGAAACTAAGGAAAACCGTTACACCAGTCATGTATGACCTAGATCAAATCCCTTAGCTTATACATTGGAAGTGACAAGTAGATTCAAGGGATTAGATCTGATAGAGTGCCTGAAGAACTATGGACAGAAGTCTGTAACATTGTACAGGAGATGTTGATCAAAACCACTCCAAGAAAGAGACTGCAAAAAGGCAAAATGGTTGTCTGGGAAGTCTTACAAATAGCTGAGAAAATAAAAGAAGGCAAAGGAGAAAAGGAAAGATATACCCATTTGAATGCAGAGTTCCAGAAAATAGCAAGGAGAAATAGGTCTTCCTAAGGGAACAATGCAAAGAGAAGAAAACATTAGAATGGGAAAGACTAGAGAGTTCTTCAAGAAAATTAAGAGATACCAAGGGAACATTTACACAAAGATGGGCACAATGCAGCACAGAAACGGTATGGACCTAACAGAAGCAGAAGATTTTAAGAAGAGGTGGCAAGGGGGCTTCCCTGGTGGCCAGTGGGTAAGGACACCACCTTGCAGTGCAAGGGGTGCTGGTTTGATGCGGCTGGACCGATGTGTCCAATTACCGAGCCTGTGCTCTGTGACAACAGAGGCCACCGTGATGGGAGGCCCACACAGGCCAAAAGAACAAAGATAGAGATAAATGAAAGATCAATGGAGGTGGCCGGCCCGCCCCCTTCCCTCCCCAACCTGCCCCCCCACAAAAAAAAAAAAGAGTTCATGGGGGAGAAATGGATTTTTAAGGTGGAACTGGGACTACTGAGTATTTATAAGGGGAAATGATGATATTGTATCCTTACCTGATACCATTAATACTCAATTTCATTTGGATTAAGTATCTATATGCAATTATTAAAAACATAATTAAAATATAATTGTTAGGTTTATGGGCTATTAAAGGGTTAATACGGCAGTTGCAAACTCCCTCGCCCTAAAGGGTCATAGGGCATCATAGGGCCAGTTGCTGATCTGCTGGTGCCTGGGAATCTCTCAAGGCCGGCGATAAGGAGTTCGCTTTGGCCATAAAGATTGTCCACCAGGTCTGGAAAGTAACAAGAACTGCACACCCCCATGCCCACAGACACCTCAAGGACAGCAGACTCATCACTAATTTCCCGCTTAGACAAAGACTTTGTTTCTGCGCCTGCTCTAAGAAACACCCTCCTCTTTTTTTCTTTCCCCTTCTCCTCCCAAATAAAACCTCCTTGTCCCATCTCTGGGGTGCGACTTCACTGGCCCACCTCTTGGACCTGTGGATCTCGCCCGGGAACTCTTCCCAAATAGGCCTTTTCCCTAACAGCTTGCTGTCCGTCATGTCTTTATGATTCTTACAATAATAAAGGAAAATATTTTCGTGACCTCACAGTTCAGAAAAAAAAAAAAAAGAAGAGGTGGCAAGAATACACAGAAGTAGTAGACAAAAGAACCTAATGACCTGGATAGCCACAATGGTGTGATCACTGACCCAGAGCCAGACATCCTGGAGTGTGAAGTCAAGTGGGCCTTAGGAAGCATCACTGCAAACAAGTGGAGATGATGGAATTCCAGCTGAATTATTTCACATCCTGAAAGATGACACTGTTAAAAGTGCTGCACTCAAATGCCAGCAAATTTGGAAAACTCAGGAATGGCCACAGGACTGGAAAAGGTCAGTTTTCATTCCAATCCCAAAGAAGGTTCGAATGACCGCACAATTGCACTCATTTCACATGCTAGCAAGGTCATGCTCAAAATTCTCCAAGCTAGGCTTCAATAGTACATGAACTTCTGAGAACTTCCAGATGTACAAGCTGGATTTAGAAAAGGCAGAGAAACCAGAGATCAAATTGCCAACATCATATTGGCAACATCAAGTTGGATCACAGAAAAAGCAAAAGAATTCCAGAAAAACATCTACTCCTGCTTCATTGACTATGCTAAAGCCTTTAACTGTGTGGATCACAACAAACTGTGGAAAATTGTTAAAGAGATGGGAATACCAGATCACCTTACCTGCCTCCTGCGAAACCTGTATGCAGGTCAAAGCAACAGTTCAACTGGACATGAAACAATGGACTAGTTCCAAATCAGGAAAGGAGTATGTCAAGACTGTATATTATCACCCAGTTTATTTAACTTATATGCAGAATACATCATGCAAAATGCCAGTCCGGATGAAGCACAAGTTGAAATCAAGATAGCGAGGAGAAATATCAATAACCTCAGATATGCAGATGACACCACGCATATGGCAAACAGCGAACAGGAACTAAGGAACCTCTTGATGTAGGTGAAAAAGGAGTAAGAAAGCTGGCTTAAAACTAAGCTTTCAAAAAAAGACCATGGCATCTGGTCACATCACTTTGTGGCAAACAGATGGGCAAACAATGGAAACAGTGACAGACTTTATTTTCTTGGGCTCCAAAATCACTGGAGGGTGACTGCAACCATGAAATTATGAAATAGAACATGGAAACAAACTGCATAAAAGATCATCCTATAGTCCAGCTGTGTTTAAACGTTTCTGCTCAATAGAATCATATCCGGCTTTCTGGTGAAAAGAGGCAGTACCCAGGCATTTGTAGTTTTCAAACAAATTCCAAGACAGATCTGATATGCCTCTGGATTTTCAAAAGTGATTGAAAGTTTTTCTATTAAATGATCGATTTTCTGATACAGAGTTCTATTATCTTCCTCTTGACTCAAGACCTTGAGTGTTTCCTCAGGTACTATAATTCACAGCCTAGGAGCCATGAAAACGTGCTTCCATCTGGTGGACATTCGCTGTAACTACAGTTTGACCACTGGGCTCACCTGCACCTGGAATTACCAAGGCTTGCGGTTATGTTAAGGAGAGCTGCCCTGAGGAAATATCCTGCAGTGGGTATTGCAGAAATAAATTCTACATACAGCTGACTTTCAGAAAGTTGACTTTGCGAAAGCCAACTGCCACCGGTAAGTTTTCCTTACATCCCTTCAGGAAAAACAGCAAACCCAGACCTCCCCCTCAAAACAAGATGCTCTGCATCCTTAACTGCTGTAGGAATGCTGATCAAAATGACAATGGGAAATCAAATCCGTCACAATGTTCAGCCTCACACAGCTACAAAGAATAAATGCAGGTGAGCACCTGGAGGAAAAAGAAAGCCCCGACCTTGTCTTTGGGGGAAAAAAAATTGGCAACAGTCAGTACAATGGACACTCAGAATGCCTGAAACAGCCCCCCAGTGGGGCTAATCCTGGATCAGCAATCCACACGTGGGTCTATATCCCAAGAAAACCATTGATCAAAGGAACCTGTACCCCAACCAACATGCACCACCAATTCCAATAACCAAGATAGACAATCGAAAACCAAAAAAAGAAGCATTCTTGATGTAGGTGAAAAAGGAGTAAGAAAGCTGGCTTAAAACTAAGCTTTCAAAAAAAGACCATGGCATCTGGTCACATCACTTTGTGGCAAACAGATGGGCAAACAATGGAAACAGTGACAGACTTTATTTTCTTGGGCTCCAAAATCACTGGAGGGTGACTGCAACCATGAAATTATGAAATAGAACATGGAAACAAACTGCATAAAAGATCATCCTATAGTCCAGCTGTGTTTAAACGTTTCTGCTCAATAGAATCATATCCGGCTTTCTGGTGAAAAGAGGCAGTACCCAGGCATTTGTAGTTTTCAAACAAATTCCAAGACAGATCTGATATGCCTCTGGATTTTCAAAAGTGATTGAAAGTTTTTCTATTAAATGATCGATTTTCTGATACAGAGTTCTATTATCTTCCTCTTGACTCAAGACCTTGAGTGTTTCCTCAGGTACTATAATTCACAGCCTAGGAGCCATGAAAACGTGCTTCCATCTGGTGGACATTCGCTGTAACTACAGTTTGACCACTGGGCTCACCTGCACCTGGAATTACCAAGGCTTGCGGTTATGTTAAGGAGAGCTGCCCTGAGGAAATATCCTGCAGTGGGTATTGCAGAAATAAATTCTACATACAGCTGACTTTCAGAAAGTTGACTTTGCGAAAGCCAACTGCCACCGGTAAGTTTTCCTTACATCCCTTCAGGAAAAACAGCAAACCCAGACCTCCCCCTCAAAACAAGATGCTCTGCATCCTTAACTGCTGTAGGAATGCTGATCAAAATGACAATGGGAAATCAAATCCGTCACAATGTTCAGCCTCACACAGCTACAAAGAATAAATGCAGGTGAGCACCTGGAGGAAAAAGAAAGCCCCGACCTTGTCTTTGGGGGAAAAAAAATTGGCAACAGTCAGTACAATGGACACTCAGAATGCCTGAAACAGCCCCCCAGTGGGGCTAATCCTGGATCAGCAATCCACACGTGGGTCTATATCCCAAGAAAACCATTGATCAAAGGAACCTGTACCCCAACCAACATGCACCACCAATTCCAATAACCAAGATAGACAATCGACAAAATCTCCAGAGAGCATATGAAGAAAGCATTTAGCAAACTCTCAACAGGTGATAAGCATTATGACTATTCCTTAAGTTTCTCATCTAAGTAGTATTAATCCAAGCTATGTAATGGACCCTAACATAAATAATACAAAATAAGTGTTTTCTTTTTTCCCATTTAACCTGCCATGTTTTCATCCCACTGAACTCTCAGTGCACTTCGTTAGGAACAGGAAGGCCACTGAGAGAAGCCAGGATGCTTTCAACCAAATTTTCCATCATCTGTCGTCTTGCTTGATGAGTTGCACTTCCAATGTGAGGTGTCAGAGTGACATTCTTCAACTCCAACAAAGGATGGTCTCTGAAATACAGATCAATTGAGGACAATTATTTAGTCATCTGGCTTCTTTAACTTCGTATTTTGTTTTCCCATCCCCACTCTGAAATGGGGAAGGCTGTGAGAAGCCTCATGGTGTGCTGAGACAAAACCTAGATGTACTCTAGATGACCACTGCTTTTCTAACCCTGGTTTGGGTGACCCTACATGTCTGGATGTAAAATACATATCCTAACTGCACACAGGTCATTGGTACAATTGTAGAACATGCATGATGGATGAACTGACACTGATCTGCAAGACAAGAAAGGGCCTTGGGGAGATAAGTGCTAACCTAGGCTTGATAGGACAAGGTGAATGCACCTTTAATGGGAATGGCATTCAGAGGGAAAGGATGTATTAACTAGGGTTAGCAGGTTAGAGGGAACTCCCTTCCAGGAAGAAGGCAAAGACTGGGAGACAGCCTAGAAAGATAAACAGGTTTTAGTGAAGTGGGTCAGGCAGACTCAAGCATAATGGATAATATTAGAACCCAGGATTGGAAAAGTGCTGTCACTTGGCCCAAAAAGGGCTCTTGACTGTTTTAATGCAGACAGAGGCCAAAGTAGCCATGTGGCAGAGATCCCCCACCATAGCTACGGCTCAAGGGACACACTCTTGGGAATCTTATGAGCCATCAAACCTATGGAAGTTCTCTGGAGGTACCTGTAATCTATGTCAATGCAGTGCGACTGCCCTCACCTCCAAGACTAACTGAAGTAAGATGCATCCTGTTGTACAGTTAGCAGAGATGGGAACTATTCTGAAAAAACGCTTGTCTTCCCCATATGAAGCAGGTGGGCCCTACTGTATTGGAAAACAGTCTCAGTACAAGGGTGTGAACTGAGATGGGGTGCCTGGCTTTATCCCAGCTAACTTGGCATCCAACGCCTCCTGATAATAATATCTGAATGTAGAGGCAAGAGACATTTGTGTTGAGAAGGCATGGCAAATACCTCTGCAATTTTTACTGACTTACGTAATAAAACTGCATTGTGCCATGGACATATATCATTATGCTGCAGCACTGGCATTGTTGGCAAGATTTAAGTACCTCATGAAAATAAGTCAGACTGATCCGACTTACACGGATTGTCAGTGGGATCTGATGGACACTGATCATCAATGGGAAATGACTGGCCTGAGGAATTACTGGATTAAGCTAAATATCAAATAATTTTATATAGCAAATAGTGTTACACAAGTTCACCATAACCAACAAATTGTGGTAAATGAAGGGGTTGAGGGGAATAAGTCATCAAACCAGTACAAAAATACAGTGAATGAGCTGTTTAAGTCTATCCCTGCCCCACCACGACTCCTTCAAATATTAGGCACAGTCATACTGATACTATCGCTCTCTCACAGATATTCTGTAAGAAATGCAGATACTCCAAAATTTTAATAGGCTTGATAGGACAAGGTGAATGCACCTTTAATGGGAATGGCATTCAGAGGAAAGGATGTATTAACTAGGGTTAGCAGGTTAGAGGGAACTCCCTTCCAGGAAGAAGGCAAAGACTGGGAGACAGCCTAGAAAGATAAACAGGTTTTAGTGAAGTGGGTCAGGCAGACTCAAGCATAATGGATAATATTAGAACCCAGGATTGGAAAAGTGCTGTCACTTGGCCCAAAAGGGCTCTTGACTGTTTTAATGCAGACAGAGGCCAAAGTAGCCATGTGGCAGAGATCCCCCACCATAGCTACGGCTCAAGGGACACACTCTTGGGAATCTTATGAGCCATCAAACCTATGGAAGTTCTCTGGAGGTACCTGTAATCTATGTCAATGCAGTGCGACTGCCCTCACCTCCAAGACTAACTGAAGTAAGATGCATCCTGTTGTACAGTTAGCAGAGATGGGAACTATTCTGAAAAAACGCTTGTCTTCCCCATATGAAGCAGGTGGGCCCTACTGTATTGGAAAACAGTCTCAGTACAAGGGTGTGAACTGAGATGGGGTGCCTGGCTTTATCCCAGCTAACTTGGCATCCAACGCCTCCTGATAATAATATCTGAATGTAGAGGCAAGAGACATTTGTGTTGAGAAGGCATGGCAAATACCTCTGCAATTTTTACTGACTTACGTAATAAAACTGCATTGTGCCATGGACATATATCATTATGCTGCAGCACTGGCATTGTTGGCAAGATTTAAGTACCTCATGAAAATAAGTCAGACTGATCCGACTTACACGGATTGTCAGTGGGATCTGATGGACACTGATCATCAATGGGAAATGACTGGCCTGAGGAATTACTGGATTAAGCTAAATATCAAATAATTTTATATAGCAAATAGTGTTACACAAGTTCACCATAACCAACAAATTGTGGTAAATGAAGGGGTTGAGGGGAATAAGTCATCAAACCAGTACAAAAATACAGTGAATGAGCTGTTTAAGTCTATCCCTGCCCCACCACGACTCCTTCAAATATTAGGCACAGTCATACTGATACTATCGCTCTCTCACAGATATTCTGTAAGAAATGCAGATACTCCAATAAATATCATTTTCTCCTGATAACCTAGGCCAAGGGCCAGGGGGTGACCTTTGTAATTAAGAATTAACTCAGCAGGCAAGTTTGGAGTTCTTCAATCCTGCATATTTCAAAGACAGGACTGGCCTTCGACTAGCCTCTGGGAGACAACCTCCGAGCCCTTGAGATATACTGTCTGTTAAGAGTGTCTGATACTTGGGGCCTTGAGCATAGCTGCTAGTGGTTTAATCTGTGATGAATGCCTGTTTTTGTTTGCCTAGGGCTCTTGCCCAATCTATATTAGTTTGACCTCTGCAGGGACTGGAGTCTAAGAAGTCAGTTCAGACAAGTGGGCACTCCATGCCTGCATAACTGACCCCTAATACGAAGGCTCACAGAGCTTCCCAGGATGGAAATACTTAATGTGTGTTGTCATGCATCACTGCTGGAGGTGAAGCATTGTCCATACAACTCTGCTGGGAGAACAACCAGATATTCAAGCCTGGGTCTCCTGGACTCCACTATAGAAATTTTCGGCCTTTGCTGATTTTAAACTATATCTTTTTACAGTAATAAACTGTAACTGTGAGTATAAAAGCTTCTTGGAGTTTTGCAAGTCTTTCTAGCAAATCATTAAGCCTAAAGGTGATCTTGGGGACTCTTGGCACTACTGGCAAATGAATCTTCTTAAAATAATTTGTAGTAAATCCTTTTGTAAAGTAAAGAATACTTATGTATTATGATTAACCCCAGATTTCCTACTTTTTACATTTTTTTCACAGTAAGCAGGACCAAAACGTCTCCCTGAAAAACAAAGATGAAAACTCATAGCAGGCTACAACAGCGGCTGTAGCATGACTTCTCAATTTTGGGTAAGTTGGCAACTGTCTAAAATGGTCATGCTTCTTTATTTATATTGAAATGATTTTTTGTTCTAGACTACTGGTTCTCTTACTTGGCCTTTACTCTCAAAAATTGAGAACCCCAAAGAACATGTATTTATGAAGGTTATGTCTATCAACACTTATTGTATTAGAAATTAAAACTGAAAACAATGTAATACAGTCATACAGAACCCCCCATCCATTAGCTGTCAGTGATGATATCATCACATGTCCTGAAGTCTCTGGGAAACCCCACTGTGCACTTGTGAGAAAACACAGGTGGAAATGAACAACTTCTTGTGACATCAGGAAAACAGTTCTGATGTGGAAACTCCTTTCTCCTAGAGAGAAGGCTGCCTGATTCATGAGTTCGTAAATAAAGTTCATTCGATCTTAAAAAGAAAAATAGCTTTGACTTCACAAACCCCTTGAAAGGGTCTCCAGACCACATTCTGGGCCTAGATGTCAGAAATTTTTGTTTGCCTAGGGCTCTTGCCCAATCTATATTAGTTTGACCTCTGCAGGGACTGGAGTCTAAGAAGTCAGTTCAGACAAGTGGGCACTCCATGCCTGCATAACTGACCCCTAATACGAAGGCTCACAGAGCTTCCCAGGATGGAAATACTTAATGTGTGTTGTCATGCATCACTGCTGGAGGTGAAGCATTGTCCATACAACTCTGCTGGGAGAACAACCAGATATTCAAGCCTGGGTCTCCTGGACTCCACTATAGAAATTTTCGGCCTTTGCTGATTTTAAACTATATCTTTTTACAGTAATAAACTGTAACTGTGAGTATAAAAGCTTCTTGGAGTTTTGCAAGTCTTTCTAGCAAATCATTAAGCCTAAAGGTGATCTTGGGGACTCTTGGCACTACTGGCAAATGAATCTTCTTAAAATAATTTGTAGTAAATCCTTTTGTAAAGTAAAGAATACTTATGTATTATGATTAACCCCAGATTTCCTACTTTTTACATTTTTTTCACAGTAAGCAGGACCAAAACGTCTCCCTGAAAAACAAAGATGAAAACTCATAGCAGGCTACAACAGCGGCTGTAGCATGACTTCTCAATTTTGGGTAAGTTGGCAACTGTCTAAAATGGTCATGCTTCTTTATTTATATTGAAATGATTTTTTGTTCTAGACTACTGGTTCTCTTACTTGGCCTTTACTCTCAAAAATTGAGAACCCCAAAGAACATGTATTTATGAAGGTTATGTCTATCAACACTTATTGTATTAGAAATTAAAACTGAAAACAATGTAATACAGTCATACAGAACCCCCCATCCATTAGCTGTCAGTGATGATATCATCACATGTCCTGAAGTCTCTGGGAAACCCCACTGTGCACTTGTGAGAAAACACAGGTGGAAATGAACAACTTCTTGTGACATCAGGAAAACAGTTCTGATGTGGAAACTCCTTTCTCCTAGAGAGAAGGCTGCCTGATTCATGAGTTCGTAAATAAAGTTCATTCGATCTTAAAAAGAAAAATAGCTTTGACTTCACAAACCCCTTGAAAGGGTCTCCAGACCACATTCTGAGAAGCTGTTTTCAATAAATTATTATTTTTTTCAGAATTGTCTTAATTTCTGTGGCCAATCTTGATAAACTTAGATACTGAATTTGGTTATAATCTCAAACATTCATCTGACAGTAATTTCCTTACTGGATGAAAATCAAAACAGCTGCTTTAACAAATGACAGCATCAAGACTCAAAATAAATAACCTAACACAGACTCCAGTTCCACTAGGCTAGATCACTGGGTCAAAACATACAGGCAAATGAAATTAAATGCAAATAAATGTAAAATTCCACCTACAAACTTAAAAAGAATTGAGAGAACAACAATTTCAACTTTAGCTGACTAAAAACTTAATGAGTTAAGGTGCAATGAGGCTTCGAGGAAACGTCCTGCTGACACAACCTCTGTGTCACTTTTCTGCAGTGGTCAGGCCACAACGTAAATACTACGTGCAATGTCTCAGCAGCATATTTTCAAAGGACTGGAAGGCAATAGTAATGACAAAGTATCTGGAAATGACATCATTTAGGCTACAATTGAAGGATATGAAGATATTTAGCCTCAAAAAAAAAAAGACTCAGGTGAAATGTGGTGGTTGTCTGAAGGTTTGTAAAGAGAAGAATCATCAAAGTTATCCTCTGGGGCTTCCCTGGTGGTCCAGTGGGTAAGGGCACCGCCTTGCAGTGCAAGGGGTGCCAGTTTGGTCGCTGGCCTGAGAAGATCCCATGTGCCGCAGAGCGGCTGGACCAATGTGTCCAACCACCGAGCCAGAGCTCTGTGGCGACAGAGGCCACTGCGATGGGAGGCCCACACAGGCCAAAAGAACAAAGATGGATGAAAATAGATAAATGAAAGACCAATAGAAGTGGCCAAAAAAAAAAAAGTTAGCCTCTGATGCTCCAGGGGCCAAACCAGGGTCGGGGGTAGAGGGAGGTCTGAGAAAGACTGTTCTGTGCTCTCCCCATCTGCGGGGCATGAGGCCCCACTGCCCTGAGCACCTTGTCTATGGAGGTGCTGAAGCAGAGGCCTGACCCACTGCAGAGACGGATAGGTCACCAGGGGCGTGCTCCAAGGTCAAGACCCTACATGATTACAACATGTGGCTCAACATGGCTACAAAAGCAGCAGCTGTCTGAGGCCTGTCCCACCTGGACGGAGAGAATGTAGATCTGTCCGGCTTCCTCACCTGGGCAGAGGCTCTGGGAATGTCACATCCAGCGCTGCTGCTTTAATGAGCCCGGTCTGAAGGGCTTCCACCAGGGCGTCTTGATCAACCAGCAGACCTGGGTGGATGAGACCCCTCATTTGTAGGCCCACCATTGGGCAGTGCCCGGTACTTCAAACATACAGGCAAATGAAATTAAATGCAAATAAATGTAAAATTCCACCTACAAACTTAAAAAGAATTGAGAGAACAACAATTTCAACTTTAGCTGACTAAAAACTTAATGAGTTAAGGTGCAATGAGGCTTCGAGGAAACGTCCTGCTGACACAACCTCTGTGTCACTTTTCTGCAGTGGTCAGGCCACAACGTAAATACTACGTGCAATGTCTCAGCAGCATATTTTCAAAGGACTGGAAGGCAATAGTAATGACAAAGTATCTGGAAATGACATCATTTAGGCTACAATTGAAGGATATGAAGATATTTAGCCTCAAAAAAAAAAAGACTCAGGTGAAATGTGGTGGTTGTCTGAAGGTTTGTAAAGAGAAGAATCATCAAAGTTATCCTCTGGGGCTTCCCTGGTGGTCCAGTGGGTAAGGGCACCGCCTTGCAGTGCAAGGGGTGCCAGTTTGGTCGCTGGCCTGAGAAGATCCCATGTGCCGCAGAGCGGCTGGACCAATGTGTCCAACCACCGAGCCAGAGCTCTGTGGCGACAGAGGCCACTGCGATGGGAGGCCCACACAGGCCAAAAGAACAAAGATGGATGAAAATAGATAAATGAAAGACCAATAGAAGTGGCCAAAAAAAAAAAAGTTAGCCTCTGATGCTCCAGGGGCCAAACCAGGGTCGGGGGTAGAGGGAGGTCTGAGAAAGACTGTTCTGTGCTCTCCCCATCTGCGGGGCATGAGGCCCCACTGCCCTGAGCACCTTGTCTATGGAGGTGCTGAAGCAGAGGCCTGACCCACTGCAGAGACGGATAGGTCACCAGGGGCGTGCTCCAAGGTCAAGACCCTACATGATTACAACATGTGGCTCAACATGGCTACAAAAGCAGCAGCTGTCTGAGGCCTGTCCCACCTGGACGGAGAGAATGTAGATCTGTCCGGCTTCCTCACCTGGGCAGAGGCTCTGGGAATGTCACATCCAGCGCTGCTGCTTTAATGAGCCCGGTCTGAAGGGCTTCCACCAGGGCGTCTTGATCAACCAGCAGACCTGGGTGGATGAGACCCCTCATTTGTAGGCCCACCATTGGGCAGTGCTCTCTGGTCACCTTCAAACACATCTTGATCTTGTCAGAGGTTGGACAAAAAGTACGTGAACTTCATTCTGCCAATCTGTTCTCAAACACCGAGAGCCTGCCACGTGCCAGGCAGTGCACTAAGCCCTTCAGATGCTGTCTTGCTGACTCCACTACACTTCGACTCATTATGCTCAGTCGAAGTCACACACTTCTAATACACCCACCCAGATCCAAGCCCAGGTCAGTCTGGCCCTGAGCCTGGGTCCTGGCACTTCACCAGACCACCTGCCCACCACTGGAGGGTTCCAGGAAACAGTCCCCAGACAACAGTTTTATATATGTATTAAAAAAGCAAGCAGCCGCAAACATGATCTAAACCTGTATTTCAGACACAAGATAGCAGGGCCTGCTTGAGGAGCAGCTGAGAAGGAGGCCCTTTCATTCCAGCAGAGACCTGCAAGTAGCCCCATTCCTGCTGGCGGGCTGAACTGCCCCACAGGTCAAGACACGGCGCCCAGCCTGCCCATGCTGCTGAGGGAGAAACCGAGTTCCAAGTCCTTTCCTGGGGTGTTTGCTTTTCCAGAATCTTTACTTTGTCACCAACCTCTGACATCACCAAAAGCACATAATGCACCGGAACTTTCTGCTCATCGACAGGGTATGAGTTTTCTAGACCTTCAAGCATACTGGCTTGGCCCTGTGGGGTCTCATGGCAAGCACTGTTTTCTGGGTTTTATTGATGAGAGACCCAGGTGGCTGCTGGTAGTGTCAGGTCTCACACGTCATCTAGTCTCTGACCCCCAAGCAGAGACGGATAGGTCCCCAGGGGCGTGCTCCAAGGGCAAGACCCTACATGATTACAACAGGTGGCTCGACATGGCTGCAAAAGCAGCAGCTGTCTGAGGCCTGTCCCACCTGGACGGTGAGAATGTAGATCTGTCCGGCTTCCTCACCTGGGCAGAGGCTCTGGGAATGTCACATCCAGCGCTGCTGCTTTAATGAGCCCGGTCTGAAGGGCTTCCACCAGGGCGTCTTGATCAACCAGCAGACCTGGGTGGATGAGACCCCTCATTTGTAGGCCCACCATTGGGCAGTGCTCTCTGGTCACCTTCAAACACATCTTGATCTTGTCAGAGGTTGGACAAAAAGTACGTGAACTTCATTCTGCCAATCTGTTCTCAAACACCGAGAGCCTGCCACGTGCCAGGCAGTGCACTAAGCCCTTCAGATGCTGTCTTGCTGACTCCACTACACTTCGACTCATTATGCTCAGTCGAAGTCACACACTTCTAATACACCCACCCAGATCCAAGCCCAGGTCAGTCTGGCCCTGAGCCTGGGTCCTGGCACTTCACCAGACCACCTGCCCACCACTGGAGGGTTCCAGGAAACAGTCCCCAGACAACAGTTTTATATATGTATTAAAAAAGCAAGCAGCCGCAAACATGATCTAAACCTGTATTTCAGACACAAGGTAGCAGGGCCTGCTTGAGGAGCAGCTGAGAAGGAGGCCCTTTCATTCCAGCAGAGACCTGCAAGTAGCCCCATTCCTGCTGGCGGGCTGAACTGCCCCACAGGTCAAGACACGGCGCCCAGCCTGCCCATGCTGCTGAGGGAGAAACCGAGTTCCAAGTCCTTTCCTGGGGTGTTTGCTTTTCCAGAATCTTTACTTTGTCACCAACCTCTGACATCACCAAAAGCACATAATGCACCGGAACTTTCTGCTCATCGACAGGGTATGAGTTTTCTAGACCTTCAAGCATACTGGCTTGGCCCTGTGGGGTCTCATGGCAAGCACTGTTTTCTGGGTTTTATTGATGAGAGACCCAGGTGGCTGCTGGTAGTGTCAGGTCTCACACGTCATCTAGTCTCTGACCCCCAAGGGGAAGTCGCCTGCATGTGTGAGGCCAGCACTGATCCTCACGTATGCTAGTGTCCCCAGCATCGGGGGCCCAGATTTTTCCTTTACAAATGCCCCAGAGAATTTAGTTACAACAGGACTTAGAGCCTCCTGTACACAGACACGCAAAGCTCTACACAAACATCAAACAGCTAAACTAGATGAGGCTCAGAAAAATTCATCCCATTAAATTTTGCTTGATACCATCTGGAAGGTCCACTACGCAGTGCGATGCCCACACTGGCATCTGAAACCCCCACAGAGGTTCAGTGTTCTCATTTTTTATGTTACTAATTTGAGGCTCCAAATGATTTGAAGACAAAAATCAGAAATATTTCTAAATATAAAGTAAAATCCCTTTGACTTACCACCCACCAGTCTAAGTGGATTTTTCAGACCATTCAGGGAAAAGGTTTGACAGGAAAGGCTGGGAGAGTGGCCAGGGCCAGGGTGGGGGTCCTCAGTCCACACACAGCAGTAGAGCAGGTACCTCTGCCAATGTTGATGAGGATGGCAGTGGGCTTCATCAGCCTCAGCTCCCGCTTCCCAATCAGGCCCTGGGTCTGGGGCATCAGGCTCACAGCCAGCATCACAAAGTCTGACTGCTGAAGCAGGTCATCTAGCTTCTCACAGTAAGTGGCCCCAACAGCTTCCTCCTCTTCCAATTTTCTATGAAGGCAACAAGGACGAAGACCATGTTCTCTGGTTAGAAATGTTATCAGTTTTCCCCAGGAAGGAGTTTCTGAAGGGGGCCATGGACTCACTCCATCCTCCACTGGGTCAGACCCCACATGGCTTCAGAGGTGGACCCTGAGACCAGGGCTCACTCATGGGAGCCCATGGGCGCTTCTGGGTGCTCTGAGCCCTATGTCTGTGGGGCTTCACACCAGCCTGCGAGCCTCCTGAGGTGAGGAGCTTCCCCTCACTCATCTTTGAGCCCCCAGAGCCGGGTACAAGCCGATGGTATCATATCAGACATGCTTTCAGTGATAGGAGGCATTACTGGATATGGGCAAAGATGTTAGAAATTCCAGAGAAAAACACTAAAACAGGAGAGGGTCTGGGAGTGTCACGTATTCAACAGAGAGCAAGGACCTAAGGGTCTGGTGCAGGAGCCTGTGTGCTCTGTATTGGGTGCAATCCTAGCTCCTGCTCTGGCCACCCCAGACAGCTGATTACTCAGCAGAAATTCCAAGCTCTGGGAGCTTACAGCATCCCTGGTAGCTACTCTTGCCCTTCAAATTGTGGAATACAAAACTATATGGATTCTTTCTACACACTTCCAGGAAGGGCCAGCCGCCATGAAGGCCCTGCCCGTATCATGTCTTGTCCTGAAAGAGCTCTGGCCTCTGCATTGGCCCTCACCACACTGTGCGCTGTGACAGCTACTGAAGCCTTGCCACTGTCCACTGTGCAAATAGGGTGACTGAGGAGGGGTGATCCTGATATAAAGTCTCCCAGCTCATCCTGCCTCTATGAATGGAAAGCTATTCCAGAGCAATGAAGCCACTGCAAGGCTCTGAACAGCACCCTCCTCTGGCTGGTGTGCAGACACGCCGATGTTTGAGAACAGCGAGGGTGCCCCCTGGGGGACATGGAATGCAGGTGAGAAAAGCTAGAGCGTAGGCAGGAGGCATCAGTGAAGTGATAGAGGTCTGAGACAGCATCAGAGGACTGGGTGTAGAGCTGAATGTTCCCGGCGGAGTATGAGGAAGAGGGTTTCAGACTGAACACTGCTGGGAGAAGCCTACGATTATGTGTTACATGTATTACAGTGTGGGCAGCATCTCCCACGATCAAAAAGAATCACTTTACAAATTTAAAAAAGCATAGCTGTTAAGTGAACCAAAATCTCTTTTTTCTGGTGATATTTTTTCAATGAAAAGATTACCTGCCACATTTCTAGATAACATAAAAATGTCACAATCCCTTCCTTGATCATCAATCCTGCTTTCTGAATAAAGAAAGAATAAAGGAATCATATGAAAAGTGGAGAAATAATACATTTAAGCCATATGGAAGGCAGTGATGAGGTAAGTTCTGCTCAGTTAATTTCAAGTCCATTTTCTGAATTTTACCTGCGCTTCCTATTGTGATAGAGAATCTTCATTTCAAATGCTCTGGCCCTTTGAGCAATCTTATAGCCAATGCTGCCCATGCCGATAATTCCCAGAGTGGCGCCTGTCACTTCTTGACCCATAGAGTTTGTAGGAAAGTTCTCTGTATGTGGTGAAACAGCCATCTGATGACCTGAATAAACAAGACGCAGAGTGCATAGTACGGACGGCTCGCACACAGAACCCCACGGCCTCACGGGACCTCCTGAAGGAGAGACGGGGCTGAAGGAAGCCCGAGGCAGACCTGGTGCTCTGGCACATTATCCAACAGCAAAGTGTGTGTGCAGCAAGAAGGACAGGGATGGACGGCAGTTGTTTCATCACACACCTGAGCTTCCTGACACGATGCTTTAAACCAGCAACTTCTTTCACATAAAGGCAGGATTTCTACTTAACATTTGTTGGCTTTGTCATGTCTGTGTGTCTGTATATTTGTGACTACACGTTATGTGTATGTGACTGTGCATGTGGGTTTACATGTGACTTGTGTGCGCGTGTGAACTGGCAGTCAGAAGGGAACCAGCCTAGTTCCTGCCTCCTCTCTCAAGCCCCTTCCTTCACCCAGAGCTCTACCAGGAGGACGGCCAAGGGCTGCACCGCCCTCCCGGACATGCTGAGAGATGTCCAGTGTGTGGAGAGGCGGGGGCCCACCTTTGTCCCAGGATAGCACGCTGACTGGCCAATGGGTCGCCCCAAGGGCACGCCCACAGTGGTGCTGAAATTATGTCACCCACACAAGTAGCCGTGCTGCACGGTGAGTGAAAGGTGCTGGAGGGAAAAGTGTATGGTTGCATGTGCGCAGGTGCTGAGCCTAGCCCTGAATAGGCCACAGCAACCAAGGGTGGCTCCCACCCTAGGCCACAAAGCCCTGGGCGCCATGTGGAGAGACTAGGGCTTCATCGGATGTGATATTAAATATCCAGCATCTAATCTGGAAAATCAGCATCTCTGGCTGTTCACCTTCCACGACTCTCCGAGCTGCAGCCAGCAGCAAGGCCATCCCTAGGTCTGCCGTGGGGCTTGAGACGGCATGTGGGGTGTTGGCCACCTTCACACCAAAGCTGGCGATAAGCCCCAGATCCAGGTGGTCCAGCCCTGCTCCCGCGCTGGCCACAATCTTCAAAGAGGGCAGGCTGTGCAGGAGCTCCTGGCTAATGGCTGGCCTTCCACCCCAGATGTACACGGCTTGGATCTTTGGACCCAGTTGAGCTTTATTTTCCAAAAATTCTTGCATGGTAATGAGATGAAAGTGTCTCTGCAGGTCTCCAGTATGATCGTCACATATACCATGTGGTCCTTCAAGTTCAGATACCAAAACTCCAGGTAAGTCCTCATCGCCCATGGCCTGCAGAAAGACAAATGCAATTTCTACTGTCAAGGAAGAGAGGCTTCATGAAAACAACCCATTTGCTTTTATACTACTCTTTAGATTTTATAAATTATAACAAGACTGGACTTATTTCCTGGATGAATTCTGTGAAGCCTGAAACACAACAGACCAGGACTCTGAAGGCACCAATGCCCCATCAGACCCACTTTCCTCCCTCTCTGACACAGGTCCTTATTTCTGCCCTTTGGCCATAGCAGCAGCCTCCAGGCTTCTCTCAGATGACCCCTCCTGATGACACGCCTTTGTGCAATCCCCATCCTGGAGTGTGCTTCTCGTGAAGAGAAGGCAGCAGAAGCTGAGGGTGCGGGTCTGGCCTCTGCTCTCTCCAGCTCCCTGCCCTCCCGGGAGAAACCAAGGCCAGGCTGGGAGGCAGCCCTGTGCTGAGGCCCAAGTGTGTGAGAGATAGAACTTAAGAGGCCAGCCAACAGCCTGGAGAGGCTTCGGGATGACTGCAGTCCCGGCCAATGCCCTAATGTTTCCCGAGAGCCCCTAAGCCAGAAGCACCCACGTAAGCCACTCCTGGATGCCTGACCTATAGACACAGCTGGTAACAAAGGTCTCCTTTTGTCAGCCATTTAATGTAGGATAATTTGTTAAGTATGCAGTAATAAACTAACCAATAAATCATATTTTTTTTTTACTGTGAAAGATACTCATTACTGTCTGTAAAAAAATTAAGTAATATTTTATGTTCCTGTTCCTAATTTAAAATAAGATATTTTTAACATTTTACAGTTTTCTTCAAAAATGAAAACCAGTTGCCTTCAAGAGCTGAGGCTAATCAACGCATTTTATCTTTGGGTCACAAACTTAGCCAAAAATGTTAAAAGCTTGTTCAAAGTTCAGAGTGTAATTGGCTAGAGAAAACAACCTGGGGCTTCCTTGGTGGTCCAGTGGGTAAGGACACTGCCTTGCAGTGCAAGGGGCACCGGTTTGATCCTGGCCTGGGAAGATCCCACGTGCCGCGGAGCGGCTGGACCGATGTGTCCAACTACCAAACCAGCGTTCTGGAGCACGTGTGCCCAGAGCCAGTGCTCTGCAACAACAGAGGCCACTGCGATAGGAGGCCCACATAGGCCAAAAGAACAAAGATGGATGAAAATAAATAAATGAAAGACCAATAGAAGTGGCCAAAAAAAGAAAAAGTTACATGTTGATGGCACAAGCAAAAATTAAAAAAAAAAGAAAACAACCTGTGTTTACTCCTTAGACTCTGGGGTAAAAGACTAAAAGAGCTTCAAGATTCAAGATAAGACTTTTATTTTTACAGAAAACATGTTCAATTCTTGACTGTTTCAAGTTCCTTATGGAGCAATGATATACATCCACCACGCCGTTACTGTTGGTGTGCCCAGTGCCTTGGGTGGTGAAGACCGAAGATCATCCAAGTGCCTCGTGGCCACTCCAGAGGTGGAGAGGGAGACAGAGTATAAGTCGGAAGAGGTGGCTGCAGCAGGCATGAGGGCACTGGGCAGATCAAAAGCATACCGTCCCTAGGCACTGTCTCTTCTTCTGTAACTCCGTTCATAAGCACAAGCCTCTGAACATTTCCACTCACAGCCAGGAGTCCAGCAACGCAGCATGAGACAGGAAGTGGGACCTGCCATCAACAAGTTCCTGAGAAGGGAGCACAAGCCCTCTCTGCTATAGACACAGCTGGTAACAAAGGTCTCCTTTGTCAGCCATTTAATGTAGGATAATTTGTTAAGTATGCAGTTAAACTAACCAATAAATCATATTTTTTTTTTACTGTGAAAGATACTCATTACTGTCTGTAAAAAAATTAAGTAATATTTTATGTTCCTGTTCCTAATTTAAAATAAGATATTTTTAACATTTTACAGTTTTCTTCAAAAATGAAAACCAGTTGCCTTCAAGAGCTGAGGCTAATCAACGCATTTTATCTTTGGGTCACAAACTTAGCCAAAAATGTTAAAAGCTTGTTCAAAGTTCAGAGTGTAATTGGCTAGAGAAAACAACCTGGGGCTTCCTTGGTGGTCCAGTGGGTAAGGACACTGCCTTGCAGTGCAAGGGGCACCGGTTTGATCCTGGCCTGGGAAGATCCCACGTGCCGCGGAGCGGCTGGACCGATGTGTCCAACTACCAAACCAGCGTTCTGGAGCACGTGTGCCCAGAGCCAGTGCTCTGCAACAACAGAGGCCACTGCGATAGGAGGCCCACATAGGCCAAAAGAACAAAGATGGATGAAAATAAATAAATGAAAGACCAATAGAAGTGGCCAAAAAAAGAAAAAGTTACATGTTGATGGCACAAGCAAAAATTAAAAAAAAAAGAAAACAACCTGTGTTTACTCCTTAGACTCTGGGGTAAAAGACTAAAAGAGCTTCAAGATTCAAGATAAGACTTTTATTTTTACAGAAAACATGTTCAATTCTTGACTGTTTCAAGTTCCTTATGGAGCAATGATATACATCCACCACGCCGTTACTGTTGGTGTGCCCAGTGCCTTGGGTGGTGAAGACCGAAGATCATCCAAGTGCCTCGTGGCCACTCCAGAGGTGGAGAGGGAGACAGAGTATAAGTCGGAAGAGGTGGCTGCAGCAGGCATGAGGGCACTGGGCAGATCAAAAGCATACCGTCCCTAGGCACTGTCTCTTCTTCTGTAACTCCGTTCATAAGCACAAGCCTCTGAACATTTCCACTCACAGCCAGGAGTCCAGCAACGCAGCATGAGACAGGAAGTGGGACCTGCCATCAACAAGTTCCTGAGAAGGGAGCACAAGCCCTCTCTGCTGCTGATCCCTGTACTCAGAGGGGCAGGCAGGGTTCAGAGAGAGAACTTTGGCCCCGATCAAAGGTCCCCCAGGCTTCCTGAGTTATTGGTGAAACTGAAGCGCTATGAACAGGCAGTGTTTCACTGCTGTGCCCTGAGACCACATCTCAGTCTCCTCCCCTAGCTTCTGGACAGAGAGAGAGCTAAGTGGCCATGCCTCTGGCAGGCGAACTGATAGGACAGTTGGTTGGGAACATTCTGACAAAAAAGGAACTCGCCACAAAGAAGGTGTATATTGTTAGGCACCAGCATTTTCTCCAATTCAAAGGATAAACCCATGTGTGAAATTTCGAAAAATAAAATATTTTACAGCTTTGTATTTTGTTAATAGAGTGACAGTTCAGACGTACATTTTCTAGCTGCTATGGGTACGCTCTTTGTGCTGTTTAATTTGAACTGCTAACACAGATTTTAAATGGGTTATTTTCTCCTTGCAAAATGATTGCTCAACTAAAAAATAAATGACTATGCATTACCTTTGTTGAAATTGCCTTCAACAGACCCAAGGCTCTAAATTCAGGATTTTCTTTTAAAGTCCCTTTAAAATTAGACCCAGACAACGACCTGGAGGGGTGGGATGTGGGGGGACTGGGGGGGGGAGGGGACCAGGGATATGCATATGACTGATCTGGGAACATGTCTGTGAACAACAAAACTGTAAAAATTTTAAAAAGAAAATTAAAAAAAGAGAGGAAAAAAAAATTGAGACCCCAAAAGAAAAATTAAGTAGAACGAACTTCCAACCTCTTCTTTCAAGGCAAAATAAGACCAGTGCATGCATGGCACTCATGAGAGGGAAGTGCAGAGGGAAGCATGTGACCAGGGACCTTGGCTGACCAGCTGGACTGTCCGCCCAGAGAAGGGTGGGGCAGGGGAGCACAGGCACAGAGAGAGCGACTTCAGTTCACAGAGGGACAAGGATGGGGACAGGCAAGGGGAAGGGGCATACAGAAGATATGTTTAACTTAAAAAGCAAAAATGAAAATAAAAACCAACTGCAACCAATAAAAATACGTTTTAGTTTTGGGGACAGAGAGAAGGAAACAAAGATGGGATAAGGGAAAGAAAGAGCACAAAGCAGGACCAAGGGTGCTGGGTTCAGGCTGCTCTGACTGGCTGTGCTTCTCTATGAAACTCCCTCTTCTCCAACGTAATGTGAGGGGAACAGACTGCATTGCATGGTGGCCTGGGCAGTGAAAGAGACCATTCAGAGCCCGGAGAATCAAGTGCAAGCTTTCAATGAATGGGAGTTACTAATGTTTAAATCCGAACAATTTAGATATTTACCCAAGTGTCTAGAAACAAACTTACACCAAAGAGGGAGACTGAATTCATAAAACACAGTAAAATCTTAAAAGTTTTCTTAACACCCTATCTCCTCATGAAACAGCCCTTAGTATTTGAGAGAAGAGTCCAGTGCCCTTCCATCATCTCCACGGCCCCAACAGGCCAGACGCACATCAAACTGGTGCCGACTGACTGTCCCCTTCTCTGTCTGCCACCCTGTCCTCTGACCCTCTCCAGTCCCTTCCAAAGTCAACCCTCATCTCACCTACGGAGCTGCTCTCTGCCTCCCCATGGGTATAAAATCACAGTTGTTTGCTTTCTGTCCTCTGCACACCCATGGCCCAGATTCTGCACCAATGGGGTTCAGAAAACAGCTTGGAAAAAAGAGAATTCTCTGTATAGTGGGGGTAGGTGACACCACAGTTAGCTCCTGTGCTTTGTTAATCATCCTTAGGATGATATTCTGGGTTTGCTGCAAAATGACCTATTCACGCATGACTAGAGACTAGATAAAGGGAAAGATTAAGATACACCAAAGGGCATATCCTTGAGGGTGTGCTTGCCATTTCTGACTTAATGAATACGACACTGCTTACACCTTTTACGTGAGATTTCTCCAGTTACCAGGTATCAACAAAACCAGTGTTACTTAAAACAAATACTGTCACAATATATCTCAGCAAAACAGTTGCTACCTTCCCAAGAAATGGCTTGCCAGGGCTTGCTATGTATCAGAGGAAAGAAAGACAAGATTGAAAAACTTGATTAACGTAAGGGAGTAAACTATAAAATCTGATGTGGGTACCTTAATCTTACTCATTTAAAGCTAATCTGCCGGGCTTCCCTGGTGGTCCAGTGGGTACGGACACCGCCTAGCAGTGCAAGGGGCGCTGGTTCGATCCCTGGCCTGGGAAGATCCCACGTGCCGCAGAGAGGCTGGACCATGAACTTTTAATGTGAGGGGAACAGACTGCATTGCATGGTGGCCTGGGCAGTGAAAGAGACCATTCAGAGCCCGGAGAATCAAGTGCAAGCTTTCAATGAATGGGAGTTACTAATGTTTAAATCCGAACAATTTAGATATTTACCCAAGTGTCTAGAAACAAACTTACACCAAAGAGGGAGACTG
This sequence comes from Tragulus kanchil, assembly GCA_022376925.1. NCBI lineage: Eukaryota > Metazoa > Chordata > Mammalia > Artiodactyla > Tragulidae > Tragulus > Tragulus kanchil. The sequence continues at coordinate 170,660,133 of JAIOJX010000003.1, read as the reverse complement.
AATTCATAAAACACAGTAAAATCTTAAAAGTTTTCTTAACACCCTATCTCCTCATGAAACAGCCCTTAGTATTTGAGAGAAGAGTCCAGTGCCCTTCCATCATCTCCACGGCCCCAACAGGCCAGACGCACATCAAACTGGTGCCGACTGACTGTCCCCTTCTCTGTCTGCCACCCTGTCCTCTGACCCTCTCCAGTCCCTTCCAAAGTCAACCCTCATCTCACCTACGGAGCTGCTCTCTGCCTCCCCATGGGTATAAAATCACAGTTGTTTGCTTTCTGTCCTCTGCACACCCATGGCCCAGATTCTGCACCAATGGGGTTCAGAAAACAGCTTGGAAAAAAGAGAATTCTCTGTATAGTGGGGGTAGGTGACACCACAGTTAGCTCCTGTGCTTTGTTAATCATCCTTAGGATGATATTCTGGGTTTGCTGCAAAATGACCTATTCACGCATGACTAGAGACTAGATAAAGGGAAAGATTAAGATACACCAAAGGGCATATCCTTGAGGGTGTGCTTGCCATTTCTGACTTAATGAATACGACACTGCTTACACCTTTTACGTGAGATTTCTCCAGTTACCAGGTATCAACAAAACCAGTGTTACTTAAAACAAATACTGTCACAATATATCTCAGCAAAACAGTTGCTACCTTCCCAAGAAATGGCTTGCCAGGGCTTGCTATGTATCAGAGGAAAGAAAGACAAGATTGAAAAACTTGATTAACGTAAGGGAGTAAACTATAAAATCTGATGTGGGTACCTTAATCTTACTCATTTAAAGCTAATCTGCCGGGCTTCCCTGGTGGTCCAGTGGAGTACGGACACCGCCTTGCAGTGTAAGGCGCTGGTTCGATCCCTGGCCTGGGAAGATCCTACGTGCCGCAGAGAGGCTGGACCAATGTGTCCAACTACCGAGCCGGAGCTCTGCAGCAGGAGGGGCCATTGCGACGGGAGGCCCACGCAGGCCGGAGAACAAAGATGGATGAAAATAAATAAACGAAAGACCAATATAAGTGGCCAAAAAAAAAAAGCTAATCTGCCGCTGCCTAGAACTTAGAAAAAAGTACGTACCTGTCCAAAAAACAACCTTTAGATTCTGGCAGCCTCTGAAGCCGCCTTAAGTTTTCTCTCAAATAAGGGAAATATAAATAACAATGTAGGAATTTCCTTATTAAATTCTTCAGGATTGTGCCCTGCGGGCCCAGAAGGGATGCTGCCTACCTGCACCAGGTGAAATACAAGGTCAGTCATATCTCTGCGGCAGAGATTGGTCCAGTCTCCTGCTCACACTGCCCGTTTACCTTTTAAAAAGACGCTAGATTTAGTTGTTGCTCCTGACGAACCAACCTTCCACACAAGACCTGGACTGTGCAGGCTCGAGGTCAAAGAGCACTGTGTCCCTGCCACAGGCTCTGCCCAGCCCCTGGAGCCAGCCCCGTCACGCCCCACAGCCTGGAGACCGCACCGCCCTAAGTCCAGTGGCCAAGGTCAAGGCCACACCCCAAACCCCATTAGACTTAATACATTTCTTTTAAAATGCAAATCCTTCTATAAGAGTAATAATATGGCTCTCCAGGGACTTTTCTTTTATTAGTAACAATTAGTTCCATCAAATTGCCTTGTTCTCAACTCAAGCCAGGTGCTCCACAGGAATGGGGAGATACACCAAAGGGCATATCCTTGAGGGTGTGCTTGCCATTTCTGACTTAATGAATACAAACCTTTTACGTGAGATTTCTCCAGTTACCAGGTATCAACAAAACCAGTGTTACTTAAAACAAATACTGTCACAATATATCTCAGCAAAACAGTTGCTACCTTCCCAAGAAATGGCTTGCCAGGGCTTGCTATGTATCAGAGGAAAGAAAGACAAGATTGAAAAACTTGATTAACGTAAGGGAGTAAACTATAAAATCTGATGTGGGTACCTTAATCTTACTCATTTAAAGCTAATCTGCCGGGCTTCCCTGGTGGTCCAGTGGGTACGGACACCGCCTTGCAGTGTAAGGGGCGCTGGTTCGATCCCTGGCCTGGGAAGATCCTACGTGCCGCAGAGAGGCTGGACCAATGTGTCCAACTACCGAGCCGGAGCTCTGCAGCAGGAGGGGCCATTGCGACGGGAGGCCCACGCAGGCCGGAGAACAAAGATGGATGAAAATAAATAAACGAAAGACCAATATAAGTGGCCAAAAAAAAAAAGCTAATCTGCCGCTGCCTAGAACTTAGAAAAAAGTACGTACCTGTCCAAAAAACAACCTTTAGATTCTGGCAGCCTCTGAAGCCGCCTTAAGTTTTCTCTCAAATAAGGGAAATATAAATAACAATGTAGGAATTTCCTTATTAAATTCTTCAGGATTGTGCCCTGCGGGCCCAGAAGGGATGCTGCCTACCTGCACCAGGTGAAATACAAGGTCAGTCATATCTCTGCGGCAGAGATTGGTCCAGTCTCCTGCTCACACTGCCCGTTTACCTTTTAAAAAGACGCTAGATTTAGTTGTTGCTCCTGACGAACCAACCTTCCACACAAGACCTGGACTGTGCAGGCTCGAGGTCAAAGAGCACTGTGTCCCTGCCACAGGCTCTGCCCAGCCCCTGGAGCCAGCCCCGTCACGCCCCACAGCCTGGAGACCGCACCGCCCTAAGTCCAGTGGCCAAGGTCAAGGCCACACCCCAAACCCCATTAGACTTAATACATTTCTTTTAAAAATGCAAATCCTTCTATAAGAGTAATAATATGGCTCTCCAGGGACTTTTTCTTTTATTAGTAACAATTAGTTCCATCAAATTGCCTTGTTCTCAACTCAAGCCAGGTGCTCCACAGGAATGGGGCTCTGTCTGGACGTGTGTGTCCCTTCCCAGTTAAGCAACACAGGAACATTTTCTCCCACTAAACATGTCTCGCCCTTACTTGAGAATCATAGACTACGTTATTTAATGCTTATGTTTAGTCATTTTTAAAATGAAGAATTCAGTTTCTAAAGATAAAATGTAATTCAAGAAGTTTGATTAATTCAAAGATGATTTAGACTTTTTCCATTGTGTTAATGATAAGATGCTTTCAGAGGAAGAAGAAGGAGAAATGGGGAGCCTTGGTCAAATAATCGATTTTTCTTGCTTGGCCTGGTAACTTTTCAACTCACTCTATGAGACCACTATTACCAAAATGAGACAAAATTACCACAAGAAAACTACAGACCAAGATCCCTTGTGAGTTATAGATACAATCTTCAATAAAGCACTAGCAATCCAAATTCAGCAACATACTTTGAAAAATTACTGTGACCAAATAGGATTTATCCTAGGAACGCAAGGTGGGTTTAACATACAAAAATGAATGTAGGGCTTCCCCTGGTGGTCCAGTGGGTAAGGACACCGCCTTGCAGTGCAAGGGGCGCTGGTTCGATCCCTGGCCTGGGAAGATCCCACGTGCCGCGGAGCGGCTGGACCCATGTGTCCAATTACCGAGCCGGAGCTCTGGAGCGCATGCGCCCACAGCCGGTGCTCTGCGACAACAGAGGCCACTGCGATGCGAGGCCCACAGGAGCCAAAGAACAAAGACTGATGAAAACAGAGAAATGAAAAGATCAACAGAAGTGGCCCGCCCGCTCCCCCCCCCCCCCCAACCCAAACCCCCCCCAAAAAAAAAAAAAAAAAAAAATTAAAAAAAAAAAAAATGAATGTAATAAATACACCATGTTAACAGAGTAAAGGACAAAACTCATGATCATCTCAGTAGATGAATTAGAAAAAGCATCTGACAAAACCTAACAACATTTTGTGATTAAAACAAACACAGCTTCCCTGACAGCCCAGAGATTAAGAATCTGCCTTGCAATGCAAGGGACACCAGTTAGAATCCTGGTCTGGTCTTGGAAGATCCCACCCACATGTCACAGGGAACAAGGCCCATGTGCCACAACTACTGAAGCCTGGTGCTCCACAGGAATGGGGCTCTGTCTGGACGTGTGTGTCCCTTCCCAGTTAAGCAACACAGGAACATTTTCTCCCACTAAACATGTCTCGCCCTTACTTGAGAATCATAGACTACGTTATTTAATGCTTATGTTTAGTCATTTTTAAAATGAAGAATTCAGTTTCTAAAGATAAAATGTAATTCAAGAAGTTTGATTAATTCAAAGATGATTTAGACTTTTTCCATTGTGTTAATGATAAGATGCTTTCAGAGGAAGAAGAAGGAGAAATGGGGAGCCTTGGTCAAATAATCGATTTTTCTTGCTTGGCCTGGTAACTTTTCAACTCACTCTATGAGACCACTATTACCAAAATGAGACAAAATTACCACAAGAAAACTACAGACCAAGATCCCTTGTGAGTTATAGATACAATCTTCAATAAAGCACTAGCAATCCAAATTCAGCAACATACTTTGAAAAATTACTGTGACCAAATAGGATTTATCCTAGGAACGCAAGGTGGGTTTAACATACAAAAATGAATGTAGGGCTTCCCCTGGTGGTCCAGTGGGTAAGGACACCGCCTTGCAGTGCAAGGGGCGCTGGTTCGATCCCTGGCCTGGGAAGATCCCACGTGCCGCGGAGCGGCTGGACCCATGTGTCCAATTACCGAGCCGGAGCTCTGGAGCGCATGCGCCCACAGCCGGTGCTCTGCGACAACAGAGGCCACTGCGATGCGAGGCCCACAGGAGCCAAAGAACAAAGACTGATGAAAACAGAGAAATGAAAAGATCAACAGAAGTGGCCCGCCCGCTCCCCTCCCTCCCCAACCCAACCCCCGCCCAAAACAAATAAATAAATAAATCTTAAAAAAAAAAAAAATGAATGTAATAAATACACCATGTTAACAGAGTAAAGGACAAAACTCATGATCATCTCAGTAGATGAATTAGAAAAAGCATCTGACAAAACCTAACAACATTTTGTGATTAAAACAAACACAGCTTCCCTGACAGCCCAGAGATTAAGAATCTGCCTTGCAATGCAAGGGACACCAGTTAGAATCCTGGTCTGGTCTTGGAAGATCCCACCCACATGTCACAGGGAACAAGGCCCATGTGCCACAACTACTGAAGCCTGTGCACCTATGCTCCACAACAAGAGAAGCCATAACAACTAGAAGCCCATGCATTGCAACTACAGAGTAGCCCCCATTCGCTGCAATCACAGAAAGCCTGCTGCAATGCAACTAGAGTAGCCCCTGCTCGCCACAACCAGAGAAAAGCCTGCACAGCAATGAAGACCCAGCACAGCCAAATAAATAAATAATTTTTAAAAAGATACATAAATTACTAGAAATGTAATGTGCAACACGATTAACATAATGAACACAGCTATAAATTATTTATGAAGTTTGTTGAGTGTAAATCCTAAGAGTTCGCATCACAGAAGGAACATTTTTTTCTTTTCTTTTTATCTATATGAGATAATGGATGCTCATTAAGCTTACTGTGATAATCATTTTCATGATGTACATAAGTCAGTCATTATGCTGTACACTATAAGCTTATACAGTGCTGTACGTCAATTATATCTCAATAAAACTGGAAGAAATAAATGAGTAAAACCAAATGAGAAAATTTGTTTAACATTAGACACTGATTATGAATAATCAGAAAATATTTAAAATAACAATTCCATTTAAATAGCATCAAAAGGAATAAAATATTTAGGAATAAAACTAAAAATTGGAAGACTTACTATTGGTAAGAGGGCAATATCCCCTAAATTCATGCACAGATTCAACAAAATTCCTAGCAAAACCCCAGGTGAATTTTGTCTTTTGGCAGAAATTGACAAACTAATCCTAAATATTATATGGAAATGCAAGGGACAGAATGCCAAACCAATTCTGACAGGGAACAAGTAGAACTAACACTTCCTGATTTCAAAACTTATTACAAAGCTATGCTAGTCAAGACAGTGTGGTACTGACATATGGTTAGACTTACAGATCAATGGAATAGGATTGAGACTACAGAAAGAAATCCTTATATTTAAAGTCAACTGATTTTCAATAAGGACGCCAAGACGACTTGGTAGGGGAAAGTAAAATCTTTCCAATAAATGGTTCTGGGGCACCTGGATATCTACATACAAAAGAATAGAGTTGCTAATACCTGGTCCGGGAACAAAGATCCCACAAGGCAGGGTGAAAACGAAACAAAAAACCCAAAGAATAAAGTTGGACCCCTACTTAACATACACAAAAATTTATTCAAAATGATCACAGACCTAAAAGTAAGAGCCAAAACTGTAAACCTCTTAGAAGAAAGAGGAGTAAATACTACTGATCTTGAGTTAGACAATAGTTTCTTAGATATGACACTCAAAAACGCAAGTAACCAAGGGAAAAAACAGATCCACTGGACTTAATCAAAATTTAAAAGTTCTACATCGCAAATGCAACCAATAAAAAGTGAAAATTCAATCCACGAAATGGGAGGTAATATTTTCATATCATATATCTGATGAGAGATTTCTATTTCAAAAAATTTAACATAAAAAAACTTTTAGTGGCCAAAAAATTTCAATAATAAAAGATGCATCCATGATGTACATAAGTCAGTCATTATGCTGTACACTATAAGCTTATACAGTGCTGTACGTCAATTATATCTCAATAAAACTGGAAGAAATAAATGAGTAAAACCAAATGAGAAAATTTGTTTAACATTAGACACTGATTATGAATAATCAGAAAATATTTAAAATAACAATTCCATTTAAATAGCATCAAAAGGAATAAAATATTTAGGAATAAAACTAAAAATTGGAAGACTTACTATTGGTAAGAGGGCAATATCCCCTAAATTCATGCACAGATTCAACAAAATTCCTAGCAAAACCCCAGGTGAATTTTGTCTTTTGGCAGAAATTGACAAACTAATCCTAAATATTATATGGAAATGCAAGGGACAGAATGCCAAACCAATTCTGACAGGGAACAAGTAGAACTAACACTTCCTGATTTCAAAACTTATTACAAAGCTATGCTAGTCAAGACAGTGTGGTACTGACATATGGTTAGACTTACAGATCAATGGAATAGGATTGAGACTACAGAAAGAAATCCTTATATTTAAAGTCAACTGATTTTCAATAAGGACGCCAAGACGACTTGGTAGGGGAAAGTAAAATCTTTCCAATAAATGGTTCTGGGGCACCTGGATATCTACATACAAAAGAATAGAGTTGCTAATACCTGGTCCGGGAACAAAGATCCCACAAGGCAGGGTGAAAACGAAACAAAAAACCCAAAGAATAAAGTTGGACCCCTACTTAACATACACAAAAATTTATTCAAAATGATCACAGACCTAAAAGTAAGAGCCAAAACTGTAAACCTCTTAGAAGAAAGAGGAGTAAATACTACTGATCTTGAGTTAGACAATAGTTTCTTAGATATGACACTCAAAAACGCAAGTAACCAAGGGAAAAAACAGATCCACTGGACTTAATCAAAATTTAAAAGTTCTACATCGCAAATGCAACCAATAAAAAGTGAAAATTCAATCCACGAAATGGGAGGTAATATTTTCATATCATATATCTGATGAGAGATTTCTATTCAGAATACATAAAGAACTTTTACAATTCAATAATAAAAAGACTGATCCATTTTTTAGTGGCCAAAGGAGATGAATAGACATTTCTCCAAATGGCCAGAAAGTACATTAAAAGATGCTCTGTTGTCACTAACCATTAGGGAAATGAAAGTCAAAACCACAGTAAGACATCACAATTATCAAGATATCATTCTAAAAAAAGAGAAACAAAAACACACAAATAACAAAAGTAGACAGGGATGTGGAGAAATCCAATCTCATCACATTGCTGTTGGGAATGTAAAATGGTATAGCCACTTGTGAAAAGAGTCTGGCAATTTCTTAACATTGAGTATTTATAGTATGATTCAGCTAACCGACTTGTATATACCCAAGAGAAATGAAGACTCAGGGCTTCCTTGGCGGCTCAGTGGTGAAGAGCTCGCCTGCCAATACAGGAGACACAGATTCGACTCCTGATCCGGGAAGATCCCACGTGCTGCGGAGCAACTAAGCCCGTGAGCCACAACTGTTGGGCCCGTGCTCTAGAGCCTCGGAGTTGCAACTATTGAGCCCACGTGCTGAAACTACTGAAGCCCGTGAGCCCTAGAGCCCGAGTTCCACAAGTTACCGCAACAAGAAGCCTGCTCACCTCAACGAGAGTCGCCCCCACTCCCTGCAACTAGAGAAGAGCCTGCAGCAGCAGTGAAAAACCTCAATAGCCATAAATAAATAAAACAAAAAAAGAAATGCAGACTTAAATCCATAGAAAAACCTGCACACAAATGTTCACAGAAGCATTATTCATAAGAGCCAAAAACTGGAAACAACTTTAATATCAATTAACTGATGGACAGATAAGATACAGTGTATCTAAACAACAGAATATTAATCAGCAACAAAAAGTACTAAGCACAGCTGATCTTCAATGATGATTCTCTGTGAAGTAAAAAATCCACGCACCACCATATCGTTGGCCGTTTACATTCCTATTTCCCATCTGCAGATTTAAGCAACTACTGATCTTGAGTTAGACAATAGTTTCTTAGATATGACACTCAAAAACGCAAGTAACCAAGGGAAAAAACAGATCCACTGGACTTAATCAAAATTTAAAAGTTCTACATCGCAAATGCAACCAATAAAAAGTGAAAATTCAATCCACGAAATGGGAGGTAATATTTTCATATCATATATCTGATGAGAGATTTCTATTCAGAATACATAAAGAACTTTTACAATTCAATAATAAAAAGACTGATCCATTTTTTAGTGGCCAAAGGAGATGAATAGACATTTCTCCAAATGGCCAGAAAGTACATTAAAAGATGCTCTGTTGTCACTAACCATTAGGGAAATGAAAGTCAAAACCACAGTAAGACATCACAATTATCAAGATATCATTCTAAAAAAAGAGAAACAAAAACACACAAATAACAAAAGTAGACAGGGATGTGGAGAAATCCAATCTCATCACATTGCTGTTGGGAATGTAAAATGGTATAGCCACTTGTGAAAAGAGTCTGGCAATTTCTTAACATTGAGTATTTATAGTATGATTCAGCTAACCGACTTGTATATACCCAAGAGAAATGAAGACTCAGGGCTTCCTTGGCGGCTCAGTGGTGAAGAGCTCGCCTGCCAATACAGGAGACACAGATTCGACTCCTGATCCGGGAAGATCCCACGTGCTGCGGAGCAACTAAGCCCGTGAGCCACAACTGTTGGGCCCGTGCTCTAGAGCCTCGGAGTTGCAACTATTGAGCCCACGTGCTGAAACTACTGAAGCCCGTGAGCCCTAGAGCCCGAGTTCCACAAGTTACCGCAACAAGAAGCCTGCTCACCTCAACGAGAGTCGCCCCCACTCCCTGCAACTAGAGAAGAGCCTGCAGCAGCAGTGAAAAACCTCAATAGCCATAAATAAATAAAACAAAAAAAGAAATGCAGACTTAAATCCATAGAAAAACCTGCACACAAATGTTCACAGAAGCATTATTCATAAGAGCCAAAAACTGGAAACAACTTTAATATCAATTAACTGATGGACAGATAAGATACAGTGTATCTAAACAACAGAATATTAATCAGCAACAAAAAGTACTAAGCACAGCTGATCTTCAATGATGATTCTCTGTGAAGTAAAAAATCCACGCACCACCATATCGTTGGCCGTTTACATTCCTATTTCCCATCTGCAGATTTAAGCAACTTCAGATCACGTAGTACACAGAGCGTATGTGTAAGTTCAAATCCGTGTGTTTTCCAGGAGCCAACTGTGCTGACGCTGTTGTACGAATATAATGTGGGCGAACCTTGAGAACATCTCGCTAAGCGAATGAAATCAGCCACTAACAGTACGTATTTACGTTTCCGTTTACACGGGACACCAGGTCCGTGGCTGGTTCAGCGGCTCCGTCCCGTCCAGCTCTCGGCCCCAGAGCACCCGGCCTTCGGCGCTAGGCCCGCGGGAGCCCGCAGGCAAGCACGCGGGGGCCCCTCCCCGGGAGCGTCTTCCGGCCGGACCCGGCCGCTCCCGCGCCGCCAGGCGGGCCGCTCAGCCGGCCCCCCGCCCCCCGCCGCGCCCCGCCGCGCCCGCCCGCCCCGCCGCGCCGCGCCCGCCCCGCCCGCCGCGCCCCGCCCGCCGCGCCCCGCCCGCCGCGCCCCGCCCGCCGCGCCCCGCCCCCCCGCCCCCCCCGCCCGCCCCGCCCCGCCCCCCCCCGCCCCGCCGCGCCGCGCCCGCCCCGCCCCGCCCCGCCCGCCGCGCCCGCCCCGCCCCGCCCGCCGCGCCCCGCCCCGCCCCGCCCCGCCCCGCCGCGGAGAGGCGCGGCGCCGCCCAGCGCCAGAGGGGCGCGGGGACGAGGGGCCGGGAGGCCGCCTCTCCGTAGCTGGAGCACAGCTGGTAAGAAACCGCCTTATTTTAAACGGAGCCATCACTTGATGGTATGTGAATAATAGCTCAACGAAGCTTTTGAACAAAATGCCTATCTGGGGTGGTAATGGCTGCTCAATGATGCGAACATATGAAACGTCACTGCACATAACGGTAACTTCTATACTACATAAATTTTAGAGCCCGTAGTAGCCCGAGTTCCACAAGTTACCGCAACAAGAAGCCTGCTCACCTCAACGAGAGTCGCCCCCACTCCCTGCAACTAGAGAAGAGCCTGCAGCAGCAGTGAAAAACCTCAATAGCCATAAATAAATAAAACAAAAAAAGAAATGCAGACTTAAATCCATAGAAAAACCTGCACACAAATGTTCACAGAAGCATTATTCATAAGAGCCAAAAACTGGAAACAACTTTAATATCAATTAACTGATGGACAGATAAGATACAGTGTATCTAAACAACAGAATATTAATCAGCAACAAAAAGTACTAAGCACAGCTGATCTTCAATGATGATTCTCTGTGAAGTAAAAAATCCACGCACCACCATATCGTTGGCCGTTTACATTCCTATTTCCCATCTGCAGATTTAAGCAACTTCAGATCACGTAGTACACAGAGCGTATGTGTAAGTTCAAATCCGTGTGTTTTCCAGGAGCCAACTGTGCTGACGCTGTTGTACGAATATAATGTGGGCGAACCTTGAGAACATCTCGCTAAGCGAATGAAATCAGCCACTAACAGTACGTATTTACGTTTCCGTTTACACGGGACACCAGGTCCGTGGCTGGTTCAGCGGCTCCGTCCCGTCCAGCTCTCGGCCCCAGAGCACCCGGCCTTCGGCGCTAGGCCCGCGGGAGCCCGCAGGCAAGCACGCGGGGGCCCCTCCCCGGGAGCGTCTTCCGGCCGGACCCGGCCGCTCCCGCGCCGCCAGGCGGGCCGCTCAGCCGGCCCCCCGCCCCCCGCCGCGCCCGCCGCGCCCCGCCGCGCCCGCCCGCCCCGCCGCGCCGCGCCCGCCCCGCCCGCCGCGCCCCGCCCCGCCGCGCCCCGCCCGCCCCGCCCCCCCCCCCGCGCCCCGCCCCGCCCGCCCGCCCCCCCCCGCCCCCCCCCCCCCCCCGCGCGCCCGCCCCGCCCCGCCCGCCCGCGCCCCCCCGCCCCGCCCCGCCCGCCGCGCCCCGCCCGCCCCGCCCCGCCCCGCCGCGGAGAGGCGCGGCGCCGCCCAGCGCCAGAGGGGCGCGGGGACGAGGGGCCGGGAGGCCGCCTCTCCGTAGCTGGAGCACAGCTGGTAAGAAACCGCCTTATTTTAAACGGAGCCATCACTTGATGGTATGTGAATAATAGCTCAACGAAGCTTTTGAACAAAATGCCTATCTGGGGTGGTAATGGCTGCTCAATGATGCGAACATATGAAACGTCACTGCACATAACGGTAACTTCTATACTACATAAATTTTACGACAGTAAAAAATGTTTAAAAATACTAATTTCAATTACTTATCTGGGGCATCTGAGTCTTACCAGTACTCTTCTGTTCATAAACTGCTTTTCACAAGTAAAGCACCTGCGTTTGCGTCTGGAAAGCAGGTCCTCCAAAATAATCCATGAGGGGGTCTTGGGGGTGAACGGGGACGAGAGCTTCCTCAGCGAGGTCACCCTCTCCGTCCGCCTCCGGGCCCCGGCCGCACCGCGGAGGCTCGGACGCCGACTCGCTGACGACAGAGGCAGCCCGGCCCGGCCCGGCCGCCCCAAGAAGCTCAGCACGCGGACCTCGGCCGGCGCCCACCTCCTCCCAGGCCCGCCTCCTCCCAGGCCCGCCTCCCCTCGGAGCGCCTGCTTCCCGGCCGGGCGCGCGCACGCACTCGCCGGCGCCCACGCTCTACGGGAGCGCGCGCGCACGCGCTCTTGGCGCGCACGCTCTGCGGGAGCGTCTCCACGGCCGGAAGGAGCGCAGCGCGATAGGGCCCGGTGTGGGTCCAGGTTCGTGCGGGGCTGCGGCTAGTGGGTGGGGGCGGCGAGCGGTGCGCGGGTGTACAGCCCCAGGGGTCCCTTCGCCCTGGGTGCTTAGCCGCGGGAGAGAGGCGTTCCATTGGCGGGACCTTGATTGGAACTTGGCGAATGCGGGCCTGGCCCTCCCGGCAGCGCATAGCTTGTCCTGCGGGTGAGATCCTCGCGAGGCGTAGCGGCCGCGGGCAGTGGGGCTCCAAGGACTGGAGTCCCGGGGGTGAGCTTCTTGAGGTGAGGGCCCCGTGGGTGCGCCGCGGTGGAGCTGGGCGGAGCAGGCGGGTGATTCCTCCGCTCCCCAGCAGACCCGTCGGCCCAAGATGTCGTATATGCTCCCGCACCTGCACAATGGCTGGCAGGTGGATCAGGCCATCCTTTCGGAAGAAGACCGCGTAGTCGTCATTCGGTTTGGACACGACTGGGACCCGACTTGTATGAAGATGGATGAGGTTCTGTACAGCATAGCTGAAAAGGTAAAGCAGCCCCACTGCATGTCGCGTTCTGCCGTCGGTTGGGTCATTTCATCCTGTTGGATTGCTTTTGCTTTGCTGTGCAGCCCGCTTACCGGTTAAAGAGAAGCAATAGGATTCACAGAAGGACAGTCTTACTTTGGGATGTGAGGATGGGCTCCCTGAAATTGCTCAGAATAGCTTTATGCCCTTTTCTGGCAGAAATTGCCATAGATTTTTTTTCCCCCATAGATTTTCGAGATTTTAAGACGTTCATGATGTTTTCCCTACAGAAATTTGTGAGCGGAGGCTAACGGACCGCTTTGCGTCTGGAAAGCAGGTCCTCCAAAATAATCCATGAGGGGGTCTTGGGGGTGAACGGGGACGAGAGCTTCCTCAGCGAGGTCACCCTCTCCGTCCGCCTCCGGGCCCCGGCCGCACCGCGGAGGCTCGGACGCCGCCTCGCTGACGACAGAGGCAGCTGGCCCGGCCCGGCCGCCCCAAGAAGCTCAGCACGCGGACCTCGGCCGGCGCCCACCTCCTCCCAGGCCCGCCTCCTCCCAGGCCCGCCTCCCCTCGGAGCGCCTGCTTCCCGGCCGGGCGCGCGCACGCACTCGCCGGCGCCCACGCTCTACGGGAGCGCGCGCGCACGCGCTCTTGGCGCGCACGCTCTGCGGGAGCGTCTCCACGGCCGGAAGGAGCGCAGCGCGATAGGGCCCGGTGTGGGTCCAGGTTCGTGCGGGGCTGCGGCTAGTGGGTGGGGGCGGCGAGCGGTGCGCGGGTGTACAGCCCCAGGGGTCCCTTCGCCCTGGGTGCTTAGCCGCGGGAGAGAGGCGTTCCATTGGCGGGACCTTGATTGGAACTTGGCGAATGCGGGCCTGGCCCTCCCGGCAGCGCATAGCTTGTCCTGCGGGTGAGATCCTCGCGAGGCGTAGCGGCCGCGGGCAGTGGGGCTCCAAGGACTGGAGTCCCGGGGGTGAGCTTCTTGAGGTGAGGGCCCCGTGGGTGCGCCGCGGTGGAGCTGGGCGGAGCAGGCGGGTGATTCCTCCGCTCCCCAGCAGACCCGTCGGCCCAAGATGTCGTATATGCTCCCGCACCTGCACAATGGCTGGCAGGTGGATCAGGCCATCCTTTCGGAAGAAGACCGCGTAGTCGTCATTCGGTTTGGACACGACTGGGACCCGACTTGTATGAAGATGGATGAGGTTCTGTACAGCATAGCTGAAAAGGTAAAGCAGCCCCACTGCATGTCGCGTTCTGCCGTCGGTTGGGTCATTTCATCCTGTTGGATTGCTTTTGCTTTGCTGTGCAGCCCGCTTACCGGTTAAAGAGAAGCAATAGGATTCACAGAAGGACAGTCTTACTTTGGGATGTGAGGATGGGCTCCCTGAAATTGCTCAGAATAGCTTTATGCCCTTTTCTGGCAGAAATTGCCATAGATTTTTTTTCCCCCATAGATTTTCGAGATTTTAAGACGTTCATGATGTTTGTCCCTACAGAAATTTGTGATTCCTGTTAATTTATAGGGATTTTAACTGACAGGGTGTTTTCAGAATTTTACATCTATAGTGCCAAGAGCAAAACATCTTTGCAGAATTTGTCTGGGATGTAGAAGCCTGCTTTGAATAGTTTAGGTTAAAAGACTTCCCCTTTCTTGGTACCATATTTATTTGTTGTATATATTAAGCAGAACATCCCCTTTTTCTTTGGGTCAGTTCTTTGCCCCCATGTTGCTATATGTAAGTGACTTGATTTATAGTTTAGAGTGAGTCGGATGCAGGAAACACTAGGAGAAAGTAGAACTGTAATGTTAGAGCAGCTTTTTCTAATCCTTAAATTAGTACATGGGGGTTGTCTGTGGCCTTTGTTTGCTCACAGTAAAAAGCAGTAGGGCACTGCTGCGTAATTAGGGCTTAATTCTTTTTCTGTAATTGTTTCATGGGTATTTTAAGGTAAATTTGATTTAGATTTTTGCAATTATAGCAGTAGAACAAGAGGCAAATATATTAAGGTATTAGTAAAATACTTATTAATACTCCATAATAATTTGAGAGGTTATTCATTTTAACAAAGAGTTTAAAAGTAAGGGCAAGGTTGAAACCATTATTTCTTTTGCAAGAGTAAGACATGCTAATATGGGCTGGGTTACAATAACTCTTTTGAATAAAGAGTAACAGGTGTGAGAATGTATTTTGTATTTAGGAAGGGAAATATTGCCTGACCTGCCATCGGTAATTTCCACTGGCTCCTCTTTGGTAGGACAGGCAGCGTGCGGTAGGGGCCATGGCGCTGTGAGCATTAGGGACCATCCTGTGTCTGTCCGTACAGGCATCACTTGGAACGCTCACCGACGTGCATTTCAGGGACTCTGACTCTGCAGGTCTGAGGTGAGGTCCGAAAACTCACCCGGGAGTTCAGAATCCCTTCAGCGAGGTCAGAGTCAGAGCAGGAGTCTGTGGGTATAGACCCCTCTTCCTCTTGGACACCAAGGCATTGAGGGAACTTGAGGTGCCTGGGGGACTCAGGAGAGCAGGATTCTCACACGGGGCTCCTCCCAGTCGGGTCAGAGGTCAAGAGTGAGGTGGTGCCCGGGAGTCATTTCTGCGTGTCTTACGCCACAGTGAGTGGTCAGGGGCAGAGACTGCAGAATTCAGTGACGATGAAGACCCTGTTCCAGTAAGCCAGCCACTGCCTTGCTGACACTGATATAACTTAGGTGTGTGTTCTGGATTCTGCCTTGCAGGTGGCGTGTAAACACCAGGTGATGTCCAGACCCGGTCGCCCTCAGCACGAGGCTAGGATGGCAGAGGCATGAGGGTTGTTTGCTCTTCATGTCTGAGCAAAACTCAGCAAGATACTCTTAGCTAGGAGACAGATTTTGTGTCAATGTAAGTTTTTAGGGGCTTTTACCAGAGCTGTTCTTTTCTAATCCCTATCTATCAATCAAAGACCAAGGTTCTGTAGTGCTAATAATATTCTTTTTTTTTTTTTGGCCATGTCTATTGGTCTTTCATTTATTTATCTTTGTTCTTTTGGCCTGTGTGGGCCTCCCATTGCAGTGGCCTCTCTCAGTGCAGAGCACCGGCTCCAGGTGCGTGCACTCCAGAGCTCGGCCTGGGTAGTTGGACACATTGGTCCAGCTCCTCCACGGCATGTGGGATCTTCCCAGGCCAGGAATCAAACTGGCACCCCTTGCACTGCAAGGCGGTGTCCTTACCCTCTGGACCACCAGGGAAGCCGTGTAGTGCTAATAGATGTGCTCTTTTTGAAATTGAACCTGTTAGTAAGAGCAGTTTATCTGAGTATTTTTCTTTGGCTTTTTTTCTCCTTTGGCTTTTAAGTTAATCTTTTTCTTTTACCCAAAACTTGGATTTCTATTTTAATAAGCTTTTAATACTATATAATTGTTTAGTCACTAAGTTGTGTCTGACTCATTGCGACTCAGTGGACTATAGTCTGTCAGGTTCCTCTGTCCATGGGATTTCCCAGGCAAGCATACTGGAGTGGGTTGCCATTTCTCACCCGGGAGTTCAGAATCCCTTCAGCGAGGTCAGAGTCAGAGCAGGAGTCTGTGGGTATAGACCCTCTTCCTCTTGGACACCAAGGCATTGAGGGAACTTGAGGTGCCTGGGGGACTCAGGAGAGCAGGATTCTCACACGGGGCTCCTCCCAGTCGGGTCAGAGGTCAAGAGTGAGGTGGTGCCCGGGAGTCATTTCTGCGTGTCTTACGCCACAGTGAGTGGTCAGGGGCAGAGACTGCAGAATTCAGTGACGATGAAGACCCTGTTCCAGTAAGCCAGCCACTGCCTTGCTGACACTGATATAACTTAGGTGTGTGTTCTGGATTCTGCCTTGCAGGTGGCGTGTAAACACCAGGTGATGTCCAGACCCGGTCGCCCTCAGCACGAGGCTAGGATGGCAGAGGCATGAGGGTTGTTTGCTCTTCATGTCTGAGCAAAACTCAGCAAGATACTCTTAGCTAGGAGACAGATTTTGTGTCAATGTAAGTTTTTAGGGGCTTTTACCAGAGCTGTTCTTTTCTAATCCCTATCTATCAATCAAAGACCAAGGTTCTGTAGTGCTAATAATATTCTTTTTTTTTTTTTGGCCATGTCTATTGGTCTTTCATTTATTTATCTTTGTTCTTTTGGCCTGTGTGGGCCTCCCATTGCAGTGGCCTCTCTCAGTGCAGAGCACCGGCTCCAGGTGCGTGCACTCCAGAGCTCGGCCTGGGTAGTTGGACACATTGGTCCAGCTCCTCCACGGCATGTGGGATCTTCCCAGGCCAGGAATCAAACTGGCACCCCTTGCACTGCAAGGCGGTGTCCTTACCCTCTGGACCACCAGGGAAGCCGTGTAGTGCTAATAGATGTGCTCTTTTTGAAATTGAACCTGTTAGTAAGAGCAGTTTATCTGAGTATTTTTCTTTGGCTTTTTTTCTCCTTTGGCTTTTAAGTTAATCTTTTTCTTTTACCCAAAACTTGGATTTCTATTTTAATAAGCTTTTAATACTATATAATTGTTTAGTCACTAAGTTGTGTCTGACTCATTGCGACTCAGTGGACTATAGTCTGTCAGGTTCCTCTGTCCATGGGATTTCCCAGGCAAGCATACTGGAGTGGGTTGCCATTTCCTTCTCTAATACTATATAATAGTATATTCATTAAAAAATGCAAACGTGAAATGCATTACAAGACTGTTAATATTTTATTTTCTGCTTAGTATAAGAGCGAAATGTGAGTTTTTAATTCTGGAAGCCCTTTTTGGGGATGTTCAACAGGAATTTTTGAAATTTAAGGTTTTAGTATAAAGAACAATTTACCTGTCTATCTCCCTCTGCAGAAATGGGGGATCTTCCTCATCTTGTTACGAGCCTGTTTGGATACTCCAGCTGTTTTAAAGTGAGTAAAATTCCGAAGTTGAGGCTGGACTTGGTTACGCTGTTTCTCCTGGAATGTGGTTATTGACATCAGTAGCTCCAGCCCACACCTCGTGCTGGATTAGTTTTGAGCTGTACTGAAAACATAGAGATAGGTTTAAAGATTGTACAGATGTCTGGGGTTTGGTAGAATGATAATCAAAATAAAGTGGAGTTCCAGGGCTTCCATGGTGGGCCAGTGGCTAAGACTCCTTGCTCCCAAAGCAGGGGGCCCAAACTCGATCCCTGGTCAGGAAGCTAGATCCCACATACTACAATTAAAGATCCCACATGCATGCTGCAACTAAAACCTGACGCAAGATAGTGGCACAACAAAATAGATTAAATTTTCTTGGTTAGTGGGTAATTTTATGCACAGCTTCTAAGGTAAAACTATTTTGTCTTTGCCGTTTTGTAGGAATGTACTTTGCCAGACTTCAATGTTACCAAGTCCCGTTATGTGTAAGAATAAATAGGATGTTTAATTTTTGTATGTTTGAAAAGTTCATACAAGTAGAGTTTAAAATATGCAGAACCTCAGTGATACTGTCTAATAGGCAGACCTTCTAATAAGATTGTGTACAAGGTAAATATACATGGAATTATTTTGGAGTCTTTCTTAGGCATGTCATAAAGTAGGCTGAACTGAAGAAATTTATAGTCAGTTGAGAAATCTCATAGGAAATAGTAGCCAGTCAGAGCAAATAATAGCTTGAGGAAAGGAAGTTTTGCAGTTTCTTTATGGCTTTGAAGTGAACTATCTAAAAATGTAAAAAGTGACCCTTCAAAAATACATAGTGCCAGTTGACAGTCAAGAACATTCGTCCAGAATGTTAGGTGGAGGAGCTTCATACAGAAGGTGGAAAGCAGCACTGACAGCCTTTGGTCTTGATGACGTGCATGGGCAGCATCAACCTGGACACACTGAGCAGCGTGCAGGACTGTGGAACGTCATTGTCCCTGTGTTAGAGAGCGGCCAGCTGGTGCTACAGGGGCTGGAGGACCCGTCCAGGCACCTCCTCTAAGGAAGAAGCAGGGCCCAACCATCTCTTTACCGTTTTTTGGGGGAGGTGGTGGGAGGGGGGCGGGTGGGCCACTTCTGTTGGTCTTTCATTTATTTATTTTCATCCATCTTTGTCCTTTGGCCCATGTGGGCCTCCCATCACGGTGGCCTCTGTTGTCGCAGAGCACAGGCTCTGGGCGCATGCGCTCCAGAGCTCTGGCTTGGTAATTGGACACATTGGTCCAGCTGCTCTGCGACACGTGGAATCTTCTCAGGCCAGGGATCGAACCGGCTCCCCTTGCACTGCAAGGTGGTGTCCTTACCCACTGGACCACCAGGGAAGCCCCCGACCATCTCCTGATGCAGGTCTGTTTGAACTCAGGATTATGTAATTAATTAAGTCCATAGTGACAATAAAACTTTTCCTGAGTTTTGAAATGTAAGTGTATTTCTGAAGTTCATTCATTCAGCAGATACTTGCTAGTGCCTCGTGTGTGTCAGGTCCTGCCTGGCCCTGAGGACACTTCAGAAAAGACAGCAGGTACGGTTCCTGACCTTGCGAGGCTTCACCTCTACTGTGATGTGATTATGTGGAAGGAAGAGAAAGTGCAGTCCTGTAGTGTCATCTTTTTTCTCTCTCTCTTTTTTTTTTTACTTCTGAATGAAGTACAGTTTTCTTACTCATTGAAGGCAAAAGAAAATAAAGCCTTTTTTAGAAGTCTCACATAAAAACCAGCGTTCACAGTGTGAAAGTTGTACAATATCCTTGAGTTGTCATGTTATGCTTTAGGAGGCAGCTTGTGTGTGTGTGTGTGTGTGGTTATACTGTGATGTTAATACTGATTTTTTACACTGTAAGGAGAGCATGGCAACCCACTCCAGTGTTCTTGCCTGGAGAATCCTACGGACAGAGGAGCCTGGCGGGCTGCAGTCCATTGGGTCGCAAAGAGCTGGACATGACTGAAGCGACTTACCATGCATTTTTGTTTTATTATTGGGAAAAAAGTGAAATATCTCTGCTTAGTGAAAGTAGATATAGGCAGGATCTTATAAACCAGCAGGGTAACTTTTGCCAGGAAGTCGTCCTGCAGAGGAGCGAGGGGCTGCTCTCACCCGGTCTTCCCTCTTTGCCCGTGTGAACACATGGAGCTCGGCTTGTTCTCTGCCTTCTGCAGGTGTGTTCTGTCCTTTCACCAGGAAGAGGGGATGCTGTGGTGCCTTCAAGAGACATCTTTTCTTCCCCTGCCTCAGCACTGGCGTCTGCCAGCAAAAGACGTGCTCATTAATGTAAACTTCCTTCCCTCTTTTTTGTGGAAGGTGGTGGTTTAATTTCCATAGTACATATTTGTTAATATTTCCAGAATCAGGAAGCAGAGCATAGTGGGCTGCTTTGTGCCTATTGCAGTTACTAGTATTCTGTCGGTAATGTACCATCTAATCCCCTAAATATACTTTGTGCTGTAGTATTTAAAGCCAAACCCCAAATACTGTGCTGTTTCACCTATAAATTATAGTTAGGCTTTTAGAATTAGTTTGCATTTTTCTATGAAGGTCCTGGGACTGCTGTAACAAAGCACCACAAACTAGGCAGATTGAAAGAATAGAAATGTGTCGTCTCACGGTCTGGGGGTCAGAAGTCTGAGATCGGGGTGTCAGCAGGGGAAAGTCCCTGCTGTTTCTCCCCGTCCTGGGGTCTCTCCTCCTGGGGCACTGCCTGACTTTTAGGTGCCTCTGCCAGCTGTCCATGTTCAAGTGGCTTCTCCCTTGGCATGTTTTCAGGCACTCAGGGTGGATCAGGGCTGAGACTCCAGTATGACCTCGTTTGACCTCCACTGATGAGCTATGCGGGCACCTTGTTCCCAGATCAGGCCACCTTCTGAGAACAAGGGGTCAGAGCTTTAGTGTGTCTCCTTGTTGGGGTGAAAGGACATAATTCAACCCATAATATAAGTTGGTACAAGGTTTCTAAAAGGCACTGAGACAGTATTTATAAGGAGCCATTAAAATGTCATGTCCTTTTTGCTGAAGATTCTGTTTTAGTGTTTATCCTTAGGAAATAATGAAATATGTGTATAAATTTAAGGGTAATAAATGTGCATATGTGAATGATTTAAGATTAATGTAATTTTGTTTCTATTCATGAAAAATCAAAGAAAATAACAAAAGAATGGTAAACTAATGGCATTGCCATTTGATGAACTATTAAGTAGCCGTGAAGTTTTGTTTTGATTTTCTTTTATATACAGTATACAATTTATATGAGGAAGCTCATAACTAAAGCGGAATACAAAATATTGTAGTGTAATCACGTTTTGTTAATACAGAACAAACTTATTAGATCAGAAAAAAATGGAAAAGAATATAGTAAAGATGTATTCTCAGCAGTTAACTCTGAGTGTTGGGATTGGAGATGATTTTATTTTTGGTTTTCTGGGTTTTTTAAATGTTCTGTGATGAACTTGCAATTAAGGAAGAAATCAAAGAGCATTTGTAGCCTACAATATGATTTGAGTTGTTAGGCCATTAGGACTAGCAGGTGTCCAGACCCAAGTAAAAGGGCAAGGTATGTCTAGATTCCAGGGGCATGTTTTAAAGCACTTCCTTACTGTGTGCAATTAAGTATTTGTAAAAGTTCAGATCGGAGAACTTCATATAGAATTTCACTTGATTAGCAGAAATGACGGGACTGTGGGCATTTTCTGCAGGGCTCTTGTAATTTGCTGTTTGGAAAATGTCAAACAAGATGCCAGTGGACGGTTGCTCGGGACCCCGATCCTAGTGAAGTGATTTCCCACATGGCCGCTCTCCTGGGAAGACTTGCAGAGCTAGTCTGATAATTGTCCTGTTGTGTATAGATTCGTTTGTTTCTGTTTTTAATGTGCATTTACAGAATAAAAAGTTGGTTTGTTACTTTAGTTTCCCCCCGCCCCCGTCATCTCCTTTACTTTTTTTTTTTTCTCCTTTACTTTTAGGTCAAAAATTTTGCCGTTATTTATCTTGTGGATATTACAGAAGTCCCTGACTTCAACAAAATGTATGAGTTATATGATCCGTGCACTGTCATGTTTTTCTTCAGGTATGTCCTCTTACCTTGTTATTTAAATTGAGTAGATGATCTGGGCATTTAATGCAGTCAAGATATCTTTAGGTTCTTTTATGTAGAAGTAAGTCATAATGAAGTCATATCATAATACAGTTTGTATCACCAGGCAATCAATATAATCTTTTAAATAATTTTCAAAGTAACGATTCTAGTTTTACCATTTACTCAGCAACAAACTACCCTTTTGAAATAACCACCCAGGAACCTAGGTGGAGTGTAATTAAATGAAGGACATTTTTATTGACATTTAAGATACCTTTGTTGATGAAAAATGTGTTTACATACTTTTTAAATATATTAACGACTCTTTTTAGCATCCTTTTGGGATATCGAAGAAGAAAACCCGTACTTAATTATTTGTTCATAGATATAAAATCTCATAAAAATATCTTTTATCAGCTGAAAAATTCTGTTGTGGACCCTAGTCAATCAGTCATTGGCTCAAATAATAGACTCTCCCTGATGGCCTTGAGTTAATTTGCACCCATGATTTACAGCCTTCACGTGAAAGGAGGATGCAGAGCGGCTCCTGGCTAGGCACACAAGGGTTTGATGCAGACACACTTTTTTGGATATTTGTATAGTAAAGTTAAGTAACAGCGTGAGTGGAAAAAAAGTTTCTGTTGTGGAGATTTAATTTGGAAAGAAAGCACCGTTCGACACTGTTGTTACTTGTCAGCAGTTCTTATTGTGACTACAGAAGTTAGGAAGTAGCAATATGAACGTTAGGCCGGGCTCTGGCAGTGGAGCTCCTTAGTGGCTGAGGAAGGCCTGGGTGGTCTGTGCCTGGTGTGTACGCACTCTCTGTTCTGTGTGGCAAACTTGCTGGTTGAGTAACCGTCTGAGCTCCAGGTTTGTAGGTCAGAGTCCAGGCAGGCTCAGGGCTCTGTTCTGGGGTCTCCAAAGGCCAGAGTCACGGGCTAGGCTCCCACTTAGGCAGTTGGTCAGAGAAGAATCCGCTTGGTCGCGGGCACTGTTGGTTGGCTGTAGTTTCCAGTGGTCACAGGTCTGATGTTTGTTTCCCCTCGGGCCCCTCTGCTCCTCGAGGTCCCTCTGTCTTTGAAGCCCTGAGCAGTGAGTTGAATCCTTTTCACAAGCTGCTCCAGCATCCTGTTCTGCTTTCACAGGGACACATGGGATCGGACTGGACCCACCCAATAATCCAGGAGAATCCCCTAATTTTAAAATCAGCCTGATGAGTATGACAGCTGCAGAACCCCCTATGTAGGATTATGTAACTGATGAGAGGCATGCTCTTAGGGATTAAGGCAGGAGACAGCAGGGCTCTTTCAGGATTTTGTGCACCGGAGTGTGCCCCCTCTAGAGAGTCAGACCTTCCCCATGCAGAACTGGGTGTGGATGAGGCTTCTCGTGCAGCCCAGTCAGCACAGCTTCTGGGCGCTGCTCCTTATCTGTGGCCCCTCTCCAGGTCGCAGTGTGGACAGGCATGGGAAACGGTCTTCTGGGTTCAGGGAGCGGCGGCAAGGGGCAGCAGGAGGAAGGGGCTCTGATGTAGGCCTGGCCTAGTACCTGCCCCTGGAAGGGTTCCACCCAGGTGTTTTTTTTTTTTTTCCTTTTTCATGAAAGGCATTTGCAGCTAGTCTTTCAGCCTGCTTCCTGCCAGCAGCATTTTGGGGTTGCATCAGCTCCTCTCACGGTGTGCTCTGTCCCTTTCAGCCTATAAGCAAGTAGGGTTTCTGACCTGGGCTCTGGGGTGCCCTCTGCCCAACAGCGGCTTCCTGGGGGACGATCCTGTCTGGGAACTGGACATTCTGACCTTTAGGTCTTTTCTGGGTGTCAGCAGAAGGTGGTGTGGCCTCTGTGTCAAGAGCTAAGCAGCTGTTTCTGGATTTCAGCACCTTCTGCTATTGGAAGAGGCTGGGACATTTTTTCGGTTACACCAGTTTGTCTCTCTTCTCCTTTTACTGTGAGCGGCACAAAAGCAGGCAGCACCTTCTGATGCTTGCGTGTCCTCTGCTGGCATCCACGCTGCTCACTCTGGAGGGTCGCAGACATCCTCCACTCCCCGCCTCCTGCCCGTCCAGGCTCCTGCTGCCAGGCTGTTGCAGACGGCCTGCGCCGTTTCTGTCATGCTCCTCAAAGTTCTCCCGACGTCCTGCAGTCCGGGGAGCTGTGTCTTGGATCCTGCCTTCCCTGCGTGTGGCCCGCCTCAGGGCAGGAGGTGTCAGGAAGGGGTTGCAGAAAGGGATTGAGGAGCGCTGGGGCCGGCCGTGTACTTTGACGTCTGACTGTTGCTGTACTCAGAAAAGGAGACAGAGCCTTCTGCTCTCCTGCAACCTGGAATTCTGAGACAAGGAGTAACAGTGCTTTAGTTAATTTATTCACCAAATATGTGTGCACATAGAGTCCTGCTCAGCTTTATGTCGCGTGCTGGGACCTTGAGTCAGTAAGACAGGGCGCCTGCTGTCACAGAACGTCCTCTGACGGCAGCAGTTGAGAGAGAGCAGCGGAAGCCAGGGAGAGCCGACAGGCGGCAGAGGGGGCCCAGGCCCAGGTCCAGCGTGTGTGCTGGGGTGGGGGCCTCCCTATTCCCAACAAGCAGTCATGGGACACCCTGCTGGTGAGACCTGGCAGTCCCCTTCATTAACATAAGCTCCTCTGCCACAGAAAGGGCGCCTGTGCATAACAAGGCGCCTTTATGGTCATGAAGTGTTTTCGGGGACTGAGGACTAGAGTCCAAACGCCCCATTGCTCTTACTGCAGCCAGGTCCAGAGGTTTTGGTAGCACTGAGCCAGGAACTGTAGATACAACCAAATACATAGGAGAAATGCATTCTTTTGGGTGACCACATACATATTTTTCCTGTGAGTCAGGTATCGCAGCATTTGTGATGTTTGCAGCATCACAAATTTTGAATGTCATTGGGCAGTGGGGGCGGCTTAGAGGCTGCAGGGTAAATGTGACATGTGCCCACCAGGGGCAGGTGCAGGCAAGCAGAGGCACAGAGCGGAGCGGCTCGCACGTTTGGGGACCTGCAAGGATAAAGGGAGAGACAGGTGCAGGGTGGGGAGTGGTGGGTGTGGAGGGAGGGGAAGGCAGGGTCCAGATGCCCAGATTCCTGGGCCAGTGTGATTCCCAGAATCGAGTGTTTGCAGCAGGAGAGCGACGTCACGTTTGCCTTCTGGAAGCCCACCCTGGCTGGAAGGAGACCTCTCTGCAGCCCCAGGTGGAGCCCGCTGCAGGGAACAGCAGCCAGCAGCCAGACATCAGCCTTGAGGAAATGACAGTTAAACCGATAGACATGAGTGCAGCTGGTACAACAAGGATTAATACCTGTATTTTATGAAGTGCACGTATAAATTCATTTTTTAAAGTAGCCTCTTGAAAGATCCATCTATGGAGAATTTTAGAAAGCAAAACTGTACTCAGAAAAGGAGACAGAGCCTTCTGCTCTCCTGCAACCTGGAATTCTGAGACAAGGAGTAACAGTGCTTTAGTTAATTTATTCACCAAATATGTGTGCACATAGAGTCCTGCTCAGCTTTATGTCGCGTGCTGGGACCTTGAGTCAGTAAGACAGGGCGCCTGCTGTCACAGAACGTCCTCTGACGGCAGCAGTTGAGAGAGAGCAGCGGAAGCCAGGGAGAGCCGACAGGCGGCAGAGGGGGCCCAGGCCCAGGTCCAGCGTGTGTGCTGGGGTGGGGGCCTCCCTATTCCCAACAAGCAGTCATGGGACACCCTGCTGGTGAGACCTGGCAGTCCCCTTCATTAACATAAGCTCCTCTGCCACAGAAAGGGCGCCTGTGCATAACAAGGCGCCTTTATGGTCATGAAGTGTTTTCGGGGACTGAGGACTAGAGTCCAAACGCCCCATTGCTCTTACTGCAGCCAGGTCCAGAGGTTTTGGTAGCACTGAGCCAGGAACTGTAGATACAACCAAATACATAGGAGAAATGCATTCTTTTGGGTGACCACATACATATTTTTCCTGTGAGTCAGGTATCGCAGCATTTGTGATGTTTGCAGCATCACAAATTTTGAATGTCATTGGGCAGTGGGGGCGGCTTAGAGGCTGCAGGGTAAATGTGACATGTGCCCACCAGGGGCAGGTGCAGGCAAGCAGAGGCACAGAGCGGAGCGGCTCGCACGTTTGGGGACCTGCAAGGATAAAGGGAGAGACAGGTGCAGGGTGGGGAGTGGTGGGTGTGGAGGGAGGGGAAGGCAGGGTCCAGATGCCCAGATTCCTGGGCCAGTGTGATTCCCAGAATCGAGTGTTTGCAGCAGGAGAGCGACGTCACGTTTGCCTTCTGGAAGCCCACCCTGGCTGGAAGGAGACCTCTCTGCAGCCCCAGGTGGAGCCCGCTGCAGGGAACAGCAGCCAGCAGCCAGACATCAGCCTTGAGGAAATGACAGTTAAACCGATAGACATGAGTGCAGCTGGTACAACAAGGATTAATACCTGTATTTTATGAAGTGCACGTATAAATTCATTTTTTAAAGTAGCCTCTTGAAAGATCCATCTATGGAGAATTTTAGAAACGTCAAATATCATGTTCACAGTCAGTAGAGCTTCCAGAAACATTTACACTAAGTGCTCCCAGGAATACCATGGGAAACACATGCATTGCTTTTTTCAGGTGAGTTAGTACACTCCCTAGAAGTGGGTTTGGCTTTCCAGATGACCAAGGCTGTGTCCTTTGATCCTTGGTTGCCCTGTAGGTTATTTGTCCTAAGGGAGTACAGAGCACGTGGAAGGAACGTGTGTGTGTTTCTTAATGGTATTTAGGTGGTTCTCAGTCTTCTCCTAACGTGTGGTGGATCCTCTTGGTTGTGTGCGTCCTTATCACAACTGATGTTTGACAAGAGCCTGTAATGGGCTGAGATGCAAAGCGTGTTTTTCATGGGATTCTTTCTTGGAGGGATTTTTGTGAGCACTGACCCCCCCTCTCTCATAGGAACAAGCACATCATGATCGACCTGGGCACAGGCAACAATAATAAGATCAACTGGGCCATGGAGGACAAGCAGGAGATGATCGACATCATTGAGACAGTGTACCGGGGGGCCCGGAAGGGCCGCGGGCTGGTCGTGTCTCCCAAGGACTACTCCACCAAGTACAGATACTGAGCCCGGGTCCGCCCTTGTGCGCACCTTGGTGCGGGGCCGTTCTCATGTGGAGTCACTTTCAGCCGTTTAAAGCCTTTGAGAAAGCCCTTGGGAAAGTACACGGAGCTCGAGGAGCTCAAGGGTCTCGCAATGTGGGTGCCGTTGCCTCGCCTTTCAGTCCACCTGGTCATTGTATTTTTGTATCAGCAAAAGTCTGTAAATGTATAACTGAAATAAATAAAATACACGGTGCTGGGGACAGTCAAAAGTATTTATTTCTTAACAAGCATAGTGTATGGATTAGTGCTTTTGGTCATCAGGACTGGCCTCTTCACCCCTAAGGGAGGCTCAGGTGTGGGTCCTGTGAGGCGGCTGTTTTGCACACTTGGTGGCGCGCGTCTGTCCGCGCCCCTGGGCTGCAGTGAGCAGGGACCACAGACCCGGCCCTGACCGCAGGCTGTGGTCTCGAGGTCCTGGATGCTGGCGTCGGATCCTGCCGTCGGCCTGTTCTCTGGCGCCTGGCGGGCCATCTTCCTGCGCTTCTCCTGGCTCTGGTGGGCTCTGGCGTCCCTCGTGTCCCTCGGCTGGTGGTTCTCCACCATGGCCCAGCCTGCATCTGGACGCAGCGTTCTCCCTGTGCGTGTCTGTCCAGATGGCCGCACCGGTGGAGGGCCACCGCGCCCCAGCACAGCCTCGCCTCCACTCCTGACGTCTGCGGCAGTGGCGTCCCCAGGAAGGGCGCATTCTGAGGTCCTGAGGCGAGGACTCGGCGTCAGAATTGTCGGGGGCACCGTTCGGCCCACAGCAGGACCAAAGACTTGAGGTCAGGAAGAATACACACTGAACGAAAAATTACGTTTTGTTCTTCTGGTTATAAAGATAATACAGTAAAGTAATGATTTTTGGAAACTTCCCTTTAAATATAAAGAGTGAGAGCTGATTCTTGTGCCTCCTAAGTGTTCGTCAGGGCCTCCGGGTGGCTCAGATGGTCAGGAGTCTCTCTGCAGTGCGGGAGACCTGGGCTCGATCCCTGGGTGGGGAAGGTTCCCTGGAGGAAGGCAAGGCCATCCATTCCAGTGTTCTTGCCTGGAGAATATAAATTCCTGTTCCTCCTAAGGGCGTACCGAACGTGCTTACATACGCTGTATTTTTCTGTGGAAACCGTGACTGTTCAGTCCGTGTCGCTAAACCGCTTCCTCACCACAATCTTGTTTCCTAAATCTCTCACCCCAGCAGCGTGCTGCTGGGACCTTCCTGGGCACCTCTGGTGCACAGAGACTCTGGAGTGAATGTGGGTGCCCACTGTGCAGGAGCACAGGGGCCTCTGTGTGTGTGGGGGGGTGCACCCGGAGCTCCCACCTCGCTTCACAGCCAGCCTCTGTCACTTACTGAGGACCTTGGGCAAGTGGCCCCCAGAGGCCGTTTTCTCCTGAGTGAAGAGGATGGTGGCCCCTGCTGACGCCTTCTGCCGAAGATCAGTCACAGCAGCGCCTGGGGGCCTCCGTGCTGTGGGGACACACTGCCCTCGTTAGAGTGGCTTGCTGTTGAAACCTGAGGAGTACTGACCAAAAAATGAAATAAAAAGCCACACAAGTGTGTGTTTTTAAAAATGGATATAAAATTGAAATGCAAATCTCTGGTTTAATACCTCCAGGTGAAACTTTCCCAAATTTAGCAAGTTTAACAGAAAACACAAAAAATTACACTTCACATTTGTAAATTTATTGTAATTTATCATAAATTTGTTTTATTTATAAGTTGTAATAAGTTCATTCACTTATATTTGATTTTAATAATTATTTTTTCACTAGTCTTTTGTAACTATAATATCACTGAATTTATGATGTGGCCTTGTTATTTCAAGTTTATATCTTATGGCAAAAAGCTTATAACTGAAAAAAAAGAAAAAGGTTTTAACTGTAATAATGAACTTATATCTTATTAGATCTGCCTTACCCTGAATCATATAACTTATAAGCCATTTTCTCAAGTCCTTCCAGGCACTCGCCAGGTGAATAGTTTGCAGAGAAGGAAACTAAAGGACAGATTGCTCAAAGTTACAACTAATTGCAGAGGACATGAATTTGAAACCTAGATCTGTAGGGCTGCCCTATCTTGCCTCATTGCTGTGCATGTTGCTTAATCCAGTCGAAATGAACTAGTAGAGAAAGGTGCTGATACTCCCAGTCCTCTGGGCACAAAGAGACTTCTGTTTCCCATTTTTCCCAGGATGGTTTTTATTGCAACGTCTAGGAATTAGAAATGGCAGCTGACACAGAGGCAACCAGCCTAGGAGGTGCAGAATATATTCAGTAATAGAGTAAGAAACCAGGCACACTAGACACACACACAGACATGCAAGACTATTGCAGCATTACTGGAAACAGGTGGCACATAGTCAAAGGACTGTTACACGGCAGTTAGTTACATTGATCTAGACTGACACCTATCCACACAGGAGAACCTCCAACCACTGAGTGGAAAAGTAGGCACATAGGTACTGTGGTATAATGCCACTTACATAGTTTTAAGACATTCAAAATAAAGATCTGAAACAGTACAACAAACGGTAGCCGTCTGTCTGCAGCAGGCCGTGCAGGCATCACGTATTCATAGGTTAGACTGCCCGGTTCCACCCGTGCCGAGCCGTAAGCGCCGAGGAGCGCCAAAGCCTCTACCGCTCGACTCCAGAAACCGCGTTGCTGATGTTTCCTCTGCCTTACAGATGCAACCCTTTGTTACTAAGCCAGTTTTCATAAGTTTATAACTTTAAATGCAAATCTCTGGTTTAATACCTCCAGGTGAAACTTTCCCAAATTTAGCAAGTTTAACAGAAAACACAAAAAATTACACTTCACATTTGTAAATTTATTGTAATTTATCATAAATTTGTTTTATTTATAAGTTGTAATAAGTTCATTCACTTATATTTGATTTTAATAATTATTTTTTCACTAGTCTTTTGTAACTATAATATCACTGAATTTATGATGTGGCCTTGTTATTTCAAGTTTATATCTTATGGCAAAAAGCTTATAACTGAAAAAAAAGAAAAAGGTTTTAACTGTAATAATGAACTTATATCTTATTAGATCTGCCTTACCCTGAATCATATAACTTATAAGCCATTTTCTCAAGTCCTTCCAGGCACTCGCCAGGTGAATAGTTTGCAGAGAAGGAAACTAAAGGACAGATTGCTCAAAGTTACAACTAATTGCAGAGGACATGAATTTGAAACCT
The DNA here is from genome assembly GCA_022376925.1 of Tragulus kanchil. Taxonomy (NCBI): domain Eukaryota; kingdom Metazoa; phylum Chordata; class Mammalia; order Artiodactyla; family Tragulidae; genus Tragulus; species Tragulus kanchil. The sequence goes on along the minus strand of JAIOJX010000003.1, from coordinate 170,629,936 downwards.
AGATCTGTAGGGCTGCCCTATCTTGCCTCATTGCTGTGCATGTTGCTTAATCCAGTCGAAATGAACTAGTAGAGAAAGGTGCTGATACTCCCAGTCCTCTGGGCACAAAGAGACTTCTGTTTCCCATTTTTCCCAGGATGGTTTTTATTGCAACGTCTAGGAATTAGAAATGGCAGCTGACACAGAGGCAACCAGCCTAGGAGGTGCAGAATATATTCAGTAATAGAGTAAGAAACCAGGCACACTAGACACACACACAGACATGCAAGACTATTGCAGCATTACTGGAAACAGGTGGCACATAGTCAAAGGACTGTTACACGGCAGTTAGTTACATTGATCTAGACTGACACCTATCCACACAGGAGAACCTCCAACCACTGAGTGGAAAAGTAGGCACATAGGTACTGTGGTATAATGCCACTTACATAGTTTTAAGACATTCAAAATAAAGATCTGAAACAGTACAACAAACGGTAGCCGTCTGTCTGCAGCAGGCCGTGCAGGCATCACGTATTCATAGGTTAGACTGCCCGGTTCCACCCGTGCCGAGCCGTAAGCGCCGAGGAGCGCCAAAGCCTCTACCGTCTACGACTCCAGAAACCGCGTTGCTGATGTTTCCCTCTGCCTTACAGATGCAACCCTTTGTTACTAAGCTCTATGTTTTCATAAGTTTATAACTTTGTGTTGAGTTTTAAATTATAGATTCATGAAAGTAGGATTAGATACTGAAGTAACTCCGTTTCACTTAAGTATTCAAAGAATAAAACTGCATTCTACTAAAGTTGTGTCAATCCTGTTTAGATTACAGTAAGAGTATTTAAGTGCATGAAAATCCGTCTATTATTTTCTCTCTGTTTCTTATGAAAGCATTCTGATTTCTTTTAAACATATGTAACAGGATGCTGGAAAAATAACAATTCTTTGTAAAAACATTAGGAAGATATTGAAACATGATATTATAAAATGTATAATTTCTTTAAAGTAGATGTCTGTGGTTTGAATAATTGATGTTACATGGTTAAATGAACCAATTAAGGAGATTAGCTTGGAATTTTCTTTAGAAAGAAGTTAGTATTTTTTTTCTTTTTTCATGGTTTTTTTAATTTATTTATTTTTTGGGGGTGTGGGTTGGGGAGGGAGGGGGGCGGGCGGACCACTTCTATTGGTCTTTCATTTATCTATTTTCATCCATCTTTCTTCTTTGGCCCGTGTGGGCCTCCCATCGCCGTGGTCTCTGTTGTTGCAGAGCACCGGCTCTAGGCATATGCGCTTCAGAGATCCGGCTCGGTGGTTGGACACATTGGTCCAGCCGCTCCGTGGCACGTGGGATCTTCCCAGGCCAGGGATCGAACCGGCACCCCTTGCACTGCAAGGCAGTGTCCTTACCCACTGGACCACCGGGAAAGCCCAGAAGTTAGTATATTTTTGATCTATGTTTTTATTTTCGTTAATAACTAAACAGAAACTTTCTTTCCTGCTTGTTTAATTTCATACAAATCTTGGACTTTAAACTGTGTTCTGTGTTATTGATGGAGACTCAGATCTGTTCTGTTTACTTCAAGCATTTCCTCTAGTTTCTTTCTTTTTTTTTAAATTTATTTATTTTAAAAGATTTATTATTTATTTTTGGGCGGGGGTCAGGTTGGGGAGGGAGGGGAGCGGGCGGACCACTTCTATTGGTCTTTCATTTCTCTATTTTCATCCATCTTTCTTCTTTGGCTCCTGTGGGCCTCCCATCGCGGTGGCGTCTGTCGTCGCGGAGCGCTGGCTCTGGTCGCATGCGCCCCAGAGCTCCGGCTCGGTAATTGGACACATCGGTCCAGCCGCTCCGCGGCACGTGGGATCTTCCCAGGCCAGGGATCGAACCTGCGCCCCTTGCACTGCAAGGCGGTGTCCTTACCCACTGGACCACCAGGGGAAGCCCTTTCCTCTAGTTTCTGATGAAATTATAATTACAGCTAAGATGCTTTGAGATTTTTCCCATAATCGAATGGAAATACGATTTTAAACCTCCAAGAATATTGAATTTAAATGATGCAGTTAAAAACCTTTGGGTTTAGACTTTGGATTTGCGTTCCTATCAGGGGGGTAAAGTGACCCTTCTTCCTTAGGTGCGTTCTGCTCAGGGTGCTTGGCCTGCAGTTGTGCTTCTGACCCTGTGAGCTGTGCGGAGCTGGTGGGTAAGCAGAGCTCGTTGACACAGTGTTTATACCAGCAGAAAAGTGAGGGATAACCTCAACCCCAAGGAATAGTTAAGGGGATGGTTAAATTATTTCAGCCACATGATACAGTATTAGTAGCCATAAAAATAAGTGTATATGAAATTCTCACATGGGTAAAAGTACTTATGACATGAGAACAGGATATTAGATTACAAATAAATGATGAACTATATAAAACTGCTTGCATAGAAACAAGTATTGACTGTGTACTTCTGAACTGTAGGATTATGAGTGATCTTGGCTTTGTATAAAGAGTATGATTTTTTAATATATAGGAATAATGTTACCTTTTACCATGAGCACCTATAGTTGACCCCATTTTAAAGATGATCAGAGATAGGTGAATTGATAATTATTTGAGAGCATCTCTAACTGACAAGAGAAACTTGGGAGCAGTCTCTGTACCTCTACAGGGTGCTGGAGAGGTGAGAGTGCCCCCAGGAAGCCGTCTGGAGCTCCTGCATCACCTGCTTCCTCAGTTTCCCTTTGGTTTGGAGAACATAACTGTGAGGATCTGCTTGGCTTGGGCAGATGAGAACCAGTCTTCCCCAAAATTGTGTGACTAGAATTATTGAGCTAGAATGCAGATGTTTAAGAGAGACTTCTATCAGAGAACTGCTTATGATATTTTAAAGAAAGATCTATATAGACATTAATTCTGGGGGTAACAATTGACCCACCATAGCTCATGCTTTTCCCCCATGATTCACAAACATTAGGTGTGCATCGAAAAGTGTCCTATCATTTTTTGACCATCTTTGTTATGTGGCTAATCACTTGCTTGATTACATGCTTATTGATTTGCCTTTGTTCTTTTAACCTTTATTTTGTTTCTGATGAAATTATAATTACAGCTAAGATGCTTTGAGATTTTTCCCATAATCGAATGGAAATACGATTTTAAACCTCCAAGAATATTGAATTTAAATGATGCAGTTAAAAACCTTTGGGTTTAGACTTTGGATTTGCGTTCCTATCAGGGGGGTAAAGTGACCCTTCTTCCTTAGGTGCGTTCTGCTCAGGGTGCTTGGCCTGCAGTTGTGCTTCTGACCCTGTGAGCTGTGCGGAGCTGGTGGGTAAGCAGAGCTCGTTGACACAGTGTTTATACCAGCAGAAAAGTGGGGGATAACCTCAACCCCAAGGAATATTTAAAGGGGGATGGTTAAATTATTTCAGCCACATGATACAGTATTAGTAGCCATAAAAATAAGTGTATATGAAATTCTCACATGGGTAAAAGTACTTATGACATGAGAACAGGATATTAGATTACAAATAAATGATGAACTATATAAAACTGCTTGCATAGAAACAAGTATTGACTGTGTACTTCTGAACTGTAGGATTATGAGTGATCTTGGCTTTGTATAAAGAGTATGATTTTTTAATATATAGGAATAATGTTACCTTTTACCATGAGCACCTATAGTTGACCCCATTTTAAAGATGATCAGAGATAGGTGAATTGATAATTATTTGAGAGCATCTCTAACTGACAAGAGAAACTTGGGAGCAGTCTCTGTACCTCTACAGGGTGCTGGAGAGGTGAGAGTGCCCCCAGGAAGCCGTCTGGAGCTCCTGCATCACCTGCTTCCTCAGTTTCCCTTTGGTTTGGAGAACATAACTGTGAGGATCTGCTTGGCTTGGGCAGATGAGAACCAGTCTTCCCCAAAATTGTGTGACTAGAATTATTGAGCTAGAATGCAGATGTTTAAGAGAGACTTCTATCAGAGAACTGCTTATGATATTTTAAAGAAAGATCTATATAGACATTAATTCTGGGGGTAACAATTGACCCACCATAGCTCATGCTTTTCCCCCATGATTCACAAACATTAGGTGTGCATCGAAAAGTGTCCTATCATTTTTTGACCATCTTTGTTATGTGGCTAATCACTTGCTTGATTACATGCTTATTGATTTGCCTTTGTTCTTTTAACCTTTTATTTTACCAAAATGAATTCTTAAATGCTAAAAACAAGAACTCACTTAATATAGTTAGTACTCAAAAGGTACAGTTTTCACTTTTTTGCATTTTCAGATGACTGGGCTGCCTTCAAGTCTGTAAGAAAAGAATTGAAAGAAGTAACGGGTGATTTACGTATCAGTTAATGTACAGTTACAGTTAACGTGCAGTTAAATACTCTGGAGTCTAAAGCTGTCAATAAAAGTACCTCACTAGGGCTCCCCCGGTGGCCCAGCGGGTGAGGACACCGCCTTGCAGTGCAGGGGGTGCCAGTTCGATCCCTGGCCTGGGAGGATCCCACGTGCCAAGGAGCGGCTGGGCCGATGTGTCCAACCACCGAGCCGGAGCTCTGGAGCGCATGCGCCCAGAGCCGGTGCTCTGCGACGACAGTGGCCACGCGATGGGAGGCCCACAAGAGCCAAGGAACAAAGACGGATGAACATAGAGAAATGAAAGACCAATAGAAGTGGCCCGCCTGCTCCCTCCCTCCCCAACCTGCACCCCCACCAAAAAAAATACCTTACTTTCCATAATTACTAGAACAGCTCTTTACAGGAAAATTTCAGTATATAGAAAACCTAAATGTTAAACGATTCTCATTTTTGTCAGATGGACTCTATCTGGATGCACAACTTTGGGTGAATGAACAGTGTGCACTCTTCCGATGGCAAAATACTCTGTACCTCTACAGGGTGCTGGAGAGGTGAGAGTCCCCAGAGCTGAGCCTGCATCACCTGCTTCCTCAGTTTCCCTTTGGTTTGGAGAACATAACTGTGAGGATCTGCTTGGCTTGGGCAGATGAGAACCAGTCTTCCCCAAAATTGTGTGACTAGAATTATTGAGCTAGAATGCAGATGTTTAAGAGAGACTTCTATCAGAGAACTGCTTATGATATTTTAAAGAAAGATCTATATAGACATTAATTCTGGGGGTAACAATTGACCCACCATAGCTCATGCTTTTCCCCCATGATTCACAAACATTAGGTGTGCATCGAAAAGTGTCCTATCATTTTTTGACCATCTTTGTTATGTGGCTAATCACTTGCTTGATTACATGCTTATTGATTTGCCTTTGTTCTTTTAACCTTTTATTTTACCAAAATGAATTCTTAAATGCTAAAAACAAGAACTCACTTAATATAGTTAGTACTCAAAAGGTACAGTTTTCACTTTTTTGCATTTTCAGATGACTGGGCTGCCTTCAAGTCTGTAAGAAAAGAATTGAAAGAAGTAACGGGTGATTTACGTATCAGTTAATGTACAGTTACAGTTAACGTGCAGTTAAATACTCTGGAGTCTAAAGCTGTCAATAAAAGTACCTCACTAGGGCTCCCCCGGTGGCCCAGCGGGTGAGGACACCGCCTTGCAGTGCAGGGGGTGCCAGTTCGATCCCTGGCCTGGGAGGATCCCACGTGCCAAGGAGCGGCTGGGCCGATGTGTCCAACCACCGAGCCGGAGCTCTGGAGCGCATGCGCCCAGAGCCGGTGCTCTGCGACGACAGTGGCCACCGCGATGGGAGGCCCACAAGAGCCAAGGAACAAAGACGGATGAACATAGAGAAATGAAAGACCAATAGAAGTGGCCCGCCTGCTCCCCTCCCTCCCCAACCTGCACCCCCCCACCAAAAAAAAGTACCTTACTTTCCATAATTACTAGAACAGCTCTTTACAGGAAAATTTCAGTATATAGAAAACCTAAATGTTAAACGATTCTCATTTTTGTCAGATGGAGTCTATCTGGATGCACAACTTTGGGTGAATGAACAGTGTGCACTCTTCCGATGGCAAAATACTACTTCTTATCAACAGTGTGCAGACATTTTCTTGCAACAGTAGCCAGTCTTCTTCCAGCAGCAGGGCCAGTGTGCAGATGCTGTACCTGAGACGGGGGCCAGCAGAATGCAGAACAGGAGTTTCAGGGGTCGTGGACTCACAGCAGGAACAGATGGTTGGGGGGTATGCCAGATCCTGGCAGGAGCCTGTGTTAGGAACCCCTGGCCTAGCAGAACTGACAAGCATAGATTTTAGTCAAACAAATTTAGACTTATTCAGGTCCTTTTAAAAGGCATTAACTGACCTCGTCACATGCTGCTTAAATAATGGCTGTACCCGCATCGAAAAGGTAAAGTTTTTCTTTTTTTTTCCTTTTTACTTTTACAGAGTTTTGGTGTTTATAGGTATGTATGATCCAAGATTAATCATATGTATATCCCCCCCATCCCACCCCTCCAGGCCGTCGCACAGCACCCTGCAGGATCCTTTTCTCACAGCACAATGACAATAGCTATCTTTTTCACATATGATAGTATAGGTTTTCATGCTACTTCCTTTACGCCTCCCACCCACTGGTCATTCTCCACAATGTCCATATGTCTATTCTCCCATGTCTTTTTTTTCATTGCTTAACTGTGTGTGTTATCGTTACCATCCTACTAGAGTCCATATAGATGTGTTAGTATGTTGTACTTGTCCTTCTCTTTTTGACTTACCTCACTTTTTATGATAGGTTCTAGATCCAACCACCTGATTAGGACTGATTCTTCTGCATTTCTTTTTACAGCTGTGTAGTATTCCATTGTATATATGTACCAGAGCTCTTTTATCCATTCATTTGTTGATGGACATCTAGGTTGCTTCCATGTTCTAGCTATTGTATAGAGAGCTGCAATGAACATTGGGATACAGGTGCTTCTTTCAGTTTTGATTTCATCAGGGTATAAGCCTAAGAGTGGGATTGCTGGGTTGTATGGTGCTTCTCTGTTTAGTTTTTTGAGGAATCTCCATACTGTCTTCCATAGTGGTTGTATCAATTTACATTCCCACCAGCAATACAAGAGTATTCGCTGGTCTCCACACCCTCTCTAGTATTTATTGTCTGTAGATTTTTGCAGAGGGGTTTGTACCTGAGACGGGCCAGGCAGAATTTTCTTGCAACAGTAGCCAGTCTTCTTCCAGCAGCAGGGCCAGTGTGCAGATGCTGTACCTGAGACGGGGCCAGCAGAATGCAGAACAGGAGTTTCAGGGTCGTGGACTCACAGCAGGAACAGATGGTTGGGGGGTATGCCAGATCCTGGCAGGAGCCTGTGTTAGGAACCCCTGGCCTAGCAGAACTGACAAGCATAGATTTTAGTCAAACAAATTTAGACTTATTCAGGTCCTTTTAAAAGGCATTAACTGACCTCGTCACATGCTGCTTAAATAATGGCTGTACCCGCATCGAAAAGGTAAAGTTTTTCTTTTTTTTTCCTTTTTACTTTTACAGAGTTTTGGTGTTTATAGGTATGTATGATCCAAGATTAATCATATGTATATCCCCCCCATCCCACCCCTCCAGGCCGTCGCACAGCACCCCTGCAGGATCCCCTTTTCTCACAGCACAATGACAATAGCTATCTTTTTCACATATGATAGTATAGGTTTTCATGCTACTTCCTTTACGCCTCCCACCCACTGGTCATTCTCCACAATGTCCATATGTCTATTCTCCCATGTCTTTTTTTTCATTGCTTAACTGTGTGTGTTATCGTTACCATCCTACTAGAGTCCATATAGATGTGTTAGTATGTTGTACTTGTCCTTCTCTTTTTGACTTACCTCACTTTTTATGATAGGTTCTAGATCCAACCACCTGATTAGGACTGATTCTTCTGCATTTCTTTTTACAGCTGTGTAGTATTCCATTGTATATATGTACCAGAGCTCTTTTATCCATTCATTTGTTGATGGACATCTAGGTTGCTTCCATGTTCTAGCTATTGTATAGAGAGCTGCAATGAACATTGGGATACAGGTGCTTCTTTCAGTTTTGATTTCATCAGGGTATAAGCCTAAGAGTGGGATTGCTGGGTTGTATGGTGCTTCTCTGTTTAGTTTTTTGAGGAATCTCCATACTGTCTTCCATAGTGGTTGTATCAATTTACATTCCCACCAGCAATACAAGAGTATTCGCTTTTCTCCGCACCCTCTCTAGTATTTATTGTCTGTAGATTTTTTGATGATGGTAATTCTGACTGGTGTGAGGTAATTGTAGTTTTGATTTGCATTTCTCTAATAATAAGCGAGGTTGAGCATCGTTTCCTGTGTTTTTTGGCCATCTGTATGTCCTCTTTGGAGAGGTGTCTGTTTAGGTCCTTTTCCCATTTTTTGATTGGGCTGTTCATTTTTCTGATGTTGAGTTGTCTGAGTTGCTTGTAGATTTTGGAGATTCTTTGTCTGTTGTTTCATTTGCTATGATTTTCTCCCATTCTGTGGGTTGTCTGTTCACCTTTTCTGTAATTTCTTTTGCTGTACAAAAGCTTTTAAGTTTCATGAGGTCCCACGTGTTCATTTTTGTTTTTAGTTCCGCTATTCTAGTAGGTGGGTCAGAGAAGATCTTGCTTTGATTTATGTCCTTGAGTGTTTTGCCTATATTCTCCTCTAAGAGTTTGAGGGTTTCTGGTCTTACATTTAGGTCTTTAATCCATTTTGAGTTGATCTTTGTGTATGGTGTCAGGGAATGTTCCAACTTCATTTTTTTGCATGTAGCTGTCCAGTTTTCCCAGCACCATTTGTTGAAGAGGCTGTCTTTGTCCCATTGTATACTTTCGCCTCCTTTGTCAAAAATAAGGTACCCATAGGTGCGTGGGTGTATCTGTGGGTTCTCTATCTTGTTCCATTGGTCAATATTTCTGTTTTTGTGCCAGTACCATACTGTCTTGATGACTGTTGCTTTGTAGTATAGTCTGAAGTTAGGGAGGCTGATTCCTCCAGCTCCATTTTTCTTTCTCAGGTCGAAAAGGTAAAGTTTTGATACCTACCCATCCATTTAACTTGATGCCTAATCTGTGGTGGGTTTTGACCAAATTTTAAACAGCCAGCTTAAGTCTAGGTGATGACAGGAAGGGACTAACTTCCTGGCCGCCTTCCCCTGTGGGCACGTGCCCTGAGAACATAGTCCTTGGTACCCAGAGGGTGGAGGGAGGATGAGGCTCAAGGGCAGGTGGGTCCATCTGACGCAACCCCCTGGGAAGAGCTAAGTATGCGTCTTGCAGACACAGCTGGAGTACCTGAGATCGTGTGTGCAGGACGCAAATGCCAGTGATCTTTTCTGCCAGAACAGCATATGTAGAAATTCATAAATAAGTCACCAACAGGTGAACTTACTCTGACTCAGCAGGATAAGCACAGATGATCTGCCAGCTGACTTGGGATAACAATTGGCAGACAAATGAAAGCAAGGAAAACAACTGCATTTACCTGTTCAACTAAAATTAGGATGTGCTCATAGAAACAGAATATCACATCAGAGAAACATGCTTGAGTATCTCTAATCTGAGAACATGCATGTCTGTGAACAACAAAACTCTGTAAAAGTTAAAAGTAAAATAAAGGTTTAAAAAAATAATAATAAAAAAAAATAAAACTGTAATAAAGTACAGCCAAAAGTTGCTTTACAAAAAAAAAAAAAAAGACTATGTCCCAGACATGTCACACTGACACACATTCAGGCTCAGACCTGAAGCCAAGTGTTTATCCGCATCTTCAAGATGAAGTGCAGAAAGACGCCAATTTGAAAAGATATATGTACCCAATGTTCACTGAAGCATTATTTACAATTGTCAAGATATGGAAGCAACACAAGTATCTAACAGATGACTGGATAAAGAAGATGTGGTATATATATATATATACCATGGAGGACTACTCAGTTATTAAAAAAGAATGGAAATTTGCCATTTTCAGCAACATGGATTGACTTGGAGGGCATTATGCTAAGTGAAATAAGTCAGAGTCAAATACTGCATCATACAATTATATGTGAGAAATCTAAAAAATACAACAAACTAGTGAATCCAACAAACCAGTGAATCCAACAAACTAGTGAATACAACAAAGAAGAAGCTGACTCACAGATACACAGAACAAACAAGTGGTTACAAGTAGAGAGAGGGCAGGGGGAGAGGCCATTCAAGTTAGGGAATTAAGAGGTACAAACTACTGTGTGTAACATAAGCTACAACGACACACTGTACAAGTTGGGGAATAGGGCCAACATGTTACAATAACTATCAATGAAGCATAACTTTAAAGTTGTGAATCACTACACTGTACACCTGTAACATATAATATTGTACATCAGCTACAATAAAAACTTCAATAAAAATAAAATTAAGGGCTTCCCTGGTAGTTCACTGGCAAAGAGTTCACCTGCGTTGGCAGAAGACACAGGTTCCAGCCCTGATCCGGGAAGATCCCACATGCTCCGGAGCCACTGAGCCCGTGAGCCACAATGATGGAGTCTGTGCTCTGGAGCCTCGGAGCCGCGACTAGGGTGCCCATGCTGGAGCCCGAGTTCCATAACAAGAGAGGTCACGGCAACAAGGAGCCTGCTCAGTCCCCACTTGCTGCAACTAGAGAAAAACCTGCAGCAGTAGTGAAAACCCAGAACAAATAATTTTTTTTAAAAAGATTTACTTATTTATTTATTTATTTTGGTGGGGGTGGGGAGGGAGGGGAGCAGGCGGGCCACTTCTATTGGTCTTTCATTTGTCCATTTTCATCCATTTTTGTTCTTTGGCCCATGTGGGCCTCCCATCGCAGTGGCCTCTGTTGTCACAGAGCACCTGCTCTGGGCACATGCGCTCCAGAGCTCTGGCTCGGTAGTTGGACACATCGGTCCAACTGCTCCATGGCACGTGGGATCTTCCCAGGCCAGGGATCGAACTGGTGCGCCTTGCACTGCAAGGCGGTGTCCTTACCCACTGGACCACCAGGGAAGCCCCAAATAAATTTTTTTTTTTTAATTAAAAATAGTGAAAAAAAAAAGGATGTTCAGAATTCCACCAGAAAAGAAAGTTTGCATTCTGGGCGGGTTGGAATGAGACCCTTTGCAACCAGTCATGGACTGAGGTGAGAGCCTAATTCACCTGTCTTCTTTAAATGGTTCTGTGAATGTCCTGCCTCAAACAGAAGCTGCTGGTTTACCATTCCCCATCTCTCATTCATCAAGACTTGTGTTTTGATTGAAGGTTATTTGATGGGTGAGGGTGAGAAGTACTTTAACAAAATTCAATTTTTAAATAATAGTTTTTCCTTTAAAATGTGTATTTTTAAGGAACAATGTGACAGAGTATTTCTGTTCTATTTAGAAAAACGCATTTGTGAATTTTAAAAATTCTTCCTGAAGGTTTTTCATGTAGTGCAGAAGCAGTAGTTCCCTTAGTGAACAAATATGGGATTAAATGTTCAAGAGGAAAGCAGAAGACACGTGAACGGGGAACATATTTGTGCCCTAATAAGGCCTCCCCGTTTGTGCTTCAGCAGGACTGTCAATCCCAGCTTGTGCCATCAAGTCGTTCACGTTCCTCTGCAGGTCTTCAATGCGACCCCCCATTTCTTCCAGTACAAGGTCAAGGAGAACACATACAGGCCATGGGCACCTAGCCAGGTGCCTCAAGGGCTAAAGACAGTGCCCCGTGGGGCACATGAGAGGCGGGAGCTGAAGGGACCAGCACCTGCAGGTCAGTGCTCACCAGCCGTGTCTGGGGGTTGGAGCTCCTTCACTCTGTGCTGTACACCCAGTTCTGAAAACTTGGCTTCCTTTCTGTGCACATGGATTCCAGAATGTGAGGTTGTCTCGTACGGCTGTGTTTTCACAAAACTCTAATCACCATGTAAATATGATGAAAATTACCTCTGTTTAAAATAAACTTTCCTACTGTTTAATTTTATCCTGTCAAGAATCTTCTTTCCCTGTGGGGTCCCATCTGCAGAATTAGAAGCTGCAAGGAAAGCAAATGTTTTCCCTCAGCAAATGATGAGCATTTTGAGACAGGGGTTTAATTGTGTGATGTGAATTCACTTGGGGACGTCTTAGGGCAAGAGTCCCCTCTCCTGGGTTTTCTTAAATTGGAAATAAACATTCTTTCTGACTTTGTTTGAATTGATGTCTTACCCAATAGCCATCTGCTGAAGTTACAAGCAAAACAAGGCAAGGAGAGCCATGACAGCGAACCCTAGACTGGAGAGCTTCCCGGTGAGTGTGCAGAGTTCAGATTTCAGGGGAGTACAAATGCTACTGAGTGGACTATCCAGGCTTGTTTAAGTCTGCTGGAAAAGCCCCACTGGGCAGTATGTACCCTACGTGTGTCCCTGTGCTTTATTCCTGCCTACAAAACACCCTGTATTGCTGGTCAAGCAGGAAGTATTACCAGCGAGTGATAATTAGGACATCAGGGTGCCATATAAAAGCACAGACATAAACACCAGGAAGCTCTGGATCAGCAATTATTCACCAACAGCAGAAAACAAGATAGTCCATGGCGGTTCAACCATCCAAAAGCATTACAGTATTTGTTATGAAATAGAAAAGGATATTTCTGAGGTTTAATGTTGCAGTCAGAGCTTGAAAATGTTCTTGAAGTTCCTGAAGTAGATTTTCTGCCTGAAAAAATGAACCACAAGACAAATGAATATATATATTTACTTGTGAGGCAGAACATTCTAAGCTCCATGGAAGGGAACCATCTATATATAGTTAGTTGATTTATTTTTTTATGCTAATTTTTTAAAAAAATTGAAGTGCAGTTGATTTACAATGTCATGCCAATCTCTGCTGTACAGCAAAGTGACTCAGTTATATACATAAATATGTTCTTTTTATATATTATTTTCCATTATGGCTTATCACAGGATATTGAATATAGTTCAATATACTGTAAAGTCCTATACAGTAGGACCTTGTTTATCCATTCTAAATGTAATAGTTTGTATCTACCAAACCCAAACTCCCACTCCATCCCTCCCCCCTATCCTTGGCAATCACAAGTCTGTTCTTTTTTTTTTTAAATATATACATGTTTGAACTTTATTTTATTTTATTTTTTGGGGGGGGTGCTGGGTTGGGGAGGGAGGGGGCAGGTGGGCCACTTCTATTGGTCTTTCATTTATCTATTTTCATCCATCTTTCTTCTTTGGCCCGTGTGGGCCTCCCATCACAGTGGCCTCTGTTGTCACAGAGCACCGGCCCCAGGCACATGCGCTCCAGAGCTCCTGCTCGGTAGTTGGACACATGGGTCCAGCTGCTTGGCACCACGTGGGATCTTCTCAGGCTAGGGATGGAACCGGCGCCCCTTGCACTGCAAGGTGGTGTCCTTACCCACTGGACCACCAGGGAAGCCCCCACAAGTCTGTTCTTTATGTCTGAGTCTATTGTTTTGTAGATAAGGGCAGTATGTACCCTACGTGTGTCCCTGTGCTTTATTCCTGCCTACAAAACACCCTGTATTGCTGGTCAAGCAGGAAGTATTACCAGCGAGTGATAATTAGGACATCAGGGTGCCATATAAAAGCACAGACATAAACACCAGGAAGCTCTGGATCAGCAATTATTCACCAACAGCAGAAAACAAGATAGTCCATGGCGGTTCAACCATCCAAAAGCATTACAGTATTTGTTATGAAATAGAAAAGGATATTTCTGAGGTTTAATGTTGCAGTCAGAGCTTGAAAATGTTCTTGAAGTTCCTGAAGTAGATTTTCTGCCTGAAAAAATGAACCACAAGACAAATGAATATATATATTTACTTGTGAGGCAGAACATTCTAAGCTCCATGGAAGGGAACCATCTATATATAGTTAGTTGATTTATTTTTTTATGCTAATTTTTTAAAAAAATTGAAGTGCAGTTGATTTACAATGTCATGCCAATCTCTGCTGTACAGCAAAGTGACTCAGTTATATACATAAATATGTTCTTTTTATATATTATTTTCCATTATGGCTTATCACAGGATATTGAATATAGTTCAATATACTGTAAAGTCCTATACAGTAGGACCTTGTTTATCCATTCTAAATGTAATAGTTTGTATCTACCAAACCCAAACTCCCACTCCATCCCTCCCCCCTATCCTTGGCAATCACAAGTCTGTTCTTTTTTTTTTTAAATATATACATGTTTGAACTTTATTTTATTTTATTTTGGGCAGGGGTCAGGTTGGGGAGGGAGGGGAGGGGGCGGCCCACTTCTATTGGTCTTTCATTTATCTATTTTCATCCATCTTTCTTCTTTGGCCCGTGTGGGCCTCCCATCACAGTGGCCTCTGTTGTCACAGAGCACCGGCCCCAGGCACATGCGCTCCAGAGCTCCTGCTCGGTAGTTGGACACATGGGTCCAGCTGCTTGGCACCACGTGGGATCTTCTCAGGCTAGGGATGGAACCGGCGCCCCTTGCACTGCAAGGTGGTGTCCTTACCCACTGGACCACCAGGGAAGCCCCCACAAGTCTGTTCTTTATGTCTGAGTCTATTGTTTTGTAGATAAGTTCATTTGTGTCATATTTTGCATTCTACATGTAAGTGATATCATACGATATTTGTCTTTCTCTGATTTACTTCACTTAGTATGGCCATCTCTAGGTTCATCCATGTTGCTGCAAATGGCATTATTAGATTCTTTTTGTGGCTGAGTAGTATTCCTATCTATATCCATATCTATATACCACATCTTCTTTACCCATTCATCTGTCAATGAATGTTTAACATTTATTTACTTTTTTGGGGGGGGATGAGGTGGGGAGGGAGGGGGGGACGGGTGGGCCGCTTCTATTGGTCATTCATTTGTCTGTTTTTCTTTTTTTTTTTTAAAGATTTATTTATTTTATTTCTTTTGGTGGGGGTGGGGTGGGGAGGGAGGGGAGCGGGCGGGCCACTTCTATTGGTCTTTCATTTGTCCATTTTCATCCATCTTTGCTCTTTGGCCCGTGTAGGCCTCCCATCGCAGTGGCCTCTGTTGTTGCAGAGCGCCGGCTCTGGGCGCATGCGCTCCAGAGCTCTGGCTCGGTAATTGGACACATCGGTCCAGCCGCTCCGCTGCACGTGGGATCTTCCCAGGCCAGGGATCGAACTGGCGCCCCTTGCGCTGCAAGGCGGTGTCCTTACCCACTGGACCACCAGGGAAGCCCTCAATGAATGTTTAGACTGTTGCCATGTGTTGGCTCTTGAGAATAGTGCTGTGAACATAGGGATCGTGTATCTTTTTGAATTGTAGGTGTGTGTGAATGTGTGCCCGGGAGCTGGCTTGCTGGATCATGTGGTAGTTCTGTTGTTAGTGTTCCGAGGGGCCTCCAGTACGTTTCTGGAGGCAGCTGCACCGCGCAGTTGGTGGATGCTGGACAGGGCGCTCAGGGCTTCCCGTGCAGAGAGTGAAGGTTTGTTCAACCCACAACTGAAACAGCGACAGTCACGGGCCTGACGAAACAGGCAGGCCTGGCGCTCACTGCATCCCGTCCACAAGAGTAACTCCACACCACCAGACGTTTAAACACAAGCAACGAGCTGCCAGACGTTGAGAAGACAGCGCAGGGGAAACTCCCACTAACCGCAGATGCTCAAAGCATCCTGAAGGAGTCCTGACAGGGTCCCCAGAGCACACGGCGGGGGCACATCCGCCGGCTCCCCTGCACTCGTGAGGGTTTATTTGCTGGGACTCGGTTTGCAGAAATTGGTCACAGGGCCAGACCGGAGCACCAGCTCGGACGGAGGCAGGCGGGCAGGCGCACGGCAGTTGCCCTAAGCTCACAGGTCGACGGCTCCCGCCACCCAGGACACGCTCCTTGCGCCCGTGTTGCCTGCGCCTTAGAGCCGAGGACAGAGAGTCGCCCCTGGACTGCCTGTCGGTGTGGAGCGGCCCTCTGTCAGGAGCGCTTCCCGGCCCGTCCGATTTATTCATTTACGTCAGAAAAACGCGGATTCAAGGGTGTGCTGTGCTGAGCGGCTTCAGTCGTGTCCGGCTCTTCGGGACCTGTGCACGGCAGCCGCCAGGCTCCTCTGTCCGTGGGCTTCTCCGTGGAAGGGGCTGCCATGGGCCTCCAGGGAGCCTCCCCGACCCCGGGATGGAGCCCGCGTCGCTCGTGTCTCCCGAGGCGGGCTCCTGCCAGCAGCGCCGCCTGGGAGCCCCTGACCGGGTGTGCACGCCTACCCAGGGCTTCCGACCGAGACCAAGCCCTGGGCGGGCTCACCTCCGGGAAGCAGCTGGAGGGGCTGGGCCGGGGGGCGTGGGGTGCAGGCCCGGCGCGGGGCGTCCTCCCGAGAGGGGTGCTGGGTGTGGGAGGGGGTCCCCACTTACCGCGTCGCTCAGCGCGCGCCCGCGGGGGGCTTCGGGGCCGCGTGCGTCCATGCGTGCGGCCAGCGGGCCGCGGGTCCAGGTGGCCGGTTGGTCCCAGGCCGGCGGCTCTGTCGGGTCGGTTCCGCCGCCGGCGACTCGCAGCCGCGGTGGCCCGGGATGCGCGGAGCCAGGCTGCGCGGGCGCGGCCCGGGCTGGGCGGGACCTCGGCGGACCGGCCGATCCCAGCTACACTGTGTGTTTTGTTTTCATTGCTTCAGAGCCCAGAGTGATCCCGACTCTTTAAAGATCATCGTGGCAAAGAACGCGCCACGTAAAAATTGCCCTTCTAACCGTCTTTAAGCACAGCCAGCGCCATTCGGTGATAGGTTGTGTCACCGTCGCCGCCCTTCCCTCCCTGAGCTTTCGGCCCCCTCCCCCGCACCGGCCCTAAGATTTCTAATCTTCTCAGACCAGGCTCAGCACCCAGGAGACAGCAGCTCCCCAGCCCTGGGCGCTAGCCCTTCCCCTAAGCAATGCTGTCACCTGTCTAATGGGGGAGTTCCGACCTGACGGTTTTGGGGGAGATGGAACCTGGCCACACAACCCACATTTGCACCAAAGTCCTGGTCTTGTGATCACCCACCCAGGAGACTCCGTCCTCTCTCTGAATCTCTGCCATTTCTACCCTCAACTTTAAGACTAAGAATACTTATGTTCTGGGAACTCCCTGGTGGTCCAGTGGTTAGAGTGCCGAGCTCTCACTGTCAAGAGCCACTGTTCAATCCCAGGTCAGGGAACTAAGATCCCACAAGCCACACAGGGTGCCACACCCAAAGCAGTACAGTCCTGTTCTGTGACTAATGCAGAGTGGCTGACACTCCTGTGTCTTTGCCCTGATTTTATTGAGGATCTGGAAGGAAGGCCTCACCGCAACCTCCTCTCCCTCTGGTGCCCTTCAGGCCTGTCTTGACTGTGGCTCCTGGCGCACTTTATGGGGGATGCCCAGGGTCCTGTTCCTGGCGAGCACCTGCTTTGCTTACCCATTGGCGCCTCTCTGGGGGCTGTGTCTGTACCAGCTCGCCCAGCGCCCCAGGGGGCCGAGCTGAGCGCCCACACAGGGACGCCTGGCTGCTGAGGGTGTGTTGAGGCACAGCCTTGCGTGCAAAGAAACCCATCATCCTTCGTCATTAGGAGAATGCAAATCAAAGCCACAGGAGATCCACTACACACCCGCTGTGCTGGCTGCAACCACAGAGGTAATAGCAGGTGTGAGCGAGGAGTGGCGGCGTCTGCGCGCTCCACCCAGGGGGGCACGTGCAGCGGTGCAGCCAGTCTGGCAGGGCCATAGGGACTTAAAGTGACCGCACAACCGCAGGTCTGCCTCTGGACATGTGCCCGAGGGAAATGGTAGCATGTGTCCACACAGAAACTTGCACAGAAAAGTTTATAGCAGCATCATTGACTATTAACAGTTGTCTACAGGTAGAAACAGCCAGACGTCCACCAACAGATGAATGGATAAACAAAATGTGGTCCCTTCTCAGGATGGAATACCATTGAGGCATAAGAAGGAATAAAATCCTGACACATGACACAGCATAAATGAGCCTTGGGAACATGATGCTCAGTGAGAAGCTAGTCACCGGAGGGTAACTGGTTGGACTCCACTCACATGATGTGTCCAGACTGGCAGTACATGGGGACAGGAAGTGGAGGAGGAAAGGCAGAGACTGCACCACACTTCAGGGGTTTCTTTCTTGCTACAGCTGTATCTCTGTGGTTCAGTGGGACCTGCTCGGAAACGCATCCCTGAGAACCTAATCTCTACTGGAGAAATGGGATCTGTCATTATCTAGTGCTCATGCTGCCTAATGAGGGATCAAATTCTTAGTTGTGCCTTTGTGGGACACAAATTCATTAATAGGAAAGCGAGAATGACTCAACAAAAACTCATTTTATTAAGGATATTAAATCTCAGGACCTAAGTTCAGGGGAAAACTTCTCTAATGAAGTTGATCTTGCAGTTCTAAAATAGGAGAGTCTTCAAGTGTGCTGTGAAGCTGCAGACACCAGACTGCTTCATTGGTGCAAAGATAGGCTGGGGGAGAAACTGGAGTCTGGGTAAGAAGCACACGGGGGGCGGGGGGGCTTCCCCGGTGGTCCAGTGGGTAAGGAAACCGCCTTGCAGTGCAAGGGGCGCCAGTTCTATCCTTGGCCTGGGAAGATCCCACGTGCCGGAGCGGCTGGACCGATGTGTCCAATTACCCAGCCGGAGCTCTGGAGCACATGCGCCCAGAGCCGGTGCTCTGCGACAACAGACGCCACCGCGATGGGAGGCCCACAGGAGCCAAAGAACAAAGATGGATGAAAAATAGAGAAATGAAAGACCAATAGAAGTGGCCCCCCGTTCCCCTCCCCACCCCACCCCCAAAAGATAAATAAATAAAATAAATGTTTTTTTAAAAAAAAAAGCACACGGGGCTTCCCTGGAGGCTCAGTGATACAGAGTCCACCTGTGATGCGAGAGACCCAGGTGCGATGCCTGCGCCAGGGAGATCCCCTGGAGGAGGGAATGGCAACCCACTCTAATATTCTTGTCTGGAGAATCCCACGGACAGAGGATGTCAGTGGGGCAACAGTCCATGGAGTTGCAGAGCTAGACACGACGGACCACCTGCACTTTCACTCTCACTCACAAGAAGTCCACAGTGGGATCAAAGACACTGACCACAAGGTCAGCAGCTAACTACGACACAAAACTTTAAATCAGAAAACTGGGATTTTGACTCTGAGAAATGAGAACACTGGTGTGACCGAATGTAAGAGTGAGTTTTATCCTATGAAGCGTGAGTGCCAGGGGTTTCTTTCTTGCTACAGCTGTATCTCTGTGGTTCAGTGGGACCTGCTCGGAAACGCATCCCTGAGAACCTAATCTCTACTGGAGAAATGGGATCTGTCATTATCTAGTGCTCATGCTGCCTAATGAGGGATCAAATTCTTAGTTGTGCCTTTGTGGGACACAAATTCATTAATAGGAAAGCGAGAATGACTCAACAAAAACTCATTTTATTAAGGATATTAAATCTCAGGACCTAAGTTCAGGGGAAAACTTCTCTAATGAAGTTGATCTTGCAGTTCTAAAATAGGAGAGTCTTCAAGTGTGCTGTGAAGCTGCAGACACCAGACTGCTTCATTGGTGCAAAGATAGGCTGGGGGAGAAACTGGAGTCTGGGTAAGAAGCACACGGGGGGCGGGGGGGCTTCCCCGGTGGTCCAGTGGGTAAGGAAACCGCCTTGCAGTGCAAGGGGCGCCAGTTCTATCCTTGGCCTGGGAAGATCCCACGTGCCGCGGAGCGGCTGCACCGATGTGTCCAATTACCCAGCCGGAGCTCTGGAGCACATGCGCCCAGAGCCGGTGCTCTGCGACAACAGACGCCACCGCGATGGGAGGCCCACAGGAGCCAAAGAACAAAGATGGATGAAAAATAGAGAAATGAAAGACCAATAGAAGTGGCCCTCCCGTTCCCCTCCCTCCCCACCCCACCCCCCAAAAGATAAATAAATAAAATAAATGTTTTTTTAAAAAAAAAAGCACACGGGGCTTCCCTGGAGGCTCAGTGATACAGAGTCCACCTGTGATGCGAGAGACCCAGGTGCGATGCCTGCGCCAGGGAGATCCCCTGGAGGAGGGAATGGCAACCCACTCTAATATTCTTGTCTGGAGAATCCCACGGACAGAGGATGTCAGTGGGGCAACAGTCCATGGAGTTGCAGAGCTAGACACGACGGACCACCTGCACTTTCACTCTCACTCACAAGAAGTCCACAGTGGGATCAAAGACACTGACCACAAGGTCAGCAGCTAACTACGACACAAAACTTTAAATCAGAAAACTGGGATTTTGACTCTGAGAAATGAGAACACTGGTGTGACCGAATGTAAGAGTGAGTTTTATCCTATGAAGCGTGAGTGCCAGTGGAAGTGCCCAGATGCCCGCTGATTCCGTGTGGATAGATTCATTTCTAAGGCCTTAAAGCTAAGACACTGCTGACCTTAAGATGCACTGTTATTGCCAGAAAGGGAGAAGTGCTGACAAGTAAATGGTGCTGTTTTTATTTTTATATTCATTAAAAGAGCTCTTTTATAGTTACTAATGTTGGGTGATGCATAAATAGAGTTCACTGTGCTACGGTCTCTGCTTTTGTGTATGGTTGAAATTATCACTTAAAAATTCTGTAAGAGGGCTTCCCTGGTGGTCCAGTGGGTAAGGACGTCGACTTGCAGTGCAAGGGGTGCCGGTTCGATTCCTGGCCTGGGAAGAGCGGCTGGACCGGTGTGTCCAACTACTGAGTCAGAGCTCTGGAGCGCATGCGCCCGGGGCTGGTGCTCTGCGACGAGAGAGGCCACTGTGATGGGAGGCCTACAAAGAACAAAGATGGAAATGAAAGACCAATAGAAGTGGCCAAAAAAAAAAAATTCTGTAAGAAAAGAAGGGTTCTTTCAGGGTACTGATTTGGATATACATATTTCTTTTTACTTTATTATTATTATTATATACAGATTTTTAAAAGATTATTTTATATTGGCATATAACCGATAATGTTGTGATAGTTTCAGATGAACAATGAAGGAACTCAGCTACACATGTACCAATTCTCCCCCAAACTCCCCTCCCACCCAGGCTACCACATAACATCAAGCAGAGTGCCATACAGTAGGTCCTTGCTGGTTACCCTTTATTTTTTTTTTAATTTTGGCCTCTTTTATTGGCTTTTTATTTTCTTTTTTTTTTGAAGGGGGGGCTATTGGGGAGGGAGGGGAACAAGAGGGCTACTTCTATTGGTCTTTCATTTATCTATTTTTATCCATCTTTCTTCTTTGGCCCGTGTGGGCCTTTCTTGTCGCAGAGCACCGGCTCTGGACGCACGTGCGCCAGAGCTCCAGCTCGGTAGTTGGACACATCGGTCCAGCCGCTCCGCGAAACGTGGGATCTTCCCAGGCCAGGGATCGAACCGGCGCCCCTTGCACTGCAAGGCGGTGTCCTTACCCACTGGACCACCAGGGGAAGCCCCCCGGCTTTTTATTTTCATCTATCTTTATTCTTAGGCCTTTGTGGGCCTCCCATTGCAGTGGCCTCTCTTGTCTCAGAGCACCGGCTCTGGGCGCATATGCTCCAAAGTGCTGCCTCGTAATTGGACACACTGGACCTGCTGCTCCACTCACGTGGGATCTTCCCAGGCCAGGGATCAAACGGGTGCCCTCCGCACTGCCAGGCGGACTCTCCACCCACTGATCACCAGGGAAGCCAATCCCATTTTAAATATAGCTGTGGATACACAGATTTTGAGCACAGAATTGTTTTTGCTCCTTTTATTGATTCTCACAATATTCTCATAATTTTAACTTCTGTTTTTAATGCAACACAAGCAACTATTTTTCAGCTCAACTAATTATTATTTATTATGCATTTCTGGTCCCATTTATAGTAAGTGACCTTTCCCAGAGGCAGGAGGACTTCCTGTGTGACTTGTGAATTTTTTCAGTGATTCTCAGAGCCCCATGAACGATCCAGCCACGCCAGGCGGCTGCCTAGACTTAGCCCTGTGAAGTCCGTCAGCTCCCTGGAGAAAATGCCCTCCAGGGCTTTCCCTGTGTGAACAGTGGTCAAAAATGCAGAATGAACAGACTTAAGAAAACAGAAAAGAAAAAACTGGCTTAAATCTCCCAAGAGGCTGAAAGGGTCTTCGTTTTATCAAATTTGGACAAAGACCAATGTCCCACTGCCAGTTGTCTAGAACTTGACACAAGACAGATTTCTGAAAGATTCTTTCTTCTGCCTGCTCAAAACGACCTTTGATATCTCCCCCAGGCCTCGCGCTGACCCTTGGGGCGGTGACAGGACCGGGCGGGTCTACGCGGCCACCCGCCGCAGAAGAGGTGGGGCCGGGCCACGTGAGCACCTGGCCCAGAAGGAGTGGCTCTGCCTGGCAGCTATTTCCTAACCCGGGTCAGCTGGGCCCGAGGAGCGCCCTGGACGCCGCCCTCACCCGTGACTTCGTCCCGGGTCCCGCCCCCTCCTGCCCCGCTGTCAGCGCGCACTAGGACCAAGCGGCGCCCGTCCGGCCGCCTGGAGTGGGTGGGATTAGATATTGTGACGTCACGACGAGGCGGGGCCCCACGAACGGAGGGACGGACAGCCAGACGGACGGCCAGACGGACAGCCTGGGGGATCCGGCCGCAGGGTGAGCCGGCCGAGGTCCGCGGAGCACGTGGACGTGGGCGCCGCGCGGAGTCCGCCGGGTCTGCGGTGGGGGTGCGGGCGGGCGGCCCCGGGCGGAAGGATCCACCTGGGCCGGGCCGCCCTTCTCCTGTCCCTGCGATGCCTGGGCTGTGCGACCCCTTCCCCGGGAGCCGCGCCCCCGCTCCGCCCTGAAAGTGCCCCTGCGCGCCCCGGGCTGGCGGCCCGCGCCTCGGTTCCCCAGCGGAGCGCGCCGTGCGCGCCGGCGGAGGCTCGCGCCCGGGCGCGTCCTGGGCCTCGGGCCGTGCGCGGGGTGCGGCTCCTCCGGCGGGGCGGCCCGGCCCGGCCCTTCACTTCTTTTCCTCTCTCCAGGCCTGCGGCGGAGGATGGCCCAGGGCAGCGGCGGCACGTGCGAGTGACAGTGCGCGCCGGGAGCCGGCGGCGCGGAGGGCGCGCGGGCCAGGTGGACGGCCGCCAGCCGGCGGGCCGCGGGCTTTCGGGATGGAAGCGGAGGGCTTGGGTTGGCTCTTGGTGCCGCTGCAGCAGCTGGTTTCCTGGGGCGCAGCTGGGGCCATGGTCTTCGGAGGGGTGGTGCCGTACATCCCGCAGTACAGGGACATCCGGAGGACTCAGAACCTTTTGATGTCCCACTGCCAGTTGTCTAGAACTTGACACAAGACAGATTTCTGAAAGATTCTTTCTTCTGCCTGCTCAAAACGACCTTTGATATCTCCCCAGGCCTCGCGCTGACCCTTGGGGCGGTGACAGGACCGGGCAGGTCTACGCGGCCACCCGCCGCAGAAGAGGTGGGGCCGGGCCACGTGAGCACCTGGCCCAGAAGGAGTGGCTCTGCCTGGCAGCTATTTCCTAACCCGGGTCAGCTGGGCCCGAGGAGCGCCCTGGACGCCGCCCTCACCCGTGACTTCGTCCCGGGTCCCGCCCCCTCCTGCCCCGCTGTCAGCGCGCACTAGGACCAAGCGGCGCCCGTCCGGCCGCCTGGAGTGGGTGGGATTAGATATTGTGACGTCACGACGAGGCGGGGCCCCACGAACGGAGGGACGGACAGCCAGACGGACGGCCAGACGGACAGCCTGGGGGATCCGGCCGCAGGGTGAGCCGGCCGAGGTCCGCGGAGCACGTGGACGTGGGCGCCGCGCGGAGTCCGCCGGGTCTGCGGTGGGGGTGCGGGCGGGCGGCCCCGGGCGGAAGGATCCACCTGGGCCGGGCCGCCCTTCTCCTGTCCCTGCGATGCCTGGGCTGTGCGACCCCTTCCCCGGGAGCCGCGCCCCCGCTCCGCCCTGAAAGTGCCCCTGCGCGCCCCGGGCTGGCGGCCCGCGCCTCGGTTCCCCAGCGGAGCGCGCCGTGCGCGCCGGCGGAGGCTCGCGCCCGGGCGCGTCCTGGGCCTCGGGCCGTGCGCGGGGTGCGGCTCCTCCGGCGGGGCGGCCCGGCCCGGCCCTTCACTTCTTTTCCTCTCTCCAGGCCTGCGGCGGAGGATGGCCCAGGGCAGCGGCGGCACGTGCGAGTGACAGTGCGCGCCGGGAGCCGGCGGCGCGGAGGGCGCGCGGGCCAGGTGGACGGCCGCCAGCCGGCGGGCCGCGGGCTTTCGGGATGGAAGCGGAGGGCTTGGGTTGGCTCTTGGTGCCGCTGCAGCAGCTGGTTTCCTGGGGCGCAGCTGGGGCCATGGTCTTCGGAGGGGTGGTGCCGTACATCCCGCAGTACAGGGACATCCGGAGGACTCAGAACGCCGAGGGCTTCTCTACCTACGTGTGTCTGGTGCTGCTGGTGGCCAATATCCTACGGATACTCTTCTGGTAGGTGGGGGACTTTCTTACTGTGGGGCGCCCCTGGGGACATGGCCTTCTTTTCTGAGTGAGGTCTGGCAGTGGAAGTGCACGCTGCCCTGTGCATTTCCTGAGAAGGAGCTGTTGAAATGGATGAGATTGTTTCTTATGGAAAATGGTAGGACTGGAGTGGAGAATTCCACAGTCTTCATTTCTCCAATCCGCGTCTTCGTTTCTTGTGACTTCTGTGTTCAGGAGACACGCTAGGTCCTTCTCTGTTGGGCTGCTTCTAGGACTAGGTCCCTGCCCTCAGGCATTTGCCTGCAGTTTGGGGTCAGGGGAGAGAAAAGGAAGGAGATTAATGAATACCAGTGACAGAAAGTGGTCAGCTGGAAGGACAAGGCACTGGGCAGGCAAGCCTGTGCGGATGGCTGTCTTGAGCCAGGCAGGAAGAATGCTCAGGGAGAGCTGCCTTGAAGGGCGGCCTTTCCTGCCTTTCCTGTTGTGTGTGAGTTGTTTCTTGTTGTTGTTGTTTCTTTTTTTTTTTTTTAGTAAGCCAACTTTCTGGATAGTACTTGAGGGACTTTTTTCTTGATCCTCCCAGTTCAACTTCCTCTTACTGTCATTTGCATTTTGCTAAGAACTTGATGTTAATTTTAAACAGTTGAAGCCAGACATTACCAGGAAGGTACATTTTCAAAGGAAATGAGAAGAGGCCTCACTGCCTCCTTCTAAGGCCTTTGAAGCCTGGGACTGTCCTTCCTTTTGGAGGCCCCAGGCCCCCTGTCAGTGCAGACGGTGAGGACAGCCAGGACTCGGCTGTGGGGTCTGAGCACTGCTTCCGGCTCCTTTAGACTTTTGGGCCACTGTTGGACTCATTGTGCTTTCTTGGCAGTTTAAGTCGGCACTACTGAGTTAGGATTTACCTGGGAGAAATGGCCATTGCACATGTGCAGTTGGATGAGTGTTGGCAGGTGTGCCCTCCACAGCCATCAGGGTGCAAGTTCCCCGAGTCCAGTTCTCTGCTCTGTAGCCTTCTGAACGCCTGGCCCGGCAGCCTTTGGGCACTCTGACTGTGCTTTTGCTTGGCGTGGGATTTTAGAGGGTGAGCTGGTGAGTGACTCCTTCCCCCGGGAGAGTTTGTCACACCAGGAGCCCTGCATTTGGGCCAGTCCGCTCCTGAAGGAGGGGTCAGAGGGGGATTATCTTTTAACTTGTTGAGCTCCAGTTGCACTGCATTTTGAGAGCCCTGCTTTTTGCCTGGCTGAGGGCAGCCCTCGCTCACTGTCCCTCTGCCCCTGAGCTGCCCGTCGCTAGGTCTGAGGGGCACAGAAGCGGGCCCCACGCTGCATTTGTGGGTGATGCCACTGTCAGCCCGGAGCTCCCGGCCCAGGCTCGGCTTCAGGTTGGGAGGGTGCACGTCCTTCAGGGGGCGGCAGGTCTGCTCTGACAGTGAAGGAGGACTGCCTGAGGCAGGAGGGAGCTGCCCGAGCTGGCCTGGGCCACTCCAGGGGGTAAGTGGCTGTCCTGTGGACACACCAGAGGGCTGCAGGTCCTGTGGGAAGAAGGGGGGCTGGCCGGGGTCACTGGTCTTTCCTCTCGTGTCCTTCTCGCTTGGCGGTACTTGGTCGTTCACGTGGTGCAGCCCAGCAGAGGGGCCAGGCTCAGTCTGTGAGTCCCGACGAGTGTGTGCATCTCTGCCGCCTTGTCCAAGGTGCCTCTGCCCTCGGCGATGCCCACGCTCCCCTCCCTTCCTTTACCAGGAAGTGTTAATTTTAAACAGTTGAAGCCAGACATTACCAGGAAGGTACAAAATGAGAAGAGGCCTCACTGCCTCCTTCTAAGGCCTTTGAAGCCTGGGACTGTCCTTCCTTTTGGAGGCCCCAGGCCCCCTGTCAGTGCAGACGGTGAGGACAGCCAGGACTCGGCTGTGGGGTCTGAGCACTGCTTCCGGCTCCTTTAGACTTTTGGGCCACTGTTGGACTCATTGTGCTTTCTTGGCAGTTTAAGTCGGCACTACTGAGTTAGGATTTACCTGGGAGAAATGGCCATTGCACATGTGCAGTTGGATGAGTGTTGGCAGGTGTGCCCTCCACAGCCATCAGGGTGCAAGTTCCCCGAGTCCAGTTCTCTGCTCTGTAGCCTTCTGAACGCCTGGCCCGGCAGCCTTTGGGCACTCTGACTGTGCTTTTGCTTGGCGTGGGATTTTAGAGGGTGAGCTGGTGAGTGACTCCTTCCCCCGGGAGAGTTTGTCACACCAGGAGCCCTGCATTTGGGCCAGTCCGCTCCTGAAGGAGGGGTCAGAGGGGGATTATCTTTTAACTTGTTGAGCTCCAGTTGCACTGCATTTTGAGAGCCCTGCTTTTTGCCTGGCTGAGGGCAGCCCTCGCTCACTGTCCCTCTGCCCCTGAGCTGCCCGTCGCTAGGTCTGAGGGGCACAGAAGCGGGCCCCACGCTGCATTTGTGGGTGATGCCACTGTCAGCCCGGAGCTCCCGGCCCAGGCTCGGCTTCAGGTTGGGAGGGTGCACGTCCTTCAGGGGGCGGCAGGTCTGCTCTGACAGTGAAGGAGGACTGCCTGAGGCAGGAGGGAGCTGCCCGAGCTGGCCTGGGCCACTCCAGGGGGTAAGTGGCTGTCCTGTGGACACACCAGAGGGCTGCAGGTCCTGTGGGAAGAAGGGGGGCTGGCCGGGGTCACTGGTCTTTCCTCTCGTGTCCTTCTCGCTTGGCGGTACTTGGTCGTTCACGTGGTGCAGCCCAGCAGAGGGGCCAGGCTCAGTCTGTGAGTCCCGACGAGTGTGTGCATCTCTGCCGCCTTGTCCAAGGTGCCTCTGCCCTCGGCGATGCCCACGCTCCCCTCCCTTCCTTTCTCCGGAGCTTCCTACTCCTGGGTCCCCTCCGGGCGTCATAAGTTAGCACCCCATTAGATTTAAGAGGTTTTTGAGGGTTCCCGTGAGCCAGGCTGGGCTGGATGCTGCAGGGTGAAGGCTCTGGTGGAAGCGCCGTGTGGGTGCACGGATGCAGGTGAATGGGTTCCGGGTGGTGGGGAGGACCGAGCAGGGGTTGAGGGCTCCAGGCGGGCCAGAGCCAGGTCTGTGCAAGGACAGTGGTGGACCAGAGGAGATGAAGAGTGCGCTTCCCGGGGCTGGTGGGAATGCAGGCCTAGGAACACCTGTCTGTCTGGAAAGCCCCCTGGGAAGTTTCTAGGGTGAGGCCTGTGAGTGGCTCTGCAGGCCTGTGGGAGGCTCACCAAGCCACGTCACCCCTGGGTGTCTGAAAAGCACGAAACTCGAATGCCTTTATTTCTTGTCATTCTTCCCATCCTTTTGCAGAACCAGTGTTCAGCGGATCAGACAAAATGCTGATGGACAGGATTTGTGGTCAGAAGCTAGAAGGGCCGAGTCGGTTCTGTAGCGGAGGGAGGGAGGGGCCAGGGCGCGTGGGTGCCGCGCGGGCCTCTGAGCCCAGCCTGGCGGGGGAGGGAGCGGGTTCTCCAGCCACTTCCCGGCTGGTCGGGACGGTCACGCTGTGCCCGAGACGCAGCAACCCACTGCGGCTGCCCTGAGGACAGGCTGGAGGTGCTGCTCGCCGAGGCTTTTCTCAGGCTTTGTGGGACGCGGCAGGGTCTCGGCAGCGTGTGTCTCCCTGGGTGCCACCCGGGGTCGTGCGCTGGACCAGCCCCTCTGAGCAGGCTGCTGGGCTCGCCCGCGCCTGGGATCCGGAGAGGCTGTCGCCGGGCTCTCCGGCCGGAGAGAAGAGCTTGCTCAGCGGTCCTGCCAGCCCGAAGAAGGTTTACGAACCCGATGCGTGAAACATAGTATCTTTCTATTTTAACGAGCTTTTAACAGTTAGTAATGATGTTGAACTTTGTTTTGTCCCTTGTATATCTTTTATGGGAAGTTGAGTTTTTTGAAATTTTGTGTCTTGGGTAGTTTGTTTTCACTCTGAAAGCAGTTAAATCTTCACCTCTGCCACTGCTTGCTTCACTGTGAATGTCTGATTCTTCACTGTAAACAGTGCATCACCTCCGTTTTATTTCTGGTGTGTGGTATATGGTGAAGCACAAACCTTCACCCGCGCCCCCCAGTTCTTCTAGTCTCTCACTGTTTCTGTTGAACGATTTAAGAAGTGGAAGTGGCATTTATTATGTAACGACCCACATCTCATGTCTTTAGCCTTAAAACTAACTGGGCGTGAACCTGGTGTGGGGAGACCCTCAGCTGCCTTGTTGACTGTGAGGCCCACCTGCTCCAGTCCCCCAGCCTGGCACAGAACCTTCTTTGTCTCCTCCTCCAGACTGTCTATGGATTAGACAGATGGGTTCACTAGGTAACCAGTGGGGTCTAGCTCCTGGAATTGGCTAGAAATGTCCTCAGACAGCTGTAGGGCTTGTGGGCCTCGCTTCACAGAAGCGAAGAAGCCCAGAGTGGTGGTCAGAGCACGAGGGCCGGGGCTGCCCGGTGGCTGGAGCCAGCCTGTGGACGAGCACGCGTGTGGCCCGCGCCGCCAGCCGGCTCTCTGTGACCCTCTCCTCGGAGCTCTGGCCGTGAGAGAGGGGCCAGGGTCGGGGCTGGGCCATTGTCTGTGTGTCGCCTGGTTTCCAGGTGGTCAGCTGGAGGTCAGATCGCCATCCCGGGCCTCCTGACTCTGACACGGTACCAACTCAGGTTTGAGAAGCTGCTCCCAGTGGGACCTCTGCCCCGGAACAGTCCGGGCTTGCGGGGTGCTGTGCCCAGGTCTCGCCTTGGGTTGACTGCTCTGCAGGCTTGCAGTGGCCTGGATCGAATGTCCTCGCTCCGTGGTTCCGGGGGCCCGTTTGAGACTCCCGGCTGGTGTGTGGAGGGCAGTGCTGAGGTCAGCCCCGAGGGTCTTCTGATGGGCCCACTGGTACCAGCCCCTGGACTGCTGCTCTGGCCTCCAGGAGCTTCTGGGCACGCTGGCAGAGCGCTCTGAAGTCAGTGGGAGGGCCTGTGGGCCTGTCGGCGGGAGAGCTGGGGGCCCTGAAGCTCGGAGAGGAGAGGCACGTGGCGGCCGCAGTGGGGTCCGCCAGCCCTGTGCCCGGCTGCCTTCGCCGCTTCCCTTGGGAGGGATGGGGCCGGGCCCCTGCTGCTCTGCTCCCGCCCGGCTGTCTGGCTTGGAGAGCCCCCTCTTCAGGCAGGGAGCAGGACTGCCGTTGGTCCTGGGCTCTGGAAGGAGTCTGCCTGGGGAGGTAGGTGGTCTGGAACCTGGGCGTCTCGGTGGAGGTAGCGGGGCCTCCGCAGGAAGGCGGTGCACACCTGGCTGGGCTTTGGGAGGGGGCACGCGGAAGACCCACTCGCAGCTGTTCCCAGGCCCTGGGAGGGTCCCAGCAGCTCCTGGGGCGGGGGGTACAGCGTGTCTCACTCCTGCGTGGGGTCCCGGGGTGTGTGGAGGCCCGGGTCTGGCCCGGCCCCTGCCGACCCGGCTCCGTGGCGTCCGGAGGCCTGGCCGCCAGCACGCGGGCTGTGGTGGCGGGAGGCCGTCCCGGGGCTGCCCGGGCTGTGGCCGTGGGGGCCCGGCCGGCGCCGCCCTGACCCCGCGCGTGTCCCCTGCAGGTTCGGGCGCCGCTTCGAGTCGCCGCTGCTCTGGCAGAGCGTCGTCATGATCCTGACCATGCTGCTCATGCTGAAGCTCTGCACCGAGGTGCGGGTGGCCAGCGAGCTGACCCTGAAGCGCCGCGTCTTCGCAGGTGGGTGGCCGGCAGCTTCGGGGGAGCCGGGGGCTCCAGGAGCGGCACGTGGCCGGAGCTCCTGGGGGGACGGGCTGCCCTGGCCCATGGCCTCTGTGGCCGCACACGCGCTGGTGTCGGTCCCGGTGCCCGTGTCTTTTGTCAGTTAAGGACTGACTCGCCGCCGTATCCCATGAGGCCGGGACTCGGGCAAGGGAGGCGCTGCTCCGAATGTGCCCTTGGCTGTGGCCGTGGTCACTCTGGACCCTCGCTGGGGCAGGAGGGGCGCTGCTGGTCTGGGTCTGGCTTGGCCAGGCTGGAGACGGACGCTGCCTGTGGAGGCGGGTCTGTCTCTGGCCTTGTCTGCGGCTTGCGTGCTGAACGGAACCGCTCCACGTCCCTCCCCCGAGTCCGCTGGGGTCAGCCGCAGAGCTGGTTAAACATTCGCCTGATGTCATGCTCTGCGGGCCTGGGATGGGCACACAGGATCCGTGAGCTCGGGTCGGCGGATCCCGCACTCAACCGACACCCGTTTTTGGTGACTCAGAAATTAGAAGATGAGGCTCTGGTTTATGCCTTTTGAAAATGTGCATTCCAAGCTGATGTTCTGTGCTTGGCCATGTGGGCTGGTGGGCTTCTCTGGGCAGGAGGGTCGATGCTGTGCTTCTTTTTTGTAGTGACTGAATCTAAGACAGTTCTCACTTTGATTTCATCTGAGACTGCGTGTGTTCAGACTTGGCTGCTGCTTAGAGAAGTGTACTCTCCGGTGTTTGTTTAGTTCTGGGACTCCTGCGGACGGAGGTCCTGCTCTCTTCTTCCTGATGATGATTTTTTTCGCTTGGAGCGAATCATTTCCTCTTGTGTAGCTTCTGTTTTTCGAGTGAGTCTTTGTAGAAAATGGGTCAGCCGCCTGGGCCAGTGAGTGTCCCGTAGACTGTAAAGGTGACCGGCGCTGTCTGTTGCTGGTGTGGTTCTGCTGCGTCTCCCCCAGCAGCGCCGTCCTCCCGGCAGTGACTCGAGAGTGCAGCCTGAGACGGTGCCGACGAGCCGCTGCTGGTGCCTGAAAGCCGGGCGCTGGGTCCTGGCTCCCTCACGGGGGCGGAGCTGGCGCTGAGTTTCCTCTGAGCTCTGGCCCCTCGAACGCCCCTGTGCTTGGGTGCAGGATCTCACGGCTGATTGCGGAGTGGGCTGTGTGGGGTGGGCAGCGGCATTCTTCCTCGCCCAGGGTGGAGGAAGGCTTGGGGAGGACGTCGGGTGCCCTGGTGGCTTCGTGTCCCATGCCTTGGGCTCTGGAGCGGGGCACTGGGCTTGTGACCTTGTTGGAAACCGTGGGCGGTGAGGACACAGGTGCGGCCGTTGTGGGTCCCCGTGTCATGCAGCACACGCAGAGCTTAACGTTCAGCACGTGAAGGCAGCGCACGGGCATTGGCTGGTCTGCTGGTGGACGCCTTCGGGCCTGGTGGAGGGCTGTGCCCCTGGAGCCCTGCGCCCCGCTGGCCCACCGCGGCCTCAGGGAGGGTCGTATCCTGACCTTCACCCACACTGGCTGAGAGTGAGAATTCAGTTTTTGAATCCAGGTCATATTTACATGTGTTCGTGTCCATTGTTTATGAGATACACAGGTTTCAGCGTCCTCCTAAAGGAAGTTGTTGATGAGCATGTGGGTTTAGGCGGGTGGGCTGTGAAAAAGCGGTTCGGGTTGGGGAGCTCTGAGAGCCTGTGGGCCTCTGCACTGCGGCGCCCCCCGCCCGCAGACGGCCAGCCACGGTTTCCGGCCTGTCAGCCAGGGCCGTGAGCGAGCCCCGCGCGCTGGAGGCCGACTTCCGGAGGAACTGACCTTGCACACTGATGTCAGGGGGAGGGTCTGAGGAGCCCTGTTTCAGTTCTCACAGGAGGGTCAGGCAGCCTCGGGATCTTTTTCGCTTGGAGCGAATCATTTCCTCTTGTGTAGCTTCTGTTTTTCGAGTGAGTCTTTGTAGAAAATGGGTCAGCCGCCTGGGCCAGTGAGTGTCCCGTAGACTGTAAAGGTGACCGGCGCTGTCTGTTGCTGGTGTGGTTCTGCTGCGTCTCCCCCAGCAGCGCCGTCCTCCCGGCAGTGACTCGAGAGTGCAGCCTGAGACGGTGCCGACGAGCCGCTGCTGGTGCCTGAAAGCCGGGCGCTGGGTCCTGGCTCCCTCACGGGGGCGGAGCTGGCGCTGAGTTTCCTCTGAGCTCTGGCCCCTCGAACGCCCCTGTGCTTGGGTGCAGGATCTCACGGCTGATTGCGGAGTGGGCTGTGTGGGGTGGGCAGCGGCATTCTTCCTCGCCCAGGGTGGAGGAAGGCTTGGGGAGGACGTCGGGTGCCCTGGTGGCTTCGTGTCCCATGCCTTGGGCTCTGGAGCGGGGCACTGGGCTTGTGACCTTGTTGGAAACCGTGGGCGGTGAGGACACAGGTGCGGCCGTTGTGGGTCCCCGTGTCATGCAGCACACGCAGAGCTTAACGTTCAGCACGTGAAGGCAGCGCACGGGCATTGGCTGGTCTGCTGGTGGACGCCTTCGGGCCTGGTGGAGGGCTGTGCCCCTGGAGCCCTGCGCCCCGCTGGCCCACCGCGGCCTCAGGGAGGGTCGTATCCTGACCTTCACCCACACTGGCTGAGAGTGAGAATTCAGTTTTTGAATCCAGGTCATATTTACATGTGTTCGTGTCCATTGTTTATGAGATACACAGGTTTCAGCGTCCTCCTAAAGGAAGTTGTTGATGAGCATGTGGGTTTAGGCGGGTGGGCTGTGAAAAAGCGGTTCGGGTTGGGGAGCTCTGAGAGCCTGTGGGCCTCTGCACTGCGGCGCCCCCCGCCCGCAGACGGCCAGCCACGGTTTCCGGCCTGTCAGCCAGGGCCGTGAGCGAGCCCCGCGCGCTGGAGGCCGACTTCCGGAGGAACTGACCTTGCACACTGATGTCAGGGGGAGGGTCTGAGGAGCCCTGTTTCAGTTCTCACAGGAGGGTCAGGCAGCCTGAAGAAACCTTGAGTGTTTCCCAGACATCTTTTATAGAGGTTTTCGGTTCTGAAGGTCCCCTATCCAATTTGAAAATTTAAAGAAACAGTAGTAATAGTAAGGAGAAAAAGAAGGTTACCTAGAAAATTAAATACCTAATTTGTTATCTGACCAGAAGCACCTGCTCACTAGATGTTTTGGGGGAGACAGGATGCAAAGTAAGAGTCAAACGCTTTCTGCTCCACTGCCCAGAGGTGACTGCTTTGTATATTTTGGTGTATTTTCCCAGTTTTTACTTTTTCAGTCTCTTATCACAAGATTGGGATCATTTTCAAAGTTAGGATCAAGTGTTTTTAAACTTCTCATTCCCTTGGAAGCTTCTCAGTGCCCTGGTGTGCAGTGGAGCCGGGACCTCGAGTGTGGGCCCCCACCTCCGGGTGTCCAGGGTGGGGCGGCGTCCACAGAGGCCAAGTGTTTCGGAGGAAATTGGCTGGAGATGCTGATGTGCACCTGCTGTTCAGCTGTGAGCCAGGCGTGAAGCGTGCTGTCTGTCCTGACAGTGCTGTGTTTCTCCCTTTCCCCTTGTTTTTCATTCCACACAAATTTTGTTTATTATTACTATTTTTGCAGGGCTTGTTGTTTGCTGCCGCACATCAACCCAGATCTGCCCTCGGCCCACACACGTCCCCCTTCCCGAGCCTGCCCCGCCTCCTTCCCCATCCCACCCCTCCAGGGTGCTGCGGAGCCCGGCTTGAGCTCCCCTAGTCGCAACATTTCACTCTTCATTGTGGAAAGTTGCAAGCACGCGAACGTGGGGAGAGCAGTGTAAGGAGCTCCGGGTGGGCCACAGCGGCCTCCAGCTGTTTCCCAGAGCCGGTGTGCGTTGTCCTTGTGCAGTTTCTGAAGCAGATCCCTGAAGTCGGCTGTTTGCAGGTGGTCTGTAATGTGTGCCTAAAAGATAAGGCTTTAAGAAAATACAGCCCAATATCATCCCATAAGAAGCCAACGGTTCCTTATTATCAAACCACTATCTGTGTGAGTTTCCAACTGTCCCTTCTGTTTCATGAGCTTTTGCCTAGTCTTTTTTTCTTAGATCAAGATCCAGTTACAGGCCGCACACTGTGACTGGTTGGTATCTCTTCGTTGCAGTGTGTCTTTTAATCTATACTGGATGCATGCTGAGTCTCTTCTGCTGTATATGGCCCTTTGCGACCCTGTGGACCGTAGCCCACCAGGCTCCTCTGTCCATGGCCTTCTCCAGACAAGAATACTGGAGAGGGTTGCCCTGCCCTCCTCCGGGGGATCTTCCTGAGCTAGGGATCGAACTCATGCCTCTTACACCCCCTGCACTGGCAGGTGGGTTCTTCACCACTGGCACCATCTGGAAGCCGTTTTAGTCTAGAGGTTCTCCCTAAATCCCCTTTGTCCTTGAAACTTAGCTGTGTTGAAGCCGGGCTGTTTGCTCTAGGCTGTGTGCTGTGTGACTGGCATGGAGTCCTCAGACCAGCAGCAGTGTCTGGAGCGAGTCAGGGCTGCCGGTCCGGGTGGCATAGTGTGACGTGTCTGCCCTGAAATGCAGGGAAATTTTGGGGGCTGGAGATGCTGATGTGCACCTGCTGTTCAGCTGTGAGCCAGGCGTGAAGCGTGCTGTCTGTCCTGACAGTGCTGTGTTTCTCCCTTTCCCCTTGTTTTTCATTCCACACAAATTTTGTTTATTATTACTATTTTTGCAGGGCTTGTTGTTTGCTGCCGCACATCAACCCAGATCTGCCCTCGGCCCACACACGTCCCCCTTCCCGAGCCTGCCCCGCCTCCTTCCCCATCCCACCCCTCCAGGGTGCTGCGGAGCCCGGCTTGAGCTCCCCTAGTCGCAACATTTCACTCTTCATTGTGGAAAGTTGCAAGCACGCGAACGTGGGGAGAGCAGTGTAAGGAGCTCCGGGTGGGCCACAGCGGCCTCCAGCCGTTTCCCAGAGCCGGTGTGCGTTGTCCTTGTGCAGTTTCTGAAGCAGATCCCTGAAGTCGGCTGTTTGCAGGTGGTCTGTAATGTGTGCCTAAAAGATAAGGCTTTAAGAAAATACAGCCCAATATCATCCCATAAGAAGCCAACGGTTCCTTATTATCAAACCACTATCTGTGTGAGTTTCCAACTGTCCCTTCTGTTTCATGAGCTTTTGCCTAGTCTTTTTTTCTTAGATCAAGATCCAGTTACAGGCCGCACACTGTGACTGGTTGGTATCTCTTCGTTGCAGTGTGTCTTTTAATCTATACTGGATGCATGCTGAGTCTCTTCTGCTGTATATGGCCCTTTGCGACCCTGTGGACCGTAGCCCACCAGGCTCCTCTGTCCATGGCCTTCTCCAGACAAGAATACTGGAGAGGGTTGCCCTGCCCTCCTCCGGGGGATCTTCCTGAGCTAGGGATCGAACTCATGCCTCTTACACCCCCTGCACTGGCAGGTGGGTTCTTCACCACTGGCACCATCTGGAAGCCGTTTTAGTCTAGAGGTTCTCCCTAAATCCCCTTTGTCCTTGAAACTTAGCTGTGTTGAAGCCGGGCTGTTTGCTCTAGGCTGTGTGCTGTGTGACTGGCATGGAGTCCTCAGACCAGCAGCAGTGTCTGGAGCGAGTCAGGGCTGCCGGTCCGGGTGGCATCAGGCTGCTGACCCAGTGCTGTCTGGGGTGCCCTGTGAAGAGCATTCTGCAACGTGACTGGATCCAGATCTGGCCTCTGCGTCTGCAGGACTGTTGTGTTCTTCCTCCAGGAGGCACAGCTGTCAGCCGGCCTCTCCGGGTGGTGGCCGCCATGGGGCCCAGGGCCCAGGGCCAGCAGTCTGTCCCAGCCTCCCGGCACCCACGCTCTGCTGTCTTTGCTCCTCTAGAGGAACTCCAGCCTTCCAGTGGTGGATTTATAAAGGAGAGGCAGTGGAATGCTTGCTTGTCGTTCAGATCCTAAGTTGTGTCCGATTCTTTGTGACCCTGTGGACTGCAGAATTCCAGGCTCCTCTGTCCTCCACTGTCTGCTGGAGTTTGCTCAGAGTCACGTCCACTGAGTCAGTGCTGTCTCATCTCATCCTCTGTTGCCCCCTTCTTCTACCGTCAGACTTTTCCAGCATCGGGGTCTTTTCCAGTGAGTTGGCTCTTTGCATCAGGTGGCCGAAGTGTTAGAGCCTCAGCTTCAGCAACAGTCCTTCGAATGAATACTCAGTATTGATTTCCTTGTTATCCTCTTTATTTACCACTTTTCAAACTTGGTTCCCAGCACCTTGCAGCGGTGAGCATGCTTGTTTTTACTTTTTCCTGTGTTTAGTGTGGTAGAAGCCCTGTTGCCCTCTCTGGACAGTGAGACCCTCAGCTGTTGGCTTTTGATCTTCGGCACAGTGGTCCTGTGGGCCCCGGCCTTGCTGTGACAAGATGCTGAGCTTGCCATCCAGTTTCCTGCCCCAGACCTGATCTGGACATGGCCTTGGAGGCCCCAGTCGGGCGCCCTGGGATGGCTATTGGATCGGGGTTCTTTGTGACTTTCCCAGTGGGTGGGATGGGGAGGTTTTCCAAGAGGTGGAGCAGCGCCCCCCAGGCTGACTCTTACCTGACGTGGTCGGCTCTGATCGTCCCCTGCAGCTCAGAGGCCAAGAACGAGAGAGCATCATGTTTCCAGCACTTGCTTCCCTCTTGGCTCCTGGCAGGTACCATCTTGATGCTGCACCAACAATGAGCTTGCTGAGAAGTTGTTTTAGTGGGGTCCTCAGGGTCACATGTCCCTCCTGCAGGGTCCCGTGTTATGCAGTCACTAGGAACAGAGAGTGCCTCCAAGTGGGTGGGCTTCCAGTCAGGTACGCGTGTGAATTCATGCAAGATTTGCCCCGAATCTCAGCACTGATGGAATTGGGTGGGAGGCGAAGGGGACGGGGATGCCCGCTGAGGGCGATGGAAGCCCTGGAGCTGTGGGGGCTGCACCGCTCTGTGGATGTGCTGGAGAGCCCTGGAAGCAGAGTTACTGCTTCTTACAGCGGGGCAAGATGTTGGGTGGGGAGGGCCGCATCCCATCCTGAGAATGAAAGCTGAAGACCCCCTTCCCAGGAAGATGTCTATCCACAGACCCTTCTGCATTTTCAAGGCTCGTTGCCATCCCTGGACATCGGGTTAGGATTCTGCCTCAGCCCAGCCTGCTGCCTGGCGCCGGCCTCGGGTCTTGCCCTCCTCCTTGCCCCGGTCCTCCTGGGTCCCCACAGTCGTCACTGTCCACTTCCAACTCCTCCTGCACCACTGCCCACACACAGGTCCTCCAAGGGACCCACGGTCGTGAGTCTCAAACCATGGAGAGGAGCGAAGTGCCTGGGGCCAATGGAGGGTCTGCCTCCTGCCTGGCCTCAAGCGGCTGTCCCTCCTGTCCTCCGGCCGCCCCGAGGCCGAGTGTGTAGCCTCGGCCCTGCTGGAATTTCAGGCTTGTCATCTCTGACTCTTGTCTCTGTAGTTGCTCAACAAGTGACCCCCAAAACTTGATGACCTGAAAGGACGCCTTTACTCTGACTCTGCAGGTCAGGCTGTTGGCTCTCTCACTGTCTCATTCATTCTCTCCCTCTGCCCATCCTTCCCGTCTCTGTCTGTTCCTAAACCTCTCTTTGTCTCTTCCTTACTTTCTCCTCTCTCACTCTGTCTCTGTATCCCTTTCTCTGTGTCTCTCTTTCTTTCACTCCTCACTCTTGTGTCTGGTGGCGCTGGCCGTTGACTGGACCTCAGCCAGGCTCTGCTGGAATGTCCCCCTGTGGCCTCTTCGTGTGACCTGGGCGTCCTCACAGCATGGTGCCGTGTCTCAGGGGGAGTGTCTGGGGAAAACCAGGTGGATGCTGCATCTTCTTAAAGCTCTCGTCTTGCAAATCACACACTGTTGCTTCTGCCAGGCTGCATCTCAGGCCCACCCATAGTCGAGGGGGCAGAGGCTCGCCTTCTAGCTGGGGAGAAGGCCTGGAAGTCTTGCAGTCATTTCTGAATCTCGGTGCCTGGCTGCCGTGTGTCTCGTCAGTACAGATCTGGAGCTGTGGGGGCTGCACCGCTCTGTGGATGTGCTGGAGAGCCCTGGAAGCAGAGTTACTGCTTCTTACAGCGGGGCAAGATGTTGGGTGGGGAGGGCCGCATCCCATCCTGAGAATGAAAGCTGAAGACCCCCTTCCCAGGAAGATGTCTATCCACAGACCCTTCTGCATTTTCAAGGCTCGTTGCCATCCCTGGACATCGGGTTAGGATTCTGCCTCAGCCCAGCCTGCTGCCTGGCGCCGGCCTCGGGTCTTGCCCTCCTCCTTGCCCCGGTCCTCCTGGGTCCCCACAGTCGTCACTGTCCACTTCCAACTCCTCCTGCACCACTGCCCACACACAGGTCCTCCAAGGGACCCACGGTCGTGAGTCTCAAACCATGGAGAGGAGCGAAGTGCCTGGGGCCAATGGAGGGTCTGCCTCCTGCCTGGCCTCAAGCGGCTGTCCCTCCTGTCCTCCGGCCGCCCCGAGGCCGAGTGTGTAGCCTCGGCCCTGCTGGAATTTCAGGCTTGTCATCTCTGACTCTTGTCTCTGTAGTTGCTCAACAAGTGACCCCCAAAACTTGATGACCTGAAAGGACGCCTTTACTCTGACTCTGCAGGTCAGGCTGTTGGCTCTCTCACTGTCTCATTCATTCTCTCCCTCTGCCCATCCTTCCCGTCTCTGTCTGTTCCTAAACCTCTCTTTGTCTCTTCCTTACTTTCTCCCTCTCTCACTCTGTCTCTGTATCCCTTTCTCTGTGTCTCTCTTTCTTTCACTCCTCACTCTTGTGTCTGGTGGCGCTGGCCGTTGACTGGACCTCAGCCAGGCTCTGCTGGAATGTCCCCCTGTGGCCTCTTCGTGTGACCTGGGCGTCCTCACAGCATGGTGCCGTGTCTCAGGGGGAGTGTCTGGGGAAAACCAGGTGGATGCTGCATCTTCTTAAAGCTCTCGTCTTGCAAATCACACACTGTTGCTTCTGCCAGGCTGCATCTCAGGCCCACCCATAGTCGAGGGGGCAGAGGCTCGCCTTCTAGCTGGGGGAGGGAAGGCCTGGAAGTCTTGCAGTCATTTCTGAATCTCGGTGCCTGGCTGCCGTGTGTCTCTTCAGTACAGATCTGGGCAGGCAGGTGGTTGCTGAGCATGTTTCCAGCGTGTCTCAGCTTCAGAGCACTCTTTGCCTCCGTCTCTCCTGCATGAAGCTGTTTGTCTAAAACGTAGATCTGATCATGTTGCTTCCCAGTCAAGGAACCTCGATAGTTCGGCCCTGTGCCCAGGGATGTGACCTTCCCAGCCTGTACTGACTCGCTCAACTCCTGGCTGGCCACCTCACCAGGGCTTGTGTCCGGCTGGCCCCCCGTTCTGCCCACCCCCCACCCCCAGAGGTTCTGTAGGGCAGGTGTGACGCTCTGGTGGTCAGCAGGATCAGGCCTGGAGAAAAGAAGAACAGCTTTGTGTCCTGAGCCCACAAGTAGTAGATTGGAATGCCCTGTCCTGTAGCCTCCCTACTTTCCTCCTTTGGTACTTTGAACTTAAGGGGAGGTGCCCATGAATGTGAACTTGGTAAGCTGGGAAGATCTGATCCACCCTGGGGAGTCAGAACCCAGAAGGTCGAGGGAGGTGGGTGAGGAGAGGACCCTGGTTCCTGTGGATTCATAAACCACCCTCCCCGGCCCCCAGGTCCTCCCTGAGCGGCATCAGCTGTCCCCGGGTCTAGGCAGCAAGTAGGATATTTGCTTTTAGCTGATGACATGAAATATCTCCAGTGTGGGGTAGAGTCTCCATTGCCTAGTGCAGGTGACCCACGACCTTTGATCCTGCCTCTGCCGCTGCCGTTGGGCGACCCTCCTCCTAAACCATCTCCATCCCGGACCCCGCCTCCAGGTGGAAGCCGTGCCTCTGCTCTGGGGACACTCGCTGTCCTCAGGGCCTCCTGTCAGCCGTTGTCCTGGGGTGGCCCAGCCCAGGGAGGTCCCAGGTGGGGTCGGGTGTTGGGGCGCGGGGTGTCGAGGTGCCTGGCAAGGGAATCATCCTACAGTGGGTCCTTCCTGGGCCACTGAGGGTACAGCTGTCAGGCCTGCTCCCTGACTCAGTGTGATGTCCAGAGGCGGCCAGGCTCACGTGCTGGACGAGCTGTCTGTTCATGGTGGGTGTTGCGCTGAGTGCCCTTGGAACACAGCTTTGTTCGGAAGAGTCTGGACCCTGGGACATCTGGCTCGCAGCCAGGGCTTGTATACAGAGAAGTTTCTTGGGAAAATGGAAGTAGGGTCTGCTGTATCGTGTCAGCACCTCCAACCTTAGAAATTAAGTGAGATTTGGTGATGTTTCATTTGTTTCCCACTGTCCCAGGGACTTATCTTGAAGGAAGGTAGGTCTGGAGAAAAACGGTTCGCAAACTGGATTTCCTAATACACAAAAGCCACAAGTTTGTCATCTTTCTATTCCTTTTTTTTTTTCTTTTAATGCAACAAGGACTTACCAGTGTTAAAACCAGTCTGTTTTTGTCTCTTCTTCCTTTCTGTTTTTTTTCTCTCTCTTTTTAAATGTAGCTGCAGATAATAAGGATGAAGAAGTCAGAGCCCCCCACAGGCGGTCCTTTGTGGGTACGTACCGCGCTGCATGTGCCTCCCGGAGCGCGGGCTCCGCCTCCTCCTCCGCAGCTCTGTCCGTCCGTCTCCACTCCCACCTGTGCCGCGTCCTCACCTGGCATGTGCGTCACCCAGCCCCCTGGCTGTGTCTCCAGCCCGCTGAGCCACACAGCCTGCTGTTCTCGAGCATGAAGTAGCCACTAGAAACCTGCCCATTTTCTGTGTGTGTTGTGCGGGGAGGGACTCAGAGAGGTGGAAAGAAAGACATGATCAGACCACAAGTTTTGGAATTCTGTTACCCTTATTCCAGAGTATTTTATTCTTTTTGATTCTATGGTAAATGGAATTGGTTTCTTAATTTCACTTTCGATTGTTCAGTGTTACTTGGTAGAAATAAAACTGATTCTCACATACTGGTCTTGTCTCTTGCAGCTTTACTGAACTCATTTATTCTAAGAGCTTTTTCATGGATATTTGAGGAGTTTCTATATGTAAGAATATGACACCTGCAGCAGACAATTTCCTATGGATTTTACAGAGATGCCCTGTATTAGGTCAAGCAAGTGCCCTTCTGTCCTGAGTTTGTTCAGATTTTTTCATCATGAAAGGACGTTTAAGTTTGTCCAATGCCTTTTGTGTCTGTTGAGGTGACCAGGTGGTTTTTGTCACTTATTCTACTAATTACAGTGCATTACGCTGATGGGTTTTGTATGCTGAGCCAGCCTTGCATTCATGGGAAAATCTCATCTGATCATGATGTATAATCCTTTTAAAATTATTTTTATTTTTTAAATGTTGTCCTCTTATATTAGTCCTTCATTTATTTATTTTCATCTATCCTAATTCTTTGGCCTGTGTGGGCCTCCCATCGCAGTGACCTCTGTTGTCGCAGAACACCAGCTCTGGGCGCATGTGCTCCAGAGCTCCGGCTCAGTAATTGGACACATTGGTCCAGCCGCTCTGCGGCATGTGGGATCTTCCCAGGCCAGGGATCGAACCGGCACCCCTTGCACTGCAAGGCGGTGTCTTTACCCACTGGACCACCAGGGAAGCTTCTGTCTTAAGTTATTTTTAAATTTCCTTGAATATT
Source organism: Tragulus kanchil (assembly GCA_022376925.1). Taxonomy (NCBI): domain Eukaryota; kingdom Metazoa; phylum Chordata; class Mammalia; order Artiodactyla; family Tragulidae; genus Tragulus; species Tragulus kanchil. The sequence continues at coordinate 170,588,297 of JAIOJX010000003.1, read as the reverse complement.
TCTTCTTTGACTCATTTGTTACTTATGAGTGTGTTGTTTCATTTCCATATATTCATGAATTCCCCAAATTTCCTTTGTTTACTGGTTTCTAATTTAATTCCATTGTAGTTGGAGAACATATTTTGTATCATTCCAACCATTTTAAGTTGAGGCTTGTTTGATGGCTTGGCCTGTGGTCACTCCTGGGGACCATTCCGCGTGCACTTGCGGATGATGCATATTCTGCGGTTGGCTGGTTGGGGCAGCGTGGGGTCTGTTAGCTGTTGCAGTGTGCTCAGATCTCCTCTTCCCCTCTTCCTCTGTTCGCTGTTATGTGCATTACTAAGAGTATGTATTGAAATCTCCAACTACCTTTGAATTATTTACTTCTCTTTTCACTTCTGTCAGTTTTTGCTTTTTATATTTTGGGGCACTGTTTTTAGATGAATATGTTTATAGTTTTATCTTACTGATAGATGGACCCTTTTATCATTATCAAGTTTATCTTTATTTCTAGTAATCTTTTTTGATTAAAAGTCTGTTTTTTCTGGTAGTAGAGTAGCTACCAGGCTTCCCTGGTGGCTCGGCTGGTAAGGACTCTGCCTGCGGGGTGGCGGCCTGGACCGGGAAGGCCCCCTGGAGAGTCCCTGGCGAGACCCCCTGGACGGGGACGGCTGCCCACTCCCGTGTTCTTGCCTGGAGCGTTCCGTGGCTCATCTGCAGATCGCCTGTAGTTGCTGTTCGTATGGTATATCTTTTTCATTTTACTTTCGACTTACTTGTATTTTTGAATCTAAAGTATGTCTCCTGTAGATAGCATACAGTGGATCTTAAAAAAAAATTCATTCTTGCAATTCTGCCAAACAGTTAGATTGCTTAATTCATTCACACTTAATGTCATTATGTTTGGAATTACACTTACCATTTTACTTTTTATTTTCTATCCTCACATCGACCTAAACCCCCAACCGTTCCTTCTTTACTGCTTTCTTTTATATTAAATGAACATTTTCTAGTGTAATATTTTAATTCCTTAGTGAGTCTTAAATATATATATATATACACATATACACACACATAAATATATATATAGAATACTATACTACATTATATCATACTGTATTGCACGCGTGCTGAGTTGCTTCAGTCGAGCCTGACTCTTTGTGACCTGGGGACTGCAGCCCACCAGGCTCCTCTGTCCTAGGGACTCTCCAGGCAAGAATCCTGGAGGGGTTGCCATGTCCTCCCCAGCGGATCTTCCCTACCCAAGGATCGAACCTGCATCTCTTGTCCTGCATTGGCTGGTGGGTTCTTTACCTGGGAAGACCCCACATTATATATTAGGTTATTTTCTTGGTGTTTGCTCTAAGCCTTATGATATGCATCTTACCAAAATCGACTTCAAATTTTAATTTAACTTCACCTTTTTAATCACTTAAAAGGGGATAAAAGAAGAAATATGCATTTATATTGTATAATAACCTACATAATTAACATTACCTACACTTTTTGTGTTTTTCAAGTGATTATAATTACTGTCTGAGGTCTCTTTCAGTATAAAGAACTTATTTCTAGTGTTCCCTTTAAGATCCGTCTGCTAACAAGAAATTCTCCCAGTTCTTTTTTATCTGGAAATGTCTTTGTTTTGCCCTTGCTTTAAAAATGTTGTGCAGAAATTCCCTGGTGGTCCAGTGGCTAGGACTCTGTTCTCACTTCCAAGGGCCTGGAGCCCGATTCAATCCTCCGTCAGGGAACTAAGATCCCACAAGCTGTGTGGCCAGGGCGTTGGTGGTGGGGGTAGTTTTGCTGGATGTAAAAGTCTTCTGTGAAAGTTGTTTTTTTATTTTTTATTTTTTATTTTGCTGCATTTCAAATGTGTTACTTATTTTCTCTTGCTGATTTCTGTCTTTGGGCCGCACCACATAGCTTGTGGGATCTTAGTTCCTTGACCAGGGATAGAACCTGTGCCCTCAGCAGTGAGAGTGCGGAGTCTTGAACACTGGAGTCCAGCGAAGTCCCTCTCTTGCTGATTTCACTTTGGCATTCAGCAGGAGGACTATGATAGGGGAAGGTGTGGATCTCTTTGCATTTATTCTTTTTGGAATTTGTTAAGCTTCTTGGGTGTGTTGACTGACACTTTCATCAGATCTGCGAGTTCTCAGTCATCATTTCCTTGGCTGCTTTCCTCTCTTTTCACCTCCTGTCTTCTCTTGTGCACTGACGACTGTTCCACGTGTCTCGAAGCCTTGCTCAGTTTTTGGAATTCTGTTTTCCCGTTGTTCTTCTGATTGTGTAATCTTTATCGATCTGTCCTCAAGTTTGCCAGTTCTTCTGCTCAACTCTGCTGTTGAGTACCTAGAGGGTGTTTTTTGATCTCAGTTTCTGGACTGTGCAATTACAGAATTTTCACTTGGCTCTTTTTTTTTTTTAAAGATTTATTTATTTATTTATTTTGGGCGGGGGTCGGGTTGGGGAGGGAGAGGAGCGGGCAGGCCACTTCTATTGGTCTTTCATTGCTCTATTTTCATCCGTCTTTGTTCTTTGGCTCCTGTGAGCCTCCCATCGCGGTGGTGTCTGTCGTTGCAGAGCGCCGGCTCTGGGCGCATGCGCTCCAGAGCTCTGGCTTGGTGATTGGACACATCCGTCCAGCCGCTCCGCGGCACGTGGGATCTTCCCAGGCCAGGGATCGAACCGGTGCCCCTTGCACTGCAAGGCAGTGTCCTTACCCACTGGACCACCAGGGGAAGCCCTCACTTGGCTCTTTTTAATCATTTCTACCTCTTCGCTGATCTTCTCTATGATGAGGCATTGCCAGTATTCTTCCTTCAGTTCTTTTTTAGCATGCACTGCTTATTTATGGCTGCATTGGTTCTGTGTTCCATGGTTGTGGTGAGTGGAGCTCCTCTCTAGTTGTCGTGTGCCGGCTCCACACCACCGTCTTGTCTGTTGTGGAACACGGCTCTGTAGGTGTGATGCACGGGCTCAGTCGCCCCACGGCTTGTGGGATCTTCCCTGGCCAGGGATGGAGCTTGTGTCCTCTGCGTTGGCAGGTGGGTTCTTATCGCCTGGACCATCAGGAAAGCCCTTCCTTCTGCTCTTGATGTGTGGTTTCCTTTAGTTCTTTTATCAAACTTGAACTGGCTGCGTTGAGGTCTTTTTCCGCCAACTCTAATGCTTCTGTCTGTTTAAAAAGTCATCTGTTTCCTTCCTTTTTTTCTTTTTTCTTCTTTATATGGGCCAATTTCCATACATATTTGGTTGAAAACTATATTGTAGCAACTCTGGACACTAACTCCACTCTGGTTGGGGGCTTATTGGTTTATCTGTGTTTAGTGACCTTGCCTAAGGGTATCCTCTTGGGACAACTCCCCCACCCCCTCCAAGCCAGCTGACCCCCACTCTCCTTTGTCCCTCTGTCAAGCGGGGTTGGGGGGTGGGGGAGGGTGTCTGCCACCACTGATCACTGGCTGATTGCTCTGCTGGTTGTGATAACAGCCTCCCAGACGCATGGGGTCCCCCCAGGCGCTGGTGTTTCTCCCCCGAGTCTCGTGCCTGTCTCCTTGGCCCTGCTGGACAGCGTGGGCCCCAGGTCACCTAGTCGCGCGTTCCCGGGAGCGGCACGGGTGGGCTGGGCCGCACGGGGGCGCGCGCGGGCCGCGACGCCTGGATGGAGTGTCTCGGGCGGCGGAGCAGGCGGGTCCGCAGTTAATTAGTTCTCGGCACTAACGGGAGGGGTGGGCGCAGCGTCCGGGCGGCCGCGGGGATGTGGGCCGGCAGTGACCTCCCCGGAGGAGGGTGGAGATGGTGCCGGTTTTCTGTGGCCTCTGTCGATGGGAGGAGCAGAGCAAACAGGCCTCTGCATGCACCCGGCGGCCGGGGTCAGAGGGCAGTGCCACAGGGACCCCAGAAGCCTCCCTTCTCTGAGATGTGACCTCACAGTCTGAGAGTGCCAAGGAGCAGTGGTGCTGAGACTGGCGAGGGTTTACGTGTTTTGGGGGAGGGGCATCCATCCTTGTTCTTTGGCCCGTGTGGGCCTCCGATCGCAGTGGCCTCTGTTGCCGCAGAGCACCCGCTCTGGGTGCATGCGCTCCAGAGCTCCGGCTTGGTAGTTGGACACATCGGTCCAGCCGCTCCACGGCACGTGGGATCGAACCGGCGCCCCTCGCACTGCAAGGCGATGTCCTTACCCACTGGACCAGGGAAGCCCCTTACCTGTTTTTAAGAGCCAGCTCCGCGGAGGTGCATTTCCCTGCAGTAGAACCCACGTGGGAGGGGCCCTCTAGACAGCCCCTGGGGGTGCAGGTCCTTGGGGGCGCAGCTCTTTAGGGGCGCAGGGCCCGAGTGGGTCAGTGGTGGGTGATCTCCATGGACCCCGGGACTGGGGAGGGGCAAGCCTGCGGCTCAGAAAGGTCACTTGCCTCTGACCCATGGTGCCCGCTCTCAGGTCCTGGTAGAGCACAGGGTCCCGGGTGGCCCGGGGTGGGTGCTTCTCTGTCTGGGTCTGGCGCTGGCCCCCACCTGCTGTCTCTTCTTCATGGGGAGGCCTCCCCCAGGCCTCTCTGGCGGCTCCAGCTACGTGGCTGGCCGGTCTATACTCTTCCAGACCAAATCTCTTACGTATTCGTTTGGTGAATGAAAATAAAATATGATAAGAAATCAAGTCTTTTTTTTGCCAGTAGGGCACTAAACTCCTGGTGCAAATTCTTCAGATAGCAAATCGCTTCTTAACCAGAAGGGGCTGGACTGAGCAGGGAAGGGCTGGCCTTGGGGATCCAGGCAGCCTCAGACCTTTCCAGAAGCACCCGGGGTTTCTCCACGTTTACATCACTGGGAAGCTTCAGGGACGTGCTGGTCACCACTGGGCGACTTCGGCGGCAGTTACAGGGCGGAGGAGCTGGGTGGATCCGAGGCCACGCTCTAATCAGCCCCCAGGCCTGGGACCTGCCTTTAGCTCTGAGTGCCTTGAGGTTCAGTCTTGCTTTTGGGGTCCCCGCCTGGAAACCACATTCCCAGAGAAAGCACATCCGACGGGTGACGTCTGTTGACACCCGGCTTGTGCAGGCCTCCCCCTGGCCGCGCTCTGCCCGCCGGCCGGCTCGCCAGCTCCTCGCTCGTGCTGCCGCCCCTGCGCTGCGCTTGATGCCCTGGGTAGAGAGGGGCCGTCGGCCGGGGAGGCAGGGGTCCCCTGCGTGGCTCTGCTTCAGGAGTTGGGGTGCCCAGCCAGCACGCACTGGGAGGCCGTCCGCACTTCTGTTCTTTCGTAGCCGAATCCCTAAGGAAGCACAGAACATGTCGGTCTGTCTGATTACAGATAAGGAATCAGTTTATTTTATTAAGCATCCTCTGTGTTCCTCTAAGTTTTTTGAGTAAACTCTGCAGATCGCATTTCATGCTTTCTGTATCTACCCAGTGTTATCCTCAGCTGACATTTTTCCGTATGTAGTTCCTGCTTTTTCCACCCTGCTGCTTGGTTTAATTCACCACACGTCAGTTACAGCTGATGGATCAATGGGTCATTAAAAGTATTTTAAATTGTCCAGGATTCAAATGGCAGCCCCTTAAACTTAGAGTCTGAAAGAACCGTTTGTATCTTCAGTGTTAGAAACTGTGTTCCCTGAGGTGAGTGTGTGTCGGCACGCCATCCCCGGGCTCCAGCGCACTCCCGGTGCGGTGCAGGCAGGACCCCCGTGTCGTTACGGAACATTTCCGTCACCCCAGAGAGAGACCCCTCACTGCACATGCCTTCACCCCGCGCCCCGTCAGCTGCTGACCCGCCTTCTGTCTCTCTTTCGCCTGTTCTGAACACTTCATGTGAGGGAATAAGACAACATGTGCCTTTTGTGTCTGGATTCTTCTTGAACAAATATTTTCAAGATTCATCTAGGTTGTAGCTTTGTCAGCACTTCATTCCTTTTTAAGGCTGAGTAATATTCCCCTGTACGACTGGACCGCATTTTGTTTATCCAGGCGTCCAAGGATGGACCTTCTACCTTTTGGCTTGTTGTGAAGAGTCCTGCTGGGAATATTCGTGGGGAGTTTTCATGTGGACAGAGGTTTTGAGTTCTCTGGGGCAATTACAGAGAAATAAAGTTGCTGAGCTGTGTGGTAACCCCACGTTCAACCATTTGAGAAACTGTTGGACCACACTTTAAACTGGCCGCACCGCTTTCCACGCCTGCCCACTGTGTGATGTTTCCAGTTCTCCACATCCTCACGCAGACTTGCTATGGTCTTGTTCACCTTTGCCATCATGGTGACTGTGAAGTGATACCTCATGATGGTTCTGACTCGCATTTTCCCTCACAGTCCATGATGCTGGGCATCACGTGCTCGTTGGCCATTCGTGTGTCTTTAGAGAAGTACTTATTTGTGTCCCTTGTCCTTTTTTCTTTAAATTTTGAGCGGGGGTCGGGTTGGGGAGGGAGGGGAGCGGGCGGGCCACTTCCATTGGTCTTTCATTTCTCCATTTTCATCTGTCTTTGTTCCTTGGCTCCTCTGGGCCTCCCATCGCGGTGGCGTCTGTCATCGCAGAGCATCGGCTCTGGGCGCATGTGCTCCAGAGCTCCGGCTCGGTAATTGGACACATCCGTCCAGCCGCTCCGCGGCACGTGGGTCTGAATCCACACGTCAGTTACAGCTGATGGATCAATGGGTCATTAAAAGTATTTTAAATTGTCCAGGATTCAAATGGCAGCCCCTTAAACTTAGAGTCTGAAAGAACCGTTTGTATCTTCAGTGTTAGAAACTGTGTTCCCTGAGGTGAGTGTGTGTCGGCACGCCATCCCCGGGCTCCAGCGCACTCCCGGTGCGGTGCAGGCAGGACCCCCGTGTCGTTACGGAACATTTCCGTCACCCCAGAGAGAGACCCCTCACTGCACATGCCTTCACCCCGCGCCCCGTCAGCTGCTGACCCGCCTTCTGTCTCTCTTTCGCCTGTTCTGAACACTTCATGTGAGGGAATAAGACAACATGTGCCTTTTGTGTCTGGATTCTTCTTGAACAAATATTTTCAAGATTCATCTAGGTTGTAGCTTTGTCAGCACTTCATTCCTTTTTAAGGCTGAGTAATATTCCCCTGTACGACTGGACCGCATTTTGTTTATCCAGGCGTCCAAGGATGGACCTTCTACCTTTTGGCTTGTTGTGAAGAGTCCTGCTGGGAATATTCGTGGGGAGTTTTCATGTGGACAGAGGTTTTGAGTTCTCTGGGGCAATTACAGAGAAATAAAGTTGCTGAGCTGTGTGGTAACCCCACGTTCAACCATTTGAGAAACTGTTGGACCACACTTTAAACTGGCCGCACCGCTTTCCACGCCTGCCCACTGTGTGATGTTTCCAGTTCTCCACATCCTCACGCAGACTTGCTATGGTCTTGTTCACCTTTGCCATCATGGTGACTGTGAAGTGATACCTCATGATGGTTCTGACTCGCATTTTCCCTCACAGTCCATGATGCTGGGCATCACGTGCTCGTTGGCCATTCGTGTGTCTTTAGAGAAGTACTTATTTGTGTCCCTTGTCCTTTTTTCTTTAAATTTTGAGCGGGGGTCGGGTTGGGGAGGGAGGGGAGCGGGCGGGCCACTTCCATTGGTCTTTCATTTCTCCATTTTCATCTGTCTTTGTTCCTTGGCTCCTCTGGGCCTCCCATCGCGGTGGCGTCTGTCATCGCAGAGCATCGGCTCTGGGCGCATGTGCTCCAGAGCTCCGGCTCGGTAATTGGACACATCCGTCCAGCCGCTCCGCGGCACGTGGGATCTTCCCAGGCCAGGGATGGAACCAGCGCCCCTTGCACTGCAAGGCGGTGTCCTTACCCACTGGACCACCAGGGGAAGCCCCCCTTGTCCTTTTTAAATTGGGTTGTTTGTCTTATTGTTGTAAGTCATATATATTCAAAAGGAACGTTCACTTCCTCACTCTGCCGGGAGTTGTCAGTGGTGCTTGTGTTGCAGATTGCCATGAGTTAGTGTCCTGCAGGGTTTCTCTCGGTCCTGCCTTTCAGGAGGGGACCGGGCCGCGCGTCTCCCCGCAGCAGCCCCGGTGCGTCCTCTCCCGGCTGCGGTCAGCAGACTCGGGTCCTCGGGAGCCCTCTGGGTGTGGCCCCCAGGCCTCCCGCGTCCTCTGCCCTTGCACTGAGACTGTGTTGCTGGCATGTCCCTTGAGGGTGTCCTTAGCTTCCCCCGAGTCCAGGATGCAGAGGGTGGACCGGCGCCAGCTCTGTTCCCTCCCTGCTCCGTGTGATCTGGAGGAAGCCCAGGGGCGTGGTCTTGGGGCGTGGAGCCTCAGGGACGTGGGTGGGCCTGCCGCACTGGGACTGGGACGGCGTGGGGTCGGGGTGCTGGTAGCTCCCTCGTGTGAGGAGGTGGGACCTGTGTGCATGCCCGAGTGGCACGAGTGGTGGAGACGGTCCGCCTGGGACCTGGAAGGGTCTCGTCTTAGCGTCTCAACTGGGAAGCAGACCCCTTCCCTGTCCCAGCAAAACAGAGGATGAGACCACGCCAGTTCTCATCCAACCCGTGTGAAGTTCTGGACGCGCAGCAGGAGGGTGAGCTTCCCAGGACGGAGGGCCTGTCTTCCCACCACACGACTCACTCCGCAGGCCCCTCTGAAAGCAGCTCTGTTTTCTTTTAGCAAGTTTACTGAGGTCTGATCAGCGTACGATGAGCTCGTTAAAGTGTGAAGTTTTGGTCAGTTTCGGCCTGTGTACAGCCGTCACTCAGATTAAGACCGTGAACATGCTGGTCACCCCTCAGCATTCCCTTTGCGCCCCCACCCCCGAGGCACCAATCCGCTCTGTCTCCAGGCACTCACTTGCGTTTGCTAGAATTTGGCACAGCTGGGACCATTGCTGGGCCCTGTCCTGTCTGTTCTTATTTCACTCAGCGTAATCGTTTGACGTTCGTCCAGGTGTCGAGTGTATCCATAGTCCATTATTTTTATTCCTGAGTTATATGCTGTAGTTTTCCTGTTTATTAACTGGCTGATGATGTTTGGATCATTTCCAGCGTGTTACAAACAAAGCCGCTGTGAGGGAACTCTTGCGTACAGGTCTCTATATGAACATACCCTTTCTCTCCTCTCGGGTGTGCGCCTAGGAGTGGACTGGCCGGATCACGCGGTGAGTGTGTGTCTAATTTTCAGACAGCTGTTGCACTGTCTTCCAAAGTGCTGTGCTGCTTTGCTTTCCCACCGCAGTGTGTGAGCCGGTTGCTCTGCATCCTCATCAGGACTTTGTGTGGACCTGGCTTTGGCCATTCAGAGAGGCGCGTGCCGGCGTCTCGTGGTTGTCTGAAGCTGCATTCCACTGACGCCGCCGCGTCTTTTCATGGGCTTGCTTGTCACCCTGTATCTTCATTGGCGAAGTATCCAAGTCTTCCGTCACTTTAAGAACTGTTATTATTGAGGTTTGAATATTTTGGGTACAGGTCCTTTCACCAGATGCATGGTTTGCAGTTTTCTCCCTGTGATTTGTCTTTTCCTTCTTTTAGTGATTTCCTTTGACACATAGAAGTTTTCAATTTTTATGAAACCCAGCTTATTAGTTTGTTCTTTGACTGATTGTGCTTTTGGTGTCAGATCTAAGGCATCTTTGTCAAACTCAAGGCCACAGAGGTTTCTCCCTGTTCTTTTTCCTTGTTGTTTCAGGTTTTACATTTAGATCTGTGACCTCATTATCTGGGAGCTGAGTTTTGTTTCTGGTGTGAGGTATGGATCCAGCTTTTCTGCTTTTGCACGTGGATGTCCAAAGACTGTCTGTTTTCTCAACAGAGTCACCTCTGGATCTTTGTCAGACATCAGCTGGCTGTGTGCGGGTCCATTTCTGGGCTTTCTACCGCTCTGATGTGTCTCTCGGCTCCCGTGCCCACGCTGCACTGCGCTGGGTACCGGCTTGAGCTGCGTCTCGGCGTCAGGTGGGCCAGCCCTCCAGTTTCGGTCTGTGTTCTGTGCGCTCTGTGTTTCTATGTGGATTTTAGGATCAAGTTATCATTTTCTACAGATCACGACAGGACTTTGATTGGAATTATCTTGAATCTGTAGGCTAATCTGGGGGACTTGACATTGCTGTGATTGTGCCGAGAGTGGTGCCACGGCGCGGCTAGGAGGGTGTCCTTAGAAAGGCCTGCCGGGCAGGCCCCTGGCTACGGTCTGGGAGCCCAGGCTGTGGGAGACTTCCCATTCCCAGAACGAATGAGGGGCTCTCAGCGCTTCAGCTGTCTGGACATCTGCTCTCCTTCTGAAGTCTGGAACCTCAGTGGGTGTTAGGCAGAGTGTGTCACGTCACCAGCCCCCAGCAGAAATTCTGGGCACTGAGTCCCAGATGCGCTTGCCTGGTTATCGTCTGTTGTTAGAGGATTAGGCTTGTCCGAGGGAGAGACTCCCGGAAACTCCTATCTGGAACCTTCTGGACACTGCCCAGCTGCCCGGCCCTTCATTGATTTTACTGTGTATCCTGTGGGGTAACAGTCACACGGGGTGAGTCCTCCTGAAGATCGTTGGACCCAGGGCTGGTCTTGGCAGCTTGGACACGACGGCATTTAGGCTCCCTGCACAGAAACACCATAGGTCTTGCCTCTTACTTGCGTCTACTTTAATTTCCTTCAGCAATGCTTTGCAGTTTTCAGTGTACCCATCTTGCACATTGGCAGATCTGTCACGAAGACGTTCATATTTTCTATGGTATCATGCAAGGTATTGAGTGTGTCATGTGTGAACAGGAGTGATCTGACTTCCTTTTCCTCCTTTTCTTTCCTGATCGGGTAGTGCCTTCAGCACGGTGCTGAGCAGAGGGAATGCGAGCGAGCTTCTTTGCTTTGGCCCTGATCTCAGGGGAGACGCAGGCTTCCGTCGGTCCCCGTCCACCTCAGTGGAGCTGCGGTCGGCGCTGCGCATGCTGAAGCTCCCGGCTGCGCTGTTCTGTTTAGACAGTCCCTTACCTGCTGCGTGCGCGCGTGCTGGGTGCTCAGTCGTGTCTGGCTCCGTGCGACCCCGTGGACTGCAGCCCAAGCCACCAGGCGCCTCTGCCCAGGGAACTCTCCAGGCCAGAACACTGGAGTGGGTGGCCAGTCCCTTCTCCAGTGGATCTTCCCAACCCAGGGATCGAACACAGGTCTCCGGCATTGCAGGCGGATTCTTTACCGTCTGAGCCACCGGGGGAGTCTTATCTATTAATAAAATTCAAATGGTAAGAAAAAAGTCATATATATTAACCCACTTCGTTGCCATTTCCAATGGTCTTTTTTTTTAACTTAAAAAAAAAATTTTACCCCCCATCATGCTTTTTATTTTTATATTTATTTTCATCCATCCTTTATTCTTCGGCCCGTGTGGGCCTCCTGTTGCAGTGGCCCCTCTTGTTGCAGAGCACCAGCTCTGGGCACATGCGCTCCAGAGCGCTGGCTCGTAATCAGACACACCAGCCCAGCTGCTCTGCGGCACGTGGGATCCCCTGGCCAGGGATTGAACCGGTGCCCCTTGCACTGCAAGGCGGACTCTCTACCCACTGGACCACCAGAGAAGCCCTCCAATGGTCATTTTTGATTGGATGTCAGACATTGTGAATTCCACTTTGCTGAGTGATGGATATTTTTGTGGACTTGTAGATACTCTTGAGGTTTGTTTTGGGAAATACAGCTGGTCATTTGTGGGGCTCTCGGTCTTCCTGATCTTGTTACACATGATCTTCCTCTTTCGTCTTGGATATGTGACCAGTGTTGTTAAAGTGCACGTGCGGTTCTTTTTCTTTCCTCTGGTGGTTCGCTGCTGTCTCGTCTTGGAAAGGGCCAGGCACCCCCTGGTGCTGCTGCATTCCCCGGAACGTCAGAAACAGTGCTTAGGGAAGCTCCTGAGAAAGACAGCTCAGGAAGTGGGCTGTGATTGGTCCTCTTCCTCCCTCACAAGGTCTGATCCCACCTCCTCCTGCCCTTTAGGGAGCCTCGTCCTCACCCCGGAGGGCATGTGGTGATCACTGCCCAGTGGGCACTGTGTGGCAGGCACCTTGCAGCGCTGGCCTTCGGGGCACCCACCCTCTCTTGAATCTTCTTCTCGGGGATGGCAGTGTTGCTTGCTAAACGAGGATTGCATTGCGCAGGTTTACTCCTTCTATTGGAATTCATACTTACTAATGATGATGCCTCATTACAGCCATTAGGGCCCTTTGAGGAAACACCCTTGAGTTACTCATTCAAACCATGTTTATTTGGTCCTGTGGCTTCCTAACCAAAGAACTGTACGCAAGCTGCCTAACTTTGTTTCTAAGTCCCTCCCCCACCAAGAGGCAGGGCCTGGTGATGCTGCTGGACCGCACTCATGTTCCCTCCGGCCCCCACCTGCGGGGGCCCGCGCCACTCGCCCACTTGCCTGGGCTGCCAGCTGGTCCCTGCGTGTGGTTCTCACGGATTCTTCGGGCAGGAACCTTGGGGGTTGTCCCAGCAGTCCTGGTGGGGGTGGGGTGCAGTGGGTGCTCGGCGGTGGGACTCCCGGGAGATACTCAGACTGTGGTACCCGAGCTGTGGCTGGAGTGTGGAACATGGCTGAAGACAGGCAGGAATTAGGCTCGTCACTGCAGCTCGTCATACAGTTAGTCACTGGAAAAAGATCCATGTTGCTTGTCACTTAAGTTCTCGAAGTGAATTGTGTGGGCATGCTCAGCTGTGTCCGAGTTTTTGCAACCTCGTGGACTGTATCCGCCAGGCTTGTCTGTGCGTGGGACTCTCCAGGCAAGAATATTGGAGTGGGCTGCCGTTTCCTCCTTCAGGGCATCTTCCTGACCCAGGGATTGGATCCAAGTCTCTTGATTGCATTGCAGGTGGTTTCTTTACCAACGAACCAGCAGGGAATCCCCTCTTGAAGTGAATTATTTGGCTCTAATCAGGAGGAGGCAGTTTCCTGAGCGCTGAGTCCGGGGAGCTGGCACACACAGTGCGTCCTGTGGGCATGGCCTGGCTCACCGGCCCAGGGCCCCTCGCGGCTGCCAGGCGGATGGGAGGAGGCTGCTCTGGCTGTCAGGCTGGGAGCAGAAAGTGGGCAAGGACTCGTTAGTCTATACGTTTTAAAAAGAGTTCTTTACAAATGTATCAATGAGGCTGTATTTTTGCTGCAAATGAGTTTAGTCACACAAAATGCAATTTTGTATTTTTTTGTGTAAACATAGACCTTTTGTGGACTTGGCTAATGGCAGCCATGTAACTGAGCTCTTGGCAGCGGCGGCTGGGCTCTGGGCACCTCACGCTCCACATATGCCTCGTCCGCCCTTGTCTTAACCCCACTGTTTGGTCTTCATGGTCTTCCTCCTATGAGTCTGCCACGGTGACTTCAGCGAGGGGTCCTGTCCTCAGCATCCGTGGAGGGGAGGGTGTTCATGCCGCTGAGCCCTCACAGGGTGACCTCTGATCTTCACTGTGCCCCGTTTCTGGCATTTGTGCGGATGATATATATGTGTGTGTATATATATATATTCTTTTTTTTTTTAGCTAAAACAGCTTTGCTGAACCTGCTTGTGACATAGTGGGATGGGGACCAGCAGACCAGATCCCACAGTGGCCTGCAGGGAATTAGCAAGAGGTGGAGGTGGTCAGGCGGGGCCGCCTGGCCTGCCCAGAGCCAGGGGGGAGCCCCAGGTCAGGCCCTCCCCAGGTGGGCCGTTGGAGATGCTGGGACTGGAGAATCTCTTCTCTGGGGACCTTCCCCTGTCCAGGCTCACACCGACGTCCTGTAGCCTTAGGACGGGGGACAGATGTTTGTTTGAGTACTTGAGTACCCTCTCCGTCACATTCCCCTCACACTGACCTTGACCCTGACCTGTGCCCGGTTCCCATTCTCCTCACACTAACCTTGACCTCTTCATGCATGGCCTCCTCACTGGCCTTGACCTTGACCTGCACCCAGTCACGTCTCTCTCCCTTTCTCCCTAGACTTCGACCCCCACCACTTCTGGCACTGGAGCAGCTTTGGGGACTACGTGCAGTGTGTCCTGGCCTTCGCTGGTGTGGCGGGCTACGTCACCTACTTGTCCATCGACTCGGCCCTCTTCGTGGAGACCTTGGGGTTCCTGGCCGTGCTGACTGAGGCCATGCTGGGCGTGCCGCAGCTCTACCGCAACCACCGCCACCGGTCCACGGAGGGCATGAGGTAGGGGCAGACATCGGGTGTATAGAGCTGGCTGCTTGGGGTCAGTCCGTCTGGGAAAACTGTCGGTTCAAGAGCCGTTTTGATTTGCTTCCTGGTTTCCTGACCTCTTGATGTGCGAGCAGATAAGTTCACGTGCAGAGGCGTGTTCGTGGGTGGCAGGTGAGGAACGCTCCTGTGAAGCAGCTCACCTTGGGCCGTGGGCAGGAGGGGCACCCACAGAAGGCAGAGGATTCAAAACTTTAGTGCAGGAAATGACAGAGCAGCTTCCTCCCCTCGGCACCACCAAGAGCAGATCCAGGCACTCCGTGATGGAGAGAAAACAATTGCCTTTACAGTAACATGAGCAAATGGAACGTGTTTAGGAATTAGCTTAACCAAGGAGGCGAAAGACCCGCACAGTGAAAACTGCTGGGTGACGGCGCTCTTCACCCGTTTGGACGGCAGCCACCTGAAGCACAGAGAACACCGAGTGTTCGCGAGGATGTGCAAAAATTGGGTTTCTTGTGTTCTCTTGGTGGGAAGAAAAATGGTGCCGTTGCTGTGGAAAACAGTATGGCATTTCCTCGAGGTATTACATACAGAGCTGGGATGCACTGAGCCTCTCCCATCGCGTCTGAGTCTTAGGGACCCTCTGGACTCCAGCCCGCCAGGCTCCTCTCTCCATGGGATTCTCTAGGCAAGAATGCGGGCGTGGGTTGCCGTGCCCGCCTCCAGGGGATCCTCCTGTCTTCCTGTCCCAGGGACTGAACCCACATTTCCTCTGTCTCCTGCACGTGACCCAGCAATTCCACTTCTGGGTGTGTGACCAAGAGAAGTGAAGGCAGGGTCTTGAACAGACACTGTACGCCCACACGCGTCTCACAGTGACCACCCGACTGTCCGTCAGTGGACGAATAGGCAGGCAAAACGTGGTCTGTTCACACAGTGGGGTATTAATGCATCCTAACAGGAAGGAGATTCTGACACCCACTAGAGCAGAGAGCTTTGAGGACAAGATGCCGTGAATCAGCCAGCCAGAAAGGACAAGCAGTGTGCGGCTCCACGGAGATGAGGTGCTGAGAGTCCTCAGAGCCAGGCGGAAGGTGCCCTGGTGGTCGCCAGGCCCGAGGCGGGGAGACAGAGTCACTGGTTACTGGGTATTTATCTATAGTGCTTTTGCGGGGGCATCTCTTTGTACAGATTTTTTTAGTGACTGGTCTAAGTAATACATTATGCATATAGAGCTTGTTACAATAATTGTGTCATCATTTTACCACTTTGGACAAAGTATAGCAACTTTTCCTCCCTTGATGATATATTTAGTGTAGTATATTATATATACACACACACACACATATATATATAATGTTGCCCTCCACTTTTTATAATTTTATAAATATTTCCTCTATTCATATTAGAACCACATTAGATAATGTTTTTTATTTTTTTTTAAATTTATTTATTTATTTATTTATTTTTGTACATGTATGTTCCCAGATCAATCAGATGCATATCCCTTGGCCCTCCCCCCACCCAGGTTCCCCCCCTCCATCCCTCCAGACCATTGCTCCAAGTGGTTGTAGGTACTCCTATTCCCCTAGCACAATGACAATAGCTATCTTTTCTACACATGACAGTATAGGTTCCCATGTTACTCCCTCCCATTGTTCGGTCTCCACAATGTCTTTATGTCTATTCTCTGTTTTTTCATGAGTTCACTGTGTGTGTTATCATGACCATCTTACTAGATCCCATATATATGAGTTAGTATACTATACTTGTCTTTCTCTTTTTGACTTACTTCACTTTTTATGATAGGTTCTAAAGCCAGCCACCTCATTAGGACTGAGTCTTCTGCATTTCTTTTAACAGCTGAGTAGTATTCCATTGTATATATGTACCAGAGCTTCTGGATCCATTCATTTGTCGATGGACATCTAGGTTGCTTCCATGTTCTGGCTATTGTATAGAGAGCTGCAATGAACATTGGGGTACAGGTGCCTCTTTCAGTTTCGATTTCATCAGGATATAGGCCTAATAGTGGGATTGCTGGGTCATAGGGTGCTTCTATTTTTAGTTTTTTAAGGAATCTCCATATTGTCTTCCATAGAGGTTGTATTAATTTACATTCCCACCAGCAATGCAAGAGTGTTCCCTTTTCTCCACACCCTCTCCAGCATTTGTTGTCTGTCGATTTGTTGATGATGGCCATTCTGAAGATAATGTTTTAATTTTTGCTTCAATCAACATAACGCATGAAACTGAAGAGGAATAGGAAAGTCAGTTGAACTTACCTTCATTTTTGCTTATGATATTCTGTCTTCCTTCCTATTCCAATATTCTGTTTCTTGTCTCCACATCTCACCCGTTTTGAGAAATTCCTGTAACCCACTTTAAGGGGTGGATCAGGTGGCGGCAGGTGTTTTCACTTTCCCCTCACCTGAGATCGTCTTGATACCCTTTCGTCTCTGAAGGATTTTCCTGCTGACGTAGGGCCTGGGTTGACACTTCTTTTCGTCCAGCTCTTGAAAGATGTGCCTTTTCCTCTGGCCTCCGTGGTTTCTGATGGGCAGCCCACTGTCACTGTGACTGTCCTCGCCTGCTGTTGCTGTGGTCCAGTCACGAAGTCGTGTCTGACTCTGCATCCCTGTGGACGGCCGCGTGCCAGGCTGCCGTGTCCTTCCCCGTCTCCCAGAGCTCAGCTCCTGTCCATTGAGTCGGTGATGCCATCCAACCGTCTCCTCTGTTGTCCCCTTCGCTTGCCTTCTGTTTTCCCCAGGATCAGAGGCTTTTCCAGTGAGGTGTCTCTTCACATCAGGTGGCCAGAACATTGGAGCTTCAGTTTCAGCATCAGTCCTTCTAATGACTCTTCAGGGTTGATTTCCTTCAGGATTGACTGGTTTGATCTCCTTGCTCTCCATGGGGCCTCTCGAGAGTCTCCTCTGACACCACAGTAATAAAGTATGAATTCTTTGGCACTCAGTCGTCTGTATGATCCAGCTCTCACACTCATACTGACTACTGGAAGCCCACAGCGTAGCTATGTTTTAACTTGCCAGCTCATTGGCTTGACAGATGACCTTGAGGGCATGGACTGCATCGCATTCATTTCTTCCCCAAATCTGACACAGTGTTTGGAAAATTACAGCAGTTCAGTAAATATTTATTGAATGAACTAATGAAGGGCTAAAATAGTTGATTCTCTAAGTCACTTTCAGGAGAACCCTTGGGGAAGCATTTTTTTTTTTCCCTTTAAGATTTTAGAGTTTTGTTGTTCACCAACATGTATGTTCCCAGATCATTCATATGCATACCCCTAGACCCTCCCCCCACCCATTTCCCCCCCTCCCACCCCTCCAGACCATCGCCCCAAGTGGTTGTAGGTACTCCTATTCCCTTAGCACAATGACAACAGCTGTCTTTTCCACACATGACAGCATAGGTTTCCATGTTACTCCCTCCATGCCTCCCTCCGACTGTTCGGTCTCCACAATGTCTTTATGTCTATTCTCTGTTTTTTCATGAGTTCACTGTGTGTGTTATCATGACCATCTTACTAGATCCCATATATATGAGTTAGTATACTATACTTGTCTTTCTCTTTTTGACTTACTTCACTTTTTATGATAGGTTCTAAAGCCAGCCACCTCATTAGGACTGAGTCTTCTGCATTTCTTTTAACAGCTGAGTAGTATTCCATTGTATATATGTACCAGAGCTTCTGGATCCATTCATTTGTCGATGGACATCTAGGTTGCTTCCATGTTCTGGCTATTGTATAGAGAGCTGCAATGAACATTGGGGTACAGGTGCCTCTTTCAGTTTCGATTTCATCAGGATATAGGCCTAATAGTGGGATTGCTGGGGGGAAGAATTTTTACATGTGGAAAATTTACCAGTGTGGCACCTAGCCCACTGGGCTAATTCTTGGAGAGCTTGTGCATGGTGGCGAAAGTTCCAGAAGGCCCCGTGGGTGGGTCTCATGTCCGTGGTGGGGTGCAGTGACTCCCCCGGTGAAGGCGAGGCTGGGAGGACGCCCAGGCAGACCCTGGAGGTCGCTGCTGCCGTGCAGACGCGCAGCTGTGGGCGTAGCCACCCCGTTTCCGGCCTCAGGGGGCGGCCAGGGGAGGGACAGGAGGCACAGAAGCTCCTGGCCCCCGGAGTGGAACCTGGGGAGCTGTGTGAGGTGTGGGGCAGAGCTTACCTAACTGGGGTGCTGACTTCAGGGCTGAAAGGGTGCGTGGGGTCGTCGGCCCGCAGTGACTGCCGGCCCCTGCCGGCACCCCGGACTCCGCCCAGCCACCTGTTCAGGGTGCTGGCAGAGGGGCCGAAGGCAGCGGAGGCGTGGGGCGGGGAGTGTTGGCGAGGAGATCGCGGTCAGTCCGTGAACAGGTTGGTGAGAAGGTCTGGAGGCGCAGGGCCCCCAAGCCACGTGGGGTGGGGGCCCCACCACTTCAATTGGCAGGTCCTGCGCAGGGTCCAGAGTCCACAGAGAACCAGGTCCTGTCACAGACATGAGCTCCTAATTCACTCGGCTTCGCGTGCGGGACCCTGTCAAGGCCACGCTACTCCCCGTTAAGGAAGCCAGCCTAACAGGAGGTCGCTGCCAGCCCGGAGACGCAGCTCCGGGTGGAGGCGTAATTAGGTTGGATGCTGTCTGTTCAAGGGGCCACAGGCGGTCTGGGCTCCTCAGGGGGATCTTCAGGGCCGGGCCTTGTGGCCGCGGGGGCCCTGAGCCCGAGGTCCTCTGCCTGCAGGGAGGCTGGGTGGCCGTCCTGCACGGCAGCTGCCTGCACCCCCCCATCAGCTGATGAAGGGGGTGACACCAGGACCCTGCAAGTGACGGGAGGTGATGGGAGGGTCATGCTCCCTGCTCCCGGGAAAATCAGGCTGGAGTTCATGTGGGAGGTGACCTTGCTCTGTGTGCATTTAAGGGCCCGGCACCCATGGACAGATGAGCCAGCGGGCTGCAGTCCATGGGGTTGCAAGAGTCGGACATGACTTAGCGACTAAACACCATCAGCCCTTTCAGACCGAGTGTCTGGAGAGTCAGTGCAGACGTGGAACCTACTGCAGTTTTGTTTCCTGTGAAGTTAGTTCTTCTTCACACACGTCTGTGTAAGAGGACCTCGAAGGTGGAGGGACGTTCACGCACCAGTGGGTCACATCTGGATCCGCTGTGTGAACAGCGCCACCCCAGCGTCTGCTGCTCCCCGCCAGCTCTCGGGCACCCGGCCCTCCGCAGGTGCTCTGCGATTCCCCCCCTGCCTGTCCCTCGAACCACCTGTCTGTCACTTTGTCCCCAGGGCAGGGACCTTCCAGGGGGCGAGGTCGGCGAAAGGGTCCCTTCAGTCCGCCCCTGCCGGCACCCGACTCCGCCCAGCCACCTGTTCAGGGTGCTGGCAGAGGGGCCGAAGGCAGCGGAGGCGTGGGGCGGGGAGTGTTGGCGAGGAGATCGCGGTCAGTCCGTGAACAGGTTGGTGAGAAGGTCTGGAGGCGCAGGGCCCCCAAGCCACGTGGGGTGGGGGCCCCACCACTTCAATTGGCAGGTCCTGCGCAGGGTCCAGAGTCCACAGAGAACCAGGTCCTGTCACAGACATGAGCTCCTAATTCACTCGGCTTCGCGTGCGGGACCCTGTCAAGGCCACGCTACTCCCCGTTAAGGAAGCCAGCCTAACAGGAGGTCGCTGCCAGCCCGGAGACGCAGCTCCGGGTGGAGGCGTAATTAGGTTGGATGCTGTCTGTTCAAGGGGCCACAGGCGGTCTGGGCTCCTCAGGGGGATCTTCAGGGCCGGGCCTTGTGGCCGCGGGGGCCCTGAGCCCGAGGTCCTCTGCCTGCAGGGAGGCTGGGTGGCCGTCCTGCACGGCAGCTGCCTGCACCCCCCCATCAGCTGATGAAGGGGGTGACACCAGGACCCTGCAAGTGACGGGAGGTGATGGGAGGGTCATGCTCCCTGCTCCCGGGAAAATCAGGCTGGAGTTCATGTGGGAGGTGACCTTGCTCTGTGTGCATTTAAGGGCCCGGCACCCATGGACAGATGAGCCAGCGGGCTGCAGTCCATGGGGTTGCAAGAGTCGGACATGACTTAGCGACTAAACACCATCAGCCCTTTCAGACCGAGTGTCTGGAGAGTCAGTGCAGACGTGGAACCTACTGCAGTTTTGTTTCCTGTGAAGTTAGTTCTTCTTCACACACGTCTGTGTAAGAGGACCTCGAAGGTGGAGGGACGTTCACGCACCAGTGGGTCACATCTGGATCCGCTGTGTGAACAGCGCCACCCCAGCGTCTGCTGCTCCCCGCCAGCTCTCGGGCACCCGGCCCTCCGCAGGTGCTCTGCGAGGCCTTCCCTCACCCCCACCCCCGTCTCTGCTCTGTCCCTGCCGAAGTCCACCTGTCTGTCACTTTGTCCCCAGGGCAGGGACCTTCTTTCATGGCTGGGTGCAGTGTCTCCAGCACTCAGAACAGCTCGGCCGTCAGAGGTCAGTGAGTCCGACTCCGGGATCCTGAAAATGAGACTCCAGGTGTCCTTGTGCAGCCTGGACTGGTTGGACCGGTGACCGGCTCTTCCCTGTGCCCCCAAGGCCGGCGCAGAGCAGCTGTGGGTTCAGGGAGCCTGAGCCGTGGCGGCCACGGTTCCCCTCGAGCGTCCAGCCTGTCACGCTGTTGCCGGATTCCTGTGGGACAGATCACGGGCTCCTGGGCGGGAACGAGGGAGGTGGGGCCATAAGGGAAGTATCCCTTGCCTGTCCACAGCCCAGCCTGGAAGAGAGAAGGTGGCGCTCCTCGTGTGTGCTTGGCGGGCCTGGTTCAGTCCCGCGTCAGACCCGAACCTGCCCTGACGTGGGGCGCCCTGGCTGGCCGCACGGACGGCCCTGCTCGGGGTGGGTGCAGGAGCTGCCTGGGGTTGACTCCACCCGTCCCGGGCTCAGGACGGGAGGGTGCCCGCCCTTCCCTGTGTCTGGACTCAGGACCTGGGCTCAGGCCTGCCTCTGCGCCTCTGTCCCCACTGCCCGGCGCGCGCCCTGTGGGCTGACCCCGCACAGCCTCAGGTGTCCGCGCGGGGAGCCCACAGGGAGGTGTCTGTGGCTGCTTCGTCCCCCTCCCCCGACCAAAATGGAGCAGCCCTGGACCCGCTGGGACTCGGGGCTCTGGGGCGCCTGTGCTCAGAGCCACCTCAGACCTGCTGCGGGTCACTCAGCCTCAGCGTGCCTCAGGCAGACCGTCAGGAGGTGTGAGAAGGAGAGGAGGGTGCGGTCCTGCTCGCCGACCAGCTTCACCGTCTCCCAGTGGACCTGCTCCGAGGGTGTGAGCCCACACACAGGTGTGCACACAGATTCACACGTGCGGAGGACACACACACACTTTTCCTGCCTCGGCCTTGGAGGAGATGCAGGAGGTGCTTTCGAATGATTTCCCTTTAGAGAACGCGAAGGGACCGTTGCTTCGGGGCCAGCAACGGAGAGTGATGCAGCTTTTGAAATAAGGCTGCTAATCAGAGCCGCGGCCCTGAAAGGTGGCCGTGAGCCAAGCCCCCTCCTCCGTCCCTTCCTCCGCGTTTCGGCGGATCGGAAGATGTTCCCCGACAAGTGATTACTGGGGAGCCTGGCGGCGGGTGAGGGGCCAGTTTGTGGGCAAAAGCAGCCGTGGATCCGGCGACGCTGACGGCGGGGGCGCAGGCGGCGAGCCCACGGCCCTGGGGTGTGCAGAGGCGGCACCGGCCCTGGCCCCGGGCGCCGTGGTGGCCGCGGGCGGAGGTCATGGCGCGGTGTCGTGAGGTGGGGACGCCGAGGTGCTGACGCGGGCAGAGGCTGGGTCGCTCGTGGGGGCAGCAGTTCCAGCCTCCCTCAGGCTGCGGGCTCGTGCCAGCCAGGCCACTTCCTGCCTTGACGGCAGCGTCCGGTGTCTCGGAAGTGCCCCCCGGGTCCCGCTCCAGCCTTGCCCTTGACCCTGGAGCCTTGGCTGCCCGGGCGTCGGGGCGGCATCTTGCCCGGGGCCAGGTGTGTGTCACTTCTCGGCCCCCACGGTCTTCCTGTGTTGTCCTTGATACGTGGTAAGCCTGTCGCCATTCGATGCACGTGGCAGAGCACACCTGCGGGTGTGGGCACGCCGCTGCCACGGCACACGCCGCGCTGGCACGCCCCGGGGCCAGTCAGGAGACAGGAGGGCTGGAAGTAGAGTTCCAGGGATGCCCTGGAGCTCACGCAGACAGCTCCACTGAGGCGGCGTCCGTCACCCGTCGCGAGTCCCCAGTCTGGTGGACTTCAGTGCATTCGCGCAGCTGTGCGGCCACCCCGTCGAGCCTTCGGGCATTCCGTCACCCGAAGAGCAGCCTCGTGCCCGTCAGTGATCGCCCCCGCCCCCGCCCGGTCCAGGGCTCGGCAGCCGCTGGTCTGCTTCCGTCTCCGCGGCTCGGCCCGCTCTGGACGTGTCCGGGAGACGGAGTCGCGAGATACGCGGTCCTCGCGGCCACCTGCCCGCGGCGTCGCGTCCCCAGGCTCCGTCCCGGTGGGCGGCGGCGGCCGTCCTCCAGTGCGAGCGGCCTCCGGCTCTGCGCGGACGGGTCCGCGGTGCCGCTTCTTCAGCGGGCGGGCGTCTGGGCAGTCCGTCGTCGTCCTGGCTGGGTGGGCAGGGCTGCTGGCACCACTCGTGTGCCGGTGTCTGTGCGGGCAGGCGGCCCTCTGTTTCGGCGCTCAGGACTGGAGCTGCTGGGCCACGGCCACACCGTGTCACGTCCCCGCGGGGGGCGGGCTCGGGTCTTCGCCCGCCCGGACGTTGCACGCCAACAGCTGTTACCTCTGACCTTTCCACCCTGGGGCTTTGATTTGTGTTTTCCTGGTGACAACATCAAACACCGTTTCCTGTGATTATTGGACGTTTGTGTATCTTCTTTAGAGAAAAGTCTGTTCAGATTCTTTGCCCATTTAAAAATTTGATTGCTTGTCTTTTCTTACTGAGTTGTAGATGTCTTTAAATATTCTCACCGGATACGTGATTGCAAACATCTTCTCCATTGTAGGCTGTCTTTTCACATCACAGCACAAAAGATTTGAATTTTGATGAAGTCCAGTGTATGTTTTCTTTTAAAAAATTACTTTGCTTTTTGATGTCAAACCTAGGAAACCTTGTGACCACGGTCATAAAGCCATCTTTCTGTGTTCTGGGTAGCTTTGAATTTCAGGAGAGCTCTGGGTGGACGGAAAGGAGGGGAGGTGCAGGTGCGGCTGGGAGGTAGGAGTGAGGGGTGGTGGGGAGGTGTGCAGGGCTCTGGCAGGACCCGAAAAGGGGCGGCAGAAGGTTCTCACCTTGTGGGCGCTGGCTGACGAGAGGCGTTTGGATGGTTGGACGGATCAAGGATGAGGTGGGAAGTATTTTAGGAACAGTCATTTGGCTGCTCAGTTTGGGAGGAAAAATGCTGGAGGCAAGACTGAGGTAACGGGAGCCCGGATTAAAATGCGGGGAGGGCGGGAGGGCCAGGCTGTGGGTGCAGCAGCTGGAGCTGGGGCCAGGTATGAGGAAAATCCCAGAGGGGGCGTCAGCTCCCAGGCTCCCCTGCCCCCAAGCTGGAAGAATGCAGCCTGCGGACGGTCGCCCCCCCACCGGACCGGCTCCCACAGGTTCTCTGTGCCCTGCGCTCTCTGCGCTGTCAGAACCTGGGCTGGCGGCCCTCAGTGGAGGAGGCGTCTTCCTGGAGACCCAGCCATGCACTGCAGGTGAATTCCGGTCTGGGTGTCCATGAGGTCCCTGGCCGGCGGGACGGTGGCAGCCCGGCCTCAGGGCTCAGCACCCAGTAGTTGTTGAGGATCGAGAGTGACCTGACACCAGCGGGGGAGTGCGGGCCTGGGATTGGGCGCACAGCCACAGGGCGCCGCGAGGTCTAGGGTGACTCGGCGACTCAGGACACGAGCTTGGATGTGCGGAGCACCCATGCCCAGCACGAGGCTCCCGCGGCTCGGGTGGCGCTTGTCTCCCGCTTGGCCTGGCAGAAACAATCTGACAGACATTTGCCCTGGGCCCTCAGCACACGGGGCAGGTTGTGCGGCCTCGGAAGGCTGTCAGCTGCCTGCCCTGGGTGAGAGCCAACTGAGGGCCGAGGCCAGGGGAGGCGTCTGGGCAGCTGAAGATGTCCCTGTGGGTCACGCAGGGCCGAGCTCTCAGCGATGAGCTCACGTCTCCTCTTGCTGGTGTTAGGGTGTACCTGTGCCTCAGGCCCTGAGGGACGCCCGACGCGCCAGACTCCAGGCACGCCTTCTGGACGGGCTCCACCCTCTTAGGCCTTCCCGCCAGGCGAGCCTTTGCTGTGTGCCCCTGGCCGAGTCCCCCAGCCTCTCTGTGCCTCGGCGTCCTCCGTAAGAGGGGCGCCTCACAGGTCACCCCCTGGTGCCTGTTTTTGGAGGGAGGGGCCTTGTGTCTCCTTTGAGTTCTGGTGTCTCTGGGGGAATCTGTGCCTCAGCTTTTAATTCTGCAGAATGGAACTAGATTCGTTGATGACATTGGTTCTCTTCCATCTTCACGGCCTTTTGCAGAAATTGCATCTGCTTGTCGGACTTCTCCTGGGCATTGCTCGTTCTCTTCCATCTTGCAGCTGGAGGGGCCAGGTATGAGGAAAATCCCAGAGGGGGCGTCAGCTCCCAGGCTCCCCTGCCCCCAAGCTGGAAGAATGCAGCCTGCGGACGGTCGCCCCCCCACCGGACCGGCTCCCACAGGTTCTCTGTGCCCTGCGCTCTCTGCGCTGTCAGAACCTGGGCTGGCGGCCCTCAGTGGAGGAGGCGTCTTCCTGGAGACCCAGCCATGCACTGCAGGTAAATTTCCCGGTCTGGGTGTCCATGAGGTCCCTGGCCGGCGGGACGGTGGCAGCCCGGCCTCAGGGCTCAGCACCCAGTAGTTGTTGAGGATCGAGAGTGACCTGACACCAGCGGGGGAGTGCGGGCCTGGGATTGGGCGCACAGCCACAGGGCGCCGCGAGGTCTAGGGTGACTCGGCGACTCAGGACACGAGCTTGGATGTGCGGAGCACCCATGCCCAGCACGAGGCTCCCGCGGCTCGGGTGGCGCTTGTCTCCCGCTTGGCCTGGCAGAAACAATCTGACAGACATTTGCCCTGGGCCCTCAGCACACGGGGCAGGTTGTGCGGCCTCGGAAGGCTGTCAGCTGCCTGCCCTGGGTGAGAGCCAACTGAGGGCCGAGGCCAGGGGAGGCGTCTGGGCAGCTGAAGATGTCCCTGTGGGTCACGCAGGGCCGAGCTCTCAGCGATGAGCTCACGTCTCCTCTTGCTGGTGTTAGGGTGTACCTGTGCCTCAGGCCCTGAGGGACGCCCGACGCGCCAGACTCCAGGCACGCCTTCTGGACGGGCTCCACCCTCTTAGGCCTTCCCGCCAGGCGAGCCTTTGCTGTGTGCCCCTGGCCGAGTCCCCCAGCCTCTCTGTGCCTCGGCGTCCTCCGTAAGAGGGGCGCCTCACAGGTCACCCCCTGGTGCCTGTTTTTGGAGGGAGGGGCCTTGTGTCTCCTTTGAGTTCTGGTGTCTCTGGGGGAATCTGTGCCTCAGCTTTTAATTCTGCAGAATGGAACTAGATTCGTTGATGACATTGGTTCTCTTCCATCTTCACGGCCTTTTGCAGAAATTGCATCTGCTTGTCGGACTTCTCCTGGGCATGCTCGCTCCGTGGGGTGGGCTTCCTTTGAAATGGCAGTGCCCTGAGCTGGAGAGCTGTGAGCATCCCCGCTGGCAGGCTGGCATCTCCGCTGCTTCGATGGGTGGATCTCGGCTCCAGTCTGCCCAGACGCCCGCAGCCGCGTGGTTCCGCCTGGCCACGCTGGTGCTCGGCCCCAGCACGCACCGCTCCCGCCGAAGCTGTGGACCCGCCCGCGCCTCCGCCGTTACTCTGGTGTGTCTGTCTGCCGTACTGTGTGCATCCGCCCGCTTCTGCCACCCCCAGGGTTCTGTGTGTGCAGCTTGACCCCAGCCGCTGTCAGACAGCCCCCCGGCCCCCACGGGCTGCTCTTTCTCAGCACTGCGTGGGTGGCCCTGTCCAGACCCCTCTGTGTCCTTGGGCCGTGACACAGAGCCACCTGCAGCCACCTGTCACACCACTGCTTCGCTCTAAAGGTCTGAGTTGGTGCACCGGAGCAGGACAGAGTCAGACAGACAGAGGTACAAGACTGTGGGCAAAGATGCTGCATAGAAGTGAGGACGGCGACAAGACCCTCTCCCTCCTGGTCCTCAGCCTTCGTCCAGGGCCCACTGGCCAGGTGTCCACAGGGACTCCTCACTGAAGGCCAGCAGACTTGGGGTGGGCACAGGGTGGCCAGTGAGGGATGCTCCCAGACCCCCCGTCTCAGGTCTTTTGGCGTCGGGCTCGTCTCAGCCTTGGGTGCAGCTACAGGCGGGACAGGACAGGTGGAGCAGCTCTGGGTGCAGGATCAGCTGGCTGTAGGTGTTACACGAATGACGTGCAGCGTCACGTCTTCCCACACCTGCCAGCCTGCACTCCTGTGCGGCCCCGAGTCCAGAGAGGTGCGCGGGGCAGAAGCTTCCTGAACAGTGACAGGCATTCCTCTGGGGCCTGTGGGACAGACCACCACCCAAGCCCCTCGCCGACCACTCACTCCTGCCCCTCGGTGCTGATCCTCACAGCAGCAGGTGGTTTTGAAAACTGAGCTGAATTGAGCCGGAGTCCCTGAAAACCAGCCAGAACTTGCAACTTGAACTTAACTATGTCAGTGTCCGGATAGAACATAAAAATCGCCATCCTCCCCAGGCCTGCCAGAGGCTCCTTGTGTAGTGTAAGAATGCCCGGGGGGCTTCCCTGGTGGTCCAGTGGGTAGGGCACCGCCTTGCAGTGCAGGGGGCGCCAGTTCGATCCCTGGCCTGGGAAGATCCCACGTGCCGCAGAGCGGCTGGACCGATGTGTCCAATCACCGAGCCGGAGCTCTGGAGCGCATGCGCCCAGAGCCAGCGCTCTGCAGCAAGAGAGGCCACTGCGATGGGGAGGCCCACACAGGCCAAAGATCAAAAAGATAAATAAATGAAAGACCAATAGAAGTGGCCAAAAATAAAATATTAAAAAAAAAAATGCTGGGATGTAATCCTGAATCACTCACAGTGAAGAGCAGGAAAACCTCAGCAACTCTCGAAAGGGAAGACAATCAACAAAGAGTCAACACAGACACTGGAATTAGCACTGGTGTAACTTCTTTTAAGTGCGATAGCAGACAGTCTTGAAATCAATGTAAAGATGGACACTGCAGGGGAGAAAGAAAAGCTCTGAGAGAAACAACTAGAAATTTTTAAATTGAAAATACAGTAGCTAAATAGAAAGCACAACTTCATCAGTTCACTGGTAGAATGGAGATGACAGGACAAATCAGTGAACCTGAAGAGCAGTAAAAACCATCCATTCTGAACAACAGAAAAAAAATGGGGAGAAAAAAAGAACAGACTCAGGGACAGTGCCAACAAGTCTAACATTTCTGTCACCTGGGACGCAGGAATTCCCAGATATGCATCACATCACAGTCACACTGCTGAAAACCAGTCAAACTTTGACAGCAGCTAGAGATAAAGAAGTGATTACATATAATAATCTGAATGTTTAAATGCAGTTATATCAGCCAGCCAAAACCAGAAGTGTCTAGCACTGTGTGAGCCAACAGGACAAGCCACTGAGGCGCAGGCTGTGTGGACAGGGAGGCCCGGCCACAGGGTGGATCAGAGCCAGGGTCTGTGCCCCCGGCTATGAGCCATTCTCCTGAGTCAGGGTCCTGCAAGCTCCGGTGGCCACGGGTGCAGGTCTGCCCTGCCTGCCCTGGTTCGTGTGGGCAGTGGGATGCCCCAGTCGGCAGAGCAGGGGGCGTGGACATCACTGCACTGAACACAAGTCACAGCCCCTCGTCTGGCTTTACGGATAAGACCTGGCCTGGGATCAGAGGCCTCCCAGCCTCGGGGCGGGCAGGGCCGCCTCAGGAGGGCACTGTGCCCGCCCTGCCCGCGGTGCACCGCTCCCAGCCTGGCGTCTGCAGCTCAGACCTGCGTCCTGTTCCTGGGGATCCTCCCCGCCTGCTAGCTGACGGGTAGCTCCCTTACCGACTGTGGTCTGGCTCAGTGAGCCACGTACGGTTTGCCTGCTGTGGAAGGGGGTCTGACTCACTGTATGTGGGAAAACACAGTGTGCTGGTGCTTGTTACCTGGCCAGCCAGGTGTGAGACCGCGTGTGGGGCGGAGTGTGCAGAAGCGCACGCTTGGCGCGGCAGGCCTTCTCACCTGACCTTCCTGGGCTCTGGGGGCCGGGCTGAGGCTCTGGGAGTGACGCTGATGACTGGGAAGGGAGTCTCCCTCAGGCTTTCTTTGGCGCGAGGGGCCTGGCTGCGGGGAGTTCCCGAGAGTGGCCCCTGGTTTCCTGCTCAGCGCCCCTGGGTGCAAGTGTGTGGAGCAGAGGGCCATCCCCCGCCCAGGCCAGTTCTCAGGCTGCAGGGTCAACTGGTGGGACGTGGTGTCGGGGGTGGTCTTCTCTCTCCCGTCTGAGGCCGCAGCACTGGTCCCGAGGGCCACGTGCTGCTCTGCCTGCAGCCAGGATGGACGTGACCTTCGTGAACCCGTGCGGGCTTGGTCCCGCGGTGGCCCACCCCTGCCCCGGGGACCTGAGGCTCCTCCTGCCCGGTCCCTTCCTGTCCCTGTGGCCTGCGTACGGTGGCCTCACAGCCAGGACAAGGACAGGACTGTCTGGCATGTCCCCTAACCCCTGGGTGATGACCCCGACCCCTGGTCTGTGACCCCTGCCGCGTTTGTGTCTTCGCAGCATCAAGATGGTCCTCATGTGGACGAGTGGTGACACTTTCAAGACGGCCTACTTCCTGCTGAATGGGGCGCCCCTGCAGTTCTCCGTGTGCGGGCTGCTGCAGGTGCTGGTGGACCTGACCATCCTGGGGCAGGCCTACGTGTTCACGCGCCTCCCGCTCAAGCAGGCCCCCCACGCAGCCCACCCCTCCAGTGCCAAGGCCCTCTGAAGCAGCGGGAGGATGGGGACGTGGGACCACGGGCTGAGGTTCTGGCCCGCCACCTGGCCTTGTGTAGGGCAGGCGGGCGCTGCAGCCCCGGGCGAGTCCCAGCCGTTGGGTCTCCCCCAGCCCGTGCGGCTCTTGGGAGTTGTGGGGGCCCGGGTGCTGACGTGGTGCTCAGGTGCCCAGGACTCTGCGAGCAGGTTTCTCCCTGGGCCGGGCTGCCGATGCTCTCAAGGTGGCGGAAAGCTGGTCTCTTCTTCCCACTTAGGTTCAGAATAGCGCTGGCCAGAGCCTGGGGTGCATCCACAGCTCTGGAGGGGACAGCTCTGCACCCTGCCGGGCCCGTACCTCAGGGAACCTCCACGCCTCAGCCCCTGGCCCCGTCAGGGCTGGTGGGGCCGAGGGGTCTGCATCCCAGCCAGGGAGCCCCGAGGTGGGTGGGGTGGGGGGGCGGGCTGAGATGGCACCGGGAGAGCCCGAGTCGCCGCCTGAGGGCCCACAGGCTCAGGCCGGCCCTGGCGACTCTCAGCAGGCTTGGGCGGCACCACGTGGGACGCGGTGCTGCAGCAGCTCCAGCTCCGGGCCCTAAGCCTGGGTCTGCGCCTCTGCAGGCCCCTGGCGGCCTCGCTGTGCTGCTGGCCTCTCCCGGCTCTCAAGGCTGCTGTGGGCCCGCTGCGTCCCCCTGGGCTCTGGGCGGCGTGGACCTGGAGTATCGGGAGCAGGCCTGGGTTCCCCATGGGCTCTGGGTGTGGTGGGGGCAGTCGCCCCAGAGACGCCCAGGAAGGGTGAGGGTCCGGGGCTGGGCTGCCCCCGGGCGCCCCGTTCCTTGGGGAATTGTGGGCTTGCAGACAAGCCTGGGTGTCCGTCTCCCAGGCTGGCGGCACCTACGGGTCAGGGGACAGTGAGGAGGTGTGCGGAGCATCCGTGCCACTGCCCCACCTTCTGCGTGGCCCTCTGCGTCCGCAGGGTCTGCCGCTGGCCCTCTTCGGTTCACACGGGCCTCAGTCCGCAGGGCGAGCGTTCTAGATGCCTCGCAGGCTTCTCACAGGCACGTCCCCTCCTGCCGGGCGGAGGGGGCCCGTGCTGTCCATGTTCCCTGGGGCCGGTGCCAGAGCGCCCGCGTCGCCGCGGCCGGTGGAAGCCGTACGAGGCTGTCGCTGCCGCCTTCCTCCACAGCTCCTGAATGTTTGAGGGTCCCGCACAGTTCTCTCTCCTGTAAGAGGCTTTGAAAAGGTTTATTTTTCAAAAGTGAATGGAGATGTCCGTAACAGTCATTGCCTCCAAATGAAAACATCACTGGCTGCAGCAGTGACCTTGTGCCCCGAGGGGGAGCACCGGCGGTTCTGTCAGGGTGACGTTCCCTCAATAAATGGCTCGCGGATCCCGTGTGGCCTCGTGAGTGGAGGTGGAGTCTGCCGGGCGCAGGGCAGAGTCAGGGGCCTCCTGGGTCCCAAGGGAAGGGCCAGACGGGCACCCCCTCCCCCGGGACAGCACTGGCCCTGTGACCCGGGGCTGCCCCCTCGGGCTCCTGGGGACAGTGACTGCCCGGCACCAGCGGCCCAGGCCGGCGGAGGCAGGGCTCCGGTCACCGCCAGTTCACGCAGTTCCCTTGACAATGGGACGTCTCAAAGGCTGGGGCGTGTCTCCTTTAAAGGCCCAAAGAGGTACTCTAAGGAAGACCCACAGTTCTGTATAGACAGTTGGGTTTGGGGCTTCCCTGGTGGCCCAGTGGGTAAGGACACCGCCTTGCAGTGCAAGGGGCGCCGGGTTGGTCCCTGGCCTGGGAAGATCCCACGTGCCGCGGAGCGGCTGGGCCGATGTGTCCAATGACCGAGCCGGAGCTCTGGAGCATATGCGCCCGGAGCTGGTGCTCTGCGACGACGCGACTACAGAGGCCACCACGATGGGAGGCCCACAGGAGCCAAAGAACAAAGATGGATAAAAGTAGACAAACGAAAGACCAATAGAAGTGGCCTGCCCGCCCCTTCACTGCCCAACCCGCCCCCCCACCCCCCAAAAAAGGAAGTCGGGTTTGAGCTGTTTGCACTGAGCAGCTTGTTTTCACAGAGGGCATTTATATTGAGGGCAAAGCCACACAGCATCACTGTGGACCCCGGAGCCCATGCACTGACTGATGCAGGGCAGGGGTGCTACTCTGGCCTGGGTGTTTGTTTTCCTTCTGGTAATGTGTTACTTAAAAATAACTATTTTAATTAAAAAACGAATTCAGTGAAAGTTTAAATAGTATAAAAAAAAAGAAAGAAAAAAAATGAAAAGGGCAAAAAATACACGCAGGTGCCTTGTAGCAGAACCCACGTGTGTTCCCGGGGCCGCCTGTAGCCTCCTCTGTGGCTTGACCAGAGGGAGCCCGCCCCCGCGGCTCCCGGGCCCAGGGCTGCCCCGCTGCGGGAGCTCCGCCCCAGACTCTGCCTGACTCCGGACAGAGCCACTCCCTGGGGTGGCAACAGACAGTCAGTCCGCCTGCCAGCTTCTGGTTAGAAAGGGTGTAGGGATCCCTTTCCCCCCAAACCCCGAGTCCTGTTTATTTTTTAGCTCTTCCTCCAGCAGGGGTAGCATCTTGGAGCTGAGAACGAGACGGGGCTGCGGCCCCAGCTCCTGGCCGAGCGACGGCTGACGCAGGCGGCGGGGGCAGTGTCAGTCTGCCCGCGGTTCCCGAGCCTCGTGGTGCTGCCCCATGGCGCCAGCTGGCCGAGAGGTCTCAAAGGCTGGGGCGTGTCTCCTTTAAAGGCCCAAAGAGGTACTCTAAGGAAGACCCACAGTTCTGTATAGACAGTTGGGTTTGGGGCTTCCCTGGTGGCCCAGTGGGTAAGGACACCGCCTTGCAGTGCAAGGGGCGCCGGGTTGGTCCCTGGCCTGGGAAGATCCCACGTGCCGCGGAGCGGCTGGGCCGATGTGTCCAATGACCGAGCCGGAGCTCTGGAGCATATGCGCCCGGAGCTGGTGCTCTGCGACGACGCGACTACAGAGGCCACCACGATGGGAGGCCCACAGGAGCCAAAGAACAAAGATGGATAAAAGTAGACAAACGAAAGACCAATAGAAGTGGCCTGCCCGCCCCTTCACTGCCCAACCCGCCCCCCCACCCCCCAAAAAAGGAAGTCGGGTTTGAGCTGTTTGCACTGAGCAGCTTGTTTTCACAGAGGGCATTTATATTGAGGGCAAAGCCACACAGCATCACTGTGGACCCCGGAGCCCATGCACTGACTGATGCAGGGCAGGGGTGCTACTCTGGCCTGGGTGTTTGTTTTCCTTCTGGTAATGTGTTACTTAAAAATAACTATTTTAATTAAAAAACGAATTCAGTGAAAGTTTAAATAGTATAAAAAAAAAGAAAGAAAAAAAATGAAAAGGGCAAAAAATACACGCAGGTGCCTTGTAGCAGAACCCACGTGTGTTCCCGGGGCCGCCTGTAGCCTCCTCTGTGGCTTGACCAGAGGGAGCCCGCCCCCGCGGCTCCCGGGCCCAGGGCTGCCCCGCTGCGGGAGCTCCGCCCCAGACTCTGCCTGACTCCGGACAGAGCCACTCCCTGGGGTGGCAACAGACAGTCAGTCCGCCTGCCAGCTTCTGGTTAGAAAGGGTGTAGGGATCCCTTTCCCCCCAAACCCCGAGTCCTGTTTATTTTTTAGCTCTTCCTCCAGCAGGGGTAGCATCTTGGAGCTGAGAACGAGACGGGGCTGCGGCCCCAGCTCCTGGCCGAGCGACGGCTGACGCAGGCGAGCGGGGGGCAGTGTCAGTCTGCCCGCGGTTCCCGAGCCTCGTGGTGCTGCCCCCATGGCGTCCAGCTGGCCGAGAGGAAACTGCGTGTGGGGTTCACGCTCCCCTGAAACAAGGGGTACAGACGTTGGGCCTGTTTTGGCAGCAAACCTGGGGGTTTCCAGTCTGCAGCACAGACAGTGGAGCCCGCTCGGCCCTGGGGTTTGAGGGACCGCAGAGCCCGCAGACGCCCCCACGGGCCAGCCGGGGGTGGGTGGCGAGCCCTGTGCGGCCAGAGGAGAGGGCAGCCTGTGCAGGACGCGGCCCTGCGGTAAGAGGCTGTTTGCTAAAGGTGCCTGGAAGGTCACAGTCACAGATCGCTCCCTTTAAATGCGCCACACGTGTGCGCAGGCAAGCCGAGCGCTCTGGCAGGCGCAGTCGTGACAGCACCGTGTCCTGGGGGACTCGCAGAGACGTCCACAGCAACACCTCAGCGTGGGCTTCCCGGTGGGCGTGAGGCAGCAGGCTTGCGGGGTGCCTGCCCCCAGCCAGGGCACGGCCGAGGCCATGGCCCGCAGAGGCCTGCCAGCGTCCAGCTGGAGGGTGGGCGTGGGGAGAGGAGCCGGAAAGCCAGGGCTGGTGGTCTGCCCACGTAGGGGGTGTGCTTCCCCCCACGTGGCTCTGCCGTAACGGCCGATGGCACCCGAGGTGGCTCTGGTCCTGCAGGGCTCCTGGTGTCCTCAGATCCACTGTAGCCGGTGCAGGGGAGAGGCAGGTGCCCCCTGCTGACCGAGCTCCCAGAGGGGCGGTCGGCGAGCCCCCTGCACGGGAGGAGTTAGTTTCCCCTGGAGGAGCAGCCGTGTGGACGGGGAGCAGCGTTAGGAGACCCTCCCCTCCAGAGAAGCGGCAGCTCAGACACGGCTGGTGACCAGCTTCCAGCGGCACAGCCGGCACTGGGGGCGAGGCGCTCCGGGGAGGCTGTGGGGCGGGGAGAGCAGGTGAGGAGGGATCCAGGAAGACCCCCAGGGAGCTAGTGCTCGGGAAGGGAGGTCAGAGGTCAGGGCTGTGGGCTTCTGCAGATGCCGCAGGAAGGCCCCCTGCTGATGGGGTACGGCCGGCTGGGGCTACAGGGCAGGAGCAGGAAGGAACTGCCCCTTCCCCCGCTGCTCCCCAGGGGCTGCCCTGCCTGTACCCCAGCCCCACTGAGCCCCACCAGTGAAGAGCAGGGGCAGGTCTGGGGACAAGTGAGGCCTCTGGCATTTGCTACAGGCTTGGAACTTCGGGGATTGTCGACTTTATTTTTAGCCGGCCAGGGGGTCAACTTCAGACAAAAAAGGAAAGCGCAGAGCAGGCTGGTGATGCTCCTAAGGTTAAACTCTTTACTCAAAGCACAGGATGGCTTTGTTAGGCCGGGTCAGGCCCAGGCCAAGTCCTGGTGTGCGTGGGTCGACCAGCATGCACGCTAACGACGATGGAAGCCGGACCCCTGAAGCCGTCCCTGTCCCCTCGGTGCGGGAGGCGAGGATGCGGTTCAGGCCCTGAAGCTCCGAGAAGCCCGCGGGTCAGGTCGGCCCCGCCGGCGCCCACGACCCCTCCGCGGAGTCCCGGGCAGAGGCGGCGCCGTCGGGGCTCGAGCCCCCGTCCTCCGTGGCGGGGGCCGAGGCCGAGGCAGAGCGCGTGCTGTCCTCGCGCAGGGCGGGCTCGGGGCTGGCGGCGCGCTGCTGCTGCTCCTTGAGCTCTGAGTAGGAGCGCGAGAAGGTGTGGAAGATGGCGGTGACCGGGAAGGCCATGAGCAGGATGCCGCTGAGGATGCTGCTGAGCGCCACCACCTGCCCAGGGAGGCTGCGCGGCACCATGTCGCCATAGCCCACGGTGGTCATGGAGATGACGGCCCACCAGTAGCTGGCCGGCACGCTGGAGAAGTCGCGGCGCGCGCCCAGCTCGCGCTCGGCCAGGTGCACGAGCGGCGCGAAGAGGGCCATGGCCACGCAGAGGAAGAGCAGCAGCAGCCCGAACTCGCGCGCGCAGCGGCGCACCGTCAGGCCGAGCGAGCGCAGCCCCAGGGAGTGGCGCGCCAGGCGCATCACGTAGAGCACGCGCAGCGCGCGCAGCAGCCGCAGCGCCAGCCCCGCGCGCTCCAGGAGCTTGCTGCCGCTCGCGCCCGGCCGAGCCGCCAGGCCCACCAGCAGCGACACGTAGAAGGGCAGGATGGCCAGGATGTCAATGATGTTGAGCGGCGTCCGCAGGAAGGCGCACTTGCTTTCGGCCTGCAGCGAGCGCAGCAGGAACTCGAAGGAGAACCAGGCCACGCACACCGTCTCCAGCACAAACAGGCTGCGGCACTTAGGGGAGCACTCGCCCTGCGGGAAGAGGTGGGGCGGATGGTCGGGGGCAGGGAAGCCTGGCCCTCCGGGGCTGCCCCTCCCGCCATGCCCGCCTGCGCACGGGAGCCACCGCAGGGCAAGGGTTGTGGACAAACCCCCAATTCCTGCTACAGAAGAAAATACTAGGAGGCGGCTTCCCCGGTGGTGCTACTGGAAAAGACCCCTCCTGCCGATGCAGAAGACACGGGTTCGAGCCCTGGGTCAGGAAGATCCCTGGGGTGGTCCATAGCATCAGATGGAGAATACTCAATACAGAAAAAAGTTAGCTTTTCTGGAAAGCAGCCTGAGATGACCTCTAAAACTGGTGTGCTATTCACTTGACCCAGAAAACCCCACATAAGCATGCAAGTCAAGAGGTTCACATCTTCGTGTTCACTTTAAGAACACTCGTGAAACTGCCCAGGCCATAAAGGGAAGGCATATCTGAAAAACCACCAAGTATCTGAAGGACGTCACTTTAAAGAAGCCGTGTGCGTCATTCCGCCGTTACAATGGTGGAGGTGGCAGGTGTGCACAGGCCAAACAGTGGGGCTGGATGCAGGCTCGGCGGCCCAAAAAGAGTGCTGAATTTTCACTGCACGTGCTCAAAAATGCAGAGAGTAATGCTGAACTTAAGGGCTTGGATGTAGACTTTCTGGTCATTGAGAACATCCAGGTGAACAAAGCCCCCAGGAGGCGGCGCAGGACTCAGAGCTCGTGGTCAGATCCACCCATGCAGGAGCTCCCCTTGACACACTGAGGTGATCCTCACTGAGAAAGAGCAAATTGCCCCTAAACCAGATATCCCAGAAGACATTGAAGAAACAAAAACTTATGGCCCGGGAATAAATGCTGCAAAAAACAAATGCAAATGAAAGTAAAAAAAGAAAAAAGTTAAAAGAACCAAGTGAAAAATTTGAAGTTGGAACATACAATAGCAAAATTTACGACAGGAGCTCAGTAGTGGGTGTAAATTGTCAGAAGAAAGGGTTGGGGAACGAGGAGACCACTCAGTGGCGATTATGCAGCCTGAGAACAGAGAGAAAAACCTGGGATGCATGGGTGGGGGCCAGCTTTGTGGAGGCCAGGGACCAGCAGGAGTGGGAGGAGAGAGGATAAGAGTGTTTGAGAAACAGTGTTTGAAAACTCCCCCACGTGCTGAAAAGCAGTGCCCTGCACACCCAGGCGGCTCGCTGAGCTCCATCAGCGAACAGACAGCACAGGGAAAACTCCGACGGCCACCGACAAGGTGGGAACTCAGGAGCGGCACAGACAGTGACGGGCCACCTGAGAGGTCACTCGGGCGAGACTGACGAGCTACCGTCTCAGCAGAAAGCCGTGGTAACATGCTCACATGGCTCAGAAAAGACTTGCTGACCCGAGGCTCCTACATCCAGCAACAGTATCATTCAAAAATGAGGGCGAGGTAAAGACTTGCCCAGATAAAAAACAACCTGAGAGCACACGTACAAATCGCATATTTAGATAAGGGCCTTGTATCTGGAATATAGAAGGAAATCCTACCACCCAATGATAAAAAAGGCAAACAACCCAATTAAAAACATGGGCAAGGGATCTGAATAATCTCTAAGGAAGACCCACAAGTGGCTGAGAAGCTCATGAAATGGGGCTCCACACCACTAGCCACCAGGGGAACACAGGTCCAGTCCACTCAAAGGTCCCCCTTCACACCCACCAGGACGCCAAAGTGAGCGCCCACGGCACGCGCTGGAGCAGCCGGGCTTCTTGCGCGGAGGACGGGAGCGCGCAGCAGTCCAGTCGCCTCGGGAAGAGCCTGGCTGTCCCGCAGTCCTCGGGGGCCCCGCATCCCACTCCTACTTGTGCGCCCAGAGAAGCCAACACGCCAGGATCCGGAACACGGAAACACTTAAGACAGAGTCGACCTTGGCGGCTCCGGGGCGCAGGACCAGTTAAAATGCAAGAAACAAGGTTGTGGCAAATGAAAGTAAAAAAAGAAAAAAGTTAAAAGAACCAAGTGAAAAATTTGAAGTTGGAACATACAATAGCAAAATTTACGACAGGAGCTCAGTAGTGGGTGTAAATTGTCAGAAGAAAGGGTTGGGGAACGAGGAGACCACTCAGTGGCGATTATGCAGCCTGAGAACAGAGAGAAAAACCTGGGATGCATGGGTGGGGGCCAGCTTTGTGGAGGCCAGGGACCAGCAGGAGTGGGAGGAGAGAGGATAAGAGTGTTTGAGAAACAGTGTTTGAAAACTCCCCCACGTGCTGAAAAGCAGTGCCCTGCACACCCAGGCGGCTCGCTGAGCTCCATCAGCGAACAGACAGCACAGGGAAAACTCCGACGGCCACCGACAAGGTGGGAACTCAGGAGCGGCACAGACAGTGACGGGCCACCTGAGAGGTCACTCGGGCGAGACTGACGAGCTACCGTCTCAGCAGAAAGCCGTGGTAACATGCTCACATGGCTCAGAAAAGACTTGCTGACCCGAGGCTCCTACATCCAGCAACAGTATCATTCAAAAATGAGGGCGAGGTAAAGACTTGCCCAGATAAAAAACAACCTGAGAGCACACGTACAAATCGCATATTTAGATAAGGGCCTTGTATCTGGAATATAGAAGGAAATCCTACCACCCAATGATAAAAAAGGCAAACAACCCAATTAAAAACATGGGCAAGGGATCTGAATAATCTCTAAGGAAGACCCACAAGTGGCTGAGAAGCTCATGAAATGGGGCTCCACACCACTAGCCACCAGGGGAACACAGGTCCAGTCCACTCAAAGGTCCCCCTTCACACCCACCAGGACGCCAAAGTGAGCGCCCACGGCACGCGCTGGAGCAGCCGGGCTTCTTGCGCGGAGGACGGGAGCGCGCAGCAGTCCAGTCGCCTCGGGAAGAGCCTGGCTGTCCCGCAGTCCTCGGGGGCCCCGCATCCCACTCCTACTTGTGCGCCCAGAGAAGCCAACACGCCAGGATCCGGAACACGGAAACACTTAAGACAGAGTCGACCCTTGGCGGCTCGGGGCTGCCAGGCCTGGGTGTGAGCGCCGAAGACACTGCTCTCCCGGGAGTTGGAAATTCTCTAAATTCAGATGGTGGTGGTCCCAGAACCCATCAACATTCAAGAACCCGCTGACTCATACATTCGCTAAATCGCCTACTCAAAGGCATTGTATGGTGTGTGAATTATACAGCAGCAGGGCTATTTGTGAAAAACTCTCATGAGTTTTCTGCCCTGGTGGCCCAGTGGCAGAGAATCGCCTGTCAATGCAGGAAACATGGTTCCATCCCTTGTCTGGGAAGATCCCACATGCTGCACAGCAACTAAGCCCACAGGCCCCACAGCTGCTGAGCCCGCGCTCTAGAGCCTGGGCACCGCAACGACTGAGCCCACATGCTGCACCCACGGAAGCCTGCACTCCTAAGCCCGTGCTCCCCACATGAGACGACTTCACACCTCAGCTAGAGACCAGCCCCCGCTCACCACAACTAGAGAAAACCCATCATCCCAGCAACCAAGACCCAGCACAACCACAAAAAAATTAAACAAATAAAATTACGTAAGAAAAGACATTAATCCCAGGGAGCAGGGCTGGCTGGGTGTGGAGACGGGCTGGGGGTCGCAGTGTCGGGCCCATGTGCAGAGGCACCAGAGCCACCTGCTGATGGGACAGAAGCGACATCTCACCTTTTTTATTTATTTATTTTTTTGACATCTCACCTTTGACCCTGAGCCCCTGGCCAGCCCAGAGCCCTCCCCAGGCCACCCCCATCTCTGTTGAGGAACAGGAGGGAAGGTCAGGAGATACACATTCAGCAGATGTGCTCACGGCTCTCTGTCACCACCGGTTCACACCAAGGGTGAGGGGACCCGGCCTCACGCTGTCCCCCGCGCGGCTCACGTGCCCGAGTCCCGCCCTTCAGGAAGTGGTGCCCTCCCCCCACCGCCAGGCAGACCAGAGCTGAGCACCTGCCTGGTGCCCTCGAGCGGGAGCAGGCCATCTT
Organism: Tragulus kanchil; assembly: GCA_022376925.1. Lineage (NCBI taxonomy): Eukaryota > Metazoa > Chordata > Mammalia > Artiodactyla > Tragulidae > Tragulus > Tragulus kanchil. The sequence goes on along the minus strand of JAIOJX010000003.1, from coordinate 170,549,155 downwards.
TCAGAGGCCATCTGCAGCACTGGCTGTGGTGCCCTGATGGCACAGAGGGGAGCAGGACCCCACAGGCTGCTCCCCGAGCCAGGCACCTCTTTGTCATCAGTCTGCGACAGACCTGGGGCACACAGGCTCCCACAAACCTCTCTGATTTGCACTTTCTGAGCCATATTGCCCAGAGCGAGGTGTGTGCATTGAGCAGAGCCTGGCATCATGGTTAATAAACTCTCAGTGCCCAGTGCCTCGGCCTCTACATCAGTCTTCTTCCCGAACGTGCCCATTACGTCCTCGTGTGGCCCTGGGCAGGTCGCAGCTCCAGGGTAGACCCCTGAGCCCCCCCCCGGCAGGTCCATCCTCAAGCTGTGGCCATGGTGAGAGGGACGCAGGCCTCCCGCCCCATCTCAGTCTTGGGCCCACCAGTGGGGTGCACAGTGGAAACGAGACCACCCCTGAGCAGTGGGGGAGGGGCTCCGAGCCCAGGACGCGAGCCCTGGGGATGCCCGGGCCAGGCTCCGAGGGTAGAACTCCACCCAGGCAGTGCGGATGCCCCGGGCCTCCGACCGCCTGGCACAGCTCCGGATGGGAAGCCAGCAGGGGCCTCTGCTGGGCGCAGGACCTCAGGACACAGGCGCCCCAGGAGACTGGATTTAGGAGGGAGAAGGCCGCTGGGGCCGCGGGGTCTGACGGGGAAACCCCGGCCGCGGGAAGGCGGCCGCGCCATCCTCAGTGCTGGCCGGGGAAGGGGAAGGCGCGGAGCCGGGCCTCACCTGGAGCCTGATGACCGCAGCCCAGGGGGCGCCAGAGGCTCCCATGACCCACACCCCAGGAACACCCCCACGTGAGGCCCCCTCTTCAGGGCTGAACTGGGCTCCTCCCCCATCGTCTCTGGGCCAGGGGGTGCAGCCTCAGGCCGCCACTCGGGCAGGCCTTGTCCACGTGCGGGAGGAGGAGGGACGAAGACCCTGGGCTCCTCGGGGGGTGGTCGGAGCGGGTGGCCCTGGAGGCAGATCAATCCAGGGGATGCGGGAAGAGACAGGCCTGCGAGCCCGTCCGCCCCACCACTCCCTGAAGGGCCAGTCAGGAGGCTAATCGGAGGGAAGAATTTTATCCCCCAACTGACCCATCTGCAGCACTGGCTGTGGTGCCCTGATGGCACAGAGGGAGCAGGACCCCACAGGCTGCTCCCCGAGCCAGGCACCTCTTTGTCATCAGTCTGCGACAGACCTGGGGCACACAGGCTCCCACAAACCTCTCTGATTTGCACTTTCTGAGCCATATTGCCCAGAGCGAGGTGTGTGCATTGAGCAGAGCCTGGCATCATGGTTAATAAACTCTCAGTGCCCAGTGCCTCGGCCTCTACATCAGTCTTCTTCCCGAACGTGCCCATTACGTCCTCGTGTGGCCCTGGGCAGGTCGCAGCTCCAGGGTAGACCCCTGAGCCCCCCCCCGGCAGGTCCATCCTCAAGCTGTGGCCATGGTGAGAGGGACGCAGGCCTCCCGCCCCATCTCAGTCTTGGGCCCACCAGTGGGGTGCACAGTGGAAACGAGACCACCCCTGAGCAGTGGGGGAGGGGCTCCGAGCCCAGGACGCGAGCCCTGGGGATGCCCGGGCCAGGCTCCGAGGGTAGAACTCCACCCAGGCAGTGCGGATGCCCCGGGCCTCCGACCGCCTGGCACAGCTCCGGATGGGAAGCCAGCAGGGGCCTCTGCTGGGCGCAGGACCTCAGGACACAGGCGCCCCAGGAGACTGGATTTAGGAGGGAGAAGGCCGCTGGGGCCGCGGGGTCTGACGGGGAAACCCCGGCCGCGGGAAGGCGGCCGCGCCATCCTCAGTGCTGGCCGGGGAAGGGGAAGGCGCGGAGCCGGGCCTCACCTGGAGCCTGATGACCGCAGCCCAGGGGGCGCCAGAGGCTCCCATGACCCACACCCCAGGAACACCCCCACGTGAGGCCCCCTCTTCAGGGCTGAACTGGGCTCCTCCCCCATCGTCTCTGGGCCAGGGGGTGCAGCCTCAGGCCGCCACTCGGGCAGGCCTTGTCCACGTGCGGGAGGAGGAGGGACGAAGACCCTGGGCTCCTCGGGGGGTGGTCGGAGCGGGTGGCCCTGGAGGCAGATCAATCCAGGGGATGCGGGAAGAGACAGGCCTGCGAGCCCGTCCGCCCCACCACTCCCTGAAGGGCCAGTCAGGAGGCTAATCGGAGGGAACTATTTTCGGAATTTTATCCCCCCAACTGACCCTGATGTATCATAATTTGGCACATCTGGACCAAACCAGGTCAGCGGTCAACCTGCGCTCTGCTGGTCTGCCCGCTTCCGAAGCCCCCTTCCCGTCTCCTGGCTCACACTGCCGGTCAGAGCCCGGCTGCCCCGGGCGGGCGTGCAGGGCTGCGCGCTGCGGGGCGGGGCGGGGCTCCTTCACCCCCAGCTCGGCTCCTGTGCCCTCTGCTCCCCGGAGACGCCGCCTCGAGGTCCCCCTCCCCGGGAGGTCCACTGCGCCCTGAGGCTGCCCCTCACAAGCTCCAGCACCTTGGGGACTGTTCACCCATCATGATCCTTTCTCCCGTGGAAGTTCCTGGGTCTCCTCCAGGGCCAGTCAGTCTAGGACCCGGGAGTCGTCTGCTCTTCCTGGATCCCTACCCGTGAGGGTGCCCTCCTGAGTCGACCTGGGGCCCCTTTCCCTGCCCCTGGGTCTCCATCCCGTCTGTGAGCGTCCGGAGACCAGCCGCCCTCTGCCCCGGCTCTGCCCCTCGGCCTCTGGGTGAGGCCGCCTGGGGCTGCCTGTCTCCTCTGGGCTCCACCTCCACCCTTCTGTGCCACGGCCTCCTTTCCTGATGGGCTTCTCCTCTGCGGCTGCGGCGCCACCTGGGAGGCACCTGTGCTGCGGGCCTGGCAGCCGCTGAGCTTTGCCAGTGAGAAGGTCGGGTGGGGCCTCGTCAGGGTCCCCTCACTGGCAGGTGCCCCTCGTCAGGAGAATGTCCCTCCGGGGCCGGTGGTCCGGGCACCCAAGGGTGGGTGGGGGCGGGAGTCGGCTCAGGGTGGGGTCTCCCCCGCCTTCCGTGGCTCGGCCTCACCCCGTTCCTGGGCTCGGCTCTGGGGCCGCGCAGGACGCAGCAGCGCGGCGCGGGGGGCTGCAGGCGGCCGGGCGGGCGGGCGCCGCGCCAGGGGCTTCTGGAAACAGACGGCCTCCGCGGCGCGGGGCTCAGGCGACGCGGACGCTGCCTCGCCTTTCGGGGACAATAAGCGGCGCCCGCCCGGCGTCCTGGGCGGCCTCTCCGCCGCGGAGCCCGCTGATCGCAGCCTGTGGGCCAGCGCTCCTCAGGGACAGACCCAAGTGCGCGGCGAGGCGACGAAGACGAGCTGGTGGCCGCCGGGCAGCCCCGAGGGGCGCAGACTCCGCCTGCGTCTATCGAGGGCGCGTGCGACTCTGAAAACACGCGTCCCCTTGCCGCCTGCCCGCGTCTGGACACTGGTTCCGACCCTGCTCAGATCCACTGCGGACCTCGCGTCCAGGAGAGCAGCCGGGCCATCAGCAGGGGACGCGGCGAAGGGTGAATCTATGTCCTTAGTAATTTCTCTACTCGCTCCACCAACAGCTTTGCCTGTGATTTTCTCTCTGCCTTCCTTAAGTACTTAAAGGAAAATATTTACTAACTCAATGTACTCACTACAAATTTATAATAACTTGCCTTTGAACTGAATTGAGGTTTATTTTTCCAATTATCTATGATAAAACACTCCGTATAAACAGATAATCAGGAGAAAGAATATTAAATCCACTTAAGAGAACGAATAAGAGATCAAACTGTCATCTACATAGAGAGAATGAACGTGCTCGTTTGAAATTCTCCGCACCAGAGCAGAGCTGTCAGTTCACTTTCCTGTCAACACCCTGTGGGCTAGCTGTGTGGGATCCCAAGGAAAGCGATGAGGACACTTTGCTGTGAAGTCCTCCCCCCAGTTGCCTTGGCTGGAACGAGCCTGTCTTCCGACTGGCCCTACCCCACGTCTGGCGGCTCCTCCCGACTGCAATGCGCTGGTCCCCAGAGCCACAGTCGCCAGCATCTCACAATTAGGGCACCCTGAGGAGCAGACCCCCAGGGCCCCGCCGTCCCCACGGGAGTGGCCTGCATGAGCCGAAACTGACACAGACAGCGAGCTGGTCACAGGCATCAACGCCTCCCATGAATTCGTGAGGAGGGCATCCGTCTCAGGAGAGAAAGGTTCTCAGCGATGAATCTGAGCTCTTTCTGTGCCACAGACAAGGACACCAAGTCTGCGGCCGCTGCTCCGCATCTGTCCCCTGTATGAGCCCCTGACCCTGGGATGCCCGCCACAGTGGGGCCTATGCTCTTGCCAAGGGGAACAGGCTGCTTTCTCCTCTGCTCTGAGCCAGGCACTCCTGACACACAGTGTGTGCATTTCCCTGAGAATCTGTGACAGCAGAGACGTAGCCACACCTTCCTGGACGCCTGGGTTCAGACATAGCTCCTTCATGAGAGCGGAGATGCCCAAGCTGGGCTGCTGGTCCTGAGATGCATCCCGCTCCTACCACCAGGCAGGCGGGCAGAGAAGGCTGCGCAGGGGCGGACGTACCTGGTGAGGGCCGGCTGAGGCTGGCAGCTTGCCTCCCCCACCGGGAAATGTTCGGGATGCTCACATCGAAACAAGAGCAGACAACCCAGGGCAGGTGGACAAAGACAGAAACTGCGGGAAGTACCAGCGGAGGTGACGCAGGGAGAAGACGTCCGCCTCCAGGTGATCAAAGGCAAATTTAAAGAGCCAGGCAACTTGTTACCAGGTCACTCTGCACTGGCCGGGCCCGGCATCCATGAACGTGAGCTCAGGAAGGCATCACAAGGCCTCCTGGGGGCAGCATTCGGGGCGTGGGCTTGCAGCCCCCTGTATGGGCACCGCCGAGGACCTCATCAGGTCTGCAGGTGAGGGGTGGGAGATCTGTGAGCAAGACTTCATCCCAATAGGGTAGCTCACGACAGGAAGGGCTAGACACGGGAGCGGGCGTGTAAAGCCAGAGAGGAGCAGGGCTGCCTGGCGGTTACAGCTATGGAGCCACGTGGCTACAAGAAGCTGCCTGCACGCCACTCTCACAGCTCCCGGAGAGGCTCCGGGGCAGGGGCACTGGACGCTCTTGGGCTTCAGGGACTGCCTCTCAGCTTATTTTCACTTGGTTCTCCAGATGGCTTTGCACCTGCCAAGCTTCTGTAAAGAGCCAGCCTCTTGTTTACAACCAGGAAAGCACTCGGGAGGGTGCAGTCCCTGGGCTGGCAGGGAGCAGAGGGAGGGCTGAGCGGCCGATCTAGGCAGGGGCGGGGCCCAGCCAACTGCAGGCCAGGACGGGACCTGAAGTCTGGCGGCTCTTTTCTCCCAGCTCTGCACCCAGCTGAGCCCACAGGACAGTTCTTGCGGGAGCGCTGGTTTATTTCTCAAGATGCTCATTTCTAGGTGGTATCAGAAAACAGCAAGTCTTCCAGGCCCCGCTCCCTGGGAGGCGCCGGTGATGGGATGCCTGGCCCACATCCTGATCCCGACCCTCTCCAAACTTCTGACAGGTGTTGATGAAATTAGTCTTTTGGGGAACAGCCAATTTGCTGAATTACATCAGTCAATGTCTTCTCGTTAAAAACATGCCTCCACGTTATACCTAATACCTTTCAGGCTTAAGAGGAGCCTGAAATCACCTGAATGCTCAGGCCTGTTCCCGCCACTGGCTGGTGCCAGATGAATTTTCCTGTGAGGTTCTCAGTAAATATTGGAGAAAAGAAGATACACGGATGGGAAAGAAGCACATGAAAAGACGTTTCTTCACTCACGTCATCAAGGAAAGACAACAAGAAGACACACCTCCGCACCTGTCAGAAAGGACCTGCAACTTGTTACCAGGTCACTCTGCACTGGCGGGCCCGGCATCCATGAACGTGAGCTCAGGAAGGCATCACAAGGCCTCCTGGGGGCAGCATTCGGGGCGTGGGCTTGCAGCCCCCTGTATGGGCACCGCCGAGGACCTCATCAGGTCTGCAGGTGAGGGGTGGGAGATCTGTGAGCAAGACTTCATCCCAATAGGGTAGCTCACGACAGGAAGGGCTAGACACGGGAGCGGGCGTGTAAAGCCAGAGAGGAGCAGGGCTGCCTGGCGGTTACAGCTATGGAGCCACGTGGCTACAAGAAGCTGCCTGCACGCCACTCTCACAGCTCCCGGAGAGGCTCCGGGGCAGGGGCACTGGACGCTCTTGGGCTTCAGGGACTGCCTCTCAGCTTATTTTCACTTGGTTCTCCAGATGGCTTTGCACCTGCCAAGCTTCTGTAAAGAGCCAGCCTCTTGTTTACAACCAGGAAAGCACTCGGGAGGGTGCAGTCCCTGGGCTGGCAGGGAGCAGAGGGAGGGCTGAGCGGCCGATCTAGGCAGGGGCGGGGCCCAGCCAACTGCAGGCCAGGACGGGACCTGAAGTCTGGCGGCTCTTTTCTCCCAGCTCTGCACCCAGCTGAGCCCACAGGACAGTTCTTGCGGGAGCGCTGGTTTATTTCTCAAGATGCTCATTTCTAGGTGGTATCAGAAAACAGCAAGTCTTCCAGGCCCCGCTCCCTGGGAGGCGCCGGTGATGGGATGCCTGGCCCACATCCTGATCCCGACCCTCTCCAAACTTCTGACAGGTGTTGATGAAATTAGTCTTTTGGGGAACAGCCAATTTGCTGAATTACATCAGTCAATGTCTTCTCGTTAAAAACATGCCTCCACGTTATACCTAATACCTTTCAGGCTTAAGAGGAGCCTGAAATCACCTGAATGCTCAGGCCTGTTCCCGCCACTGGCTGGTGCCAGATGAATTTTCCTGTGAGGTTCTCAGTAAATATTGGAGAAAAGAAGATACACGGATGGGAAAGAAGCACATGAAAAGACGTTTCTTCACTCACGTCATCAAGGAAAGACAACAAGAAGACACACCTCCGCACCTGTCAGAAAGGCCACACTCTAGCACAGGAACAGCTAGGGCGGGGGCGGTGGAGCAGCAGGAACTCAGTCATTGTTGGTGGGGATGCAAAGTGGTGCAGCCACTTTGGAAGACCGTTTGCTGCCTTCTTAAAAAGCTAAACACATTTTACCAGCCGACCCAGCAACCGTGCTCCTTGGCATTCATCCAAAGGAATCAAAGACTTACGCTCACACAAAACCCTGCGCAGTGGGTGCTGTGCGACGGCCTGGAGGGGTGGGATGGGGGGATATACATATGACTAACCTGGGATCATACATATCTGTAAACAACAAAACTCTGCAAAAGTAAAATAAAAATAAAAAAAAAATCAACCGGCGCAGAGGTGCTCGTAGCAGCTTTACTGTAGACGGCAGACTTGGGAACAGCCAGGGTGCCCTGGTGGTGGGTGGGCCAGCCACAGCACACGGCTGAAAGGAAATGAGCTACGAAGCCACGGACAAGTATGGAGGAGGCTGAAATGCATGTTCCTGACTGAAAGAAGCTGATCTGAAAAGGGTTCCAGGGTGAGGGCCTCCTGGAAAGGCAGAACCACGGAGCGGGTGAAAAGTGGCACGAGGGCCGGGGGGCGGGAGGCACGGGGCTTCAGGGCAGCGCGCCTGCTCTGCGTGATAGGGCTGTGGTGGACACACCGTGTCCTATAGCTGTCCACGCCCAGAGTGAGGCTGAGCCCGGACGTAAGCCCTGGGCTTTGGGTGATTACAACCTGTCAGCGGAGGTTCATCATTTGTAACAACAGTCCAGTCCCAGGGGATGCGGATAAAGGGGGAGGTCATGCATGGAGGGAGGGGCTACAGGGACTCTCCACACCTTCCTCTCAATTTTGCTGTGAACTTAAAACGGCTCCAAAAATTCGTCTTAAAAAAACAAAGACCTGTAGCTTTTATTTTAGGCATTTGGGCACAAGTCTTTTCTTCCCTCAGACTAAAGCACAAATCCAAAACAGAAGTCCCCTATTTTTCCTGCCAAATGTACGTGGAAAGTGGAAGGAAATGCCCCAAGCTTCCAGCTGATCCCCTGGCACATCGGGCTCTACGTACGGAGCCTTCCAGAGTCTCGCGGGAGGAGCTGCTGTGAAAACAGGCAGTCGTGCCTCCCACGTGGCGGCCGAAGGCCGCTGGGCCTGGACGGCAGCTCCGAGTGGGCGGTGGGGGCTCCAGGCCAGAGTGCAGGCCAAGGACAGCGCGCGCCACGGGGAGGGGCTGGCACGCTGGCGTCCTCAGTGCCCTGGGGCGTCACCCTCGTTCCCAGAAGGGACGAGGCCAGGGCTAGCACCTGCCCCGACGAAGCTTCGCCCATCGCGGACTATCTACCACCAGATTCTGTAGGTTCTTGGATCAGACTTTTGCAAATGAATAAGAAAATAAAGCAGCCAGATGCATGCCCATTTCCAGGGGTCCTGGGAGCCTCTGTTCCCAGCTCACCCCCGGGGCTCCCAGGGTCAGGTGCCCTCCCTGTGGCCCAGGATGCTGTGTTGGCACAGGCTGCTGGCTGGTGTCGCTCCTTCCTTCCTCCTTTCAGCTTCCCTGGGCCTGACTGCAGGTCTGGAAGCATCACCAGCCTGTTGGCACGGGTGTGACAATGGGACACAGTGGCCACGGGCTGCAGGGAAGTCCCTGCCCCTACTGGGTGTGGACCGGAGCTTCCTGGATGAGGCGGACGGCACAGCACTCAGTGCCCGGTGAAGCTGGCGGGAGGGCGCTGTGGTCCTGCCCTGTTGCAGCGGCCCAAGGGCAGCATTCTTACACCCCCGTGGACAGGAAACACGCCACCAGGAGCTGGACTGAAGGCCAAGGCCCAGTGCTCAGGGGCTCCCTTGCCATGGCTCAAGCCCTGCTGCTCTTGGGGCTGAAAGAATTCATCCTTCACCCTCTGGAGCCAGATGTCCAAGGGTCCAGGCACTGACAGACTCTTAGACTGGAACGATCTGCCTCCTGGCCTCCGGACGCACCTACTCACTGTGTCCGCACGTGGACTAAGGGTGGGCAGCCAGAAGCCCCCTCCTGACACACTGGGCGTTAGGGTTTGGCCTGTGAATTTTGCGGACGTGACCTTCGGATGGCATCCTTCTACCCTGGCCCCCCAATTCATGGCATTCGCATCTTCATCCCGTCCAGCAGCCCCAAGGCCTACGTCTCTTGAGCATCAGCTCAGCCTGACGTAGTCCAGGTTGGGGGCTGGGGGGCCGGCGGCCGGGGGGCTCCAGCTCGAGTCACCAGAGGCAGCGCCCCGGAGCCTGTGCCCAGGCATGACAGCATCTGGGCACACGGTGGTGGCCCGGGCGCTGCCGCCCCCAGGGCGGAGCTCAGGGAGGCAGCCGGCTCTCGTCTCTCTGGGGGGCCTGACTGACGGCTTGGGAACGCGACGCCCTCAGCCCCGCTCCGGGCTGGCAAGCGCGATGGGCGTGTCTGTGCCCACCCACAGCAGCAGCTCTGCCACCAGCTCCCCGGGCCGTTGCCAAGACCCTTCGTGAATGTGGTGCTGAAGCTGCCGTCATGAAATCCACAACCCGCTGTGTGGGTCTTGATTTAATCCTGCAAGCTCAGAGGAAAAACATCGACTCACAAGCCAAACACCGGCCTCCGTGGAAAGGAAGTGGCGGTGTGCAGGCAGCCTCTGAAGGACGCGCTGTCCCCGGCCGGCGGGTGTGGACGTCCCCGCCTCCCGCCACCTGCCTCCAGGCGGCACCCGCCAGCACCACAGGCAGGAACTGGAGCGCCAGAACAGACGGCTCCGAAGGCCTGTCCTCACATTTGACTGCTGCAACGTCCAATACGGGGTGGACCCCGATGGGCACGCTCCGCTTCCCTGGTCGCCTAACCACGCTGGACGCACCGGTCACAGGATCGAGCGTCCTGCAGGAACCGTGTGCTCTGGGTGCACTTGGTGCCTGCATCCGCGCCAGACCCCAGGCCCGCATGCTACCCGACAGCACGGTGGGAGGGGGTGGACAGAAACATGCTGTGCCTCCTTCCGTGAGCCTCTGACACCCAAGGAGCGAGGCCAGAGGACCACTGGAGCCCCGCAAGGCAGTGGAGTGGGGGGCTCACTTCCTTGGGGCTGCAGCAACTCCCAGGTGGGCGGTCGGGGGTCGGCCCTGGAGCTGCATCATCATTAGGGAGGAGACGGTGGCCGGAGAGGAGAGCCAAGTGATTCACGGGAAGGATGGAGGAGGGACCACAGGGCAGGGAGGACCCCCTGGAGTCTTGGTAGGAACCAGCCCCGAACGGGAGGCTCGGGTCCCTCCAGAACCACACGGAAGAGATGTGGCGATGGGGGAGGCAGTTCGGGCAGTTCATTTCACGTAGCGGGGGACGCAGGCAGGTCCACTCAGGGCAGAATCATCAAGGCCCCACCCTGAAGGACTCCCCGAGAACCAAGCCTAACCGCTCGCCAAGTCGCCATCAGGTGGCAGGAGCCAGAGGAGGCGGCACTGAGGCCGAGCTCAGCCCTCATCTGCCCTGCCATCCCCACCTGTGCTCCAGCCTGGACCCCGAGGGAACGCAGAGCCAGCGAGGCCCCTGCTCCCTGCACCCTGGCAGGCAGAGCAGGAGACAGCAAGCCGTGGGGAGGGGGCTGCGTGCCCCTCAGCCCCCTGCAGCCGCCACACCTGGCCCTGCCTGCGGCTCCGCTCAGCCCGGGGCTCCCTCGCTGTCTCGCTGAGTGTGTGAGGGGTTCCAGATCGCCTCCTGGCTGAGTCCTTGGGACTTCATGAGGCGGCTGGATGCAATGGAGCCCGAGCTGCTTCGCCTCGGGGAGGCCTGCGCTCTGCAGGTCCTTGCAGCCCCGCCTGGCCCCAGCCCAGCCTGTCCAGCTCTGTCCCCACAGGTCTGGTGATTCTAAATGCCTCAGAGGAGTGGAATCATCCTAGTCCGGGCAGTTGGCTTGTTTTACGCAGCACAATGTCCTCAAGGTTTGTCCCACAAGTATGCTTCTCCCATCATCCATCCCATAAACAACAAAAAGCAGAGACCAGCTCTCATTCAGTTATGACATGTGAGAGCAAATTCCAGATGGAGCCACCCCTGGGCGAAGGGGCCTCCCGGGTGTTGAGGGGACACGGGGACAGCCCTGGGCGGCAGGAGGCTGGATTCTGGGAGGGGGCAGACTGCAGCACCAGGCGCTCTGCTCACTTCTCTCAGCCACCCTGGGGCCGAGGCCAAGGCGCCTGCAAAGTCTGGCTGCAGAGTCCGTCCTGGGGTGGGAGAGGGGCCCTCGGGCAACAACTAGAGACTCCGTGACATCAACAATGAGACCTGCCCAGGGGCCAGAGCAGAGGGAGATGGTCCCCGTGCCCAAAGGCCAGACAGACCCCAGCCACCCTGGGACCTCTGTGCAGCGGGGGCTGCTTCCAGCCCGGGCTGGGGCTCTCTCTTCCAGGGGGTGTTTCATTATCAGCAGCGGGAACCTTGGAGCTCCTATCCTCTGATTATCCTCTGAATAATGGAGGATAATGGTCTTTTTTTCTCCCTCCATGCTTTTCTGCACCAATGCCTAAAAATAACCACCAATGCTGACGCTGCCAGAGATGATGAGCAATGTCACCAGACTGATGACAAGGGAGCCGCACCAGGCACCCCTGGTTCCTAGCGGACACTCTCTGCTCCCCCAAGATCCTTTTCCAGCAGGAAGTTGAGTGTGTTGATCTAGACCGTCCACCAGCAGGTGGTACCCTGGGGAGGCATTCTTGCTGATGGAGGACGAGGCCCTCAGGCCCAGGGAAGGGTCGGCACTGTGCCCCTCAGAGGATGCTTGCCGGAGCTTTCCAGAGAAGACTTGAGCTTGTAAGAGATTGTTTAGCTACTTAATTAAAACCAGAGATCACATACAGATATGTTAGCCCTGTGACTTTCAAGCTAAATTCTATTGTAAAAATCCCAACAAAAGAGGAAATAAGGAAGGGTTTCAAGTTCTCTGCCCTCCATCCCCAATGCCTTGTGCCCGGAAACATCCATGGTTAAGTCAGGGTTGCAGCGACTGGGGAGAGAGCCAGGGGCTCCTCCGAAAAGTAAACACAGAATCCAGCTGGTCCACACCTGGGATCAACCCCCACGAGCCAAGGGCAGGGACTCACCCGGCGTGTGTATACGTGTCCATAGCAGCGTTGCTCACAACAAAGGCGCAAGAGGAGGAAGCAGGCCGTGTTTCATGGATGGATGATGGATGAGTAGAGAGAAGAGACACATACAATGGAATGCTACTCAGCCTGAAAGGAAGGAGTCTGATGACTGCCACAACTCAGATGAGCCTGGAGGACGCTGGGCAATTCCACTTCAACGAGTCCCTAAAGTAGCTGGAGCCAAAGGTCCACGAGGGGCTCCAGGCGCTGGGGAGCCGTGTTTAATGGGAACAGAGTTTCAGTTTGGGAAGATGAAGGGTTTCTAGCAATGGACAGTGGCAGCGGCTTCGCAACATTGTGAATGCACCTAATGCCAACGAACTGCACACAAATACGCCTAAGCTAGTGAGTTTCATGCTTCCGCCACACACACACAGAGTTGATGAAACATAACAGTTTTCCTTCCTACGGCGGTGACACCACCTACCGTGACTCGGCCCCTTTGGATGCCGTGTGCCGGGGCCCCGTCAGTGGACGCGTGAAAACACGTGTCTCACCAGCACATGGACACACCATGTCCTTGCCCACAGTGGGTCCTTGCTTCCTAACCTGAGCCCTGACTTGGGGAGACCACGTTGGGTGGCGTGAGTGATGCCCCTGGAGACAGGGAGGAGGGGGTAACGGATGTGAGTGGCAGGTGATGCCTGGGAGCTCCCCTGCGGTCCGCTCGGCCTCTGGCGATGCTGCCGTCAGGCTACAAGGCCCTGGCCTGTCTGCCAACTCTTGTGCAAATGACTGCCTCCTAGGATTGTATGCAGCTATTGCTACTTAGCAAGTCCAAACACTTCGAGGATGTTTAGAAGCAGAATTCAAAACTGGGCTCTAGTTAAGACAACTGGAAATGACAGCTCAGGCCTCAGACATCCAAACAGTGAAGGAAGCCAAACCAATTTCCTAAAATTTACATTTAAATTTAATCTGCAGTCAGGGTCACCAGGCTCCCCGTGGAGCCCACTCTCAGCTGATGCTCCAGGAGGACCCAGCTCTGGGTCTCTGAATAATGAGCCGGCCGCACTGGGTGAGCTCGGACTTGACCTTGGACCCCAAGAGGCTCTCAGTAGCTCTGCCCGGCAGGGGAGGGAGGTCTGCCCGGCCCTGGGTGCTGGAGCTGGAGGCAGGCAGGCAGGATGCCTCCTGGCACCCCGTGAGGAAACGCCGGTGGTCCTCGGAGGGCGACACAGCCACGTCTTCAAATACGCACGCCTCCTCTCCTATCCCGACCCGGTGACACCCCTCCTGCCTCCCTGATTGCCAAGACATTCCGGGGCGTGCGGAGCACACACGCACCCACAATCTCTGGGTGACAATCCAACCCGCGGAGGACACCTCTGTCTGCACCCTCACAGGTCACCAGAGGGGCAGGGAGTCCACCACCTGCTCCGGCGCTTCCACAAAGCCTGCGCGCTTCTCCCGAGCTGGGCGCCTGGAAGAATTCGGAGGTCCCTTCCTGTGCTCCAGGATGGTGGGGCTTGGGCTTAGAGCAGAGCACTTTTACAGCGGGCTTCTTAACTCCGAGCTGTCCAAGCTTCAAAGCCTGGTGTCGGAGGGCACCTGCGAGAAGGCTGCTGACCGGGCACCCTCCTCGAGTTCTCAGGATTGGCTGGAATTTGGAGCCTCTGCCCTCAGCGGGCAGACGGATGCTCCAGCAGTGCCAGGAGCTCGCTCCGGGGAATCTACCCAGAGCTAGTGCGGCGGGTCCAGGGCCTGTGGTTTCAACCACCCACAGGACAGGCATGCCTAAGACCACCGCCCAGTGGGTGCCCCTCCCTCGCTGCCCAGCTGCCTCCAGGCCCCGTCTCAAGTCCAGTCTTAAGTCCCCGCTCTCCGGAGCACTCGCGCAGTGTCCGTCCCCGCCTCCCCAGCCCGGCCGGCCGCGCGGCCCAGCCCGCTCCACCCCGGCCCTGCCGCCCGTCCGGCCCTGCTCACCCGCTCCTCTTCAGCGCGAATATCTGGCATGGTGCTGAGACAGAGGCCGACCGCCGTGACAGCCACGAAGGCCACGGACACGCAGGCGAAGAGCTTGCCGGCCGGGCCCGAGCGCGGGTCGTCCACCAGGTCGCGCAGGCGCCGCCGGCCGCGCGCCAGCCGCCCGCCGCGGCCCGGGGCGCAGGCCGGGCTCCCAGGAGCCCCGCGCGCCGGCGGCCCCGCGCGCGCCTCGGCGGCCTCCTCCTCGCGGCGGCGCAGGCGGCGCAGGCAGCAGCGCTCCAGGCGCGCCTCGTCGATGCCCCAGTAGGCCAGCTCGTCGCGGAAGGCCAGCGCGCACGCGCCGCGCAGCAGCCGCAGCTTCCCCGCGCGCAGCAGCGCCACGATGGCGCGGAAGGCGCACGGGCTGCGGTCGAAGAAGAACTCGTCGCGGCTCATGTCGTAGTCGTCGCACACGCGCAGCAGCTCGTCGTGGCCGCGGCAGGCGCGCAGGCGCTCGAGGCGCGCCAGGGGACAACGGGCCAGCGCGGCCCAGGCCAGGCGCACCCGGCAGCCGCCCACGTTGATGATGACGTGCCGGGCGCGGGCCCCGCCGCCGCCTCCGCCGCCCGGGGGCTCGGGGGCCGGGGACTCCGCGGGCCCGGGGAGCAGGGCCATGGCCCCATGCGCCGCGCCGGGTCAGGAGGCTGGGCCTGCAAAGGGACAGAGCCGCACGTTAGGTCTCAGGCCAGCTGGGGCCGGCTGGAGCCCCGGACACCCCTGCTCGCACACGACCCCGGGGCCTAGGGCCAAAGGGAACCCAGGGCTCTGTCGGCCAGCAGCTCGGTTCTTCTCTGCTGCACTCCTGACCCCCGCGATGATCCCGGCAGCCCGCGCCTCAGCTTTCCCGCTGACGTGGGACCCGCCTTAATTTCTTGCCTGGAGACTAGGGACGCAGTCATAGGGGTGCAGGAGGGACTAGGGCCGGGCGCCCTGAAGACGGTGCCTCACTAGAGGCGGGCTAGCCGGACCTCAGGGGTTCCTGCTGTTAGCACGGAGGGGCCCCGGAAGTGGGCCCTTAAGAAGGATCAGCGGAGCTGCCGGAGCAGCCTGGAGCCCAGCTATAAAAAGACATTTAGGAGTGACTGGGAGAATCCCAGCACTATGATTAAATAAGCATTTTAAAAGCGTGAGCCTGGTGTTGCACTAGTGAAACACGCGGGTTTCGGACCCTTAGAGGTTCACATGAAACGGAGTCCGGGTCTTCCCTCATGGAATCTGTCTGGAGACCATGTCTAGACAGACGCCGCTCCTGTGTTTCACAGCTGCTGGGCTTGGGCGGTCGACGCTGGGGTCCACTAGACTTCCTCTCGGTGCTTAAGTACGTTCAAAAATGGCTATAATAAAAGTGATTTTGTTTGGCTTTTAAAAGTTTCCAGTTAATCCCAGGCCACTGCGGGGCTTGAGAGACACAGATGCAGAGAGGCTCAGGGTGCTCCGGCTGTCCAGACTCTAGGCCAGCGGTCCTTTGTTTGCTGACTGTGGAAATTCTCAGCGGTCAGTGAGCCTTCTGAAATTAGGTGGAAACTTCAGTGTGTGCACATGTTTCTAATAGAGGATCCTCAGATCCTCAAAGGGTCTGTGGCCCCCAGAGCATGAAGACAGTTCACTGCTCCAAACATAAAAAGGGAGGGGAACATCTCTTGTATTCTGGGAACCACTAGCCCAGGTCCCCTTTAAATGGGCTGCATGTGGGTCCCATACTAATACGTGCACTTTGTATTTATTGCTGGATGCTTCCTTAAGAATGCTTGGGAAAAGCTGAGATTCCAGGTGAGTTTCTTATATGAAGGACTACTTGTTCATTCTATGGCTGGGGTTCAAAACACTCACAAAAGAAATCATATTCTTCCTCTTAATGAGTATCTCACCATAGTTCAAACATAGACCAGCAGCCACAATTCCTAAATGTGTCAGTTACTCAGCAAGTTAAAAGAACGTGTTGCATTTTACCGAGATAAAATCATTTTTGGCCTGAATGTGGACGTCTTAAGTTCCGTGGTGCATCTTCCCACAGCTGTGCTTGATGTTCCTCCCTCCACCCGGGGCTGAGCCACCCCTTCGTGTCGATGTGTCTGTTGGGGAACAGGGACCCTGACTCAGGAACCACATCACAGAGGGCCCAGGTGTTGCACCAACTCCTGTGGGCTCTTTTCCACCCTGCTGAAGGGAGGTTCCATTCCTCCCCCAATCCTGCCAGGCTCACCCCCCCCAGGCCTGTTAACAGGACAGGGTCAGTGCTTGGGCACCAGGTGCTTCTCTGCACTATGGCAACAGGGACAGCGCAGAGCAAACAGGCAAGCACCGAGGGACATCTTTACCAGGGAGCATCAGTGAGGACATCGGCTGGGCAGTTGTCTGCTGGGGAGGGACACGGTTCCGGCTTTGTTCTCCAAGTGTGGACCGAGGGCCAACGGCACCAAAATTACCAAGAGCCCCTGCAAAGGAAAATAAAGTGTATTCCTGGTTCTACACTTGAAATTCTCAGCGATTGGAAAACTGCATAACCTTCCTTTAAAGCAATGAGAAAACCATAAAACCCATCCGAATCCATTCTTTGTGAACTCCAAACACTAACCGAAAGGTAGCAGCAGCTGGGGGAACACATGAGAGAGATCAGCTGCGTCTCGGTGAGGACAGTGAGCTCTGAGCACCGTAACCGGCTCCCAGCTCTGAGACGGCGGCGCGGCCGATACCCCGCATTCGTGGCACGACGGGCGCCGAGTGGGGACTGGCTCAGGAGGGACCGCAGCTCTTTAGACCCTTCCTGTGGCTTCCCTCAGAGACCCATTGCCTGCACCTCCCCTGACTCGGGGCTCTCCCAAGGTGAAGGCGGCCACCAGGGCAGTTTGCGGAAGTCACTTACATGGGAACGCTGGCCAAGGCAATGGATGCACTTTGTTGTTGGGGCAAACAACAGACTAGCCAGAAGGTTTGCGAGGAGAGGATGGGGAGTGAGGTGCTCTGGGAAAGGTCTGACAAATTCCTGGAAACCTGGAATGTCGCTCACAGGCCCAGGGCTGTGGGCATGCTCTGGAAAGACCTGAAAAGGCTCCCCCGCCAACCCCCGCACCTCTGGCTGACCTTCAAGCTCTGCACCAGAAAGAGGTGGAAGGGCAGGTGAGGGACAGCCTGCTGGTGTGGAAGGTGCCCCGACACGCACAGCCATCTGCAGAGACTGGCTGGCTCCTGTTTCTGTTCCAGGCACTTGAGATGCTCTGTCGTCACTTTCTGACCATTAAGCTAATGCAACAGAGAGATCCGTGGTCACACAAGACCGAAGCATACAGACTTTGTATAATTCATTCAGGAAACAAACAGCAGCCCGAAACTGCCTCCCCATCTGCCACGTGGGGTGTAAGAGGCATTCAAGTGCCGTGGATTTTAAGAAAAAGACTTAATAGAAAAAATGGGCAAATTGTTATCGAGTTCACAGTTAAGGGAAAAAAAACAGCTTTTAAATGTATGAGAAAATGCTCCAGTTCATTCCTAACAGCAGAAGTGAACATCTCCAGTTGCCACAGGTGTTGCATTGCAGGGTGGGAGAGGCGCACCCCACACAGGACATGGTTTACTGCATTCGCTTCTGACAGGTAATAAACTGGCAAACCCTCGAGACAGGAGGTGCAAGGTTTAAACTCATCCTATTGGAAGCAGGGCTATTTGTTCCTATATTCCAGAAAGGCTCCCTACAGCCTACTGAAATAAATCTGCCCTGGGGATAGGAGGATTATAAGATTTCTCTGCCTGGCTCTACGTGAATATATGTCTAAAATCCTACCTGCAGAATAGATTTGAGGTTGAAACTTCTG
Source organism: Tragulus kanchil (assembly GCA_022376925.1). Lineage (NCBI taxonomy): Eukaryota > Metazoa > Chordata > Mammalia > Artiodactyla > Tragulidae > Tragulus > Tragulus kanchil. Next base: position 170,531,264 of record JAIOJX010000003.1, on the reverse strand, counting down.
TCGCTGCAACTCAAAGCTAAGAACTTTTCCCTGTGAGAGTTGGTGTCACGTTGGCCACATGCGGAGACTCTGGTTAGACCACGTGCATGATCGCCTGGGGTGACTGCCCTCAGGGGCGTCTGGGAGGCCCAGGATGATTTTGGTTGTCATGACCTGCTGTGACTGGCGTCCGGTGGGAAGAAGCCAGGGCTACCATGAGACCCTGCAGCTCAGGGGCACGACCCCCCAGAACAAGGGCAGGCCTGGAGGGAAGAGCTCACCACGCAAGCCGTACAGGTTCCCACTGACGGAGCCCAGCTAAGACGAATTTACAAACTGAAATTATAAAACACACAGGCAAAATCCCACCTGAGTGTACACCAGCAGACAGAGGAGTAACAGGGCTGGGCTCCAGGGAACTTTGGATGGTGGATTATAAAAAATAATTTAAGACACCAAAGAAGGAATTAAAAATTCCAGAGGCAGAAATACATTATCAAAAAGACCAGGAGAATCTGAAAATCTGAAGAAGTGAACAGATGAGACTGAATGCAGAGATGGTCGCTGGGGTCAGGTTGGAGTCACACAAGACCGAAGCATAAGCTTTGTATAATTCATTCAGGAAACAAACAGCAGCCGAAACTGCCTCCCCATCTGCCACGTGGGGTGTAAGAGGCATTCAAGTGCCGTGGATTTTAAAAAAAAGACTTAATAGAAAAAATGGGCAAATTGTTATCGAGTTCACAGTTAAGGGAAAAAAAACAGCTTTTAAATGTATGAGAAAATGCTCCAGTTCATTCCTAACAGCAGAAGTGAACATCTCCAGTTGCCACAGGTGTTGCATTGCAGGGTGGGAGAGGCGCACCCCACACAGGACATGGTTTACTGCATTCGCTTCTGACAGGTAATAAACTGGCAAACCCTCGAGACAGGAGGTGCAAGGTTTAAACTCATCCTATTGGAAGCAGGGCTATTTGTTCCTATATTCCAGAAAGGCTCCCTACAGCCTACTGAAATAAATCTGCCCTGGGGATAGGAGGATTATAAGATTTCTCTGCCTGGCTCTACGTGAATATATGTCTAAAATCCTACCTGCAGAATAGATTTGAGGTTGAAACTTCTGTCGCTGCAACTCAAAGCTAAGAACTTTTCCCTGTGAGAGTTGGTGTCACGTTGGCCACATGCGGAGACTCTGGTTAGACCACGTGCATGATCGCCTGGGGTGACTGCCCTCAGGGGCGTCTGGGAGGCCCAGGATGATTTTGGTTGTCATGACCTGCTGTGACTGGCGTCCGGTGGGAAGAAGCCAGGGCTACCATGAGACCCTGCAGCTCAGGGGCACGACCCCCCAGAACAAGGGCAGGCCTGGAGGGAAGAGCTCACCACGCAAGCCGTACAGGTTCCCACTGACGGAGCCCAGCTAAGACGAATTTACAAACTGAAATTATAAAACACACAGGCAAAATCCCACCTGAGTGTACACCAGCAGACAGAGGAGTAACAGGGCTGGGCTCCAGGGAACTTTGGATGGTGGATTATAAAAAATAATTTAAGACATCAAAGAAGGAATTAAAAATTCCAGAGGCAGAAATACATTATCAAAAAGACCAGGAGAATCTGAAAATCTGAAGAAGTGAACAGATGAGACTGAAAGCAGAGATGGTCGTGCTGGGGTCAGGTTGGATCAGCTTGAGGGCAGGCTGGGTCAGGTTAGGTCAGGTCTGGGATCAAGTTGGGTCAGATGGAGGGGACGTTGGGTCAAGGTGAGGTCAAGCTGGGTCAGGTTGAGGTCAGGTTAGGTCAGGTTGAGGGCAGACTGAGTCGGTTGAGGACAGATGAGGTCAGGTTGGGCTCGGCGGGCGAGGTTCTCTCCTAGGAACCCTCCAAAAGGCGTCACCAGAAGACAGACATCATAGAAAAGGACACAGGCAGAAGGTAAAGCAAAGCCATCAATATGGTTTAGTGGGGATTCCAGAAGAAGAGGTGAAATTAACCCAGAGGAAGGAAACCGAAGATGGACGATGTTCCACTGCAGAGGCTCAGAGTGACCACAGGACGGGGAACGTCCCCACCTGGCGTTCTGCAGGGAGACCGGAGGACCTCAGTATTTCGAGGGAAGGTGTGTGGTGGGAGCTGGCTTTGTGGTTTTTGAGGGAAACATCACCCCTGTTCCTTGTCCCGGTGGGCAGGGGGCTGCTCGTTAGGGACGCCTCCTCTGCGGGGCCTGGGCGGGGCCTGTGGGGAGACTCGGAGAACTGTGTGTGAGTGGAAATGGAAAAGGGGAAAACACACCAGATTAGACCGGGGTCTCAACTATCACAAGGCCGACCCACAGTTGAGGAAATGTTTATTCTGTAGCTGAATTTACCAATTTGTATCTAGGCTTAAAAACATGAACTGGAACAGACTAAAACCTCTTTAGTAGAGGTAAAGCTTTGGATCTCACAAGAGAACTGAAGTATTCTCTAGAAGAAATTTCTTTCCTTGTACAAAACAGATAGCTTCCTATATGGAGGGGGTGACCTTTAAAATAAGACCCCTGATTGCACCTGGGCCGGGGAGTCGTGTTGTTGGGCACCTGAACCCCGTGGCCCCGTGGCCTCGTGGCGTACACACTGGGGCGCTGTCAGCACTGGCATCTCTTCCCTGAGGACATTCTCGGCTCCAGGCTCTGAGGTCCACCCGCCCGCCCAGCACGACGAGGGCCCTGAGTCCCGACTCTGGGAGGGCCTCCCTCAGACCCGCTGGCTCCTGCCCCCGGCCGGCCCTCCCGGGGTCGCTTCCCAGGGGGGCTACCTGCTCTCGAGTCCTCGTCTTAGGATCTGCTCCGAAGGAATCTGAGCTCAGACACCAGCAAGTGTGAAGCCAGCTCTATGTCTGGAACTTCATGGAGCCAGGCTGAAATGTCTAAAAGAGAACGTCGCCAGTGGTTTCAGTCCCTCAGCTGGTAACTGTTTACTTCCGCCCATGGACCAGGTGCTATGATTCAAGAATGGAACCTTCTGTTTCTTGTCGTTGAAAGAAACGGGATTTCCTGGTCTTGCCGCATTTCTAGATCTTTTACAGGAATCTGTGCTGTTCGTGATGTGACACCTGTGTGCCTCACGATGCCCACTCCGCCCTCTGGTCACCCTCTTCCCCATGCAATCTAGGTGTCTGGTCAGTTTATCATCCAGACTGCACGCCTTTTGGAAGGCACACGTGTGGAAGTGAACTGTGAGGGATGCTCCCGTCCCAGGAAGAACGAGGGTGGTGTGGGGGCGCTCATGGTGGGAGACAGCACAGCCTCAGAGACGTGCCCCCCTAGAGCACCTCCAGCCTGCCCACCTGGAAGCAGAGCGCCTCCCTGTGGATACCAAGGTTTTCATCTCCTCACTTGAAAGCCAAGCTCATCGGCCGAGCTGAGGGCTCTCGGGAGAGGAGAGGGCAGAGCTCCGCCGGCGCCGGTGGAAGGACTGAGCCTGGGCTCTGGGGCCGCGGGCTCTCGCCTGAGACTGCAGGGCGAACACGTGCGTGCACCGACACACGCACACACATGTACACACACAGCTCATTCTGCGGCCCCTGAATTCAAAACGGGGCCTCAGAGCTAGGCTGGCCGCTCACTCCCGCGTGTACGCCCAGCTCAGACTTCAGAACCAGCAGCGCCCCCACCCAGAGTGTTTCCAGGGCCAGACCCAGGACACAGACCCCGGGTGCAGCCCCATCTGTCATGAGGTCTAGTGAGGCTGGCACCTCCCCTTGAGGGGTAAACCCACGGGCAGGGACCCCGCGTCTGTGCCCAGGGGGTCCCTCCTCTGTCACGAGCTCTTTGCCCACATCCCTGCCCTGCTGTCTCAGCGCCTTCAGGTAAACGAGCTGAAGGCCAGCGCTGGGGGCTGACCGCACCTGCAGTTCTGAGTGGCACCTCCTCAGGGTTCTGAGGGCCCCTCTGGGGGTGTTCACCACACGGGAGGCTTTCCTGAGAGGCACTCTCTGCTTTGGGAGGATGAGGGTGCACGAGGCCATCAGGAGGTCACACATAGGTTCAGGAGCCCAGCACCCTCCAAGAGCAGGGCATCCGCCCAGGTCAAGGTGCCGAGGGTCAGAGATGCCACCTCGACCCAGCGGTCTTCCTGAGTAAACAGCTCATTACAGCAGCTGAGCAAGGAGAGAAATGATGGACACAACTTAGGAGCTGAAGGATGTGATGACGGCCAGGGTGGCAAAGGCGGGTGCCTTGAGGGCATGGGAGACAGGGGAGCTGATGCCTGAAAGTGGGCGCTTGATCTCAGCTTAAAAGCCGAGGATCTAAAACGTTATTTCACACTGTAAATGTGCAAGATAATTGCTCCAGTGATTAAAGGCTTTGATACACTGTTCCTGCCTCAGTTTTGGTTCTAAAACTTCATAAATCACACGCCGCCTCTTCTGGCTGTCAGCCACCCTGTGGTCTGTGGGTGAGGGCTGTGATGCAGACCTTCCACCAGGGCCACTCCCGTCCTCGGCTGGCCTCCTGCTCTTCCAGAGGCGTACTTTGCGTTACAGCTGGAATGCTTACCCTCTGAGCTGACGCAGGTTCAGGAGAAAGAGCACGTGAAACCAGCCATGTGACAGCTGCAAACAGCGATCTAAACGAGACACGCTTTCCTCCAATCAACCGACTGGCACACGACTGTGGCTGAGCTAATGCAAAATAAAAATGCATCTAGCCTTCTGACAATAAGGAGAGCACAGGTTAATATTTGATGAGCCATTGCATGTTTTGTTTTTCAGTTCCTATTGTCCTACCAAGAGCACCCGGGTGCAGCCCCATCTGTCATGAGGTCTAGTGAGGCTGGCACCTCCCCTTGAGGGGTAAACCCACGGGCAGGGACCCCGCGTCTGTGCCCAGGGGGTCCCTCCTCTGTCACGAGCTCTTTGCCCACATCCCTGCCCTGCTGTCTCAGCGCCTTCAGGTAAACGAGCTGAAGGCCAGCGCTGGGGGCTGACCGCACCTGCAGTTCTGAGTGGCACCTCCTCAGGGTTCTGAGGGCCCCTCTGGGGGTGTTCACCACACGGGAGGCTTTCCTGAGAGGCACTCTCTGCTTTGGGAGGATGAGGGTGCACGAGGCCATCAGGAGGTCACACATAGGTTCAGGAGCCCAGCACCCTCCAAGAGCAGGGCATCCGCCCAGGTCAAGGTGCCGAGGGTCAGAGATGCCACCTCGACCCAGCGGTCTTCCTGAGTAAACAGCTCATTACAGCAGCTGAGCAAGGAGAGAAATGATGGACACAACTTAGGAGCTGAAGGATGTGATGACGGCCAGGGTGGCAAAGGCGGGTGCCTTGAGGGCATGGGAGACAGGGGAGCTGATGCCTGAAAGTGGGCGCTTGATCTCAGCTTAAAAGCCGAGGATCTAAAACGTTATTTCACACTGTAAATGTGCAAGATAATTGCTCCAGTGATTAAAGGCTTTGATACACTGTTCCTGCCTCAGTTTTGGTTCTAAAACTTCATAAATCACACGCCGCCTCTTCTGGCTGTCAGCCACCCTGTGGTCTGTGGGTGAGGGCTGTGATGCAGACCTTCCACCAGGGCCACTCCCGTCCTCGGCTGGCCTCCTGCTCTTCCAGAGGCGTACTTTGCGTTACAGCTGGAATGCTTACCCTCTGAGCTGACGCAGGTTCAGGAGAAAGAGCACGTGAAACCAGCCATGTGACAGCTGCAAACAGCAATCTAAACGAGACACGCTTTCCTCCAATCAACCGACTGGCACACGACTGTGGCTGAGCTAATGCAAAATAAAAATGCATCTAGCCTTCTGACAATAAGGAGAGCACAGGTTAATATTTGATGAGCCATTGCATGTTTTGTTTTTCAGTTCCTATTGTCCTACCAAGAGAAACATCATATGAATCCAGATTAAAAATCATCTACATGTTGAGAACAAAGAACCAAGGATAAAGAACTAATTGTATGGGCTTCCCTGGTGGTCCAGTGGGTAAGGACACCGCCTTGCAGCACAAGGGGCGCCGGTTCGATCCCTGGCTTGGGAAGATCCCACGTGCCGCGGAGCGGCTGGACCAATGTGTCCAATTACCGAGCCAGAGCTCTGGAGCGCATGCGCCCAGAGCCTGTGCTCTGCGACAACAGAGGCCACTGGGATGGGAGGCCCACATGGGCCAAAAGAACAAAGATGGATGAAAATAGATACATGAAAAACCAATAGAAGTGGCCTGCCCCCCCCCAAAATTAAAAAATAAAAAAATTTTAAAAAAAGAACTAATTGTAAATAAAATATGGTTGTTAGGAAATTTCAGTCTTAAAGTACAATTTCTTTCCAATTGTTAAACTCCAAATTGTTCAACTATTTTGTTTCGGAATGCATTTATTTTCTATATGTCAGAGTTACACAAATTGCAAAAGACTTCTAAAGGATTTCTATGAACAGAACCAAAAATGTGCTAATTAGGTCTATTTTTAGCCATGCTGTTAACAGAAAGATTGATGATTATTTTTCTGTTATGATTTATGAGAACTTCATATAGTCTCCAATTCTGTAAGGCACATAGAAATTTGATAACTAATAATTCTTATCTACAAAGTATGATGCATATGGCAGAACTGCATATAATTGCCCGGAAGGTCTTTAAAATTAAACTTTCAGTTTTGAGATTGTAGCGGTCCTTTCACCCGCCTGGTCCAGGGCCAGCGTCTTGCAGCGTGCTGGCTCTGCCGCCTGTCCAGACGCGGGCACCGGCGCCCCGCGGCAGCCCTCCTCCCGCCCGTCCGGCCCCACCCCACGCTCCACCCAGCTCTGCTCTTCGTCCCCGTGCCCCTGTCGTCCGAGCATGGTGTGTGAAAGGACGCACACTGTCACGTAACCTCTGAGGACTGTGCCTCTTCACTCAGCACAGGCCTCTGAGGATCCGCTGGGGCGTGGCTGTCACCAGCGCTTTGCTCCCGGAGCTTGCGGGGCGTGGCTGCTCACAGTGGCGCTCCTCTCTCAAGGTGAAGGATAGCTGGCTTATGTCTAGGATTTGGCTACTACCAGTAAAGCTGCTACAAACATTTCCATAAAGATCCCCGCACTGTGGTTAAATATACAGTGGAGCCAGAGTTTTTACTTCGGTAAAGTCGAGCTTACGGTTTTTTTTTTTTTTTTTGCCTAACTGTGCTTCTGGTGTCAGGAATGATGTGCTTGAGTCAGCATCCGGCAGAGTTTCCACTGTCGTTTTTCTAAAGTTAATAGTTTTACATTTCACATTTAAGCCCGCGATGCAGTTTCATGTAATTTTTGTACAAGGTGTGGTCTCTCAATAGAAGTGGCCTGCCCAAAATTAAAAAATAAAAATTTTAAAAAGAACTAATTGTAAATAAAAAGTTGTTAGGAAAATTTCAGTCTTAAAGTACAATTTCTTTCCAATTGTTAAACTCCAAATTGTTCAACTATTTTGTTTCGGAATGCATTTATTTTCTATATGTCAGAGTTACACAAATTGCAAAAGACTTCTAAAGGATTTCTATGAACAGAACCAAAAATGTGCTAATTAGGTCTATTTTTAGCCATGCTGTTAACAGAAAGATTGATGATTATTTTTCTGTTATGATTTATGAGAACTTCATATAGTCTCCAATTCTGTAAGGCACATAGAAATTTGATAACTAATAATTCTTATCTACAAAGTATGATGCATATGGCAGAACTGCATATAATTGCCCGGAAGGTCTTTAAAATTAAACTTTCAGTTTTGAGATTGTAGCGGTCCTTTCACCCGCCTGGTCCAGGGCCAGCGTCTTGCAGCGTGCTGGCTCTGCCGCCTGTCCAGACGCGGGCACCGGCGCCCCGCGGCAGCCCTCCTCCCGCCCGTCCGGCCCCACCCCACGCTCCACCCAGCTCTGCTCTTCGTCCCCGTGCCCCTGTCGTCCGAGCATGGTGTGTGAAAGGACGCACACTGTCACGTAACCTCTGAGGACTGTGCCTCTTCACTCAGCACAGGCCTCTGAGGATCCGCTGGGGCGTGGCTGTCACCAGCGCTTTGCTCCCGGAGCTTGCGGGGCGTGGCTGCTCACAGTGGCGCTCCTCTCTCAAGGTGAAGGATAGCTGGCTTATGTCTAGGATTTGGCTACTACCAGTAAAGCTGCTACAAACATTTCCATAAAGATCCCCGCACTGTGGTTAAATATACAGTGGAGCCAGAGTTTTTACTTCGGTAAAGTCGAGCTTACGGTTTTTTTTTTTTTTTTTGCCTAACTGTGCTTCTGGTGTCAGGAATGATGTGCTTGAGTCAGCATCCGGCAGAGTTTCCACTGTCGTTTTTCTAAAGTTAATAGTTTTACATTTCACATTTAAGCCCGCGATGCAGTTTCATGTAATTTTTGTACAAGGTGTGGTCTCTCAATAGGAAACGCACGTCAACCCCATCCTCCCAGAAGTGGGCACCCTCAAAGGTTTTGAGAGCAAGCCATAAACTGTTTGCTAATCTTGTGATTTATAGTAGAGTCATTTAAAAGAAATTCTGTCTGCTCTGGAAACAAGCTACAATAAAATAAAACCAATGTAATTTTGTCCTCTAAAATTTTTACTTATTTATTTAGAAGACGTGTCTTGAGCATCTAGAGTGTCTTCATGTTTCAGCCACTCAGTACCTTCCACATCTCCTGGATTTTTCCTGTACATGAAAATGTACACAGTTAAATGTTTTGGGTATCCACTGAGTCTGATTTCTGAACAAAGATTTTTTCTAAAATTATTCTTAGGACAATAGCCATTGACAGTGGCTCTCGTCTCCCGGGGATGACTCAGAATGTTGATGGCCGTCTGCACCTACATTCCAGTTCTGAGGCCGATCTGGCTGGGGTCCAGCAGCCTGTGGATGAACCCACAGCTGGGAGGCCCGCTGCCCTCCTGGCACGAGTGCCCAGAGCCCTCTGTTCGACCTCCCCCCTTAGGGGTTTGAAATCAACAAGTCTAGATGGCTTATCTCTGAGCTCAGGTCGTTCTACTGAATAAATAGGAAAGAAGTATCTGATCTGCTCAGCGTGTGGAGGTGCCATGCCCCGCGCAGCTTGTAGGTTCCTGCCCCCAAACGCTTTCTCTTCCTACGCGATCGTGCCTCGGTCCCTGGGACATTTCTTCCTGGAAGTGGGTCCTTTCTAATGGGAAGCAGGACAGGCCCGAGGTAACGCCACTGTGAAAGCACTGTGTCAACAGTCGCCACGGAAGGGCTCCTTCAGGCAAACTCTGCAGGTCTGAGCCCACGGTGACTGGGCTCAAAGCCCGAGTGAGGAGAGCCCGTGTGTCCACGGCCCATGCAGTCTGCACAGCAACAGAGGAGGAAGAGGGCCGCTCGGCGCCACTGCCGGCAGGACACCCGCACAGCGCTCGCGGGGGACGCCGGCCCCCGGCGCCCACGCTCCAGCCCCGTGGCCACGCCTGCGCCAAGGCCCAGGTCGGGGGATGGCGCGGCGGTCAGTCTCCAGCAGCGGCTGCCCCGCCCTTCAGACGCCCAGACCTAGTCCTGGCATCTGAAGAAGCTGGGCGGCGGGGAGGCCTGGGGACTCCAGAGTCCAGGACAAGGCGAAGAACAGGTGGGAGGGGCGTTTCAGGATGCGGAGTAAGAGACTGAGAGATGTAACCAAACAAGACGCGTACACCTTGCTTAGGTTTTAGCCCCCAAACCTACAAAACTCCCAGATGGCTCGTACATTTCATACATATGGACATACACACATGTGTACACACATCTCATATATAGATATACTTCCACACAGATGGCTAGGTTTTCACTGTCCTACTCTTTTGACTTTTCTGTATATTTGACATTTTTCACTTAAAAAGAGCTAGGAAGAACAGCCTTCCCCCTAGATCCAATCCTAATGAACAAACCAGAATTCTGAAGATGTCACTCTCCTCCTCACAAAGGATGCAAGCTTGTCAAACACTTTTCTGGGTGTTTCCACCAAGATTTTTTTTTTTCTTTTTTTCCCTCTCCACCACCAAGATGTTCTTAATCTGGAGTTCCAATACTCTGGCCACCTGATGCGAAGAGCTGACTCACTGGAAGAGACCCAGGTGCTGGGAAGGACTGAGGGCGAGAGGCAGAAGCACGACAGAGGGAGAGCTGCTTGGATGGCATCACTGACTCGATACTGGACACGAGTCCGAGCCAGCTCTGGGAGACGGTGAAGGACAGGGAAGCCTGGCAAGTTGCTGGCCACCGGGTCAGAGTCAGACACAACGTCACGACTGAAAGACCACATGTAACCTGTAGAGTGACAACATTTAATCTGGGAGTATGGCCTCCCAGACGTGGGTGTCTCACAGAGAGCTTTCTTAAGATACAGACCCACCGTGCAGCCACGCCTGCCCACGTCCAGCTTCCGCAGCCCCACAGGCACGCCCCTGCATCCCACGCTGACCCCCGGGTTCTGCTGCTCCTGGCTTTTCTGTGCTGGATGCTCAAACCGTCGGCTGTGGGCCGCCGTGCCTTCCTGTCCCTTCCTGGCCTCTGCCAGCTGCTCTGAGACAGAGCCTGGCCCACCCCGGGCCCCGGGCCCCGGGCCAGGACGCCGCTCTGTCTGAGCGGATGTGCCTCGGCGCTGCCCCCAGTCACAGAGGCACTCGGAGCCCGACGCGGGTTGCAGCCGCCTGGGGCAAGCAACGTCACACACGTTGTTCATTCCCGTTCGCGGCACAGACCTGCTTGGCGCCGGTCCATCCGTGGAGAGCTCTGTGTAAGTTTGTTTCTTTTAAGCTACACGGCCGCAGATTGGGGCTCTATTCTGTAAACTTGTAGTTACTAATTTCTCACTTTGCAAACATCACACACACTGTGGGCGTCAAAAGAAAAACAATTAGAGTCACACGGAAATTCCCAGTGATCGCAACAGTCACATCCAACCGCACAGGAGAGATTCAGGACTGGTGGCAAGAGAGCCTCCGTTCACCGTGAGGCTGAAAAACACTGAGAAAAGCTAGACGCCCTTCCCAGCCAGCTTCAAGGGGAGTCAGGCCTCTGCTTTCCCCGCGGACGGGAGGGGCTGGCTGGAGGCGGGAGGACAGATGAGGGGCGTGACCCAGTCCTCAGCGGGCTGGCACGTATGGTGATGAGCGGGCAACGCCAAGACAGTATTTCTCTGAAAACAACGCATGTAAGTGTGGGGAAAAGGACTGAGGCGAGGCAGAAGCACGACAGAGAGAGCTGCTTGGATGGCATCACTGACTCGATACTGGACACGAGTCCGAGCCAGCTCTGGGAGACGGTGAAGGACAGGGAAGCCTGGCAAGTTGCTGGCCACCGGGTCAGAGTCAGACACAACGTCACGACTGAAAGACCACATGTAACCTGTAGAGTGACAACATTTAATCTGGGAGTATGGCCTCCCAGACGTGGGTGTCTCACAGAGAGCTTTCTTAAGATACAGACCCACCGTGCAGCCACGCCTGCCCACGTCCAGCTTCCGCAGCCCCACAGGCACGCCCCTGCATCCCACGCTGACCCCCGGGTTCTGCTGCTCCTGGCTTTTCTGTGCTGGATGCTCAAACCGTCGGCTGTGGGCCGCCGTGCCTTCCTGTCCCTTCCTGGCCTCTGCCAGCTGCTCTGAGACAGAGCCTGGCCCACCCCGGGCCCCGGGCCCCGGGCCAGGACGCCGCTCTGTCTGAGCGGATGTGCCTCGGCGCTGCCCCCAGTCACAGAGGCACTCGGAGCCCGACGCGGGTTGCAGCCGCCTGGGGCAAGCAACGTCACACACGTTGTTCATTCCGTTCGCGCACAGACCTGCTTGGCGCCGGTCCATCCGTGGAGAGCTCTGTGTAAGTTTGTTTCTTTTAAGCTACACGGCCGCAGATTGGGGCTCTATTCTGTAAACTTGTAGTTACTAATTTCTCACTTTGCAAACATCACACACACTGTGGGCGTCAAAAGAAAAACAATTAGAGTCACACGGAAATTCCCAGTGATCGCAACAGTCACATCCAACCGCACAGGAGAGATTCAGGACTGGTGGCAAGAGAGCCTCCGTTCACCGTGAGGCTGAAAAACACTGAGAAAAGCTAGACGCCCTTCCCAGCCAGCTTCAAGGGGAGTCAGGCCTCTGCTTTCCCCGCGGACGGGAGGGGCTGGCTGGAGGCGGGAGGACAGATGAGGGGCGTGACCCAGTCCTCAGCGGGCTGGCACGTATGGTGATGAGCGGGCAACGCCAAGACAGTATTTCTCTGAAAACAACGCATGTAAGTGTGCCATCATACGTTGGCCAGGTGCCATTCAGGCAGAGTTCTCTCATGTAGGTGGGAAAATCCAGGATGGAGCCGAAGCCAGGATCCAGACCTCAGTGTTGGCGCCCCGGGTCAGTTCCTTAAAAGCTGCTAAAGTCTCTCCAGGTCTAAGGGTACAGTTGGTGAATCAAGGGATTGGATGGGATGATCCTCAGGCTTCTTCCTGACTCGAGGTCCATAAATACCAAATAAGAGTGGAAAAAATGGAAGGCCTGGCCTCTTGAAAAAAGCCAGAGAGAGTGGGAAGACAGATGACAAGAACAGCAAGCGCTGAAGAGAAAAGAGACCTGGGAAGAAGGGACACTTGGGGGCAGAGGGGACACCTGGGGGCAGGGGGGACATCCAGAGACAGGGGGGACATCCAGGGGCAGGGGGACACCTGGAGGCAGGGGGTACAGTTCCACTTGGGCAGTCAGCATTCTAGACCATCAGCTGAACCTTCAGTCCTGGTCCTGGGACAAAACCTCTAAGAATAAAGGCCTCCCTGATGTTTCCTCCGGGGTCTCTGCGCTTTTGGGGTGAGACAGCCCCAAGGAGGATGAGGGTAGCTGGGCGCTGGGCACCCAGGGGACCAGGACGAGAGGGCACAGTGGACACAGACTCCCTGGGGCCCGAGGCCACTGTTCTGCCACCAGCCCACTCTTTCCTCAGAGCTGCTCACAGCCATCTCTCCCCTCACAGGGGGGCCTCGGGCTCCCGGGAAGCGTCCTGTCGGGGCCGGTGGCCGAGTGTCCAGTCTATCCTGCTGAATTTTTTTCCCGAAGCTCTGTCCTCCTCTGGTCGTGCTTTAACCTCTGAGGAAATTGCGGTTTTCTCAGGCGCTCTCCTGTTGAGATTCTCTAGGTGATCGTTTAATTCAACAGCTCCGTTCTCCCCAGGGGATGCAGGGCCGCCGGTGGGATTCCTGACCCCGGCCGGTTTCCCACGTGGGGCTCGTCCCGAGGGGCCTTTTCCAGCGCTGCTGTCCTCCCTGCCGGGGCTCCTCTGGCCCCTGAGGTGACAGGCCGCCCCTCCTGCAGGCACTGTGTTTGGATCCGCATCGGTCACGGGCTTCTTCAGGTGGCATAGGGTAGCAGGTTTTTGGTGTATGCCATCAATGGGTATTGGCATTTGGGGAAAATCCAGGATGGAGCCGAAGCCAGGATCCAGACCTCAGTGTTGGCGCCCCGGGTCAGTTCCTTAAAAGCTGCTAAAGTCTCTCCAGGTCTAAGGGTACAGTTGGTGAATCAAGGGATTGGATGGGATGATCCTCAGGCTTCTTCCTGACTCGAGGTCCATAAATACCAAATAAGAGTGGAAAAAATGGAAGGCCTGGCCTCTTGAAAAAAGCCAGAGAGAGTGGGAAGACAGATGACAAGAACAGCAAGCGCTGAAGAGAAAAGAGACCTGGGAAGAAGGGACACTTGGGGGCAGAGGGGACACCTGGGGGCAGGGGGGACATCCAGAGACAGGGGACATCCAGGGGCGGGGGCACACCTGGAGGCAGGGGGTACAGTTCCACTTGGGCAGTCAGCATTCTAGACCATCAGCTGAACCTTCAGTCCTGGTCCTGGGACAAAACCTCTAAGAATAAAGGCCTCCCTGATGTTTCCTCCGGGGTCTCTGCGCTTTTGGGGTGAGACAGCCCCAAGGAGGATGAGGGTAGCTGGGCGCTGGGCACCCAGGGGACCAGGACGAGAGGGCACAGTGGACACAGACTCCCTGGGGCCCGAGGCCACTGTTCTGCCACCAGCCCACTCTTTCCTCAGAGCTGCTCACAGCCATCTCTCCCCTCACAGGGGGGCCTCGGGCTCCCGGGAAGCGTCCTGTCGGGGCCGGTGGCCGAGTGTCCAGTCTATCCTGCTGAATTTTTTTCCCGAAGCTCTGTCCTCCTCTGGTCGTGCTTTAACCTCTGAGGAAATTGCGGTTTTCTCAGGCGCTCTCCTGTTGAGATTCTCTAGGTGATCGTTTAATTCAACAGCTCCGTTCTCCCCAGGGGATGCAGGGCCGCCGGTGGGATTCCTGACCCCGGCCGGTTTCCCACGTGGGGCTCGTCCCGAGGGGCCTTTTCCAGCGCTGCTGTCCTCCCTGCCGGGGCTCCTCTGGCCCCTGAGGTGACAGGCCGCCCCTCCTGCAGGCACTGTGTTTGGATCCGCATCGGTCACGGGCTTCTTGAAGAATCCAGCCAGAGAGCTCATCACCTTGTAAGATACACGGTGGGTCTGGGGTCCCGAGGACCCTCTGAGATCTACTGTGGTCACAGGCCACATGCTCCAGGTCATGAATTTGTATTTTGGGGGAACATTTGTCTATTCCAAGGGTCCACTTGGTTATATCATGACGGTCACTGTATTTTCCCCAAATGCCCTTCTTACTCCAGTCTACAAGGTGTACGATGCTCGGAGGGCAGGATTTTGACAAGACAGTTGGAACCACAACCGCTTCTCAGAGCCTGCTCCTTCCTCATCTCCTTTGTCTCCCTCAGCAAACTAGACAGACGCCTGGGGGTGTCACCCGATAACCTGGAGCTGTCGCCTCCAGGCTCGCACCCCAGGCCCTGACCGCCACTCCCCTGCTTCTGGGGGCGGAGTCTTCCTGGAGGCCAGTCTGTGTCTCGGGTCCACACCCCCCTCCCCCCGCCCCGCCCCCAGCCCCATGGGCTCTTGCTAATCAGCAAATGACAATTACAGAGGGACACACCCTCCGGCCCAGGACGGCCCCCAGCCCAGCCCGCCCCTCGCCGCCCTCCAGGGTGAGGGTCTCCACCGTTCGCTCAGCCCACCCCACGGGGCACTCGGGGGAAGGCCAGCACGTCCATCTGGAACTCTCCCCTTTCCAGGCCCACCCAGGGCTCCTCTGCTCCCCCTCTCCCCCACAGGCCTGAGCCCCTCCTGGCCATCTCCAAGCTGCCCCTGAGTCCGGGGGCGGCTGGGGCAGAAGCCCAGGGGTCACGGGGGCTTGAGCCCCTGCTCCAGCTCGGGGCCGGCTGACCCCACATGAGCCCTGTGGCCCCTCCAGGTGCCCCAGACCTGGGCCCTGTTCCTCAGGTCACAGGACGAGAGACCGTTTCCAAGGTGCCCTGGGCTCCTTCGCCCACAGCCGAGTTCGAGTCCCTGGACTTGGAGCGGGAACGTCCTCGTGGATCTAAGGACATCTCCCCGTGCCTGAGTGCCTACGGGTTGGAAGAAGCAATTATGTTCCAGGACAATCGTAACTGCTAAATCTGTCTCAGTGTATAGGTAAGAGGACTATAATTAGTACATCTGTATGCAAATGTCTCTTACACCCAGTTTTCTCTGAAATGTGGATGACGTGGGGCTTCTGCTCCTGGGTCCAGAGGAGCGAGGCCTCCTGCAGGCCCTGCCCCGGGAGGGCCCTGGAGCCACAGTGAGGGAGAAAGGCTCGTGGCCCCATCGTTGGCAGGGGCTCGCAGCCTGCAGTTTGGAGGAGGTGTCACTGGGGGAGGGGTCCCACCAGAGTCCGCCCCTCTGCAGCGTCTCCCAAACCCGCCCTGGGCATCTTTCGTGGACAGTGGGCAGACCCCTCGGCATATCAAGCACCTCCCGAGCTGGAGCCTCCAGACGGCTTATTCCCCCGACATCAAATTCTAAACCCCAGAATAAAAGCTTTTTGATGCCAAGAATAGACCGAGAAGTTATACAGCCACAGCCCTGGGCTAGCTAGCCCCCTGGCCCTGTCCCTCTGGCAGGGGCCCCGGGGGCTTCCTGAGCTAAGAGGCCGAGGCTCTGGTCCACCCTGGCCTGGAGGCTGACCCTGGCGCTGACGCTTGTACAGGATGAAGTGGCTGCGACGGCAGCGAGTGGAAAGGCGATGGCTTGCAGTCCTCACGAGTCACGGCCACTGCCCCCGCCCCGTCACCACTAAGGGAGAGGCGTGTGGACCAGCACCCCATCCCCGAGACGAGGGGCTCCAGCCTGAGGGCACAGGGCTGGCCTGGACACCCCCAAGACCCTCTGTGCTCTGGCTCTGGAGCCCGGCAACCCTCCGGGGCCTGACATCAGGGTTCCCTGGCTGGCCCCTGAGGAAGGCCTGAGGCGCCCCCGCATCCGCAGAGAAGACTGGGCGCCCCAGTGACCGGGTGAGAGCAGGTGGCCTTCTTGCCGGCCCTGGACAGCAGACCTCCCTGGGCAGAAGGTGGACAAAGTTTCCAGATAACTGAAGTTTTACTTTTTATTCAGGTCGGTTCTTAATTGATCATTTCTTTTTCAAATTAATTTTATTATTAAGTGATTAATCATTCCACACCTTCTGCTGCAGAACGTGACGTGTGTAACCTACTTGCACGAGAGGCTTCCCGTGGGCTGTGGGTCTCCATGTCCTGTCACCACAGGGACACGGGACAAGGGCAGGGACCATGGGCCGCCTTCTCCAGGCAGCCCCCCAGACTCCTGTGCACCGCTAGCCCCTCACAGATGGAGCAGGCAGCTCAGGAGAGGAGTGCCACTGACTCTGCAAAAATCAATCTTTGGTCCAAGCGACTGCCTCCCCAGGAAGGCCTCACGCCCCAGAGAGGCTCTCTCCAGTTCAGGTGAGGTATTTCCGCGGAGCATCAGAAACAGCCCAGCTGCCCACGGGTAGGAGAGCGAGCACAGCGCTCAGGTGGCGGGCACTGGGCATCTTTCGTGGACAGTGGGCAGACCCCTCGGCATATCAAGCACCTCCCGAGCTGGAGCCTCCAGACGGCTTATTCCCCCGACATCAAATTCTAAACCCCAGAATAAAAGCTTTTTGATGCCAAGAATAGACCGAGAAGTTATACAGCCACAGCCCTGGGCTAGCTAGCCCCCTGGCCCTGTCCCTCTGGCAGGGGCCCCGGGGGCTTCCTGAGCTAAGAGGCCGAGGCTCTGGTCCACCCTGGCCTGGAGGCTGACCCTGGCGCTGACGCTTGTACAGGATGAAGTGGCTGCGACGGCAGCGAGTGGAAAGGCGATGGCTTGCAGTCCTCACGAGTCACGGCCACTGCCCCCGCCCCGTCACCACTAAGGGAGAGGCGTGTGGACCAGCACCCCATCCCCGAGACGAGGGGCTCCAGCCTGAGGGCACAGGGCTGGCCTGGACACCCCCAAGACCCTCTGTGCTCTGGCTCTGGAGCCCGGCAACCCTCCGGGGCCTGACATCAGGGTTCCCTGGCTGGCCCCTGAGGAAGGCCTGAGGCGCCCCCGCATCCGCAGAGAAGACTGGGCGCCCCAGTGACCGGGTGAGAGCAGGTGGCCTTCTTGCCGGCCCTGGACAGCAGACCTCCCTGGGCAGAAGGTGGACAAAGTTTCCAGATAACTGAAGTTTTACTTTTTATTCAGGTCGGTTCTTAATTGATCATTTCTTTTTCAAATTAATTTTATTATTAAGTGATTAATCATTCCACACCTTCTGCTGCAGAACGTGACGTGTGTAACCTACTTGCACGAGAGGCTTCCCGTGGGCTGTGGGTCTCCATGTCCTGTCACCACAGGGACACGGGACAAGGGCAGGGACCATGGGCCGCCTTCTCCAGGCAGCCCCCCAGACTCCTGTGCACCGCTAGCCCCTCACAGATGGAGCAGGCAGCTCAGGAGAGGAGTGCCACTGACTCTGCAAAAATCAATCTTTGGTCCAAGCGACTGCCTCCCCAGGAAGGCCTCACGCCCCAGAGAGGCTCTCTCCAGTTCAGGTGAGGTATTTCCGCGGAGCATCAGAAACAGCCCAGCTGCCCACGGGTAGGAGAGCGAGCACAGCGCTCCAGGTGGCGGGCACTGCAGCTGCAGAGGGCACAGGGAAGGCCCCGCAGCCAGTGGGACTCGTGTTCAAAGGCACGTCCGGAGACCTGCAGTCTGGGTGAGACGGGCACGTGCCAGGCACAGGGCGCTGGGACACTTAGGAAGGCGAGCGGAACCGCAGGGGCGAGGCCCCTGGCAGGCGTGTGGGGAGGCAGGGAGGGAGGCAGGGAGGGCCTGAGACCAGGAGGAGGTCTGCTCTCAGCTCCACCTCCCTCGCCGGCCACAGACGCCAGACCCTGGTGGACGGGAGTCAGCATGCGGCTCACGGAGGGTGGGAGGAGCACAGGAGCCAGCTGAGGAGCCACGAGAAACAGCTCTGGTGGCGCTGGGCGACAGACAGACTGACGGACAGAAACGAGAGGCGCGTAAAAGGCCGCGTCAAGTCGGCAGGTTCTCAAGGCTGACCGCACCCTTCTCAAGCGTCAGTGACTCGAGAGGCAAATGGGAACCGGAGAGGCGTGCCTGTTTAGGAGGCGAGGAGAAGTGCGGCCCAGACAGGCGGCGGGAGGCAGGCGCCCCGGGCGTGAGGGCCACGGGCCGCTGGACGGGCTGCAGCCCATCGCCGCGCGGGACCAGGGTTGACTTTCCGGTCTCACAGGGTTTTTGCGTTAAGATCTTAACACAAGGGAAACTGGGTAGATACAGGAGATGTCGGCTAATTTTGCAGCTTTCCTGTAAGTGTAAAATAGTTTAAATACAAAGTTTCTTTACATCCAGCTTTTTGCTGGCCAGGCCCCGAGGCACTGGAATGGAAAGCACCTCGAGTCTGAGTTTGATGAGTTTCAACGACGCCTTCGCATCTTCTGACACTTGCAGGGCAAGACAAAACGTGTGTACGCCACGACCCGGGGGACAGGAGCCGTGACCCCACAAGACTGAGCCAGACCCGCCTGGGAGGGTTCGGGCGTCTCCTGCGGAGGCGTGGCCTGCCATGGCGTCGGGGCTCTGGCAGCAGGAGCCCCGGCGGGCACGGTGTGCGGGCCTACGTCCCCACGGGGAGATCGCCACCAGCCCCGCCGCGGAGCTGGCAGGCTCCAGGATGGGACCACCTCAGGCCAAACAACTAATGGTGGGGGGCACACAGCTCCACCCATCAACAGAAAAATGGATTAAAGATTTCTGGAGCATGGCCCTGCCCACCAGAGCAAGCCCTGGGTTCCGCACAGCCAGTCCCTCCCATCAGGAAGCTTGTACCAGCCTCTCATCTTCAACCATCAGAAGGCAGACAGAAGAAAGAACTACAATCCCAAGCCTTCTCCCCAAATATCAGTGCTGGGGCTTCATCAAAGGCAAAACCTGGGGGCATGCTCGGCCCATTTCTAGGATGGTCTTTGACCACCCTAACGCTTTCTGCAGGAACGAAAACACCCATTCTGAACTTCGTATAGAACCCAGAGACTCGGAACAGCCAAAGCAATCTGACCAGGAGGAACACGGGTGGAGGTCTCATGCGTGCCAAGCTCTCCACTGGCCCACAAGTGCCTCAGCCGCCAGCACGGCCCTGCCAGGGGGTGAGCCGACAGCCCAGCCACCAGGCTTCCTGTCCTGGCCAGCTGGTTCAGACGCGCGCTGAGACCACGCGTCAGCGGGCAGTCCTGTCAACCAGCCGCCACGCTGGGCCACGTGCCACGGAGCTGTGAGGGCAGGGCCTGACTATGCGGACCAGGGTTGACTTTCGGGCAGGGTTTTGCGTTAAGATCTTAACACAAACTGGGTAGATACAGGAGATGTCGGCTAATTTTGCAGCTTTCCTGTAAGTGTAAAATAGTTTAAATACAAAGTTTCTTTACATCCAGCTTTTTGCTGGCCAGGCCCCGAGGCACTGGAATGGAAAGCACCTCGAGTCTGAGTTTGATGAGTTTCAACGACGCCTTCGCATCTTCTGACACTTGCAGGGCAAGACAAAACGTGTGTACGCCACGACCCGGGGGACAGGAGCCGTGACCCCACAAGACTGAGCCAGACCCGCCTGGGAGGGTTCGGGCGTCTCCTGCGGAGGCGTGGCCTGCCATGGCGTCGGGGCTCTGGCAGCAGGAGCCCCGGCGGGCACGGTGTGCGGGCCTACGTCCCCACGGGGAGATCGCCACCAGCCCCGCCGCGGAGCTGGCAGGCTCCAGGATGGGACCACCTCAGGCCAAACAACTAATGGTGGGGGGCACACAGCTCCACCCATCAACAGAAAAATGGATTAAAGATTTCTGGAGCATGGCCCTGCCCACCAGAGCAAGCCCTGGGTTCCGCACAGCCAGTCCCTCCCATCAGGAAGCTTGTACCAGCCTCTCATCTTCAACCATCAGAAGGCAGACAGAAGAAAGAACTACAATCCCAAGCCTTCTCCCCAAATATCAGTGCTGGGGCTTCATCAAAGGCAAAACCTGGGGGCATGCTCGGCCCATTTCTAGGATGGTCTTTGACCACCCTAACGCTTTCTGCAGGAACGAAAACACCCATTCTGAACTTCGTATAGAACCCAGAGACTCGGAACAGCCAAAGCAATCTGACCAGGAGGAACACGGGTGGAGGTCTCATGCGTGCCAAGCTCTCCACTGGCCCACAAGTGCCTCAGCCGCCAGCACGGCCCTGCCAGGGGGTGAGCCGACAGCCCAGCCACCAGGCTTCCTGTCCTGGCCAGCTGGTTCAGACGCGCGCTGAGACCACGCAGTACGGGGCGGGCAGTCCTGTCAACCAGCGACACCAGCCACGCTGGACGGCCACGTGCCAACGGGTGAACTTAGACCCCCACCTGACACCACAAGCCACACAGCCCAAAATGGCTCCGTGATCTAAGTTTAAGAGATAAAACTATAAAATTAAATAGGGATGGGGTCAAATCTTAACAACCTCGCATCTGGCAACACTTAAGTATGACACGAAAAACATACACAACAAAATTTAAAAATAGATCGATTGGATTTGATGAAAATGAGACGTCTGTGCATTAAAAGATTCTATCAACAGATTGAAAAGACAACCCACAGAACAGTAAGAAATAATCTGCAAATCACATACCTAATCAGAGTTTAGTATTGAGAACATATAAAGAGTCCCTACAGCTAAACAAAAAAGAGAAATAATCCAGCGTAGAAATGGGTAAAGGACTTGAACAGACATTTCTCCAAAGGCGGCAAATAGCCAACAAGCACCTGAAAAGCTGCCCCACAGCCTTAGTGCCTGGGGAAACACAACCAGACCGCAGCCTGCCCAGCAGCCCTCCGCAGGCTTCTCCCACGGCCGTGTCCTGTGGGCGTCCAGTCTTGGCCACTGGCCTCCCCGTGTGACCACACCCTCTCCCCGGACTTGGAGTCAAGGAGGTTGACCCGCACCCCTCCTGTGCCACTGCTGTGACCTCTGGGCTCTCGCTTTTCTTCTCTCATCTCTTGAGTATTTGCAGATGCCTCAGTTTCGCATTCGGGCTCCCCGACAGGTTCAGAAGGAAACGTCCACCTGCAATGCAGGAGGCGCAGTAGGAGCCTTGGGAAGATCTCTGGAGGAGGAAATGGCAGCCCACTCTGGTACTCCTGCCTGGGGAATCCTATGGACAGAGGAGTCTTGAGGGCTACAGTCCATGGGGTCCCCAAAGAGTCAGACACAACTGAGCAACTAAACAACAAACAAAAACCAAGTTTTCATTCAACAAACGTGTTGGCTGAGCTGCTAACCTGGCTAGGCACCAGGCTGGACCCTGAGCTCTCAGGGACTGGACTGAAAGTCACCAGTGACCCCGGCAGCCTGGCCATACCTCAGGCTCCCCATGTCCACCTCTGCCACCCAAGAGTGGATCACCCCATCCAGAGGCTCTAGAATGAGGTTCCGTCCATGGCTCAGGCCTCCTGCAGGTCTGGGCTGGTTCAGCATCGCTCCTGTCTTCAGGAGCGACAGGAAGCAGTATTTCTTCTAAAAATGTTGTTTTCTGAAGCCACAGTGCACCCATTCACCACGCCCAGAGGGCCTCCAGGCGGAAGCAGCGGGTGGGCGGGGGAGGGCTTGGCAGCAGGGAAGGGGGAGGTGGCCGGGAGTGGGGAGGTTGGGGGCAGAGGCCGAAAGGGCTGCTGGTGTCGTCCCTGCTCCACAGCCGAGGGGAGGCCCGCTTGTTGGAAGTGAGACGGTTCCGCAGACAGGTGTCTCGCCTTTCCTGACCTTGTCACGGGCTGCAGGCAGTGCCCAGGCAGTCTGGCGACTTCCAGGCGGGCCCCGGTGCTCTCCCTGCTGCCCTGGTTTCAGTCCCTCGCTGGGGACCTGGGACTCTGCAAGCCTCATGGCACAGTCAAAAAAAAAGGAAAAATTTACACAACTGTAGCAAACAAAAGTATGTCACTGGCATAAAGATGGACTTATGACCAATGGAAAGGAATTCAGACCCTGGAAATACGTCCTTGAATACATGGGTAAACAGTGCCAAGGCCAAGGTGGAAAATCATCTTTTCATCAGATGGTGTTGGGAAAACCACATATGCATATGAAAGGAAGGAAGCTGGATCCTTATGTCCTTACATAGGAAGGATACCGGATATGAGGATAGATCCTATATCTTACCTCACATAGAAAAATTAACTCAAAACGGATCAAAGACCTAAACGTGAGAACTAAGGCCATCAAACTCTTAGAAGAAAACATAGGGCCGAGGCTTCATGACACTGGATTTGGTAATGATTTCTTGGATATGATTCCAAAAGCACAAGGCAAAAAAGGAAAAGTAGATTAGTTGTATTTGATCAACATTAAATAATTTTGTTTACCAAAGAACACTATCAACTAAGAGGAAAGATAGTGCATGGAGCAGAATATAAGGAGAAAGTATTTTTAAACCATATATCTGATCAAGGATTGGTATCGAGAACGCATGGAGAACTCCTACAACTCTACAACAACAAAAAATGATTTTAAAAATGGACAAAGGACTTGAATAGATATTTTTCCAAAGAAAAACATAAATGGTCAATAAGCTCATGAAAAGATGCTCTAATAACACTAGTTATTAGATAAATGAAAATCAAAACCACAGTTAGACACCACTCACATCCATTAGGGTGGCTGTCATGAAGGAAAAACACAGTAAAAGGTGCTTGGTGAGGATGTGGGTGGAAATTTGAACCCTTGGACAGTGGAGGAAGAATCCTACAGTCACTGCGGAGAGCAATATGGCTGTCCCGCAAAATGAAAAACAGGATCACCACGTGGCCCAGTAAGTCCACCCTGCGTGTCTACCCAGAAGAAGGGAAGTCCCCGTGCTCACTGCAGCGACGGTGGGAGCAGCCCCAGCGTCCACGACGAGCGCATGCGTCTGAGGCCCCCGGTGACAGGCAGGGGACGTTACCGTGTTACCTCCTGGAAAGGAAAGGAACTCCGACCGGTGACACACTACAGCGGCCTGAGAGGCCAGCTGCCAAAGGCAGGCGCTGGGCGGGTCTGGAGGAGTCGGGTCCACAGCAGGGAGGGCCAGGGCGGGGAGGGGGATCAGCGCCCCCCTCAACAGCAGAGTGTCAACAGCAAAAAGAGGAAGCTCTGGAGGTGGAGGTGGGGGGAGGGGGTGGTACGAATTCAAACGCCTCTGAAGCCACTAAGCTGCACACTTCCAGATGGTCAGAGGGGTTGCAATGCTACGCACTGTGGGTCAGGTGCCTGGCGGGCCCAGCTCTTGGCGGTCCCATGGACCTTAGCCCACCAGGCTCCCCATCCGTGGGATGCTCCAGGCAAGAATACTGGAGTGGGTAGCCATGGCCTTCTCCGGGGGATCTTCCTGACCCAGGGATTGAACGTGCGTCTCCTGCATTGCAGGTTCTTTTTTTTTTTTTTCAAGATTTATTTATTTATTTTGGGGGTGAGGTGGGGTGGGGTGGGGAGGGAGGGGAGCAGGCAGGCTACTTCTATTGGTCTTTCATTTGTCCATTTTCATCCATCTTTGTTCTTTGGCTCTGTGGGCCTCCCATCGCGGTGGCCTCTGTCGTCGCAGAGCACCGGCTCTGGGCGCATGCGCTCCAGAGCTCCGGCTCGGTAGTTGGACACATAGGTCCAGCCGCTCCGCGGCACGTGGGGTCTTCCCAGGCCAGGGATCGAACCAGCGCCCCTTGCACTGCAAGGCGGTGTCCTTACCCACTGGACCACCAGGGAAGCCCTATTGCAGGTTCTTTACTGCTGATTAGCTTTCGGATGATAGGGATCATGAAGAAAGCTGTGCTTTTATGTCCAAAACAGGGAACCTGGGTCCCTTAAGGAACGCAGCCTCCGCATCTCACACTTTCCTCTCGGTACACGCAGTGGCTCCTCAGGGCTCCTTCCCATTTCCACTCTTCTCCCTGGCTGCGCCCCTCTCAGCTGGCTGGAAACACCCTCTGGGGCTTGTGTGGTGAGCTCAGAAGCAGACACTCTGCAGCTCCCCAGACACCGACAGCTGCCCACTCCCCGGGCCCTCCCGTCGGTCCTCCTGGGGGCTTCCCAAGCATGCAGCATCCAGGGGCAGGAGGGTGTCCCCAGGGACCACAGCGGGCAGCTCTGCACTTCTCCCAGGAGGAGGTGGCGCCAGCTGGAGCCGGACTCAGCTCCCAGCATACAGGAGGCGATTCTGCACGGATTGGCCCGTGAGGGGTTCAGCCCTGGCCGCCTGGGCTCCCCTCCGCGGCACCCGTCGCGACCCCCTCCTTCCTCTCTCAGCTCTGTCCCCGCCCTGGTCACACTCCTGATCCCATGGAGGCCGACTCAGAGGCCCTCAGGGAATTGCCAGGGCTGGGCACCTGCCCAGGGACTGAGCTTTTAGCCTGCTGGCTCATCCACTGATGAACACGTCAGCCCCTTTTCCACTGTCCCTACTGTCTAAGTAACTAATCAGTGATAAGACCACAGTGCCCTATTCTTCTGAAATTATTCAGGATAAATAATAAAGGAACCACACAAACCAGAGGCCCCGAGTCTCAGCCCGCTTGTCCGCCCCCCTGAGCAGGGCTTTCTCGGCTCAGCAGGTACCGCACGTAGTACCACTCACATCCAGTCAGCGCCTGCCGCTTGGCTCCAGAAGCCCTGCCCGGAGAGGCTTACGGGCCTTCCCTCAGGCCTGGGGCCCAGGGCTGGGCCAGCTCCTCGAGAGCCTGTGACCCGCGCTGGCCGCCTGCTGCCTGCGTCCCAGTTCTCCACCTGAGATGGCAGAAGGGACGGCGGCACTGTGTCGTAGTGAAGAGCCAGCGAGGCTGGGCGTGAGCACTGCTGGTCACTTCAGGCAGCATGGTCACCGCGTGCAGGCCCACGTGACCAGTCTACAACAGCACCACAGCCACACGTTTGCTGTGGGACTGGAGGCAGGTCCTCAGCCCGACGGTGCAGGCACGCAGCCTCCGCATCTCACACTTTCCTCTCGGTACGCAGTGGCTCCTCAGGGCTCCTTCCCATTTCCACTCTTCTCCCTGGCTGCGCCCTCTCAGCTGGCTGGAAACACCCTCTGGGGCTTGTGTGGTGAGCTCAGAAGCAGACACTCTGCAGCTCCCCAGACACCGACAGCTGCCCACTCCCCGGGCCCTCCCGTCGGTCCTCCTGGGGGCTTCCCAAGCATGCAGCATCCAGGGGCAGGAGGGTGTCCCCAGGGACCACAGCGGGCAGCTCTGCACTTCTCCCAGGAGGAGGTGGCGCCAGCTGGAGCCGGACTCAGCTCCCAGCATACAGGAGGCGATTCTGCACGGATTGGCCCGTGAGGGGTTCAGCCCTGGCCGCCTGGGCTCCCCTCCGCGGCACCCGTCGCGACCCCCTCCTTCCTCTCTCAGCTCTGTCCCCGCCCTGGTCACACTCCTGATCCCATGGAGGCCGACTCAGAGGCCCTCAGGGAATTGCCAGGGCTGGGCACCTGCCCAGGGACTGAGCTTTTAGCCTGCTGGCTCATCCACTGATGAACACGTCAGCCCCTTTTCCACTGTCCCTACTGTCTAAGTAACTAATCAGTGATAAGACCACAGTGCCCTATTCTTCTGAAATTATTCAGGATAAATAATAAAGGAACCACACAAACCAGAGGCCCCGAGTCTCAGCCCGCTTGTCCGCTCCCTGAGCAGGGCTTTCTCGGCTCAGCAGGTACCGCACGTAGTACCACTCACATCCAGTCAGCGCCTGCCGCTTGGCTCCAGAAGCCCTGCCCGGAGAGGCTTACGGGCCTTCCCTCAGGCCTGGGGCCCAGGGCTGGGCCAGCTCCTCGAGAGCCTGTGACCCGCGCTGGCCGCCTGCTGCCTGCGTCCCAGTTCTCCACCTGAGATGGCAGAAGGGACGGCGGCACTGTGTCGTAGTGAAGAGCCAGCGAGGCTGGGCGTGGAGCACTGCTGGTCACTTCAGGCAGCATGGTCACCCGCGTGCAGGCCCCACGTGACCAGTCTACAACAGCACCACAGCCACACGTTTGCTGTGGGACTGGAGGCAGGTCCTGCCGACGGGCAGGCACCGAAGTCCGGTGGGCCCAGGGTGCCCGGGCATCCAGGCCAGTCCAGGTCAATGAGAGTCGTGCCGAGGCTCAGTGGACCGGGAGGAGGCTGCCATGGTGATCTGGTTGGGATGAACCGGAGTTGTTTAATTTTTATGGAACTTGACGCTAACAGTGAGTGTTCCAAAAATAAACGGCCGTGCCACTTCAGGAGCACTTCTCTTGAGTCCACATAGTTTCCTAACTTACGAATTCACACGAGTTACAAAAGGGTGGGAGAGCTGGCCTTGCGGGCTCAGGGGTGAGGAGGAAGCAGGGAGGGGTGTCCAGGCCCAGGAGAGCCCAGGGAGGGGACGCCACACCCCTGGGGGCTTCACCTGTGGGGTCCCACCCAGGGGTTCTGTTGGTACCTTCAGAGGGTGCTCCGATGAACCTGGGGTGGGAGAGCAAGGGGGTCAGCGGACACTCCTGTCCACAGTGACTGCTGGGCAGTGGCTAAGTCCTCCTGGAGGCGGGAGGGAGCCAGCAGCCCCGGGCAGCAGGGGCCAGGTGGGGCTGGGGTCAGAGAAGAGCCCACAGACACCCCCGGGGACACGCCCGTCTGGCAGACCCCGTCTAGGTATGTGCCCCCCGAGTGTTGCAGTGTCCTAAGGAGGCCCCAAGATCTTCACCGGAAGCTGTGAGCCTGCGTGGCCGCCAGCAGCCTGGACGCCCGAGGACGCCCCGAGTTCTGGCCCGCCGGACGGCCTGCGCCGCTCTCCTCCTGCTCCGCCCACCGCCCGCGGTCCAGCGCAGCCCTTGCAGACCCGTTCCACCCCAAAGGATCCTGTTAGCCCACGGGATCCCGCTCGCAGGATCTGTGCCTCGTCCCTCCTGCTGGTGCCAGGTGTCACTGGTCAGCTGCCAGCGCAGAGGAGGCAGTTTGCCGCGAAGACGTGGGACGAGGCTTCCCACACGGACGCAACACTTCCCTCTGAGCCGCAAGAGGAGATGTGTTGATGTTTCTCCTTCTTTCCTACATCAATTTGCATAAATGAGTCTTGGTCGTTCATCTTCATAAAAAATAACGTTCCAATTCTAGAACTAAACCACGGGAGACGTGGACAATCGGACAGTCCAATCACACAGAATAAGAACCTCTAGCCCCCGCAGGGCTCACGCCAGCAGGCGTCGGGCCTCCCCACCCTCTCCACCGGGCAGGCTCCGACAGGGGGATGAACTCACACCCGGGCTGGGCGGGCGGAGCCGGCGGGGCACGAGGCGGGCGGACGGCCACCTGCAGCAGAACGTCCAGGGGAGGCGAGGAAGCCCCGGGGCGGCCCTTGAGCTCCGGCGTCCTCAGCCTCCACAGCTGTCCTTTCTGTGTGAACCTGACAGGAAGCCGGAGCAAGCCCTACACAGGAGGTCCGGCTGGCTACATTTTGGCTAAACCCTGGTTTTCTCATTGGTGCTGGGAATCCAACGGGAATAGGCGTGGGCTCCTCTTTGCCGTGACTCCAGCCACGCGCCTCCTCAGTCTCCCCTTTCCCTGGACACTACTCTAATGCTAAGTGAGACACCTGCATGAATGCTGCAGAGAACACCCTTTTTCATAGTAAAGTCACTTTCTCTGAGAAGCCTTCCCTAACCACATGTAAATATATTTTAAAGTATATTACTGACACAGAAATAGAGCTTCATTGTAGACAGTGTCTTTACGCAGCAAATCGCCTGGCGACTCATCCAGGCTGCGGGTGCGCCCAAAGCTTATGCCTGTTTTATTGCAAGTAGTATTTCATGGTGTGGATGGATCACAGCTAACCGTTCACCCACAGAGAGAATCTGGGTCGTGTCCAGTTTTTGACGACTACAAACAGAACTGCTGTAAACAGTCGTGGACAGGCTTTTATGTGAGCATAAATCGTCATTTTTCTGGGATAAATGCCCAGAAGTACAATTGCTGGGTCACACTCCAGTTGATTCACTGATTTTATAAGAAACTGCCAAACCAATTTCATAGCGATCGTACCATTTTACTCCCCCCGCCCCCCGTCCAAAACAGCAATATACGAGAGCACTTCTGCACATCCTTGTCAGCATTTGGAGTGTATTTTTTTTGTTTTCGTCATTTTGATAAGTGTGTAGTGCTATCTTTTTGTGGTTTTAATTTGCATTTCTCTAATGGCTAATGATGCTTAACATCTTTTCATGTGCTTATTTACCATCTGTATATCCTCTTCAGTGAAGTATCTGTCCATATATTTTGCTCCTTTTTAATTGCATATTTTTGGTTTTGTTGTTGCTCTTCTGTTGGGTTCGGCTATTGGCTATTGAGTCTTAAGCATTTGTGGTTTGCAAATATTGTCTCCCACTCTGTCGTTTTTCCTTTCATGCTCCTAAAAGGGTCTTTGGAAAAGCAGTTTCTTATTCTGACGAGGTCCGAGTTTATCAGCTCTGCCCTTTACGGATCAAGCTTTGGTGTCGAGGCTGAGAACTCTCTGCGCGTGTGTGCCCAGTCCCTCAGCGTGCCTGACTCTCTGTGACCTCATGGAGCTCACCAGGCTCCTCTGCTCATGGGATTGTCCAGACAAGAATACTCGAGTGGGCTGCCATTTCTTACTCTAGGGGATCCTAAACCCAGATGATTCCCTCCTATTTTTTTCCTAAAAGTGTTAGAGTTTCACATTAAAGTCTTGGTCCATTTTCTTCAGTTAATTTTTTAAACATTTATTTTACTGGAAGTATAGTTGTGTCTGAGTTAATATTTATATAAATTGTGAGGTTAAGGATGTCTTCTGTTTTTCTCCTATGGATGACCGATTGAACAGCCACTTGTTGCAAAGGCTACACGTCCTCTGCTGAAATGGTTTTGTAACTCTGCTGAACACAAGTCAGGTGTGCCTGTGCGAGTCGCCTGCGGGCTCCGTGCCCCGGCCTCTGGCCCACCGGCCTCACGCAGCGTGTCGTCTCACCGCCGGAGCCAGGCGGGGCTCACTCATGCTGTGTGCCGTCACCGTCTCCGCTATTCTTTCCAAGATTGGTTTCGCTGTGTTGGAGCCTGTGCCTCTCCACAGAAGTTTCACAATAAGATGTGATTTTATATCTGCTCTGTTGATACGGTGAATTATACTGACGCTTACGTTTTGAATTGGATTTACTTACCTGCGTTAGATCTCACTTGATCCAGTAACTTCAAGCTTCGCTGGACTCAATGTGCTAGTATTTCGTTTAGGATTTTGTGTCTTCGTGAATGATACTGATCTGTAGTTTTTTCCTAATGTGGTCTCCAGGTAGTGTTAACCTCAAAGTGATTTATAAAGTGTTCCCTTCTTTGTTGAATGTTTGGTAGAATTTTTCAGTGACATCCCCAGGACTTGCTGATTTCTAAGTCAATCCTAAAGGAAATCAACCGTAAATATTCATTGGAAGGACTGATGCTGAAGCTGAAGCTCCAATACTTTGGCCACCTGATTTGACGCGTTGACTCATGGGAAAAGATCCCGATGCTGGGACAGACTGAGGGCAGGAGAAGGGGGCGACAGAGGACAGGATGGCTGGACGGCATCACCACCTCAAAGGACAGGAGTCTGAGCAAACTCCGGGCGATGGCGAAGGACGGGGAAGCCAGCCCATGGGGCTGCAAACAGTCATACGTGACTTGGCAACTGAATAACAGCAACAACAACAAAAAAGAATACAATTAAAAAAGTTATATTATTGATATAATATCCATACATAGAGACCTTTCCTCTTTTCCAATGTAGGCTTTTCAGTACTATGGAATTTCCTGAACACTGCTCTGCCTGCCTTCCACATACTCTTTTTTTTTTTTTTTCCCATATGTTGGGGGTTTTCTTTAACTTTTTAAATTTTGGTCTTTTTTATTGGTTTTTTATTTATTTTCATCCATCTTTATTCTTTGGCCTGTGTGGGCCTCCCATTGCTGTGGCCTCTCTTGTTGCAGAGCACCAGCTCTGGGCACATGCGCTCCAGAGCACTGGCTCGTAATTGGACACACCGGTCCATCTGCTCCTCGGCACGTGGGATTTTCCCGGGCCAAGGATTGAACTGGTGCCCCTTGCACTGCAAGGTGGACTCTTTACCCACTGAAACACCAGAGAAGGCCCCTTCCACATATTCTGACTTGTTTTCTTTTCTTTTCCTTTATTATTTCCTTCCTTATTTTTTTCCTAATTTATTTTGAGACTTCTCTCTGACACATGAATTTTCTGTGTAATTAATCTCAGGTTCACTGATTTTATCCTCTATTATCACCTCTAAATTTTTGACCCAATGCAGCAAGTGTTTTGCATGTTTGTTTGGGTTTTCTTTCTTTCTTTTTTGGCTGTATGGCAGAATCTTAGTTCCCCAACCAGGAATTGAACCCATGACCCCTGCATTGGAAGCATGGAGTCTTAACCACTGCACCACCAGGAGTGTAGGTCTTTTTCAATTTAATTATTTCATTGGTCAGCTCCAAAACTTCATTTGTGTATGTTTTATAACTTGAATTTCTGTGCTGAAATTTTCTTTTTTGTTGTTGTTGCTTGTTTCAGGAAAACCCATAACTGCTTGGTGAGACATTTTTACGAAGCCAGGTCAGATAATTATCAAATCTGACTCATCCCAGTGTCTGTTGATGGTCTGTTCCAGTCAGGTTTGGTATTCCTCATTCTCGGTATGATGAGTAACTTGTTTATTTGTATCAGAGACACTTCTGTCACTTTTCACGTTGAATCCAGTTGTTCCAGCTCTGTTTGTTGAAGAGACTACTCTTTCCTCACTGAAGGGCCTTGGCTCTGCTGTTAAAAATCCTCCTTCACCCGATTTGGGGGCTCGCTTCTCCCTGACTCCATCCCACTGACCTGGACGCGTCCGCCACATCCGGAGGACGAGTCTCCCCTGTCCACCTGTCCCTCGGGTTCCACATGGGCTTCTTTTCGGGCAACTCTGCTTCCGTGCGAAATGACCTCCTCACACAAAAGGACGATGAACCCACTGAACACAGTGGGCCCCTCACCTTTCCGGTGTCTGTGGGGCAGGCTGTCCACCCCAGCCCTGCTCGGTGGAGGCACCAGGTGCCCTCGCGCCAAGGACCACGCTCGGGTTCAGGTGGTCTTGGCCCCTCGCCAGCAGGTGCTTCCCGGGGTGAGGAGCCCCTGGAGCCGCTTGTTCAACAAGCACCGGCACCAGATGCAGGTTTCTTGTTAAAACAACATATCACAATTGCAGGAGACAAAAATCTACCTTGTGCATTGTGCATGCTGCCCAGCTCACTTCTGCATTTTCTTGAGACACTGGAGTTTCTTTGGTTGTGCTCAATCATGTCCAACTCTTGTGACCCCAGGGGCTGTAGCTTGCCAGACTCCTCTGTCTATAAGATTTTCCAGGCAAGAGTACTGGAGTGGGTTGCCATTTCCTTCTCCAGGGGGTCTTCCTGACCCAGGAATCAAACCCAAGTTTCCTGCGTTGCAGGCAGATTTTTTTTTTTTTTAACCACTGAGCCACCTGGGAAGCCCCTATGTCTAATTGGATGAGTATTAAAGAAGACAAAAATACATATTTCTTATTTTTCCTCATCAAAAAATATCTTTTTTTCTCTTTTGGTGGAAAAAAAAAAGGAAATTTGTTCAGTCAGAAATGGTGATTTTCTTGAAGACACCGTGAACCAGCTAAATGTTCCAGAAAGGGGGCTTCCAGCTTCATAGCGTCACAATCGAACATCGGAGGCTGAGGAGGAAGGGTGTTCTTTCCAACGACTAGATAGCTAATCTACATAAAGGGCGTCAATTTTTAATGCATTTTATTTTCCTGAAGCATTTCATTCCATTGCATTAATCGCCATGATGTTAAATGAAACACTTAGGTTTAGACCCTGTCCTGCACTTTCCCCCATGTCGACCTGCATGCCTCCTCGACTCACCAGAAGGATGGCGACCCTCTTCCCGGCTGCCACCAGTCCCAGGCTTGGCCACGGTTTGTTCAGGGAGATGACCTGAATCTGCTTGTCCTGCAGGGGGCATGGCGACAAGGGGCCGGAGGGTCCTGAGCTTTGCCTGAACTGGGGGAGACTCTGGGACGAGGGAGCCTGGGCGCCTGCCTGGCACGCGACAGGGCCTGAGCCAGCCGCCCCCCACCCCCGGCGGGCCCTCTCTGCCCCGAGGGGCTGCCCCGGGTGCCGTGTGCGCTGGCCGCCCAGCAGCCGGGCGGCACCACGCTCAGACGGGAGGCCTGGCTTCCAGCCGCGCGCGGTGCGGGCCGGGCTGTCCACTGTTGTGAGCCGTTTGATGCCGTAAGCTAGAGCACAGAGCCGCACCTGCAGCGAGTGTTATGCTGGCACCTTCTGGCCTCCTCCTGTCCCAGAGACGCCACGCAGCCCACACGGCAGCCCCGGGCTGCCCCAGGGGCGTATCACCCCGGCTCCCAGACCGAACTCGGGACGGGGCACTGGTGGGGCGAGGGGTGAGGCATGTGCGGAACCCCCCAGCTAGGGGTGTGGAGGTCCCCGAATGCCACACCACGCAGAGGCAGACTCTCCGTCCACACCCCCTGCCCGGGTCCTGCTGGGCCAGTGGCCGCAGGCCGGTGAGAACTGAGTCAGGAACACGGAGATCACAGCCTTGTCCACCGGAAAAAGCTAATCCTTCACCGAAATAAATGTGCCGCTTCAAGCTAGAATTTAGTCAAAAGCACTGCAACATCCAGATCGGTCTGAGGGTTTCTGAGGCTCTGCTGGGCCCCATAACCCTAGCCTTGACTCTCAAGTGCCCAACATTTTCCAAGTCTAATCTAAGATTTAAACCCCATCGTTTAAATATCTGAGAAGGTTAAAAATATCCAGGGAGGTCATTAAATTCCGGGAACGGCAGCCCAAGGCCACTGGAGCTTGTCTGCTTTCTCCCCGAGACAGCTTGCCCGAGGGAGGCTGAACAGAACTGAGGACGGGGCCAGAGCAGGTGCGGCCGGGAGGGCAGGTGGGGCCGGGAGGGCAGGTGCTGAGTGAGGCCAGGGGCATGACTGCTAAAAACTGAGAGGCTGGTCCAGGGGCAGGCGAGGCGGGGGGCGCCGAGCGGGCTGGCCCAGCCGGGGCCCTCAGGAGCAGCGTGGGAGTCAGGGGGCCGAGAGACTGTTCGCCCCTCTGTGTGCTGATTGCTCTTGCTGTCTTAGCTTCGTTAATTTAAAAAGCGACATAAAGGTCTTCGGTGCTATTTATTCGTGACATTTCAATTTGTCTTTTTTCTAAACAGACAATCAAATTAAAATATTGGGAGTTTCACTTTGAGTGGATGCATTACTGACTCTGGCTTACAAAACAAGTTCTTCCTCTGAAAGCCAGAGTGCTGGCACGGTTCAGACCAGCCTTCTGGTCTGACACAGGAGGCATCAGAAAACATAAAACAGCAACAGCTGAAATATTTGCCCACGTCTCAGAGCCAAGGAGGCCCAGGACGCCTGTGTCCGCCCTCACAGCCACGCCACGGGTGCATTAATGGCACGACGTGCCCACAGGTGCGGCGCCGAGTGGGGAGATGGCCTCTGTCCTGCCTGCTTCTGCTGAGAAGGGCTGAAGCTCTCAGAAGAGCCGCTCCTTCAACACCCCCGCAGGACCCCCTTCAGCCACGAAGGGTAGATCAGCCACGCATTGAAGGACTGGGTGGGACCAGAGCCTGAGCCCCGACCAGCTCAGCAGGCGATGCTGCAGGTTCCAGGGCCGTCCATAGCGCAGTGGGGACGGGGTGCCTCCACCGCGGCCCCAGGCTTTCCAGTGACACCCCATTCAGTCTGACCCTGAGTGACCCTGCAGGCAGCGAGGGCTCTGGGCTCAGCCCTAAAATGTCCCTGTTTCTCACGAAATGGCCCACGAGGACATGGTGCTCAGATATTCAGACACACACGGCTGTTCTTCTGGGACCCCCAGAGAGCCCACTGTCCCTGCCTTTCAGGTCCCCCTTCACCCCTCTCCCGGCTCATCTGACCCCCCAGCGCCCACACATCTGGTGCCCATCTGCTCCGTTCACCCTCACCCTTCCATCCATGCTGGGGCAGAGGCTGAGAAGCCCCCACTCCAAACGCCTCCCCCAGCCCACCCTGCCCTCTTGGTGCCGGGGGAAGAGCTGGGGGGCAGGAGGGGCTGCCCACGCGCCGGCCGCAAAACCCTCCAGGGACACAGACCCCCGCTGCTGTTGCCAGGGCCAGGCCCAGCATTTTATCATTTTCTCCCAACCCATGTGTTCCACGCGACCTATTAATCATGGCACATACACCTGTAATTATGGTAATACAGCTCCCAGCCATACCCTGGGTAGAAACTCTTAATTAAACTCAAACAATGAATCAACCCGCACATATTTTCTGAGCATCTGGCCTGTGCCGGCCTTGGTGCCAGCCAAGAACTCGCTTGCCTCCTTTTCTCCCATGACTACAAAAACATCCAGTGTTTTTTCTTCAATTACGGAAATCTCAAGACATTAAAAAAAAAAGCTTCTACAAAGTGGTAAGTGCTGTAAGTCAGAAAGAGTCAGAACTCCTGGGCCTTGGGAAGGGTTGTTCTCACCTGCACCCAGAGAAGGTGCAGACGCACCTGGCTTCCACTGGCCACGCCGTGGTGCCTGTGATGCCGCTGCGGGCTCAGCCACAGGGATCCCCAGCAAGTGCCTCCCACCCCCGCGGGCTACAAGCTCCCCCAGAGCAAGAAGCCGCTGCCCACCTGGGAGTTACAGAGGTAGGAGCCTTTAGGGGCTGCTGCAAATACCACACAGCCTAGAGACGGGAGGGGTGGGAGGTGGAAAAGCCCGCCTCCGTCTGCCTAAACCAGTCTGGGTTTGCGGGGCCCACCCCGGATTTCTCAGCAGAGATGGAGAGGAAGGCCTTGGGGTCCTCCTAGCTGCCTCTCTCAGCAGCTGCCCCCAGTAGGGCTGTGGGGTACCCCACCACCACTGCTGTCTTCTCTGAGGGGGCTCCCAGCGGAGTCACTGCCAGGAACAGGGTCAAAATCCGCTCACAACAGCCAGTGGCTCCAGGTCTTGGCTTTGAGTACAGGGCTGAGGAAACCAGCCCCTTCGCAGCCCAGGGAGGGGGAGGAGGGGAGGCCCGGCAGGGAACTCCAAAGGCAAGGCGATCTGGTCCCATCGCGCCCCCCTGGGGCAGAGGCAACCCATCCAAACGCCTCCCCCAGCCCACCCTGCCCTCTTGGTGCCGGGGGAAGAGCTGGGGGGCAGGAGGGGCTGCCCACGCGCCGGCCGCAAAACCCTCCAGGGACACAGACCCCCGCTGCTGTTGCCAGGGCCAGGCCCAGCATTTTATCATTTTCTCCCAACCCATGTGTTCCACGCGACCTATTAATCATGGCACATACACCTGTAATTATGGTAATACAGCTCCCAGCCATACCCTGGGTAGAAACTCTTAATTAAACTCAAACAATGAATCAACCCGCACATATTTTCTGAGCATCTGGCCTGTGCCGGCCTTGGTGCCAGCCAAGAACTCGCTTGCCTCCTTTTCTCCCATGACTACAAAAACATCCAGTGTTTTTTCTTCAATTACGGAAATCTCAAGACATTAAAAAAAAAAGCTTCTACAAAGTGGTAAGTGCTGTAAGTCAGAAAGAGTCAGAACTCCTGGGCCTTGGGAAGGGTTGTTCTCACCTGCACCCAGAGAAGGTGCAGACGCACCTGGCTTCCACTGGCCACGCCGTGGTGCCTGTGATGCCGCTGCGGGCTCAGCCACAGGGATCCCCAGCAAGTGCCTCCCACCCCCGCGGGCCACAAGCTCCCCCAGAGCAAGAAGCCGCTGCCCACCTGGGAGTTACAGAGGTAGGAGCCTTTAGGGGCTGCTGCAAATACCACACAGCCTAGAGACGGGAGGGGTGGGAGGTGGAAAAGCCCGCCTCCGTCTGCCTAAACCAGTCTGGGTTTGCGGGGCCCACCCCGGATTTCTCAGCAGAGATGGAGAGGAAGGCCTTGGGGTCCTCCTAGCTGCCTCTCTCAGCAGCTGCCCCCAGTAGGGCTGTGGGGTACCCCACCACCACTGCTGTCTTCTCTGAGGGGGCTCCCAGCGGAGTCACTGCCAGGAACAGGGTCAAAATCCGCTCACAACAGCCAGTGGCTCCAGGTCTTGGCTTTGAGTACAGGGCTGAGGAAACCAGCCCCTTCGCAGCCCAGGGAGGGGGAGGAGGGGAGGCCCGGCAGGGAACTCCAAAGGCAAGGCGACTCCGGCTGGGCTGCCGGGGCTGGAGTCTTGGAGGAGGGGACAAAGATGACAGGAGGGCCGCAGCCCAGCATCGGAGCCCTGCCCGAGAGTCAGTGACCGGAAACTGAAGGGCGCTGCCACGGGGCTCCACCTATCACCCCAAACCCCTGAGGGCAACACTGGCCAGCGCAGGGACACTCACTGCAGGGTCCCAGGAACTCGGGGTTTGGGAGAGCATTAGGGGTGCAGAGTGGTCCGGTTCGCCCTTCTAGACGCCCTTGTCATCCCTGCTGAGCCCAGGATCCCCTGAGCACCTGCCACGTTCCGACCCTGAGGCTCTCTGCGCCCCCAGCCCCGGGGTGTGGGAGCCTCCCGGGCTCGGCTCGGCGGGGAGGGCTAGGGAGCTCTTGGGCTCCTAGTCAGCGGGGTTCCGGCCTGCCCGAGTGGGGCTTCCTCTCCCCTATTCAGGTCTACGTCCCGGCTCCGGCTGCGCACCCGGGCCAGAGAAGGCAAGGGTGTGTGTGCGTGTACCGGGTACGGCTACGTCTGCGCGTCGCTGTGTGTACGGGGGCGACGGTCCCCTCGGCAGGACAGGGCGGCGGGGAGGGACGAGGGGAGCACCCACGCGCCAAGGCCTCGCCTGCCTCCCGCGGCCCCTTCGCGGGGCTGGCTGCGCCCACGGCCGGCGCCCCGGCCATCCCTGCTCGGCGCCCCCACCCTGCTCTCCCACCCGCTCGCGGACGCCGCTCTGCCCACCCCCGCCTTCCTCTCACCAGGGCTGCGGATCCGACGCGGACAGACGGGACGGCAGCCGGAACCAGGCTCGGGCCACGGGCGCCCGGACCTCCAGGAAAGCGCACGAAGCTGCTCGAGGCGGCGCGCGCCGGGGCCGGCCGCCGCCGGACCGAGACACGGAGCCCAGCGGGGGTCGGGGGCGGCACCCAAGCCAGCACCGCCCTCGGCTCCGGGGGCCGGGGTGCGGAGAGAGGCGCTTCAGTGCCCCCCCCGCCGCGAAATCTCCTTTGCCCCCACCCCTCTGCGCAGCCGGGGAGAGACTGCGCGCCGGACGCCCGCCGCTCCAGGGAGGAGGGGAGGCCCGGCAGGGAACTCCAAAGGCAAGGCGACTCCGGCTGGGCTGCCGGGGCTGGAGTCTTGGAGGAGGGGACAAAGATGACAGGAGGGCCGCAGCCCAGCATCGGAGCCCTGCCCGAGAGTCAGTGACCGGAAACTGAAGGGCGCTGCCACGGGGCTCCACCTATCACCCCAAACCCCTGAGGGCAACACTGGCCAGCGCAGGGACACTCACTGCAGGGTCCCAGGAACTCGGGGTTTGGGAGAGCATTAGGGGTGCAGAGTGGTCCGGTTCGCCCTTCTAGACGCCCTTGTCATCCCTGCTGAGCCCAGGATCCCCTGAGCACCTGCCACGTTCCGACCCTGAGGCTCTCTGCGCCCCCAGCCCCGGGGTGTGGGAGCCTCCCGGGCTCGGCTCGGCGGGGAGGGCTAGGGAGCTCTTGGGCTCCTAGTCAGCGGGGTTCCGGCCTGCCCGAGTGGGGCTTCCTCTCCCCTATTCAGGTCTACGTCCCGGCTCCGGCTGCGCACCCGGGCCAGAGAAGGCAAGGGTGTGTGTGCGTGTACCGGGTACGGCTACGTCTGCGCGTCGCTGTGTGTACGGGGGCGACGGTCCCCTCGGCAGGACAGGGCGGCGGGGAGGGACGAGGGGAGCACCCACGCGCCAAGGCCTCGCCTGCCTCCCGCGGCCCCTTCGCGGGGCTGGCTGCGCCCACGGCCGGCGCCCCGGCCATCCCTGCTCGGCGCCCCCACCCTGCTCTCCCACCCGCTCGCGGACGCCGCTCTGCCCACCCCCGCCTTCCTCTCACCAGGGCTGCGGATCCGACGCGGACAGACGGGACGGCAGCCGGAACCAGGCTCGGGCCACGGGCGCCCGGACCTCCAGGAAAGCGCACGAAGCTGCTCGAGGCGGCGCGCGCCCGGGGCCGGCCGCCGCCGGACCGAGACACGGAGCCCAGCGGGGGTCGGGGGCGGCACCCAAGCCAGCACCGCCCTCGGCTCCGGGGGCCGGGGTGCGGAGAGAGGCGCTTCAGTGCCCCCCCCGCCGCGAAATCTCCTTTGCCCCCACCCCTCTGCGCAGCCGGGGAGAGACTGCGCGCCGGACGCCCGCCGCTCCAGGACGCTCGGACGTCCACCCCCGCTCCTGCCCCGGGTCTTACCGTGTAGCCCCCGTCCCCGCCACGGCCCCAAGAGACTCCAGTGAAGACCTCTCGCCCCGCCGCGTCCGCCCTGTCTCCTCTCCGGCTTCGGGGCCCTCCGCGGTGGAGCCGGCTGCGCCCCCAGCCCCCGCTCCCGCCCCGGAACCCCCGGTGTGCGAGCCCCGGCGCTGCCGCCCCCGCTCCGGCCTCGGATCCTCGGGTTGGAACCCCTGCGCGCTTGTCCCCGCCCCGGCCCCGGGGCCCCCCTTGTGGACCCCCGGCCCCACCGCGCACGCAGCTTCACCTCGGGGCCGACTCCGCGGGCTGCGGCTCCGCTCGCCGGCCGGCGGCCTCCTCGGGGCGGAGCGCGGCGTCTCCGGAGCCCGCTGCCCGCGGAGTCCGGCACCGCCCCGCGCGCCGCCCCCGGCCCGGCCCGGCCCCGGCGATGCGCCGGCTGCGCTGGCGCGGCGCCCCCTCGCGCCCACCGCGGGCCCCCAGGGCGAGCGGACCCCGGGCTGGCGCGCCCCGAGCCTCGCCGTGTCCATCCCGCGCGACCTGCACCTGCGGTGTCCCCGCCAGCAGCCACAGGGGCGGCTCCAGAGGCGCCGACCGTCCCCAGCCCCGTAACCACGCGCCGAAGCGGCCCTTAGGACAGAGCGGCACTGTCGTGGGCACCGCGTTCCGAGCTTACTCTGATGACTATTCTCACTAGTTCTCGCTATTTAACTATGTTAAATAGCTCAGAGACTTTTCCGCGAACACGGCGTGGTCCCCTCAGGGTGTGAGCCTCGGACCTCGACAATAAAGTATCGTGGTCTCAAGTATTGTCAAACCAAGAGTGGGTTTATTAATCATCAAATAAAGGCAAGCACAAGTAAACAGAAATAATCAGAAATAATCAGAACTCAATCAAATGTAAACAGATGTTCTTACCCCATAGCTGGAGAGTCTCCACGCCATCGGGCTCAGCGGATCTCCATGGGCGAGGCTAACGCACAATCCTCCCCCACCCCTTTTTATGTTTTTTCCAACTAGAAATCTCAAGCTAATTAATAGTCATGAAGAAGCTTTTTGTCTCTCTAGAGATGCAAAAGAGGTCATCACGGAAGCCCTTTGCTCCTCCACCAACACCTTTGCTCTGGAGGAGAAACATTCTTACAATTCTTAAGTTACAAAGGGCGCTCGGGTTTGTAAAATGTTTCATTAGCATTAAAAGTGGTAAGAGGAAGAACCTTGGTGCTCTGTACTGGTCTCTGAGAGGCGAGGCTTGCAGGCAATGCTTATCCTCAGTGTGAGGAGACAACTGTTTAGCCGGGATAGCTTTCTTAATTTTTGTGAGAAATGAACATGTCTCCAGGTGTCCGTAACAGCACCCGAGGGGCTCTCCCCGTGCGCGCCGTCGCCGGAGCCCGGAGGAAGGTCGCTTGTGGGGCCTGGAAGCTCCCGGTCGGTCCTCAGGAGAGCCGGTCTGGAGGGGCCGGCGTTGCCGGATGCGTGTGGAGTGCCTCTTGGATCCTGCGGCAGCCTCTGTGAGGGGCTGTTCCGCCCAAGATGTTCCTCTCGGTCTTCAGCCTGGACCCCGGGCTTTGGAAAGTCTTCTCTTCCTGTGCTGCGTGCTGACTCGCTCCAGTCGTGTCTGACTCTGCCACCCTGTGGACTGTAGCCTGCCAGGCTCCTCTCAGAGCCAGAGGCCCGGCCGCCTGGCCACCTCTCCACCTCGAAAGGCCTCCTCTGCCACAGGCAGGGTCGGCTCAGGGCACCGCTGCCCTTGTTTGGGGCAGCTCCCTCTGTTAGCAGAGTCTGCCAGATTCTCAGCAGAATCTTTTGGGGGCTGGGGCAGCATTTGCCCCCAGGAAAGGATGTGGTAGCTGCTGAGGCAGAGCTAGGCGGGGGATCCCTTTAACACAGAAGCCTGCCAGCCCTGGGAACACTAAAAAGGAAATGAACAAACACGATGGCTCGTGGAAGTCTCCCTCCTGGTCTGGCCCCCAGTGGGGTCACATAGTCTGAGAGGGCGGGTGTGTACAGTTTCTCTCAGCTGGAAAAGAGCCTGCCTGCGATGATGCCTGCCTGGTTCGATCTCTGAGTTTGGAAGATCCCCCGGAGAAGGGGCTGGCCACCCATTCTTGCCTGGGAGATCCAGTGGACGGAGGAGCCTGGCAGCCTACAGTCCATGGGGTCGCCAAGAGTCACACAACTTAGTGGCTCAACAACAAAGCTGCTGGAAGAGAGGCGGCGCGACATAGGAGCACGTGCCCGGGCGGGGCCTCCACTGAACGCTGCTTCTGGGGGGTGCCAGCCGCCTGATCTCGGGTCCCAACCACAAGATCTCGCCTGATCTCGGTGCCAGGGACACTCTGCCCCGCCTAGACTGCTCTGGCAGCACACATTTTCTGTTTTCTCTGGACGTCATCTTGCTGTATCTCACTGTTCGCTGGACCCCGGGTAGCAAGGTGTGAGTGGGGAAGCTGGAAGAAAGCTAGAGGAGTCGTCGGAACGGCAGACGTGCCTTTTCTCTCCTGGCGGGCACAGCAGCCACAGCGGTGGACTCGCTGTAGCCTCTCCCCTCTTTTCTGACCTGCCAGAAGCAGCCTTAGCATAGCCTCAACGCACGGCAAGGGCTTCTCAGGCGGCGTGTGTACATGTTCACAGAACAAAAGTGAAGCACGGTCCACTGTGACGTGATGTGCGCGTGCAGTGCTGTAAGTGAGCTCAGCTGGTTCATAGCCACGATTCACTAACCGCAGGGTGAGAGCGAGAGGCTGGGGGCGAGAGAGGCTCACCGTTACCACACGGGCTACTTTGCTCTTTCCCTACAGACAGTTAATCAGACCTATAGACATTTCCATTTTCTGAAGTGGAAGGTCATCAGACATCTGAACTGATAAGTCTACTGATTTTATAAAAACGAAAAAGGAAGGCCAGCACACGTGGTTTATTTAGCTTGAGTTTTTGTCATCCTGGACTTGCTTTTAGAAGCAGTGCAGTGTGAACTCTTTGGCCCGAGAAGGTACGAGCCCTGGTCCAGCACTTAGCAGCGGTCAGTGCATCTTTGGCCAAGTCACTGACTTTTCTGTGTCAGTCTCCTCGTCTCTAAAATGGAAATAACAGTAGAACCTCCTTCACTGTTTTGGTAATTAAATGAGTCAATACTAGACACACCTGGACTATAGAAAACAAACCAGTTATTCTTATAGAGCAGTGATGATCTAGAGGGCTTCCCAGATGGCATCAGAGGGAAAGAGCCCGCCTGCCAATGCGGTAGGCATAAGAGACATGCGTTCAATCCCCAGGTCGAGAAGGTCGCCTGGAGGAGGGCCTAGCACCATACTCGAGTATTTCTGCCCAGGGAGTCCTCAGGACAGAGGAGCCTGGTGGGCTATGGCCAATGGGGTCACAGAGTCAGATACCACTGAAGCGACTAAGCATGCACACAAAGATCCAAAATGTGGTAGGCATGTTGAAACAAAAGACGGAGCATGTCAGCAAACCAATGAACTTTGAACTCTGGACCCAGGGTCTTTGGGAGGGCTGCTCAGTCCAGCCTCTGCCTCAGGCTGCCAGCAGCTGCAGAGGAGACTGTTGTTGCGGCCCCCCTTCTGGGCAGACCAGCTCCTCTCCTGATAACCGTGAGATGGTTCAGCCTGTGGGTGAGGGATGGGCCGTGCTTGAACTTCCTGTTTATATAATCTTCTCATCTCTCTAGGCCCCCTAATTCCCTCATTATAGGTATCTCATTCCCTTTGTAATTTTTATTGCTTTGTTTCTGGCTTCTGAACGTTTTGCTCTCCATTTCTGATCATGTTGAAATTGTAGGTAGGCAGTCAGTAAGGAGCCTACCCTGAGCGTGTTCGACCCACTGGCAGCCACATTCCTGGGGATCCAGAGGTGCTGGTATTTTATAAAGTGGCTGCTGGTCCACAGGACGGGGTAGGGGGTGGGGGCGGTCAGGGACAAGGTCAAGAAGATGGTACATCATTGCATTTCCTGCATGTGTGCTAAGTTGCTTCAGTTGTGTCTGACTTTTGTGACCCCATGGACTATAGCCCACCAGGCTCCTCTGTCCATGGGATTTCAGACAGGAATACTGGAGTGGCTGCCATGCCCTCCTTGCAGAAGATGATGTATCATTGGGCGAGCCCTGGTCCAGCACTTAGCAGCGGTCAGTGCATCTTTGGCCAAGTCACTGACTTTTCTGTGTCAGTCTCCTCGTCTCTAAAATGGAAATAACAGTAGAACCTCCTTCACTGTTTTGGTAATTAAATGAGTCAATACTAGACACACCTGGACTATAGAAAACAAACCAGTTATTCTTATAGAGCAGTGATGATCTAGAGGGCTTCCCAGATGGCATCAGAGGGAAAGAGCCCGCCTGCCAATGCGGTAGGCATAAGAGACATGCGTTCAATCCCCAGGTCGAGAAGGTCGCCTGGAGGAGGGCCTAGCACCATACTCGAGTATTTCTGCCCAGGGAGTCCTCAGGACAGAGGAGCCTGGTGGGCTATGGCCAATGGGGTCACAGAGTCAGATACCACTGAAGCGACTAAGCATGCACACAAAGATCCAAAATGTGGTAGGCATGTTGAAACAAAAGACGGAGCATGTCAGCAAACCAATGAACTTTGAACTCTGGACCCAGGGTCTTTGGGAGGGCTGCTCAGTCCAGCCTCTGCCTCAGGCTGCCAGCAGCTGCAGAGGAGACTGTTGTTGCTGCGGCCCCCCTTCTGGGCAGACCAGCTCCTCTCCTGATAACCGTGAGATGGTTCAGCCTGTGGGTGAGGGATGGGCCGTGCTTGAACTTCCTGTTTATATAATCTTCTCATCTCTCTAGGCCCCCTAATTCCCTCATTATAGGTATCTCATTCCCTTTGTAATTTTTATTGCTTTGTTTCTGGCTTCTGAACGTTTTGCTCTCCATTTCTGATCATGTTGAAATTGTAGGTAGGCAGTCAGTAAGGAGCCTACCCTGAGCGTGTTCGACCCACTGGCAGCCACATTCCTGGGGATCCAGAGGTGCTGGTATTTTATAAAGTGGCTGCTGGTCCACAGGACGGGGTAGGGGGTGGGGGGGCGGTCAGGGACAAGGTCGAAGAAGATGGTACATCATTGCATTTCCTGCATGTGTGTGCTAAGTTGCTTCAGTTGTGTCTGACTTTTTGTGACCCCATGGACTATAGCCCACCAGGCTCCTCTGTCCATGGGATTTCAGACAGGAATACTGGAGTGGGCTGCCATGCCCTCCTTGCAGAAGATGATGTATCATTGCTTTTTCTAAATAGTGTTAAATTCATTGCTGGATGATGCATTTGTGTTTTTGTGTGACTTCTGTTTTAGGAAAGGAGAAAACATTTATAAAATGTCCTTTGAAACATAATACACGCTCAATGTAGAAAACGCACGCACCTGTGAAAACCACAAAGGCGAAAACAAGGAATCTCTGCCTGTCTCAGCTCCATTGTCCACACTTGATCACTGATACTATTTGGGACCTATTTTGGTACTGAAACATTTTGAGATTTTTAAATGTAAGACTGTATTTTTGTTTGTTTCTGTACAAAAAATAATTTCATAATAGCTCCTGGACTTCCACTGAATTTAACAGGAAATGAACAGCTCCAGTGTTTCCCAGGCTCCGACCTAGTTCTAAACGATGGCAGAGGAGTCCGTCACATGGCTGGTGCCATACTGTAACTCAGGCTCTATTGTTCTGATGTCTATGTTTTCTCCTGTTTTTCACTGTTTAATACTTTGGTCAGGACA
Organism: Tragulus kanchil; assembly: GCA_022376925.1. Lineage (NCBI taxonomy): Eukaryota > Metazoa > Chordata > Mammalia > Artiodactyla > Tragulidae > Tragulus > Tragulus kanchil. Next base: position 170,486,767 of record JAIOJX010000003.1, on the reverse strand, counting down.
TCTTTTATGGATATCTTAACCCATTTTCTTGACTAGTAGTGTATTAGTAAATACTGACTGGTGTTATTAGCGGGAAATCCTGGCTGTGAATGTAACTGATATCGTCCCTTTGAAGAAGTAGAAAGTTGGCGCATGCGTTTCTTTCTCTCTCTGTCTCAGCAGACGGCAGGCCCCTTGTGCAGGGTGCTTTTACCTTTGCCTCCGTGTCCTCTGCGCGGGTGGGCCTGGCGCCCACACACATCTTTGGAAAGGGTCTACTGTGAGGGTGGACGTGGTGAGGGGAATGAACGCTGTTAAGACGTGGATGTCTAATTCTCTTCTTTACCAATATTTTCCAAATTAGCTATTTTCTTACATTCCTGGGGATCCAGAGGTGCTGGTATTTTATAAAGTGGCTGCTGGTCCACAGGACGGGTAGGGGTGGGGGCGGTCAGGGACAAGGTCAAGAAGATGGTACATCATTGCATTTCCTGCATGTGTGCTAAGTTGCTTCAGTTGTGTCTGACTTTTTGTGACCCCATGGACTATAGCCCACCAGGCTCCTCTGTCCATGGGATTTCAGACAGGAATACTGGAGTGGGCTGCCATGCCCTCCTTGCAGAAGATGATGTATCATTGCTTTTTCTAAATAGTGTTAAATTCATTGCTGGATGATGCATTTGTGTTTTTGTGTGACTTCTGTTTTAGGAAAGGAGAAAACATTTATAAAATGTCCTTTGAAACATAATACACGCTCAATGTAGAAAACGCGCACCTGTGAAAACCACAAAGGCGAAAACAAGGAATCTCTGCCTGTCTCAGCTCCATTGTCCACACTTGATCACTGATACTATTTGGGACCTATTTTGGTACTGAAACATTTTGAGATTTTTAAATGTAAGACTGTATTTTTGTTTGTTTCTGTACAAAAAATAATTTCATAATAGCTCCTGGACTTCCACTGAATTTAACAGGAAATGAACAGCTCCAGTGTTTCCCAGGCTCCGACCTAGTTCTAAACGATGGCAGAGGAGTCCGTCACATGGCTGGTGCCATACTGTAACTCAGGCTCTATTGTTCTGATGTCTATGTTTTCTCCTGTTTTTCACTGTTTAATACTTTGGTCAGGACATCTTTTATGGATATCTTAACCCATTTTCTTGACTAGTAGTGTATTAGTAAATACTGACTGGTGTTATTAGCGGGAAATCCTGGCTGTGAATGTAACTGATATCGTCCCTTTGAAGAAGTAGAAAGTTGGCGCATGCGTTTCTTTCTCTCTCTGTCTCAGCAGACGGCAGGCCCCTTGTGCAGGGTGCTTTTACCTTTGCCTCCGTGTCCTCTGCGCGGGTGGGCCTGGCGCCCACACACATCTTTGGAAAGGGTCTACTGTGAGGGTGGACGTGGTGAGGGGAATGAACGCTGTTAAGACGTGGATGTCTAATTCTCTTCTTTACCAATATTTTCCAAATTAGCTATTTTCTTCTAGCTATTTAACTATATTTAACTTTCATGAATTTTCATTTATTGGCTCCTTTTCAAAACAGGATGACACATTCCATCCTGTTTTCTTTGGAAACAGCTTTCTTGAGAAGAATTACGACACTGCATAGCTTATCCTTGTAGAGTGTGTGATCCAGTGGGTTTAGGGTGTTCACAGAATTGGAGACATCATGACCAAAGGTAGAGCGCGTCCACCTCCGCCTGAAGAATCCTGGTCACTAGTGACACGGGGCCCCCTTTCTGTCTCCTGTCTGTCTCTCCACGTGTCCATCTGTCCACCTGTCCATCTGGCCTTGCATCCCCCCTGCATCTGAGGGTCTCAGAGCGCCGTTCAGCAGAGCTCCTGGACTCTGTCAGCCTTCTCACTTTTGATTCCTCCTTTCTTTGCGGCCCGTTCTCCGCTTTCTCTTTCTCTTCTTGTTCGTGTCCATTTCTGGCATGGGTCAGCTCCCCGCCCGAGTGGTCCTCTTGCTGTCGGTGGATCCCTGCCCTGACCTGAGTCGCCGTTCCTTGGTTCACTCAGCGGCTACTTGATACCGCTCTCTTTCTGCCACTCTGTTCTCTCATTTCTTTCTCCGGAGGATGTGCAGCAGTTCACGAGTCTGGTCACTCTGCAGCCCCGCAGCCGGCCCCGTCTGCTCTCCCTCTCCCCGCGCAGACCGCTGGAGGCCGTCTGGCTCCTGTCGCCGTGCTCCACTTTGATGAGCCGATTCCCCTCGCAGGCGGATGGGCCTCTGAGCCTCCTCGGGCTTCCTCCTTTGTTCCCCGCTTTCATCCTCGCTTGCCGCCCCTGCTCTGCGCTTTTCTTCTTCTGTTTCCTCATCTCACTTTGAGCTCGCGTGGGGACGGTGTCTACTGAAGCAGAGACCGTCGGCTTCCGCGCAGAGTTGAGGGAGCCCTGGTCGTCTCCTGCCTGTGGTTTAGGAACAGGATGCGTTTCCCCCGGGAAGCAGAGGCCCGTCTGAAACGCGTGCACGATGCAGGTTTGCCAGTTGGCTCAAAGGTGCGTCACTTCAGGGCAGGCTCGGCCAGGCACCTGCGGTGGATTCTTTTTTTTTTAAACATTTATTTTATTTATTTATCTTTTCGGGGATGGGGTGGGGATTGAGGGGGACAGGCGGGCCACTTCTATTGGTCTTCCATTTCTCTATTTTCATCCATCTTTGTTCTTGGGCTCCTGTGAGCCTCCCATCACGGTGGCCTCTGTTGTCTCAGAGCGCCGGCTCTGGGCGCATGCGCCTCAGAGTTCCAGCTCGGTAATTGGACACATCGGTTCAGCTGCTCCGCGGCACGTGGGATCTTCCCAGGCCAGGGATCGAACTGGCGCCCCTTGCACTGCAAGGCGGTGTCCCTACCCTCTGGAACACCAGGGGAAGCCCCCTGCGGTGGATTCTTGATCAGCGGTTAAGGGGAGGGCTTGGGCAGGGGATGAGTCTCACGTATTTGAATTCTCTTATCCCCAAGGCATCTGAGGAGCAAGGCTCTTTTGGGGGCCGGTGCCCCTTTGGTCCTGATGAGCAGATGTGCATGTGGTCCCGGTTGTGGGCCAGGCCGGGCTGCTTTCTGTCTGTAAACTTTCGAATCTGCTCTGGGTGGGTGATTCTCGTGGCGCTTCTCACTGTGAGAGGCTTGTGATCCTCGGGTCTTCCTCAGGAGTTACTTTTCTCTTGATTGAAACCTACGGTGGGCTGAGCCCTGAAGGACTGATGCTTTAGAGCTGCAGTGCTGGAGAAGACTCTTGAGAGTCCCTTGAGCAACGAGGAGATCAAGCCAGCCCGTCCTAAAGGAAACCAACCCTGAATATTCCTTGGAAGGACGGATGCTTAAGCTGAAGCTCCAATACGTCGGCCACCAGATGCAAAGAGCTGACTCACCGGAAAAGACTCCGATTCTGGGAAAGACTGAGGGCAGGAGCGGACGGGGCGACAGAGGAGGAGACGGCTGGATGACATCACTGACTCAAAGGACATGCGTTTGAGCAGACACCAGGAGACAGTGGAAGACAGAGGAGCCTGGAGTGCTGCCGTCCACAGGGTCCCACGGGCTCAGACACAGCCGAGCGGCTGAGCGGCAGCCCGGGTGGGCGCCGGGGTCTTGTCGCCAGTTTTGTGCTTGTGAACGTAACATTCATTTCATTTGTTTCATGCTTCTTGAAAGTGGCCTCAAATTGGATGCAAAACCATTTTAAATTATTTGACTTGCCTTATCCCGTACAGAACACTGAATGAGGGTTTGACCAACTGGGACTTGCTTTTTTCCTGAGTTATCTGGCATCTGCGACATTCTGAAGGGCAGAATCAACAGGGCCTTTGTGAGCAGGGCAGAGCCCGCGGCTCTTTGGGTGTCGCGGGACAGGCCGCTCGCCTCGTCCCCGTCAGCAGTCCTGTGCTCACCGGCTCCGTGTGGCCATGTGGCGGGGGCTCTCCGAGAGCAGAGCCCGAGACAGGAAGAGCCTGAACATGGACACCTGGGGCTTTTCTACCCTGACTCAGCTTTTAAATAAGCTTCAAACTCTTCCTCCCCAAACATGAACAGGCCGGGCTCTGCCTCCCCACGTCAGTCTCTACAGGAGAATGGCCGCTGGGACCACAGAGGCCAGAACGGCAGTGAGAGAAAGAGAGACAGGGAGACGCTGCAGTCGCCCCGACCCCACCGCATACACACGCGCGTGCACACCCACACGCGTGCACACTGTCGGCTCCATGCACGCACATGCTCATGCCACATGTGCACACACGCACGCGCACACACAACAGAACAAAGAGCCGTTCTGGATGAACTAGTAACAGGCAGCAGGCGCTGCTCACCTTGTGTTCAAAGGGGCCTCCTTCCCAAGTAACAGTGGACGAATCAGGAACAGCGAGGAGAGACCAAGGTTTCCAGCAAGCAGCGAGAGCAGTGCCGGAGGCGCAGAAACGGGTCAGCAGGATGGATAAGACAAAAATAAACGCAGTCGCCAGAGCAGTGACCTCCCAGCCGCCCTTGACCGCGCTCTCCTCCGTCCCTCAGAGGCAGGTCTTCCCCAGCCCCACCAGCACTGGCTCGGCCGCCTCCTCACTGGGATGGAAGTCAGAGCTTCGCGGCCAAAAGCCAAGCCGACAGACACACACAGTCCACCCTCCCTCCGTGCTGGCCTTTGCCTGTCTGTCAGCGCTGCGGAGACCCATGCCTCTGCCGAGCTGGTCTCCTCAAGTCCACCCAGTGCCCAGTGCCCAGGAGCTGTTTTTGCTGAGGTCAGACCTGCCTGTGGCCCGGCCTCAACGCTCTCTTCCGCCTTCAGAGGACTGGCTGCCTTCTTGCACGTGGCCTGTCTGTCCCGTGTTCGCCTCTTCAGAGCTCTGCTCCACCGCCCCGACCCAGAGCTGACCGTCGCTGGTGAGGCCGTGTGCTTCAGGCAGGCGCGTCTGCTGGCTGGACTCCTCCCTGGACGAGTGTTCAGCCCCGCAGCCCGGCCGCCAGGCCCCCAGCACACATGCCTCCTCCCGTCTCAGTCTGGGGATGGGTGGCAGGGACGGAGCCCCAGGCATCCGCGAGGACCCGGCGGGGTGCGCGCTGCCCTCCCTGCCGGCTTCAGGCCTTTCCTGTGCGGAGAAATAACAAAGCCCGACCCTCATCACAGGAGCTCCCGCAGTTCCGACGCTCCCGCTCAGCACGCCCCATCTGTGGCGGTCCTGCTTGCATCTGCCGCGGGAACAGGCCGCCCACGGTGGTCACGCGGCCAGGGCGGGGCCTCCCCTGGTTGTGAAACACACCGAGCCCTCTAGGCTGTTCCGTGCTAGAACATCCTGGGGGAGGACCCTTCCGGGCCTCAGAGATGCTGCACCCCAGTGCAGGGTGGGGGCGGGCACCTGGGCACAAGCAGACCCCCCGTCCGTGTGTGACTGCGGTGGGAAGAACCCTCCGGAAGGGTGCCCCCAGTGCACCCCGTAAGGAGCGGAGAAGGGCCGGGCCGATGGCGATGCCGTTCCCCTGCCTCTGGGCAGAGTCTGTCTTCCCCGCCAGCTCCGGGCTCTGGGGGCCTCGTGGGGAAGAGCCGGGCACACGGGTGGAGCTGCGGGGCTGCGGCTGAAGGGCTGGCGAGGGTGGGGTCGGCTTCTGGGGTTCCTCCCTCCACGGAGCAGGGGTGCCTCAGGGAGCACCCACGTGGTGCCCAGAGGGGCAGCCTCACTGCCTGGCCCAGTTTCTCTGCCCTGGTTTGATGGACTGGTTGGACCGCGTGCCCATGTGCTAGCCATGGGGCTGGAGGCCGGCTCCCAGCTTCTCTGAGAGCTGAGGTGGGGCCTCTTCACCCCCAGCTTTCCGCTGGAAAGAGGTCAGACCTGCCTGTGGCCCGGCCTCAACGCTCTCTTCCGCCTTCAGAGGACTGGCTGCCTTCTTGCACGTGGCCTGTCTGTCCCGTGTTCGCCTCTTCAGAGCTCTGCTCCACCGCCCCGACCCAGAGCTGACCGTCGCTGGTGAGGCCGTGTGCTTCAGGCAGGCGCGTCTGCTGGCTGGACTCCTCCCTGGACGAGTGTTCAGCCCCGCAGCCCGGCCGCCAGGCCCCCAGCACACATGCCTCCTCCCGTCTCAGTCTGGGGAGGGGGGGCGGGGACGGAGCCCCAGGCATCCGCGAGGACCCGGCGGGGTGCGCGCTGCCCTCCCTGCCGGCTTCAGGCCTTTCCTGTGCGGAGAAATAACAAAGCCCGACCCTCATCACAGGAGCTCCCGCAGTTCCGACGCTCCCGCTCAGCACGCCCCATCTGTGGCGGTCCTGCTTGCATCTGCCGCGGGAACAGGCCGCCCACGGTGGTCACGCGGCCAGGGCGGGGCCTCCCCTGGTTGTGAAACACACCGAGCCCTCTAGGCTGTTCCGTGCTAGAACATCCTGGGGGAGGACCCTTCCGGGCCTCAGAGATGCTGCACCCCAGTGCAGGGTGGGGGCGGGCACCTGGGCACAAGCAGACCCCCCGTCCGTGTGTGACTGCGGTGGGAAGAACCCTCCGGAAGGGTGCCCCCAGTGCACCCCGTAAGGAGCGGAGAAGGGCCGGGCCGATGGCGATGCCGTTCCCCTGCCTCTGGGCAGAGTCTGTCTTCCCCGCCAGCTCCGGGCTCTGGGGGCCTCGTGGGGAAGAGCCGGGCACACGGGTGGAGCTGCGGGGCTGCGGCTGAAGGGCTGGCGAGGGTGGGGTCGGCTTCTGGGGTTCCTCCCTCCACGGAGCAGGGGTGCCTCAGGGAGCACCCACGTGGTGCCCAGAGGGGCAGCCTCACTGCCTGGCCCAGTTTCTCTGCCCTGGTTTGATGGACTGGTTGGACCGCGTGCCCATGTGCTAGCCATGGGGCTGGAGGCCGGCTCCCAGCTTCTCTGAGAGCTGAGGTGGGGCCTCTTCACCCCCAGCTTTCCGCTGGAAAGAGGTCAGCCAGCTCTCTGTTCATCAGAAGGGCTGCATTACTTACCTCTCGAAGCTGACAGGCTTTAGTGCGAATTTCTAGAAAACCACATTTCCAACCTCAAATCAGACTGGAGAATTATGATCACATTTCCAGCGTCAGATCTGATCAGAGAATGTGGGCTTGGCCAGACCATGCCCTGGCCCCGTATAGTGCTGTGAAGGGGTGGGGATTTTATGTTTCATTCACACAGATTGCCCTTTCATTGGACACAGTTGTTGCATTCGCGTTGGGCCAGCAAGAAGCCCACACTTCACTTCTCACGGCCAAGGACCTGGGCCGAGCCTTCATGAGACGCCGTCAGGCCCCCGAGTCTCTGGCCCGGCCCGTCGTCTGTTCTTGGCAGGCCTGCACCTGAATGGAGGCCCCTCCTGGCTCCGAGTAGAGAGGAGGTTCTGGCACACTCCCGGGAGGGCTCTGGGTGGCCACACCCCGGTCCTGTCTGTCCTGAAATGGGTCGCTGTGTCCAGAGGCATGAGCTCCTTGGCACATCGGGCTGGGGTCGCGGGAAGGTGGGGGCTGGGGCTTCAGTCTCAGGAAGGGCAGGGCTGGGCCGTGCTCCCTGGGTGTCTGGGGAGGGTCCTCGCAGGGCTCCCGTGCCTGAGGATGCTCAGCAAGTCCCTCCCCCCATGAGATACCAGTGCCCCCCAGTGTTTCTCCAAGGCCAAGTGTGCCTGGGGCGGGGCTGGCAAAGTCACCCCATGTGAGTGCCTCAAGGTAACTAGCAGCCACACCCTGAATTCTCCATTAACCAAGAAAGGAAATGGCTGTTTCAGGGCTGGAATGGGCTGTGAGTGGCCTGAATTCAATCTCAGGGGTCATCTGGGCCTAGTCTCAGCCACAGGTGGGGGAAGGTTACTAAAGTCTCAGGCAGCTGAGAGGAGTAGAAACCACAAAGCTTGACTCACTTTCATTGTTTCAGGGCCGACTGAAAGGAACGAAGAGGCACACGGGCGACGACGGGCCGGATGTGTGACGCCGTCAGGACCTGCCCTGCAAGCCCCGCTCCCGCTGCTCCCGCCTCCGGTAGTCCCCCAGAGCCCACATCTCACCAAGGGGAACTGCAGGAGCTAAACGCAGACGTGTTCCGGGGGACAGACGCAGCCCATCGTCTCCCTCCTCCAGCTTGAAGAGCTCCAGCCCCGCTGCCAGTGTTCCACCCTCCCGCATGGCTCCAGGTGAGACCACCCCGGCCCTCCCTCCAGGGCCCCGTGGGGTCGAGGGCTGAGGCAGCGCTTGAAGTGGGCCCCATCGGCTCAAGGCCGGGCTGGGGGGCCACGGACAACTAGCCGCATCCAGGAGCTACAGCCGAGCGTCTCGGGGAAACTCGCCGCTGTGCAGTGTCGTGGGGACCTGTAGTACAGGTCAGAGTGTGGCGTTGCAGGCGGACGGGTGGTGACGGGCAGACGGGTGTGGCTGCGGGTAGACGGTGTGAGTGCAGAGGAAGACAGGTGTGACTGAGCATTCAGGGCCCTGGCGCAAGCTTCCTTTGTCACACGCAGGTCTTGGTTCAGCATCTCTCCTCCAGGGTGGGGAAAGGCCTCTGCTTCCCCTGATCCCTGGCAAGCTGGCGCATGACCAGGCAAGAAGTCCCGGAGGAAGGCAGGAGGGCTGCGGAGGTTGGGATGGCCCTCCCTGGATAGGGCCGTGGGTGGGAGGGAGGTGAAGGCTGGGAAACACCCGTTGGGCCATCCTCCTGCCCCCGCCCACAGGCCGCCCTTGGCTTTCCTGACTCTGCTCTGGCCTATTTTCCAAACGCACCTCGCTCAGCACGTCCACATCTTTCTGAGGCTCCCTGATGACTTCTGACGGTCCTGTGGCCGGGCCGAGCTTGGCGGCCCCTCTCCCAGCCTCTGCCCCAGTTACGGGTGACAGCTTGCTGAGAAATAAGACCTGTGAGGAGGCTCCCTCAGCATCCAGGGAGACGGGCGGCTCACTGCCCTTGAACCTCTCCTTGGACGCTGGTGGGACTCGGACTGGTTGGTCCGGTCTTGCTCCTGTGCACCTGTGTCTTCAGGGCTCTTGTGAGGCTGTGAGTGGGCACAAGGCCTCTGTGTTTTGGCTGCTGCAGGCGCTCATCACACTGAGTCTGCAGGCTGCCCAACAGGGCTGCCCTCCTCCTATGGGTCCTGGGGCTGAGGGGCCCTTTTCTCTCAAGGGCACGGGAAAAGCTGTGGCAAGTTGTGACCCTGCTCGGTAGCTGTAAGCAGTGAGAAGACAGTGAAATGCCTGTATGGTGATGCCCTCCTTGAGCGGATGTGTCCACTCTGCTCAGCGGAGGAGAAGACACTCAGATTCCGGCAGGGCCAGGGCTCTCCCGGGCCTCCCCTCTCAGGGAAGTATTGCGGTCTGAAAAAGCACGGGCCACAGAAAACCAAACCAAACCGCAGTTTTCTTTGCAGGCAGCGAGCATGGTCTCAGTTGGTAGCAGACACACCCGGACTCGGGCCCCCTGGCGCTGGGCTGCAGTGGGGACGCCGCTGGGCACACTGCTCACGGTCGTGCAGCTGGGTGCCGAGCACGAGGCCTGGCTTGGTCTGGGCTGGCTCCCTCGACCAGAGCGCATCTAGGCCATCCACAGGGAAGACCCCAACCCGGGAGGGGGGCCCTGCGACCAGGCCCAGGTGAGCGTGGGCGCTAGGCTCAGGCCGTGCTCCGGGTGGACAGGCCCTGCGTGGCTGCCATGCAGACTCGAGGGCTGACTCTGCCCCCTCTCAGGCTGGAACCACGGAACCCCTGAGGTTGGTGTGCCCCTGTGTGCTGCCCCTGGCGACCTTCTGTGTCCTTCCTCTGGGACGAAGCCCAGCCCTGAGAGTGACAGCCTCCTGCACGCTCACGTCCAGCCTGCGGGAGGCCTTCTGTGGACACAGCCTCCGCCCCAAGCTGCGACCCGTCAGATGCCAAGAGGGAGCTCCGAGGGCCCGCTGTGCTGGCCGCAGGGCCCTGGCCCGCTGCAGGGGCGGGTGCAGGGCAGAGCCAGGGGTGCGTTCTGCATTTGGATTAAGGGAAAGGAGGGTAATTTCTTTTTTTCTTTTTAATTTTTTCCATCATGCCTCTTTTTTATTATTTTTATATTTATTTTCATTCATCTTTTATTCTTTGGCATGTGTGGGCACAAGGCCTCTGTGTTTTGGCTGCTGCAGGCGCTCATCACACTGAGTCTGCAGGCTGCCCAACAGGGCTGCCCTCCTCCTATGGGTCCTGGGGCTGAGGGGCCCTTTTCTCTCAAGGGCACGGGAAAAGCTGTGGCAAGTTGTGACCCTGCTCGGTAGCTGTAAGCAGTGAGAAGACAGTGAAATGCCTGTATGGTGATGCCCTCCTTGAGCGGATGTGTCCACTCTGCTCAGCGGAGGAGAAGACACTCAGATTCCGGCAGGGCCAGGGCTCTCCCGGGCCTCCCCTCTCAGGGAAGTATTGCGGTCTGAAAAAGCACGGGCCACAGAAAACCAAACCAAACCGCAGTTTTCTTTGCAGGCAGCGAGCATGGTCTCAGTTGGTAGCAGACACACCCGGACTCGGGCCCCCTGGCGCTGGGCTGCAGTGGGGACGCCGCTGGGCACACTGCTCACGGTCGTGCAGCTGGGTGCCGAGCACGAGGCCTGGCTTGGTCTGGGCTGGCTCCCTCGACCAGAGCGCATCTAGGCCATCCACAGGGAAGACCCCAACCCGGGAGGGGGGCCCTGCGACCAGGCCCAGGTGAGCGTGGGCGCTAGGCTCAGGCCGTGCTCCGGGTGGACAGGCCCTGCGTGGCTGCCATGCAGACTCGAGGGCTGACTCTGCCCCCTCTCAGGCTGGAACCACGGAACCCCTGAGGTTGGTGTGCCCCTGTGTGCTGCCCCTGGCGACCTTCTGTGTCCTTCCTCTGGGACGAAGCCCAGCCCTGAGAGTGACAGCCTCCTGCACGCTCACGTCCAGCCTGCGGGAGGCCTTCTGTGGACACAGCCTCCGCCCCAAGCTGCGACCCGTCAGATGCCAAGAGGGAGCTCCGAGGGCCCGCTGTGCTGGCCGCAGGGCCCTGGCCCGCTGCAGGGGCGGGTGCAGGGCAGAGCCAGGGGTGCGTTCTGCATTTGGATTAAGGGAAAGGAGGGTAATTTCTTTTTTTCTTTTTAATTTTTTCCATCATGCCTCTTTTTTATTATTTTTATATTTATTTTCATTCATCTTTTATTCTTTGGCATGTGTGGGTCTCCCATTGCAGTGGCCTCTCTCATTGCAGAACACCAGCTCTGGGCTCATGAGCTCCAGAGTGCTGGCTCATAATGGGACACGCAGGTCCAGTCACTCCGTGGCACATGGGATCTTCCTGGACCAGGGATCGAACCAGTACCCCTTGCACTGCAAGGCGGACTCTCTACCCACTGGACCACCACGGAAGCCCATGAAGGGTAATTTCTTGACATGACAGGCCGGTGTGGTGGGCCCTGGACATCTGGGGTGCAGTGGCCAGAGGAGAAAGCATGTCTGCAGGACAGAGAGGTGGGGTGACTCTGGGGTAGGGAGCTGGGGACTCAGACGCCAAGGTCACAACTCCCTGTGGGGATGCTGGACTGTGGCCGCAGGGGCAGGTGACCTGAGCTGTCCTGTGGGACCTCCTGCTGTGACGCCATCATAGGCGTGGCGTCATCGCCCTGTGTGATGTCACAGTGGAGCAGGCGCCCAGCAAAGAGGTGACCTGACCAGGGGCTGAAGGGGACATCCTTAGGCTGGTTCAAGTTGGTTCCCGTCCAGTCGCTTCCTCCTCACGGGCCCCTTCTCCCCTCCATGTAGATTTCCCCACTTATTATCAGAAGTAGAAAATGTAATTATCAGGTGAGACACTGAGTAAAAATATTTCCTGGAAACAGGCAAGGGCACTTGCTGCAAGTGTGCTTTGGGTGTAAAGTTTTACTCTTTGGCAGCAAGATAACAAGTGTTGACGGGAAGTCGCTTTTTGGAAAGACCTATTCGAAGAAAACTGAAAGACTTCACGAGCGCTCCGCCTGCTCGCAGTTGCGCGCCCCACCCGCCTCTGCCTGCCGCGCCTCCCGGTCCAGCTTCGGACAGAGCAGGTGGGTGCTGACCTGAGAGGCGAGCGGCGCCCTGGGGTGCCTCTGCTCCTGCCAAGGTATGTGTGTCCCTGGAGGTGACCCGGGGGCTCATCCTACAGCACCCGGAGCCCGAGCCGTAACCCGGGCCCCCCGCCAAGCCCCTCCGCCCGAGCACCGTGTGTCGAGGCTCCCACAGAGAACTCGGGGCAGGAAGCAGGGTCCGGCTCCGCGTGGGAAGGCCGGGGCTGGAGGGCCGCCCTCCCAGCCCGTGGCCGTGTGGGCAGGCGGCTCTGCAGCCAGCTGCCCGGCACGTGCTGGGGTTTGAACGACCCGGGAAGGCCCCGCTTTGCTCAGGTTCGCTGTGGATCCCGTCCGTCCCCTCAGCGACTCCCTCCGAGTCGTTTCCAGGGGCGGCCCTGGGCCCGGCGCCGGGCTGCTCGCAAGGACAGGTCCAGCACCGAGACAGACCCCTTCAGGGCCTGTGGTGCCAGGGCGTCCATGGCCGACCTCGCTCCTGGTGGACACATGGGCCTGGGAGCACTTCTCGGGCATATCATGGCATCGCGGAGGTTCCAACGGGTGGAACCAGGATTTGAAGACTTGCCCTGCTCACTTATTTTGCTATATTTGCTGTGGAGTGACTGGAAAATTCCCCATCCCTCAACACCTACGAACCAGAGATTACCAGAACCAAAAATAAAAGACGCCCCACAGCTTTTCAAGGAGGCGCTGCGTGGTGAGGGAAGGCTCCCAGCCCCGCTCCAGCAGCCTGGCAGGGCCTCCAAGGCAGCCAGGCAATTAGAGACACAGTTTCAGTCGGGAGTAAAAATGCCCAGTGCTGCTAGCTTTAAACTCTTTTTTTTTTTTTTGTTAAGTTGGACTCCGGCCACCTTATAAAGCTGAGCGTGTAGATTTTAGAAGGAAATGCGACAGCCCACTGATTCAAGAGTGATACCAGGTTCTAGAAGACGAATGTTACAAAACACGTCCAGAGAGAGAGAGCCCTCGTCCTGTACTGGGTCCTGCACTCCTTCCGGACAGAACCAGAGCCCCGCTGGAGGCTCCCCGAGTTACGCCCTCGTCACAGGAGTGGATGTGCCCAGGAGGGCAGACCCCGACGGGACAGGACCTTCACGGGCGTCCCCGGAGGACGACCACGCCCTTCTCAGCTGAGGCTCGGAGGAGGCGGCTGCACCCGGCCTGGCTCCCGAGAGGGGAAGCGAGGGGCCTTGGGCTTCCCCAGAGGGCAGCGCCCGCTCCGCCCTGGATGGGGTGCAGCCAGAAGGCAGCGTCGGGAGTGGCCGCAGAGCCCGGGGAGGCAGCCCCGCCCCTCTCGCGACGTCAGTGTGGCCCCGGGGGAGCCGCACGCGGGAGCCCACAGGTCAGCTCCCGGAGGCCCCAGGGCGCGGGGGCCTGGGCGGCCGGGCGGGCAGAGGCAGGGCCCAGATGTGGCTGTGAGCGGAGCCCGAGGCATGCCGTGCGGTGTGCCAGGGTGGGCAGTGGGTGTGGGGGTGTGGACGTGGGGGTCACTTGGCTCCAGAACCAGGACGCTTGCTATTTGATGACCGGCATGCTGGCCGGTTCTCGCCAGTGGTGATGGTGGGAAACAGTTCAGAAAGGTCAGTGCGACCCTGGAGGGTGCGTGTCTGTGGCCAGGAGCTCCGGGGTCACCCTGCCGTGTGTCATACACCATGACCACCCAGCTCGTGTCTCCAGGGACTTCCGTTTACAGGGGTTCTTACCCTTGAGGTTTGCTTGATACGCGTGTAAGTGCTGGGCATCCCTGGAGGCTCAGACGGTCAAGACTCCACCTGCCAACGCGGGAGACCCCGGGTCAATCCCTGGGTCGGGAAGATCCCTGGAGAAGGGAACGGCTACCCACTCCGGCGCTCTTGCCTGGAGAATTCTGTGGACGGAGGCGCCCAGTGGGCCCTAGTCCATGGGGTCACAAAGAGTTGGACACAACAGAGCGACTTTCACAGAAGTGTAGGTGAGTGTGCTGAGAGAGCTGGAAGTCTGGAATGAGCGGGAGGAAAGGTGGGCCGTTGGCTCATCTGAGTGACTAGCAGTGCGACGTGGGCGAGGGTTGGTCTTAAGTGAACAGGCGGGCCTGCCAGTCGGTCTGCACGGGCCAGGGCGGCAGCACCCTGGAGCCTGCCGAGGTCTGGCTCAGGCCCCGTCTCGGCCAGGACCAGCATCTCCACGTACCAGCTCCCGGGTGACTCAGCCATGTGCAGACAAATCCAGAGGCTGGGCCTGCCCGTCGGTGCACTCTGGGCGGCTCTGCGTGGATTTGATTCTAGCAAGAGAAGGAAGAGCTTATAAGGCCATAAAGGGACCAGCAGAGCCGAGAGTCTCTCACCAAACGGGCAGTGAAGCAACACTGACGAGGAACCTTTGCAATTTAATGTCTGCGCAGGCGGCCCCGCTGGCAGTGCTCTATTAAGACTAATGTTCTGAACGGACCACGAAGCAACGCCTCCCCGTTGGTTCCTAAGTGCCGTCCTGGACGCCGGCCCTCCGCGCCCCCGCCGTCGCCCGGCCCAGTGGAGTCGGCACCCAGGTAGAGAGCGCGGCCCGGACGGCTTGGGGGGCGGCCCCACCCCACACCAGCACCCCACCACTGGCTCGGCCTCGCTGGCTCGCACACACTCTGTAACACGTGTGCCACAGGGCGTGCTGTTGGTGTGCGCTGCAGGCTTCCGCGGGTGCTCCTCGGGCTGGCAGAGCCAGGGCGGTGGAGGAATTTCAGGCAAGAGCTCAGGGTCCACTTGCCCCGCCCCGGGCGCGGCGCTGGTGGGAGGGTTCGGGCCGGGAGGAGCGGAGCCCCACCCTGGCGGGCTGGGCACGTGGGCGGGCTCAGGCTGCGTTCTCCTCTCCGCACATACGTGTTTACAGTGGAGTGTATGCAAACAGCAGCGAAGCTCATGCACGTGTGGGGTTCATGTTTATACTATTTCTGTTGCAGAAATGAGACGACTGCTAAATGTTACACATCCGTATATATAAATACATTGCAGATCCACGAACCATGTTGTCTCCGGCGTGTTTCTTCAAGACGTCTTCTCTGGCTGAGGCACTTCAGGTAACACTGCTGTTTGGACAGTGGCTGGGGACCCCACAGGGGTCTGCTGGAGCCTGCTTTGTGGAGAGCTCTCTCCGAGCGTTTCCGGGCAGCAGAGGCCCTGCTGCTCAACCACGGGGGGTGCTCGGGCTGGGCCGAGTCCCCGGGGGCCTCGGGGCTGCCCCCTGCAGCTGCAGGGCACAGAGGGGAGAAGGCTTAGGTTAATACAGGCGTCGTCCCCGCAAGGCCTCTGGAGTGAGGAGGCACAGGCTTCGTGTCCAGGCGAGGAGGAGGAAGCCCGCCTCCTGGGCCCCGTGGGCAGCTGAGCGCCATCAGCAAGAGCAGAGCAGGAGCACGGGCTCTTGAGAGGAGCGGGCGGTGTCCGGAGGCCACGGGCACAGGGCAGGGGCCCCACCACCCAGAGGCTGCAGTCCAGCGCTCGGGCCTCACCTTCGTCGGCCACAGAGACCCCAGACCACGAGGGCAGACGTGGGGGCCCATCTCGACCCCACATGCGCGTCACGTGGCCCTCTGGAGGCGAGGCCCTGGCTCTCGGGGTGGGGCCCTAGCCAGAGGCTGTCTGTGGGCGGGGGTCGAGGAGCAGCGACACGAAAGGTGGCTGGAGGCGAGGCCTCCGATAGCGAAGGGCCGGTGGGCGGCCCGGGGCCGGCAGGGGGCAGTCGGGATGGAGCAGGGGCTGCCCTCCGGACGTCCCTGGGTCATAAATCGCCGGGGTGCGTTTCCAAGCCCTCACCTGCCGTAGCCTGCAGGTTCCAACCTGAGCCCCACCTCGGCCTGGGTCAGCATCCTCTGCCCGCTTGATCCCACGGTCAGGGAAGGCGGAGGAGGGCCGCCCAGGCTGTCCTCCCAGCAGGGGGGCCCTCGGGGCTGATCCCTCTGCTCAGAGGCCTGAGAGCTGCTGATGTCTCCCTCCTTCTGGGTGTTCCGAGGCCTTGCACTCTCACCGTCATTTCCCCAAGACTGTCCTCGGGTTCTGGGGTGTCCCCGGGCTCTCCGAGGCGCACGTGTCAGGGTTCTCTGTCTCTGGGGGGCAGCGTGTGGGCAATGTGTCTGCGCTTGTGTCCTCAGCCTGTTCACTGGGAGCAGTCCTCATGCCGTCCCCAGAGCAGGCGCTGATGGCCCTGGAAGCCCCGCCACCCGGCCATGGGGACCCCACAGGGGTCTGCTGGAGCCTGCTTTGTGGAGAGCTCTCGGCGTCCGGGCAGCAGAGGCCCTGCTGCTCAACCACGGGGTGCTCGGGCTGGGCCGAGTCCCCGGGGGCCTCGGGGCTGCCCCCTGCAGCTGCAGGGCACAGAGGGGAGAAGGCTTAGGTTAATACAGGCGTCGTCCCCGCAAGGCCTCTGGAGTGAGGAGGCACAGGCTTCGTGTCCAGGCGAGGAGGAGGAAGCCCGCCTCCTGGGCCCCGTGGGCAGCTGAGCGCCATCAGCAAGAGCAGAGCAGGAGCACGGGCTCTTGAGAGGAGCGGGCGGTGTCCGGAGGCCACGGGCACAGGGCAGGGGCCCCACCACCCAGAGGCTGCAGTCCAGCGCTCGGGCCTCACCTTCGTCGGCCACAGAGACCCCAGACCACGAGGGCAGACGTGGGGGCCCATCTCGACCCCACATGCGCGTCACGTGGCCCTCTGGAGGCGAGGCCCTGGCTCTCGGGGTGGGGCCCTAGCCAGAGGCTGTCTGTGGGCGGGGGTCGAGGAGCAGCGACACGAAAGGTGGCTGGAGGCGAGGCCTCCGATAGCGAAGGGCCGGTGGGCGGCCCGGGGCCGGCAGGGGGCAGTCGGGATGGAGCAGGGGCTGCCCTCCGGACGTCCCTGGGTCATAAATCGCCGGGGTGCGTTTCCAAGCCCTCACCTGCCGTAGCCTGCAGGTTCCAACCTGAGCCCCACCTCGGCCTGGGTCAGCATCCTCTGCCCGCTTGATCCCACGGTCAGGGAAGGCGGAGGAGGGCCGCCCAGGCTGTCCTCCCAGCAGGGGGGCCCTCGGGGCTGATCCCTCTGCTCAGAGGCCTGAGAGCTGCTGATGTCTCCCTCCTTCTGGGTGTTCCGAGGCCTTGCACTCTCACCGTCATTTCCCCAAGACTGTCCTCGGGTTCTGGGGTGTCCCCGGGCTCTCCGAGGCGCACGTGTCAGGGTTCTCTGTCTCTGGGGGGCAGCGTGTGGGCAATGTGTCTGCGCTTGTGTCCTCAGCCTGTTCACTGGGAGCAGTCCTCATGCCGTCAAGCCCTAGAGCAGGCGCTGATGGCCCTGGAAGCCCCGCGGCCCTGCCACCCGGGCAGCCTGGGGATGAAGGGCCTGACCAACGTTCAGCAGATCTTGCAGTGTGCAACCTGGTTGTTCGCCCCCACTGCTCTCCAAGGTACAACGGGTTAAAACAAGAAAAAAGCTTAAAGCCTCATCTATGTAGTGCAGACGTTAGGAAGTGTAATTCTGGTTTTCTAATAAAAGCGCGTATGGGGCTTCCCTGGTGGTCCAGTGAGTAAGGACACCACCTTGCAGTGCAAGGGGCACCGGTTCGATCCCTGGCCTGGGAAGATCCCATGTGCCGTGGAGTAGCTGGACCAGTGTGTCCAATTACGAGCCAGTGCTCTGGAGCGCATGCGCCCAGAGCCAGTGCTCTGCAACGAGAGAGGCCACACAGGCCAAAGAACAAAGGTGGAAATAAATGAAAGACCAATAGAAGTAGCCAAAAACAAAAAAATTTAAAAAAAACCACACAAGTGTGACCGCTCGCTCATTGACTTGGATGGTATCTCCGAGCACTGCCTAGTTCTGGAGACCAGCACCCTTGTTTTCCAGCCACGCGCTGCTGCGGTGACTGCCCGCGGCCCGGCTGCAGTTGACTGTGCCCAGACCTCCGCAGGTAGGGGCCCCAGGGACTCACGGCCATGAGAGACCTCGGACCGTGGGCTGTGCCTTAGGAGCCCTGCTGTTTGGCGAAAACCGCAGTGGAAACAGTTGCAAGATCATTCGCAGCAGCTAATATTACGTGCAGAAGCTGCTGATAACCCGTGGCCAAGTGGCCCAGCGATGCAGCTGGACAGGGTCTGCCTCCCATGGTCTCCGCAGGACCCTCTGCCGGAGAAGAGAAGAGGTGGAAACCCCGATGGGCCCTGAGAAGGAGCAGGAAATCCTGAGACCTACTCAGGTTCACGGTTCTGTCTTCTCCATCTGTGTCCTGACTGGGGAGAGGTCCCACCGGAGCCGGTGGGTGAGCCCCGAGACCCCAGGGGTGGGACCCCACGTGTCCATGCTGTCTGGCTGACAAGTCACACGTGACCAGTTTTACAGCCTCGTCAGCACTGAGCTCCCAGGAGCAGAACTGCTCGTTTCCCTGGATGTTAGATCTAATTTTCATAAATCTAATGAGAAACAGCACTGCTGCTTTCATTTCCAAAAGCTCTGGTGCTGAAGGGAATGACTCACACCACGGGCTGGCTCGAGAGCAACTTGCGCCTTTGTCCCAGCGTCCGAGGCCCGGGTCACCCCCCAGGAGCCTCCCCGCACGTCCCGCCCCACAGACTCCCCGTCGGGCAGCGGGACGGGTGGCGAGTGGCTGGTCCCATGAGGGAATGGGGCAGAGAAGGAGGCTTACAAAAAAGACTTTTATTACTGAGAGAAAAGTCTGTTTGGTGGGTCACATATGAAATAGATATACAAAACTTTACATCTGATCTCACAGCGGAGCTGAAGGGTGCCCGCCCGAGAGGGCAGTGCCTCGTGTGGACGCCGGGGAGGGCGCGCGCAGCACCACGGGGACCCGGCCGTCCGCGTCGGCCCACGGGCCCGAGGCCCGGCCTCCCTCCGCTCAGGCTGCGCTCAGGACGATGCCCGGCCGCAGCCGCGCCCTGCAGGCCGACGGCGTCCGTCTCGAGGCCAAGCGCCCACAGCGTCGCCGCGTCCCGTCGAGCGTGCAGCCTTCACCTCGGGTCGCGTGCAGCCGTCCTTCGCAGGACATCACCGAGACCCCTCTCCTCCTGGTGACAGGCCGCACGCTCCAGCCCTGCCACGCGTCCTTAAAAAGCAGGCCCTCCTGTGGGAAAACGTCTAAAACCACCTGTTTCTGCGACATGAGGCGTCTCTGCAGGTGAAGCCCCGCAGACAGGCGTCGTCGGGCAGCCGCCCCGAGGGAGGTGCGCCCAGGCCACCCTGGTCACAGGAGGTCGCCCAGCTCGGCCTCCAGCGCGGCCGCCATCTCGTCCGCCTCCGAGCTGCCCCCCTCCTCGTCCTCGCAGCTGGAGGCCCCGCTGGACTCGCTGGCCGCGTCCTCTTCGTTCAGCTTCCGCTTGTGGCCCCTGGAACAGAAGCAGGCGCACCGTGAGGCGCGCCTGGCGGGAGGACCGGGAGGGAGGCCTCCTCTCGGGTCCCGTCCGCACCTCGAGGAGGCTGGGGAGGGCGCTGGGCGTGAGGGCGGAGCCGTGTGGGTCCCCTGGTGCTTTCGGGAGAAGCCCTGGCCAGGCCGGAGGCGGGAGCGCAGTGCGGCGGGGGCGGGGTGCTGGGGACGCAGCGCATGGCAACAGAGCACCCGGGCACGGCTCTCAGCGCAAATCAGAGCAGGCGCGCGGCCCCCGGCCGGCCCACAGACACGGAGGGCTGACTCCTGACTGCAGAGACGCTTGGACAAACGATGTTATTAAGCATAATCAATCTGAAGCACTCAAGACTTCCCTTTAATGAGTGGTGAACAACAGGTACACTTAGAAATGACAGGCAGAGAAAACTGTGAGACTGCGTTCTCCTTGATCGTTCAAATGCTGCCAACAACCCCCCAGTAAGCGGATTCCCAGAGGCAGAGCTGGGCTCGCGTGTGCCATGTGCAGTTACTGTATGAAGAACACACACGGGCGCCATCGACAGACTCCTGGGCCCGAGGCCTGCTCACTGGGGACGCGGGTGCCGGGCAGAGGGGGGACCCCGCGCGCCAGCCCCGCTTCCAGCCGCACGCTGGCAGCCGCCAGGAGCCCCCGGGCCACGGCCTGTCCTCCTGGGCTCTCCCTGACCACCATCCGGTCCGGGAGTGTCCTGAGGGCTGGGCCTCCCTGGGGGGTCACCGGGGAGGGGGGCTGGCCTTCCAGGAAGGAACAAACCCAAATGTCAAAGAGGAGGCGCCCCGTGACAGGTAAGGAGCCCCCGTGCAGAGGAGAGCAGCCCCTCTGCCTGTGGAGACCCTCGCGCACCTGAGGTGTCTCGACGGGAAGCTGAGGCCGTCCGCAGAGGGTCCTGTCTGGGGCGGGGGCAGGTAAGGGTGACCCGGCCACCTGCTGACAGAGCCTCCAGGCCCGCCCGGGCGGGCCCGAGGCGGGGGTGCTGGCCGCTCAGTTCTCTCGAGAGCAGCCCCCCTGGCGCTCAGCGCCGGGCGGAGACGCCCAGACGCCGGGGCCCACGGCGGCGGCAGCCTCCACGCAGAGACAAACGCCACCCTGCCGGAGCCCAGGCGGGCCTGCAGGAGCGGGCGCGGGGGCGGTGTGTCCACACGGGCAGCCTCCCCGGGGACGAGCGTCAGAGGCCACAAAGGCAGGGCCTGCTGCCGGAGCGGCCAGCCTGCAGCCTCAGTCATACGACGCTTGGAACATCCAACACAATTGAGTTTCAGTGCTTAAAATGACCTCCGAGACTGGAAACAGCTGCGCGCCATGTTAATAAAGGCCTGTAATTGAGACCCGCTTCCTCTCCTCCCAGCAAAACAAGCAGTACTTGTGTTCCGTTTCCACAACCAGCTGCACACTTCCCCAGAGAAACACTAACAGATTTAATTCGGGGAAAACGTAAGGCTCGAGAGTCATCTCAGACTCAACGTGGAATAAAGAACGAGCGAGAACAGGAACACAGACATGTTGGCACCTGAGCACACGGCTGCAGGAAAGCCCGTGGACCTGCGCCTGATGCAATGCAAACCCAGTCTCCCAGAGCTGGGCTCGCGTGTGCCATGTGCAGTTACTGTATGAAGAAAAAGCCATCGACAGACTCCTGGGCCCGAGGCCTGCTCACTGGGGACGCGGGTGCCGGGCAGAGGGGGGACCCCGCGCGCCAGCCCCGCTTCCAGCCGCACGCTGGCAGCCGCCAGGAGCCCCCGGGCCACGGCCTGTCCTCCTGGGCTCTCCCTGACCACCATCCGGTCCGGGAGTGTCCTGAGGGCTGGGCCTCCCTGGGGGGTCACCGGGGAGGGGGGCTGGCCTTCCAGGAAGGAACAAACCCAAATGTCAAAGAGGAGGCGCCCCGTGACAGGTAAGGAGCCCCCGTGCAGAGGAGAGCAGCCCCTCTGCCTGTGGAGACCCTCGCGCACCTGAGGTGTCTCGACGGGAAGCTGAGGCCGTCCGCAGAGGGTCCTGTCTGGGGCGGGGGCAGGTAAGGGTGACCCGGCCACCTGCTGACAGAGCCTCCAGGACGGCCCCGGAGAGCCCGAGGCGGGGGTGCTGGCCGCTCAGTTCTCTCGAGAGCAGCCCCCCTGGCGCTCAGCGCCGGGCGGAGACGCCCAGACGCCGGGGCCCACGGGCGGCGGCAGCCTCCACGCAGAGACAAACGCCACCCTGCCGGAGCCCAGGCGGGCCTGCAGGAGCGGGCGCGGGGGCGGTGTGTCCACACGGGCAGCCTCCCCGGGGACGAGCGTCAGAGGCCACAAAGGCAGGGCCTGCTGCCGGAGCGGCCAGCCTGCAGCCTCAGTCATACGACGCTTGGAACATCCAACACAATTGAGTTTCAGTGCTTAAAATGACCTCCGAGACTGGAAACAGCTGCGCGCCATGTTAATAAAGGCCTGTAATTGAGACCCGCTTCCTCTCCTCCCAGCAAAACAAGCAGTACTTGTGTTCCGTTTCCACAACCAGCTGCACACTTCCCCAGAGAAACACTAACAGATTTAATTCGGGGAAAACGTAAGGCTCGAGAGTCATCTCAGACTCAACGTGGAATAAAGAACGAGCGAGAACAGGAACACAGACATGTTGGCACCTGAGCACACGGCTGCAGGAAAGCCCGTGGACCTGCGCCTGCAGTCTGCTGCTTGGTAAACACACCTTACTGTTCTGTATCAACATTAATCCAGAGCAGACGGAATCCACGAAACACAGACCTTCGTGGGCTGGTTACGACCCGCTTGGTATTTTCAGCAGAAAAAGGAGGGAGCAGCACTGCACGTGGCAAGGTCACCACTATACCCATAGGCCCACAGGTGCGTGTGTGCTGGCGTGCGCATGCACGCGTGGGGACAGGTGTGCACGCTGCTCTGGACCAGCCGTGCACAGCGGAGGCGGCGGCTGCCGCACGCGTGGGTGTGAGTGGAGATGCCGAGGGGGGTGTGAGCAGCCCACCCTGCAGAGGCCCAGGGCCGCGCGTCAGCAACGGGCATCAGGGAGGGCACAGCTGCCTGGGGCTACCAGGACGTGAGAAGAGATCGTCTCTCACCGGGGAAAACGAGCACTTATCAGAAAGACGAGGAGACGTGGGATTTGATCCAGTGGTTTTTGCCAGACTGCTGTGCACCTCAGAGCCCCTGCCCCGGGGTGTGGAGGCCCGTCAGGACCCCGGGCCGAGAGGATGCCCGTGGGCCCGGCGCTGTCTGGCCACGATGGAGGCTCTGCTGCTTTTTCAGAGAGGTGCTGGGAGGGCGCGTGACAGCGGCACCTGGGTGTGCGACTCCCGTCAGGGCCTCGGGCCCCCGCAGGGCAGCCTCCCGGGACGAGCCAGAGGCCACAAAGGCAGGGCCTGCTGCCGGAGCGGCCAGCCTGCAGCCTCAGTCATACGACGCTTGGAACATCCAACACAATTGAGATTCAGTGCTTAAAATCACCTCCCAGACCGGACACAGCTGCGCCATGTTAATAAAGGCCTGTAATTGAGACCCGCTTCCTCTCCTCCCAGCAAAACAAGCAGTACTTGTGTTCCGTTTCCACAACCAGCTGCACACTTCCCCAGAGAAACACTAACAGATTTAATTCGGGGAAAACGTAAGGCTCGAGAGTCATCTCAGACTCAACGTGGAATAAAGAACGAGCGAGAACAGGAACACAGACATGTTGGCACCTGAGCACACGGCTGCAGGAAAGCCCGTGGACCTGCGCCTGCAGTCTGCTGCTTGGTAAACACACCTTACTGTTCTGTATCAACATTAATCCAGAGCAGACGGAATCCACGAAACACAGACCTTCGTGGGCTGGTTACGACCCGCTTGGTATTTTCAGCAGAAAAAGGAGGGAGCAGCACTGCACGTGGCAAGGTCACCACTATACCCGCAGGCCCACAGGTGCGTGTGTGCTGGCGTGCGCATGCACGCGTGGGGACAGGTGTGCACGCTGCTCTGGACCAGCCGTGCACAGCGGAGGCGGCGGCTGCCGCACGCGTGGGTGTGAGTGGAGATGCCGAGGGGGGTGTGAGCAGCCCACCTTGCAGAGGCCCAGGGCCGCGCGTCAGCAACGGGCATCAGGGAGGGCACGGCTGCCTGGGGCTACCAGGACGTGAGAAGAGATCGTCTCTCACCGGGGAAAACGAGCACTTATCAGAAAGACGAGGAGACGTGGGATTTGATCCAGTGGTTTTTGCCAGACTGCTGTGCACCTCAGAGCCCCTGCCCCGGGGTGTGGAGGCCCGTCAGGACCCCGGGCCGAGAGGATGCCTGTGGGCCCGGCGCTGTCTGGCCACGATGGAGGCTCTGCTGCTTTTTCAGAGAGGTGCTGGGAGGGCGCGTGACAGCGGCACCTGGGTGTGCGACTCCCGTCAGGGCCTCGGGCAGCAGGGCACGTTCCGAGGAAAGACCTCACCCGTTCACCTCTTTGAGAAGCCCGAGAATGCTTCACCGCAAAGGCAACCTTCTGAGCCCTCGCGGGGCAGACGCAGGGCCAGGACGCCCACACCCTGACAGCGGGAGCCCCCCGGGCTGGGGACCCAGTGGAGTCAAACCATCGCGCGCTGCCGACTGCCGGGACCGACGCTGGAGGGCTCGGCCCACTGACCAGCACTCCTACGGAACGGGCCGCCCAGCGTGGCCGAGGGGCGCGGGCCGCCCTGGCTCCGAGCAGCATCTCCAAGCACACAGCACGCGTCCGTCTCCAGCTGCTGCCGGGCTCTGGCCTGGTGCTGGCCTGTGCTGGGCTTCGGGCAGTAGCCGTCCTTCCTGAACACGCCTGCCCACTTACAGGACGGCCTAAACACGCCTGCCCACTTACAGGACGGCCTGAACACGCCTGCCCACTTACAGGACGGCTGTGGGTCGGAGGCGGAGGCTAAAGACCCAGATCCCCCCAGGGATCACCCAGCGAACTGTAACACTGTCTCTGGAAGCAGGAGAGTGACCTCTGCCCTCTCAGGACCGCGCAGACCGACCTCCTCGGCTCTCACGCCTCACTCTTGCCTTGGAGCCGACAGCCCCCCCCACGGTCCCCGAAGCTGGGAAGACGTGACGGGTGACGCGCTGACCGACACGGCAGGTGTCGGCACCTGCTCACCTGGGCCCCCGGCCGCCGGAGGCGCTCCTCTCGCTGGCGGGCGCGGGCTTGAGGCGCGGCCCCGGGGCCTTGGGCTGCCTGGGCCGCGGTCCCTGCTCCGGCTCCTCCAGGTCCTCCGGCTGCCTCTTCTCGCTGTCGCTGTCGTCGCTTCCCTCTCCCAGGATGTCGTCCACCTGACAAAGGGCCAAGAGTGGGCAGCACGGACAGAGCGCCTTCCCGAAGGACCCCTCAACAGCCCCCGCGTGCGGATCCTAGCACAGCGCCCGGCCCGGGACGGCACACAGCGGGCGCGACGGGAAGGGCGGCCCAGGCTGCGCCCTCCACCACGCTCGCCTCACGGGGAACTCTGACTCCCGACAAATCACCGTTTTCGCCCGAGCCCCAAGTCAGGGAGGCTCCGGGGGGACAGAGCCCCGGACAGTCCGCTGGTGACCTGGCGTCCCGCCCTGGGCGTGCGCCCGCTGACCCGCACCCCCCGGGGCTCTACTGGGTCTGCGTCCCTGCAAGGGCCGTTCACAGGGTGGCACAGACCCCGGGCCAGGCCCCCCCTGACCGAGCCCCGGGCTGGGGACCCAGTGGAGTCAAACCATCGCGCTGCCGACTGCCGGGACCGACGCTGGAGGCTCGGCCCACTGACCAGCACTCCACGGAACGGGCCGCCCAGCGTGGCCGAGGGGCGCGGGCCGCCCTGGCTCCGAGCAGCATCTCCAAGCACACAGCACGCGTCCGTCTCCAGCTGCTGCCGGGCTCTGGCCTGGTGCTGGCCTGTGCTGGGCTTCGGGCAGTAGCCGTCCTTCCTGAACACGCCTGCCCACTTACAGGACGGCCTAAACACGCCTGCCCACTTACAGGACGGCCTGAACACGCCTGCCCACTTACAGGACGGCTGTGGGTCGGAGGCGGAGGCTAAAGACCCAGATCCCCCCAGGGATCACCCAGCGAACTGTAACACTGTCTCTGGAAGCAGGAGAGTGACCTCTGCCCTCTCAGGACCGCGCAGACCGACCTCCTCGGCTCTCACGCCTCACTCTTGCCTTGGAGCCGACAGCCCCCCCCACGGTCCCCGAAGCTGGGAAGACGTGACGGGTGACGCGCTGACCGACACGGCAGGTGTCGGCACCTGCTCACCTGGGCCCCCGGCCGCCGGAGGCGCTCCTCTCGCTGGCGGGCGCGGGCTTGAGGCGCGGCCCCGGGGCCTTGGGCTGCCTGGGCCGCGGTCCCTGCTCCGGCTCCTCCAGGTCCTCCGGCTGCCTCTTCTCGCTGTCGCTGTCGTCGCTTCCCTCTCCCAGGATGTCGTCCACCTGACAAAGGGCCAAGAGTGGGCAGCACGGACAGAGCGCCTTCCCGAAGGACCCCTCAACAGCCCCCGCGTGCGGATCCTAGCACAGCGCCCGGCCCGGGACGGCACACAGCGGGCGCGACGGGAAGGGCGGCCCAGGCTGCGCCCTCCACCACGCTCGCCTCACGGGGAACTCTGACTCCCGACAAATCACCGTTTTCGCCCGAGCCCCAAGTCAGGGAGGCTCCGGGGGGACAGAGCCCCGGACAGTCCGCTGGTGACCTGGCGTCCCCTCCTGGGCGTGCGCCCGCTCACCCGCACCCCCCGGGGCTCTACTGGGTCTGCGTCCCTGCAAGGGCCGTTCACAGGGTGGCACAGACCCCTCAGAGGAAGGCTGCCTCGGACAGGCCAGGATTAGACGCCCTCTGGTTAGACCTGGGTGACGGGCGCTGGGCGGCGTGCCCCCTGCAAAGCAGCTCTGACAGGGACCACTGGCCGCGCACCGGCTGCTCGGACCGATGACGCCTCTGAACCACTGTCTGAATTCCCAAACCTGCACGTGAGCTGAGAAGGGGCCGGGGCAGGGACGCAGGAGCCAGAGCACAGACGCCAGCAGCGACGGCGCCGGGCAGCGCTGCGGTCAGCGGCACGCGCTCCGGGGGCCCCTGGTGGCTCAGGCGGCAGGCCCGCCTGCCACGCCGGAGACCCTCGTCTGACCCCTGGGTTGGAAGACGACCCCTGGAGGTGGCAGCCCACCGCAGCACTGCTGCCTGGAGAAGCCACGGACACGGGAGCCTGGCGGGCGACAGCCCCTTGGGGCGCCGAGCTGGACACACTGAGCACGAGCGCTTCCACCAGGGCTTCCCGGGAACACGCCCTGCTGGGCTGAGCCCGCGCACTCGACAGAGGGCCTGTTTCTCCGTAAACACCTGCACGTCTGCAACGGGAGGCGGGGCGGCACCCCGCTGGGCCGAGCTGATGGACGCACGCACGGGTCCAAAGAGACCCACGCGTCCAGACCAGCAGCGCCCCAGACGGCACGGGAGCCGCCACCGCCTCCACGAGCTGCGGCCCACGGCCCACACGCGGGGCCCACGCACGGGCGGCACTGCCGCGGGCCGGGGGGCGGGGCCCAGAGGCCTGCGCCTGCGCCTCCCAGACGCGGCCCCGCCCCGCGCGCAGAGGCCGGCGGCTCACCTCCTTGTCCATGCTCTCCAGGTCCTCCCTGCACAGCGTGTACAGGGGCAGGGTCTCGGACATGCTCGGCTGGCGCTTCCTCCGGGAGGGCCCGGGCGGCTCCCCGTCGGGACTGTCAGGCAGATCCTCACCGAACATCTGCTGGGGGCGTGGCTGCACCGCCCTGAAAGGAGGTCACAGTCCCCTGAGGACGCTGGCCGGAGGCCCCTCCCCAGCCCCGAGCCCTAGCAGTTCCGGGGGCTCCCTGCCCGTAGACAGGTGGTCTGTCTGGACCGGCGACCTCTGGGACAGGCCCACACCCCCCCAGAGTAAACACACACACACACAGAGCCCCCCCCCACAGCTCGTCTCGGGGTGGTGTCGACTCAGTCTCCATCAGTGTCTGTTTATGAGACCGAAGCCCGGGGGGTCCGGCCAGGCTGTGCTGAGAGTGAACACCAACCTCCTCTCTCATCAACACAGCAACTGCTCAGCACATCCATCTGGCAGGGCTCAGGCGAGAACAAAGGGCAAAGGAGGAGAGAGAGGGATGGTGAGCACCGGCCCCGAAGCTGAGAAGCTGACCAGAGTGTGATTTATCCTCAAAGGGAGGTCAAGCAGCCACAAAACGTAAAAAAAATAAAACCTATCCTGCCTCGGTCCAGACAGCCAAAGCTTCTCTGATGAGCATGGAAAACGGCAACAGTATCTTTCTACTAAAATCGCACAGCGCAGCCGCCCTCCAGACTCGCGCTCTGCGGGAAGCCGGGCGCGGCAGAAGGGCAACGATGGACACAGCGGCAGCGTTATTTCCTTGGGCTCCAAAATCACTGTGGACGGTGACTGCAGCCACAAAATTAAGATGCTTGCTCCTTGTAAGAAAAGGTGACAAACCTACACAGCATATTAGAAACAGGCATCCCTTTGCTGACGGTTGTCAAAGCTGGTTTCCAGCCACCGCCTCCGCGAGCTGCGGCCCACGGCCCACACGCGGGGCCCACGCACGGGCGGCACTGCCGCGGGCCGGGGGGCGGGGCCCAGAGGCCTGCGCCTGCGCCTCCCAGACGCGGCCCCGCCCCGCGCGCAGAGGCCGGCGGCTCACCTCCTTGTCCATGCTCTCCAGGTCCTCCCTGCACAGCGTGTACAGGGGCAGGGTCTCGGACATGCTCGGCTGGCGCTTCCTCCGGGAGGGCCCGGGCGGCTCCCCGTCGGGACTGTCAGGCAGATCCTCACCGAACATCTGCTGGGGGCGTGGCTGCACCGCCCTGAAAGGAGGTCACAGTCCCCTGAGGACGCTGGCCGGAGGCCCCTCCCCAGCCCCGAGCCCTAGCAGTTCCGGGGGCTCCCTGCCCGTAGACAGGTGGTCTGTCTGGACCGGCGACCTCTGGGACAGGCCCACACCCCCCCAGAGTAAACACACACACACACAGAGCCCCCCCCCACAGCTCGTCTCGGGGTGGTGTCGACTCAGTCTCCATCAGTGTCTGTTTATGAGACCGAAGCCCGGGGGGTCCGGCCAGGCTGTGCTGAGAGTGAACACCAACCTCCTCTCTCATCAACACAGCAACTGCTCAGCACATCCATCTGGCAGGGCTCAGGCGAGAACAAAGGGCAAAGGAGGAGAGAGAGGGATGGTGAGCACCGGCCCCGAAGCTGAGAAGCTGACCAGAGTGTGATTTATCCTCAAAGGGAGGTCAAGCAGCCACAAAACGTAAAAAAAATAAAACCTATCCTGCCTCGGTCCAGACAGCCAAAGCTTCTCTGATGAGCATGGAAAACGGCAACAGTATCTTTCTACTAAAATCGCACAGCGCAGCCGCCCTCCAGACTCGCGCTCTGCGGGAAGCCGGGCGCGGCAGAAGGGCAACGATGGACACAGCGGCAGACGTTATTTCCTTGGGCTCCAAAATCACTGTGGACGGTGACTGCAGCCACAAAATTAAGATGCTTGCTCCTTGTAAGAAAAGGTGACAAACCTACACAGCATATTAGAAACAGGCATCCCTTTGCTGACAAAGGTCTGTCTGGTCAAAGCTGTGGTTTTCCCAGTAGCCACGTATGGATGTGAGAGCTGAAGACCTGATGCCTCTGAAGTGTGCTGTCGGGGAAGACTCCTGAGAGTCCCCTGGGCTGCAAAGCGATCAAACCCGTCGATCCTAAAGGAGATTAACCCTGAATATTCATTGGAAGGACTGATGCCGAAGCGCCAATATCTGGGCCACCTGCTGTGAAGAGACCAACGTGCCGACAAGGCCCGAACGCTGGGAAGACAGGAGGGCAGAGGCAGAAGGCGACCCGGATGAGGTGGTCGGACCACCCCTGACCCGACGGGTTCGG
Source organism: Tragulus kanchil (assembly GCA_022376925.1). Taxonomy (NCBI): domain Eukaryota; kingdom Metazoa; phylum Chordata; class Mammalia; order Artiodactyla; family Tragulidae; genus Tragulus; species Tragulus kanchil. Next base: position 170,457,528 of record JAIOJX010000003.1, on the reverse strand, counting down.
GCTCGAGCGTGCTCTGGACAGCAGCGAGGGACAGGGCGGCCTGGCGGGCCGCAGTCCACGCGGCCTCAGGGAATCAGACACGACTGAGCGGCCGAGCTGAACGGCACTGCCGTGCTTCCTGACCTGGTGAACACCCGCCGACGAAGCCCGCGCCGCTCCCGACGGCCGGCGGGCAGCTCAGCCTTCCCACGCGCCCGCAAGTCTCCCCAGACGGGACTATCCCTCCACCCCAGAAACAGGGAGGCTCCGCCCATCACGGACACCCCGCCCCGGGTGTCTGCAGTGACCGCAGGGCGTCAGCCCCACGGCCCACCCTGGAGACACGGAGACGACCGCACGCGTTTAGGCAGCCCTGTCAGTAACAGTCCGGAGCTGGACAGCCCCAGATGTCCAGGTGGGTGGCCGGCCACTGGAACACAGTGCGCTCCCCAGCGGTCGACACGGAGACACTGGGGCGGCCCCCCCGGGGGCTGAGCGGAGTGGAGCTGCACGCCGCCGGCCCGGGCCGCGCTCGCGGGGCGGCAGGAGGACGGGGACAGGCGGCGGCGGCCAGGTGAGGCTGGGTGAGGCTGGCGGCAGTTTGGAGCGACGGCCACGGAGGGCGCTGTGGAGGGTGCCCGGGCAGCACCTGCCCCCCAGACACGCCCACGCCGAGACCCCTCGGGGCCATGCTGTCCCACGGGCAGCTTCCACCCCGGCCCAGCGCGGGGGCTCTGGACGGCAGCCGCCCGGGGCAGCCAGGCTGACGGTGGGCCCTGCTCCACGGTCCCCATGGCGACCCACAGCAGAGTCCCTGCGTGAGAGGTGCTGTGCCCCCGGCTCCCTGAGGACCTCCGACTCCGAGCCCCTGGGCCGGGACCAGAGCCAGGGCACGGAGCCGAGAACCACCGAGGCGTACGCCTCCCGGACCAACGCGAGACGGAGTCCCCCGCCCAACAGCAGTGGGCGCCTGGCCACGGCCGGGTCTGCCTGGGCCTCCGGCTCAGAACGCGGCTAAGATGCCATCCCTGGGGCAGAGACCCGCCCTCTGCACGCAGCTGGGCGAGGCGCCGCCTCCAGGAAGCAGGGCTGGGAAGGGCAGACTGGCCGGGGGGCTCCTTGGAGGCAAGTCCCACAGCCCTGCCTGGCTCACCCGCGCACGGAAAAGCCTCAGAGACAGGGCTGATCGCGACACTTCTTTAGAGAAGAGCTCAGTGTGAGGACAGACACTAGGCGAGAACACGCCACGTGGGGACAGGCAGGACGTCCTGCCCAAGGGAGGAGTGCGGGGCTGACAGGACCTGCTGGAGAACGAGTCCCGTGAGCCGTGCGACGTTCTGGGACGAGACACAGAGCCGCAAGCCAGGGCAACCCGCACGCCACGCTCTAAACCTCCGGAGGCTCCTGCCTGGACGGCGCGCCCTCCCCAGACAGGGGCTGAGTCCAGCGGGCCCCCACGCAAACCGCTGCCCAAACACCTACTCTCCGTCAGGAAGGACCTGAGAGCATGACGATCCCTGGGAAGAGAGCCCACCAGTGCCCTCCACGCAGACCGAGAGCCAGAGGGCAGGGGGTCCGCGCAGCGCCTGCTGGTGGAGTCCCGGGCAGCACGAGCCTGCCGGGGCCGGGCCCAGCAGGGAAGCGACCCCGATGCAAAACCACACACGGTCATCGCAGGCACACAGCTCCAGATCCCTTCCTACGGCTCCAAGAGCCCTAACGTCCCCGCGCAGTGGTCTGTAAGGGCCTCAACTCAGCCGAGCGCAGAGCAGGCGTGGACACCGTCGGCCACACCCCCAGGGCCGCGGCCCCTCACCCTTCTGGGCGTCCGCGTCCCTCTCTGCAGACCGCACACCGCGACGGCCCTCGGCGCGAGCCGGGTCGGGAGCAGGACAGCGAGGCCTGTGCCCAGCCTGACTCTACAGGCCACCCACTGCCCACCGGCCGAGGCCCCAGGAGGACCTCCCCGGGTGGGCCGAGTACCTGAAGGAGGAGAGCTCCGCGTGGACCGGCAGGGAGCCGGGCGGCCCCGGGCCCGAGGCGGCCTTGCGGATGAGCTTGCCCGTGCTGGCATCGTAGATCCGGACGTCCGGGCCGGGCGGGGCCTCGGGGTGCACGGGCGTCGGATGGAACACGGCGGTGGGAGGCAGTCCCTGCCGGTCGGGGAAGGGAGCCGGGCTGTCCTCCCTGGGGGCGGGAATGAGCACCGTGAGGGGGGCTGGAAGCGCGGGGGACACCAGCCGCCTCCCGCCCCCGGGGCCCCGAGGCTGCACGGGACACGCAGCTCCTGGGACGTGGCTACGGACACCGTGGCACCGACGGGTCTTGGACGGTTTCCAGCGTCGCCGCTAAACCCAGCACCTGCTCCGCAAGGGCCGGCGCCGGCCAGCCAGGCGCCGCGAGCCCGCCCGCCCCACCTCATCGCCCGAGCCCTGGACCTGTCGGCCGGGCCACCGCCGCCCTCCACGTGGGACCTGCAGGGGCCCCAGGACTGGATGCAACCGTGTCCCCGCCGTGAAACAAACACCCGCGAACCGAGACTCGCAGCTGAGAGCCACCTGCCGTCTCAGAGGAAGCGCCCTGCTCCTTCTCCAGGTGGCTCTGGGGGGCGCTCCCGAGCCCGCTGGACGGCCGAGGGCGGGCGGGGTCTCTGAGGACAGGACGCAGCGGCCCCCCCCCGCGCCCCACGACTCACCTCGGGGCGCGGCCCTGGTCCTCGCGCAGCGGGAACAGCTGCTCCGCCACCCTGTCCCAGCGCTCCAGGCAGCTCCACAGCCAGTCGGGGCTCACCACGTGCAGCCGCCCGCTCTCCCGGGCCTGGCGCACCTTCTCAGTGCCTGCGGCAGACGCGGCGCCCTCAGAGCCGCCCTGGGCTGGGCGGGCGGGGGCGGGAGGCTCCGAAGGGCCCCGAGCTCCCGCCGCCCCGCCGCCCCGCTCAGCACCGGCCGGAGCCTCCAGCCTGGGGCCCCCACACGCGTGGGCGGGCGGGCGACTCACCGGCCCGGGCGGCGACGAGGTGGGTGGGCCGGCTGGGGTCGTCAGGGTCGAGCACGAGCTGGGTGAGGATGCGGGCGCCCAGCGCCGTGGCGTGGTAATGCTCCCGCGTGCGCTCCACGGGGAAGTTGGTAGGGTGCAGCCCGCTGAAGACGATGGCCACGTCGGCCAGCACCCTGCTGCGCAGCTCGGGGACGATCCTGCGGATGTCGGGGGCCTCCGGGGCCTCGCCGCGGAGGAAGCGGTCGTACCTGGCGTAGTAGTCGGAGTGCACGCGGGCGAGGATCTCCTCCAGGTGCACCAGGTGGTCGTCGGCGTCGGCGGCGTCGTCCTCCTCCTCCTCCTCCACGCTCTGGTCCAGGGACTCGCCCGCCGTGATGCCCGACTGCTCGCTGTTCTGGGACTCGGTCTCGGCCTCCTTCCTGTCGGCGCCGCCCAGCCCGCACAGGCCGTCCCGCTCACTCTCCTCCCGCGCGTCCGCCTGCGCCCCGGGCCCGGGCTCCTCGCAGTGGCCGGCTCCTGGGGGGCCGCCCCTCCCGGCCTCGCGCGCCGCCGGGGGCTTCCTCCAGGTCCTCCGCTCCCCACTCTCCCCGTCGGAGGGGGCGGGCGACGGCCGGCCCTCGGACTCGCTGCTGCTCCCACTGTCACTGGGCGCGTCGGGGTCCGGGTCGGGGCCGGCCGGACCCGGCGCGGGCCTCTTCTCCGGCGGGGTCCTCCCGCGCTGCTGGGGGCCCACCAGGGGCCCCCGGCCGTCCGCGGAAGGGGTGCGGGCGGCAGGCCGGGCACACCTCTCCTCCTCCTGCCAGGGCCGGCCCGTGCCCCCGTTGAGCTCCCTGGTGGGCTTCCCAAGGCCGTTGCTCTCCGCTGCAGACACCTGTCCTCCTTCGTCGGGGTCCCTGACGGACGGAGGCTGCTCTGTGGCGTCGGCACCTGGACGAGGATCAACCACACGAGGCCACAGAAGACGAGCTGCTGTTACTCAAGCGCAACCGGAAGCCGCCGGCGGACGCGCAGCCCCCCGTCCACGGCTGCCGGCCTCAGCCGCCTCTGCGCAGAGTGGCCGGGCCCCGCTGCAGGGCTGCAGGCCCCCTGGGGACACTGGCCGGGCGCCACGGCATCCACGACGCACGGATGGCCCTCGGCTCCCAGGCTGTGGTCAGGCGGGCCCTGCTTCAGCCACGCTGGTTCCCCGGGGCCACCCACCTCTCAGAACTTCTGCTGCAGCCACTGTCGCGGCAACTGCGTTCTCAAAATAGTTTATTTAAAAGCTAAAGATCACCTAGAAACCACCTCAAACCCAAACTGTGAATTTTCTTCAGACTCTGTGCTGCGCGGGCCCGGGAGGCTGTGCTGGCAGGGGCGGGGGCCATCCCCCGCGGAGCCCCACGCCACACCCCAGTCAGGGGGCTCTCTCCGGGGGAAACCAGATGGAGAGGGAGCGTGCAGATGCACTCAATCGAGCAGCATTCTTCAGTCCTGACTCGAGAGGGAGAACGTCCAGCCTGGCCTCCCACACTGGAACGCAACGTATCAGCGTAACGGCAACAAACCCACCCGCCTCTGCGTCTACGGAAGCACAAAGGACCCAAACCCCACCGAACCCCGAGAGCGCAGCCGGCACAGCAGGGACGGGACAGAGGCCCGCGCGCACCGCCCGATGGCCCGGAGGCCACCCACCTCTCCTCCTCGCCGGGGGCTCCCGGGACGCGGCTGGGGCGTGGATGTCCCCCGTGCCCTGGAAGTACACGTACTTCTTCACGGTTATCAGGTTCGGGGCAAACTTCCACACATCCTCCCGGTCGTCGATGATGCAGACCATGGAGTCTCCGCAGGGAAAGAGGTTTCTGGAAGTAAAGACGCACAGGAGCACCAGCACCGCTGTGGTCTTCCTTCCACCAAACACCTGCAGCATCGCCACAAGCAGCCGGCAGAGGGCAGACCACCCAGGACCAGGCCGAGCTGCACTGAAGCGCTTTCTGTGTTTTCAAAACATGGAACTCTCGAGGTGTCCGGGGAAAGTGACACCCAGACCGAGAGGCGCGCCTGCCTCCACTGCCGAGGCCTCTGGGCACGGCTCCAGCTTCCCCCACCCCAGGAACAGCGGCCCGGAGCCCAGAAGTCTGAGAGTCTGTTGTCCACGGCACAACGTGGGCGACAGCCACAAGCACTGACCGCGTTAGGCTTCCGGCACCTTCGACCCTGGCAGACCAGGGAACAGGCAGCAGCCAGAATCTGCCCCACCGAGTGCCCCCACCCCAACAAATCATCACCCCGCCTCGACTGCGTCAGGAGCTGCCACATGTGAGGTCCTCAGGAAACAGACCCGAGGGGCCCAGGGGGGTGGTCTGGGTGCTCCACCTGCAGCTGCGGCCGCGGGCCCCCGCCCTGCTCTCGCCGCACCCTTGTGGTCCTGGGCTCAGCATGTCTGCTGACGGGACATTCAGGGAGGGCGGGGAAGGGAGGGATCTGGTAAGAAGCCCGTGGCTGTCCACATGCCAGACTGGATGCTGGTGAGCGGCGAGAGGAGACACAGAACCGCTGGCCTGAGGCCCAGCCAGACTTTACGAGGGGGACCGCCACAGCCAGGCACGTACCGAAGGTTCCCTGTTTTGGAAAATGGGTCGATACATTCATCTCTTGATAGTATTCGATGAGAAAAAAGCTTCTTCTCAGGATCTAAAAAGCCTTTGAAGAAAACAGGACAAGGTCACATGTCTGAGACGCACGCGCTGAGGCCTCGCCATGCAGGGACGAGGAGACGGAGCCCGGCAGCGGCGCCCGTTCCGGGGAGACCGCCCCTCTGGCTGCTCCTTCCCCAGCTCTGCCGCGGGGAAGGGCCCCGGTCCAGAGATGCTGGTGGAGCCCCGTCACCAGACGGACCCTGTCTGGGTCAGCAGACAGATGGCTGACCCAGCTCCGTGCCACCCCCGAGGCTCAGAGCCCGTGGGTGACCAACACGTGGGCCCCCACGTGCGCCCATGACAAGGGGACTCAGGTGGCACCAGGGAAGAGCCCACGGCCTCTGTGTGTGGGGCCCGGGCCGAGGCGGGAGGCCTCCTGACCTTCCCCCGTCTTGAGGACCGCCCCCGAGACCGAGGCCCGCTCACCCGCGATGGTGTGCGCGTACAGCCGGCTGCCGAACGTGAAGACGTGCAGCTCGTACAGCCGGGCGACCTTCTCCAGGAACTCCCTGCAGTGGGGGCGCAGCCGCGTGTGCAGCATCGGCTCGCCCCGGCCCAGCTGGAAGTGGAAGATGCCCTGCGCGGGCGGGCCTGGTCAGGGCACGGGCTGCCGGGGGCCCGCCCGCGGCGGGGCACTGGGGACGGCCGCCCGGCTGGCACGGCGGGGTCCCGGCGGGCGTCGGCAGCCGCCAGCCTTCCCTGCTCCACAGACGCCGTCCTCCCGCGAGCTCTGCGGGCTCAGCCTCTCCAGAGGGGCCGCCCAGGGCCAGGCGCCCGCTCACCTGGGGCAGCTTCCCGCGACAGCCCCGGTGCCTCCAGTCTGAGGACCGGGCCCGGGTGTCGCTCAAGGGCTCCCAGGACACCGGTGGACATCAGGCCCTGACCCTCTCGCGGGCACCCGGGTGAGCTGCTGCAGACGGGGGCCGGCAGCAGCCTCTGCAGACGGCTCCAACCCGTGCCCAGGTCCCCCCGGTGCCTCCCGGAGCCGAGAGCCCCGCCCCGCTCAGGCGGACTCGCCGCGGCCGTGAGGAGCGACCCTACTAAGTCACAGCACAAAAGCCGGCACAGCGTCCACAACACCTCTGGGAGACAGAGGAAAGCAGCAACTCCACCCTGCTCACACGTGATCAGTATACACCTAAGGCCACTCTCCTGAGGAAGCTAAGCTATGATCCTTTTAATTCTATTTATCACTCATTTTCCCAGTGATAATACACTAAAAAAGAAAAGGGAATGACCGGAGGCCTTGCTAATTTTTCACTGGCTTTAAATTCATCACACTGTTCGTAACAGGGAATCTGGTAAAACACTTGGGAGCTGAGATTGCACAAGCACTGCACCACGCTCGGCAGCGAGACATCTGAACGCCCGACAGAAACATCCTCAGCCCCCAGTTAGGGCCTCTGCGGTTAAGCGTTCAACACGCCTCTCCAGGTGTCGCCAGCATTTGGGAGCTGGGGTCAGTGGGGCAGAGGGGCCGCCAGGGGTCCAGGCCGGCAGGTACGGGGGGCACAAGGAAGCCCTTGGCAGAGGCTGAGTGCGGCCCACGTGGCCCTGAGAAGACCTTCTCAAGAGGGAGGAAACCGTCCGGCTTCACAGGCGAGAGGAGCCCCGCAGCCTCTCCAGCCGCGCTCCGCCTGCCCACGAGCGTGGCGGTCGTCAGGCAGCAAACCCTGGGCACGTGCCACGGGCCACATCAGAGAGCAGGGTCTCCTCAGGGGACAGGCGGTCCCGCGACACAGAAGGACTAGCCTAACCGCAACACAGCCCTGGTGCGGGTGTGTGGCCCGTGCGTCTGCTCGCCAGCTCCGACCGCCCCAGGCTGGCTGGGAGCCCCGGGGCAGAGTGGCCGGAGGCCTGTTCACTCACGGAGCCCAAAGCCCACTCCTGTCCAGAAGCAGCCTGGAACAAAGCTCCTGCCCGCGCCGTCCCCGCGCCGACCCCCGGCGCTCACCCTGTTGGACATCTGCGGGCAGTGCTGCTCCGTGGTGTGGATCAAGGTCTGGTCCAAGTCGACCATGAGCACCAGTTTCCTGTTGCGGTGCAGTCGCTGCTGGTCTTCCCTCCCCAGCTCAGCGGCTTGCTACGGTCGGGGAGCAGAGAGAGGGGTGACTGAGGGGACACGCGGAGACGGAGCGGCGTGCAGTCTTCTCGGGAAGCAGACCAGGACGCCGGGCTGCTCGTCACTGCTCCGCACGCGCGCCCACCGCGGCCCACGCCAGCAGCCCAGAGCCCGCGCCGGGGCCCGAGGTCCGTGCTGTGGTCCACGCGTCCGCCAGCTGCGCCAACCTGTGACCACGTTTAGTTAGCGCGTGGGCCAGCGAACGGGGGCAGAGAGCAGAGCGGCCGAAGGCTCTGGAGCGGCCTGACGCGGGACAGGGGCCTCCCACTGTGTGCTCCCGACAGGGTTTATGCAGAAAGGCCACGAGTTACTCTGTTATGGCAGAAACACTGGGACACTTCCTTTTCTTTCTTTCCTCAGACTTCCCTGTTTTTGTCTTAAGCATACCCTTCCGTATTTATCTTTAGATTTCAGGGACTCAGAGACGTCAGAATCATGTATCCGGAGTTTCATCTTTCCCGTGAAAGACAAGGTAGGCGTATACGACTCAAAACCAGTGTTTTTACCCAGTGCTCGCTGTAACGCGTGCTCCGAGGCTCCTGCAGTAAGACCAGAGGCTGTCCTCACGCGACCCGCGTGTGCGCCTGTTCCTGGCGACACTACGCCGCAGGACACGGACCCGCCACGGAGAGGCCACGACCCTTGCACAGCAAGCGTTTCCTTTCCAGATGTCTCCCCAGCACGCGTGTCCGCGAAAGCCCAACCGCCACGAAGGACTAGCCTAACCGCAACACAGCCCTGGTGCGGGTGTGCGGCCCGTGCGTCTGCTCGCCAGCTCCGACCGCCCCAGGCTGGCTGGGAGCCCCGGGGCAGAGTGGCCGGAGGCCTGTTCACTCACGGAGCCCAAAGCCCACTCCTGTCCAGAAGCAGCCTGGAACAAAGCTCCTGCCCGCGCCGTCCCCGCGCCGACCCCCGGCGCTCACCCTGTTGGACATCTGCGGGCAGTGCTGCTCCGTGGTGTGGATCAAGGTCTGGTCCAAGTCGACCATGAGCACCAGTTTCCTGTTGCGGTGCAGTCGCTGCTGGTCTTCCCTCCCCAGCTCAGCGGCTTGCTACGGTCGGGGAGCAGAGAGAGGGGTGACTGAGGGGACACGCGGAGACGGAGCGGCGTGCAGTCTTCTCGGGAAGCAGACCAGGACGCCGGGCTGCTCGTCACTGCTCCGCACGCGCGCCCACCGCGGCCCACGCCAGCAGCCCAGAGCCCGCGCCGGGGCCCGAGGTCCGTGCTGTGGTCCACGCGTCCGCCAGCTGCGCCAACCTGTGACCACGTTTAGTTAGCGCGTGGGCCAGCGAACGGGGGCAGAGAGCAGAGCGGCCGAAGGCTCTGGAGCGGCCTGACGCGGGACAGGGGCCTCCCACTGTGTGCTCCCGACAGGGTTTATGCAGAAAGGCCACGAGTTACTCTGTTATGGCAGAAACACTGGGACACTTCCTTTTCTTTCTTTCCTCAGACTTCCCTGTTTTTGTCTTAAGCATACCCTTCCGTATTTATCTTTAGATTTCAGGGACTCAGAGACGTCAGAATCATGTATCCGGAGTTTCATCTTTCCCGTGAAAGACAAGGTAGGCGTATACGACTCAAAACCAGTGTTTTTACCCAGTGCTCGCTGTAACGCGTGCTCCGAGGCTCCTGCAGTAAGACCAGAGGCTGTCCTCACGCGACCCGCGTGTGCGCCTGTTCCTGGCGACACTACGCCCCGCAAGGACACGGACCCCGCCACGGGAGAGGCCACACGACCCTTGCACCGAAGCAAGCGTTTCCTTTCCAGATGTCTCCCCAGCACGCGTGTCCGCGGCACACAGAGAACCGACACGGGGCTCCCTGCCCTGCCGTGAGCCCGAGGGGCCGGCCCCACCCCGCTCCCCGCGCAGGAGCCTCCCGGGGCCCCTCCCAGGCCGGGGCTCCCCGCGCGGGGTTCTCCCCCCGAGCCCAGGCTCCCGGGCAGCACCCTGGAGAGCTCCAGACCAGAGACCCTGCCGCCACAGGAAGAGGCACGGCTCAGCCCGCCGGCCGGCCGCCCGCTTCCCACACACCGCCCACCCGCGGGGGTCACTGGGCAGTGATTACAGACCTGCCGTCCTTCCCCGTCCCGGCCTGACGCAAGAGTGGTTCTCAGGACCCCCAACCCCGTCCCGCCAGGGGCACCTACCTCGGAGCTCACCATGAGCTCGGGGACGCTGTGCACCATGGACACGGTGGCCGTGGACAGCGGCACCTGCTGCCGCCCGTTCTTGCTCTGCAGCCTGTGGAGAGAGAGGGGCTCTGAGGCCACGCCTCCAGCTCACGACCTTACGTGGGAATCGCAGCTGAGCCTCGTTTTAGCAGACACGCACTGCGGGCTCAGCGTGCCTGGAAACACACACAGGACAACGGACGCACGTAAGTCACACCCGTAAAGTTCCCCTTGAAAACAAAGATGATCCCACTGAGACACAGGGGCCCACGGCATGGAAGCACAGAAGGGGCCACGGTGCTCTGCACACACAAGCAAGAGATACCCTCGGCCCCGGGGGAAGCCAGCCGAGGCTGCTCGACGGGCCGGAGGCACGCCTCTGGAGGAAGCAGCCTGGCCTGCAGCGTGTGGGCAGACGAAGGCAGGCGTCCACCTCCACCCCGCCCCCCCAGCCTCTTCCCCCGCCCAGCGGCCCCGCCCCCAGGCGGCCAGTACTCACTGGGTCAGGTCCCGGCCACACTCAGCGCACAGGCCCTTCATGACGACAGGGTGGCTGCAGCCTTCCAGCCGCACCAGGACCGCCCTAGACACGGGGGAGAACGAGCCCACGTGAGCAAGACCCGCAGCCCCGGCTCATCAGACACCCTGGAACTTCAGGGGTCTCGGCACCTGAGGCGACACTCGCCCGCAGGACACGGACCCGCCACGGAGAGGCCACCGGACCCTTGCACCGAAGCAAGCGTTTCCTTTCCAGATGTCTCCCCAGCACGCGTGTCCGCGGCACACAGAGAACCGACACGGGGCTCCCTGCCCTGCCGTGAGCCCGAGGGGCCGGCCCCACCCCGCTCCCCGCGCAGGAGCCTCCCGGGGCCCCTCCCAGGCCGGGGCTCCCCGCGCGGGGTTCTCCCCCCGAGCCCAGGCTCCCGGGCAGCACCCTGGAGAGCTCCAGACCAGAGACCCTGCCGCCACAGGAAGAGGCACGGCTCAGCCCGCCGGCCGGCCGCCCGCTTCCCACACACCGCCCACCCGCGGGGGTCACTGGGCAGTGATTACAGACCTGCCGTCCTTCCCCGTCCCGGCCTGACGCAAGAGTGGTTCTCAGGACCCCCAACCCCGTCCCGCCAGGGGCACCTACCTCGGAGCTCACCATGAGCTCGGGGACGCTGTGCACCATGGACACGGTGGCCGTGGACAGCGGCACCTGCTGCCGCCCGTTCTTGCTCTGCAGCCTGTGGAGAGAGAGGGGCTCTGAGGCCACGCCTCCAGCTCACGACCTTACGTGGGAATCGCAGCTGAGCCTCGTTTTAGCAGACACGCACTGCGGGCTCAGCGTGCCTGGAAACACACACAGGACAACGGACGCACGTAAGTCACACCCGTAAAGTTCCCCTTGAAAACAAAGATGATCCCACTGAGACACAGGGGCCCACGGCATGGAAGCACAGAAGGGGCCACGGTGCTCTGCACACACAAGCAAGAGATACCCTCGGCCCCGGGGGAAGCCAGCCGAGGCTGCTCGACGGGCCGGAGGCACGCCTCTGGAGGAAGCAGCCTGGCCTGCAGCGTGTGGGCAGACGAAGGCAGGCGTCCACCTCCACCCCGCCCCCCCAGCCTCTTCCCCCGCCCAGCGGCCCCGCCCCCAGGCGGCCAGTACTCACTGGGTCAGGTCCCGGCCACACTCAGCGCACAGGCCCTTCATGACGACAGGGTGGCTGCAGCCTTCCAGCCGCACCAGGACCGCCCTAGACACGGGGGAGAACGAGCCCACGTGAGCAAGACCCGCAGCCCCGGCTCATCAGACACCCTGGAACTTCAGGGGTCTCGGCACCTGAGGCGCCCTCTCTCTGGTGATTAGGGGCTCTTCTTTCCATGGGGCCCTCACGAACCACAGCAAAACTGCCCACGGACAAGGGAAGGACCGGGAGGTCCTGCTGGGATAACTGTCTCAAGATACACCAGGTATTTACGTGCCATTTCTGATACACAGTTTATAAACACTGAATCTGTTAATACAACACGGAGCAACCTGGTATAACACAAACAAGTGATTCTTGTCTCCTGTATGTCATCCCCAGTCTAGAGAAAGGCTAGATAGATTAAGCTGAATTTTTCTGATGGGACTAATACAATAGTCCTAGTTTTCATAAACACAGAAATTACTATTTTCTTTGCATGTTCACCTGGTCACCTGGCAGCGTCTCTCGAAGGCGGGCTTTCAGCTCTCCAACCAGAAGGCCGAGTGGTCAGAGTGCTGAGCAGGTCAGTGCCCTGGGGGCCCCGTGTGGCCACAACTCCCAGCCGGGCGAGGGACCCGGGCACGTCTGTGAGGGAGGCTCTCCCGGGCCTCTCCTCCAAAACAAGCCCACCGCCACCCAGACGCTGAGGCCCCCAGCCCCAGTCGTCCCCCCGCGCCTCCCTCCCCACGTCTGTCCTCCAGACTCTGGACCGCAGCGGACGTTCCCGCGCAGACACAGCGGCCAGACGGGGCCACCCCAGCGGCCTCTTTCTTCCTGCCTCTGTCCCTGCTGTTCACGACGTCCCTCAGGGCCCTGGGCTGGGCAGCCCAACCCTGCGCCAAGGAGGGAGGGCACGACCCTCTCCCGGAGGGGCGCTCTCCACCGTCAATGCCCCCTCAGCCTCTGCCTGAAGCGGCCCCCTCGCCCTGGTCTGGACTGACCAGGGAGCGGCTGAGCCCGGCCCTGACCGCACGCGGCCCCCGGTGGCCTGCCCCCCAGCAGCACCTGCTCCAGGTCCCGCCAGCCCAGCCCGGCCTGGGCTCTGGGCGAGGTCGCTGCCGGGCTCCACAGGCCGTCCTGCTGGGCTCTGGGCGAGGTCACCGCTGTCACACCCGCCCCACGCTCCCCCTTCCAGGACCCCTTCCTGCCCGGGATCCCTCTGGGTAGGTCTGCTCTCAGGAGCCTGCGGGAGCAACAGGGCCCAGGTCACACCTGAGACTGCGCGCGGAGCCGCACGCGGGCCAAGGCGCATCTCGGCCACCTGCTCCGGCGCAGCGGCGCCTGGGGCCCTCTGGCGGCTGGTCAAAGCCGGCCTCCCGCCTCCGGGAAGGCGGGCGGTGAGAAGCAGTAACCGGCTCACCCGCCAGCTCGCGAGGTTTAGAAACGCCGCCGCGTCAGCTCAGCTCCAGGCTCTGCAGACCCGCTGCCTCGCGAGGACGGGCAGCGCGAGGGCCCCGGGCCACGGAGCAGTGGCCCGGGGCCCGGCCTCCACACACCGCTCCCCTCGCAGGCGGCTGCGGGTGACCCCCCTGGGCGCGTCTCAGGAAGACCCAGCCCACACTGGAAGGAGGGGAACAGACCTGACACCTGTGTGCACCCGTGGGGGCTGCTTCCGGGACCCCGAAGACACCCGAGCCCCTCACAGAAACCCGCCTGTCTGCATGCGGCCTCCACACACCCTCCAGCACACGCGAGCCACCGGGCGGCCTGTGACACCCGCCACAGGGCCCACGCTCTTGCAGCGACCGGCACGTGGCAAACTCCAGGCTTGCCTTTTGGAACTTCCTGAATCACACTCCACCCCCAGCAGTTCTGACCTGAGGTAGGCTGAAGACTCAGATCGGAACGGGTGGACCTGGAGGGCCGACTCTCTCCTCTGTAAATTACAGGCCCACTCAGATCTGCCCTCCAGGGTGAGAGCAGGGTGCACACTGCCATTCCGGGCCCATTTCTGCATCTCCGCTTGGGCTTTAAAGAGATCCCTGCAAGAGACGACGCCCCAGAGAGGAGCAGGAGCCCCATCGTTCAGCACACGCTGCCCCCCGCTTCAGCTCTGCACACGCTGCCGCGGGCAGGGACCACTGGTGTCAGGGGGCGTGTCCTCTCCACGGCCCACCACAGTTAAAGGACCGCCTGGCTGTGAACACTGGGAACAACACTGTGACGAGGCGACCACCTCAGACGGAGACCAGTCTCCAGTGAAGGCCGGCTGTCCTGGCCCGTACCTGAAGAACGTCCGCAGGATACACATCAGTGCAATTCCTCAACAAGTTATTTCCCCTCAAACACACAAGTACCAAACTCCCCTGAGCTTCTGGACTCCTGAGCTTCTGTGTCTGCTCTAAGAGGAAGGTCAGAGGGCCCGGGGTGTGGCAGGAAGAGCACAGTGTCAGGAAGCCGGGTCCCGGCATGTGGCCCCTAGGCGTGGTCTCTGCCAGGTGCTGGGTCTGGGTGGGTCTTACGGGGCAGGGGGCTAAGGGACCTCTTTGGAGCGGTAAAAGTCTGACTACTGAAGAATGCAAGGAAGGAGACTATTCTACGCACCCAGATCGTGGTCCACTAAAAGGAAGCAGGATGTCTTGGACAAATGGCTGATTCCAGGGCTAGGGATGGGAGAGAGGCCAGCTATGTCAAGAAAGAGGACCACGCTCTAAGAAGGACAGGACCCGGGAGGGTGGCTGTGGCCAAATCCAGGCTAATGTGGGTGCTAAGCAAGTCCCTGGAATGGAGCATTATCCCCTGAACAAAATAAGAAAACCCCTGAGTCAATGCTGATAAATTAGTTGTTCTTAGAGTAGAAAGCCCACCAAAGAAATGAAACGATCAGAAACACCACTGGACAATCCTGACACAGAGCAGATTCAGACAGCCAGGCTACCGGGCACCGAGGACGCCGGCTGGACGTCCAGGAAAGACACGAACAGGCACCCACACGGCCTCCTCCCGGCTGGTCCTCAGTCACCACCAGGCTCGTTTCCTGATTACAGGCCCACTCAGATCTGCCCTCCAGGGTGAGAGCACACTGCCATTCCGGGCCCATTTCTGCATCTCCGCTTGGGCTTTAAAGAGATCCCTGCAAGAGACGACGCCCCAGAGAGGAGCAGGAGCCCCATCGTTCAGCACACGCTGCCCCCCGCTTCAGCTCTGCACACGCTGCCGCGGGCAGGGACCACTGGTGTCAGGGGGCGTGTCCTCTCCACGGCCCACCACAGTTAAAGGACCGCCTGGCTGTGAACACTGGGAACAACACTGTGACGAGGCGACCACCTCAGACGGAGACCAGTCTCCAGTGAAGGCCGGCTGTCCTGGCCCGTACCTGACGAACGTCCGCAGGATACACATCAGTGCAATTCCTCAACAAGTTATTTCCCCTCAAACACACAAGTACCAAACTCCCCTGAGCTTCTGGACTCCTAAGCTTCTGTGTCTGTTCTAAGAGGAAGGTCAGAGGGCCCGGGGTGTGGCAGGAAGAGCACAGTGTCAGGAAGCCGGGTCCCGGCATGTGGCCCCTAGGCGTGGTCTCTGCCAGGTGCTGGGTCTGGGTGGGTCTTACGGGGCAGGGGGCTAAGGGACCTCTTTGGAGCGGTAAAAGTCTGACTACTGAAGAATGCAAGGAAGGAGACTATTCTACGCACCCAGATCGTGGTCCACTAAAAGGAAGCAGGATGTCTTGGACAAATGGCTGATTCCAGGGCTAGGGATGGGAGAGAGGCCAGCTATGTCAAGAAAGAGGACCACGCTCTAAGAAGGACAGGACCCGGGAGGGTGGCTGTGGCCAAATCCAGGCTAATGTGGGTGCTAAGCAAGTCCCTGGAATGGAGCATTATCCCCTGAACAAAATAAGAAAACCCCTGAGTCAATGCTGATAAATTAGTTGTTCTTAGAGTAGAAAGCCCACCAAAGAAATGAAACGATCAGAAACACCACTGGACAATCCTGACACAGAGCAGATTCAGACAGCCAGGCTACCGGGCACCGAGGACGCCGGCTGGACGTCCAGGAAAGACACGAACAGGCACCCACACGGCCTCCTCCCGGCTGGTCCTCAGTCACCACCAGGCTCGTTTCCTGATTACTTTATGTGCACAGTTTCCTTTTCTTTGGAAACTTCAATGTATCCACATGAATTGAAAAACAAACCAAAAAAGCAGACAAAAGAAAAGAAAGGACAAAAAATTAACAGAATTACTTTTGGCTGATGGTGCCTTGTCAAGAGTATTTCCAAATCAAACCAGTTTCAATCGACACACACACACTATGTCAATCGACACACACACACTATGAAGGCAGAAACAAAGTCTCATCCTGTCCTCTCCCCACAGGGGCGCTGCCGCAGCCTGAGGAGAGCGCAGTGCGGAGGGAGCTCTGGAAGCCCGGCAGCGACCTGGCCCGAGGAAGCCCTGGAAGCCCGGCAGGGACCTGGCCCGAGGAAGCCCTGGAAGCCCGGCAGCGACCTGGCCCGAGGAAGCCCTGGAAGCCCGGCAGCGACCTGGCCCGAGGAAGCCCTGGAAGCCCGGCAGCGACCTGGCCCGAGGAAGCCCTGGAAGCCCGGCAGCGACCTGGCCCGAGGAAGCCCTGGAAGCCCGGCAGCGACCTGGCCCGAGGAAGCCCTGGAAGCCCGGCAGCGACCTGGCCCGAGGAAGCCCTGGAAGCCCGGCAGGGACCTGGCCCGAGGAAGCCCTGGAAGCCCGGCAGGGACCTGGCCCGAGGAAGCCCTGGAAGCCCGGCAGGGACCTGGCCCGAGGAAGCCCTGGAAGCCCGGCAGGGACCTGGCCCGAGGAAGCCCTGGAAGCCCGGCAGGGACCTGGCCCGTGTAGCCCTGGAAGCCCGGCAGGGACCTGGCCCGAGGAAGCCCTGGAAGCCCGGCAGGGACCTGGCCCGAGGAAGCCCTGGAAGCCCGGCAGGGACCTGGCCCGAGGAAGCCCTGGAAGCCCGGCAGCGACCTGGCCCGAGGAAGCCCTGGAAGCCCGGCAGCGACCTGGCCCGAGGAAGCCCTGGAAGCCCGGCAGCGACCGGGCCGACGGAAGCCCTGGAAGCCCGGCAGCGACCTGGCCCGAGGAAGCCCTGGAAGCCCGGCAGGGACCTGGCCCGAGGAAGCCCTGGAAGCCCGGCAGGGACCTGGCCCGAGGAAGCCCTGGAAGCCCGGCAGGGACCTGGCCCGAGGAAGCCCTGGAAGCCCGGCAGGGACCTGGCCCGAGGAAGCCCTGGAAGCCCGGCAGGGACCTGGCCCGAGGAAGCCCTGGAAGCCCGGCAGGGACCTGGCCCGAGGAAGCCCTGGAAGCCCGGCAGGGACCTGGCCCGAGGAAGCCCTGGAAGCCCGGCAGGGACCTGGCCCGAGGAAGCCCTGGAAGCCCGGCAGCGACCTGGCCCGAGGAAGCCCTGGAAGCCCGGCAGCGACCTGGCCCGAGGAAGCCCTGGAAGCCCGGCAGCGACCTGGCCCGAGGAAGCCCTGGAAGCCCGGCAGGGACCTGGCCCGAGGAAGCCCTGGAAGCCCGGCAGGGACCTGGCCCGAGGAAGCCCTGGAAGCCCGGCAGGGACCTGGCCCGAGGAAGCCCTGGAAGCCCGGCAGCGACCTGGCCCGAGGAAGCCCTGGGAAGCCCGGCAGCCCAGCCAAGTCTGGTGCGTCAGAGCCCATGGGGACCCCGGCCCACTCCTCTGTCTAAAGGGTAAGAAGAGTCCCCAATCTCCCCAACGGCACAAGCACCACCAACAACACACGCCATTCCGTCACAGGTGACAGTAGCTTATACTACGCCACGACCTCCGAGACAAGAGCTCTCAGCGCCGGGACTGCTCACTGCAGGAGGACAACCGCTGGTGTGGTCAGGACGCGTCCAGCTGAGGACGACGACACTGGACGCCAAGAGGGCGACTCCAGCCGTGGAGCCTTGGCTCCACACCGCCTGCCCTCCAGAAGAAATGCTACCACACTTCAGAGGCTCAAAAGCCCCCGTGACGAGCCACTGAAGTAAGACACCCCAGCACCTGACCCAGCAAATACGCAGAGACCACCACCCACAGCGGGGAACTCATCACCAGTCAGCGACGGGGCTCACGGGCGGACTTCCTGGCCGGCGCCTGTGGGACGGCTGCACTTGAGTGTCGCTGGCTGCCGTGACCAGTGAGCCGCGGGGCCGGCCCCGGTGTCGCTGTGGTGCAGTCGGGTAACAGAACTAAGTGAAGCAGAGGTCCTGCCCTCGGGGTCTCGTCCGCAGCTGAGCAGCACCCCTGGGCTGCACTTCCATCCTCCAGGCGGTGGTCTGCAGGTCACTGGGGCCCCAGCAGCGGTCAGGGAGACCTGCCTTCAAAGCAACGCCCAGAGCGGGCCAGGGGGCACACACAGCGAGCCCCACCCTCCTCAAGATGCCAGGCGGCCGGCTCCAGCGATGGCTGACGGGTGAGGCCACCCCCTCACGGCACTCTGTAGCAGGCACAGAAGGCAGAGCACCCGGCTCCACCTCCAAAGACGAGAGAAGAGGACTGGATGCCGGATGAGGCTCCCAGGACTGCGCGCCAGGCAGGCTGTATGTATCCCAGTCGCCGGCTGCCGTGTGGACCGGGCGGAAGATGCACCACAGCCTTGAGGATGAGTTAGCGCCACGGGGAGATGAGGAGAGGCTGGTGCCCGCCCCCCCAGGGGAAGGCCAGGGTAGGCAGACGGCGAAACGAGCACCCACAGCACTGGAGCCCCCATAGAGGGAGGCAAGAACGCTCACCTGCCCCAGGTTTCCTTTCTTGCAATGAAAACCCCGCCAGTCACGTGCACCCAACTTTGCGCAGGACACGGGTCAATTATAAGATGTAAACAGGTTCATACGCGTCAAGGATGAAACAGAAATCCCTTTACAAGGCTAAAACAGGCGTATGACAGCAGGAGCCGATGGCAGAAGGACACATCACTGCTCGCCCTGACCTACCCTGCCATGGCCGCACCCCTCCCCGAGCCGTGAAGCAGCGCCGCGCCGGGTCGCTCACCACGCTTCGCACGGTTGCGCAGGGCCCGAACAGCTGCTCGCCTCCGACAATTCACGCTGGGACAACTAGCACGGAGCTCGCCCGCTCTTTCCCGTACCACCTGTGAGCCCTAGTTTGCGCACTTAGAAACGTAAAGTCTTGCGGGGAGGCATCTGGCACAGGAGAAGGGAAAGCGCAACGCCTAAAGAGCGCAGTTTCGGTGGCCAGGGCTTCGTTTAAGTCAGCCGCGTCCGACGAGCAGCCGGCCAGGAGCGACAGTCATCCGGGCTGAGCAAGAGGCGCACGCGCAGCTGTGCTACCTGCCGAAGCTCCCCCTGAGCGCAGCCCCTCCAGCCGCAGCCCGGGACGCCCTCTCCCGCCCAGTGCCCGGCCCAGGCCTCCCTCCAGACCGCGGCCCCTGCCCCGACCACTCACCCGGGGGACACCACCTGGCCGGGCTGCGCGCACAGCTCTCGCACCACGCCCGCACGCTCCGACTTCAGCCTGCGCTCCGCGCGCGCGCCGCCCCCGGAGCCGGCCCGGGGAGGCGCGGGCCCGGCGGGCTGCGTGGAGGCGGAGGCGGCCTCGCACACGGCCAGCACAGAGCCGATGCGCACGGCCGCGCCGGCCGCCACCCTCCACTCGATCAGGCGCAGCGGGCCGGGGCCGGGGCAGCGCACCTCGGCCACCGCCGGCAGCTGGGAGCCCTCGGCGGGAACGCGGCTGCCAGGGGGCGCCTCCATGGCAGCCGGGCGGAGACGCTGTGAAAGGCAGCGGCGGCCGCTTAGGGCGCGGCGCCCATCGCGGGCTGGAGGGCGATCCCTTCCCGAGCGGAGACGGCGGCCGTAACGCGGCGACCCTCTCTCCGGCACCGGCTTCCACCCGCCGCCCGTTTCGCTCGACTTCCGGGACGGCGGACGCGGTCACGTGGCGCCGCGCGCACGCGCCGAGGGCCGACGCGGAAACACGCTCCCGCGGGCGCGAGGCCCCGGGCCGCCGGGTCGGGCTCGTTCCGGGGCGGCGCAGGTCGGCTCGGGCTGCGCGGGAGCAGCGTCTTCGCCCCACCCACCCCGTGAGCACCAGCATCTGGGGCTGTGCGGCGGCAGGCGAAGCGGGGCCGCCGTTCTCCCTGCCAAGCGCCGAGGCTGGCCGTCTTGGGACTACGCGTCCCGGCATGCAGCGCGCTCCTCTGTGTCACGAATCCCTTGTCAGGCGCCGGGAACCCCGCCGTGCAACAAGGGTCTCTGTCCCGCAGCCGCCGTGACCGGATCAGGGCCAGCGTCGGGAGAACTGCAAGCACCAGCTTGCAAACAGCGGTCCCACGGCCCTTTACGCGCTGCCTGGCGTCTTCGGCCTGCGAAGCCAGGGTCCCGGCATGCCCCGCGCGCCGCTGCCCCGAAGCCCCGTCAGGCGCTGCGGGTACCGGCATGCAACAGGGCAGCCGGCGGCGACTCCTCCCATTACACTCGGAGCTCGGTGGTCCTGGGACTACGAGGCCCGGCGTGCCTCGCGCGAGCCGCTGGCGTCTCGATCCCGGCGTGCCGAGCGGCCGTCGCAGACGGCAGCTCCGAGTTCTCGGTGCTCCCCGGGCTGCAGCTTGGTCTCCTCTCCCTGGAGAGCGCGGTTAGGGCTCTTCTCCGGCTCGACCTTCGCCGCACTGTCCAAGCCTCCTGGCCTTCGCACCCGCCTGGGGCGACCCGGCAGAGTCCCGGAGCCGCGGTGGCGGTGCGCCCCGCCCTTCGAGTGGGAGCGGCCGGCTGCGGGGCCTTCCGGGTCTCTTATGCTGCGATTTCTGCAGAGCTGCGCTTTCTCCGAGGAGGTTTGGACAGAAGCTCCTGTCCCAACAGCAGAGCCGCCAGGCGCATGAAACAAAGACTGACACGATTTAAGGACGGCAGACGACTCGGGGGCATACTTTCGCTGCACTTTTCTTTGTTTTGCTTCGCAGACATTGTGTTTGTGTCAAGCCTTAATGGAACAAGGCTGTCGGCACCAATTTTTGCAACAGCATTTGCTCACTTCATGTCTGAGTATCCCATTTTGGTAATTCTTGCAGTATTTTAAACTTTCTCGTTGTTATTAGTTACGATCTGTGATTCATGGCCTTTGATGTTGCAACTGTAATTGTTTTGGGGTGCCGACAGCCAAGCCCAGGTAAGACAGAGAGCTTAACTGATAAATGTGAATGTTTTGCTGCTCCACCAAGGTGTGTTTCCCGTCTCTGTACCTCTCCTCTGGCCTCCCTGCCCCCTACGATACAAAAGTATTGAAAGTAGGCCAGTTAATAAGGCTCCAGTGGCCTCTTAAGTGTTCAAGTGAAGGAGGAGTCGCACATCTCTCACTTTACATCAAAAGCTAGAAATGATTAAGCTTAGTGAGGCAGGCATGTCAAAAGCGGAGATAGGCCGAAAACTAGGCCTCTTGCGCCAAACGGTTAGCCAGGTTGTGAATGCAAAGGAGAGATTCTTGCAGGAAATTTAAAGTGCTGCTCCAGTGAACACACGAATGATAAGGAAGCGAAACAGCCTTATTGCCGACACGGAGAAAGTTCTGGTGGTTTGGATAGAAGATCAGACTAGCCACAACATTACCTTAAGCCAAAGCCTAACCTGCAGCAAGGCCCTGACTCTCTTCAACGCTATGAAAGCTGTGAGAGGTGCAGAAGCCGCAGGAGAAAAGTTTGAAGCTAGCAGAGGTTGGTTTATGAGGTTTAAGGAAAGAAGCCGTCTGCATAGTGTAGAAGTGCAGGGTGGAGCGGCAGGTGCGGATGCAGGAGCTGCAGCAGCTGATCCAGGTCTGGCTGAGGGGGTCAAGGAAGGCGGCTACACCACATGACAGATATTCAGTGTTGATGGAACAGCCTTATATTGGAAGAAGATGCCATCTAGGACTTTCATAGCTGGAGAGGAGAGGTCAGTGCTTGGCTTTAAAGCTGCCAAGGACAGGCTGACCCTGTTGTTAGGGGCTAATGCAGCTGGTGACTTGAAGTTGAAGCCAGTGCTCATCTACCATTCTGAAAATCCTAGAGCCCTTAGTAATTATGCCCCCTTTTGGCAGACGACTCGGGGCATACTTTCGCTGCACTTTTCTTTGTTTTGCTTCGCAGACATTGTGTTTGTGTCAAGCCTTAATGGAACAAGGCTGTCGGCACCAATTTTTGCAACAGCATTTGCTCACTTCATGTCTGAGTATCCCATTTTGGTAATTCTTGCAGTATTTTAAACTTTCTCGTTGTTATTAGTTACGATCTGTGATTCATGGCCTTTGATGTTGCAACTGTAATTGTTTTGGGGTGCCGACAGCCAAGCCCAGGTAAGACAGAGAGCTTAACTGATAAATGTGAATGTTTTGCTGCTCCACCAAGGTGTGTTTCCCGTCTCTGTACCTCTCCTCTGGCCTCCCTGCCCCCTACGATACAAAAGTATTGAAAGTAGGCCAGTTAATAAGGCTCCAGTGGCCTCTTAAGTGTTCAAGTGAAGGAGGAGTCGCACATCTCTCACTTTACATCAAAAGCTAGAAATGATTAAGCTTAGTGAGGCAGGCATGTCAAAAGCGGAGATAGGCCGAAAACTAGGCCTCTTGCGCCAAACGGTTAGCCAGGTTGTGAATGCAAAGGAGAGATTCTTGCAGGAAATTTAAAGTGCTGCTCCAGTGAACACACGAATGATAAGGAAGCGAAACAGCCTTATTGCCGACACGGAGAAAGTTCTGGTGGTTTGGATAGAAGATCAGACTAGCCACAACATTACCTTAAGCCAAAGCCTAACCTGCAGCAAGGCCCTGACTCTCTTCAACGCTATGAAAGCTGTGAGAGGTGCAGAAGCCGCAGGAGAAAAGTTTGAAGCTAGCAGAGGTTGGTTTATGAGGTTTAAGGAAAGAAGCCGTCTGCATAGTGTAGAAGTGCAGGGTGGAGCGGCAGGTGCGGATGCAGGAGCTGCAGCAGCTGATCCAGGTCTGGCTGAGGGGGTCAAGGAAGGCGGCTACACCACATGACAGATATTCAGTGTTGATGGAACAGCCTTATATTGGAAGAAGATGCCATCTAGGACTTTCATAGCTGGAGAGGAGAGGTCAGTGCTTGGCTTTAAAGCTGCCAAGGACAGGCTGACCCTGTTGTTAGGGGCTAATGCAGCTGGTGACTTGAAGTTGAAGCCAGTGCTCATCTACCATTCTGAAAATCCTAGAGCCCTTAGTAATTATGCTAAATCTACAAATGGAATCACAAAGCCTGGATGATAGCACATCTATTTAGGACATGGTTTACTGAATATTTTAAGCCCACTGTTGAGGCCTACTTCTCAGATAAAAAGATTCCTTTAAAAATATTACTGCTTATTGACAGTGCACCTGGCCACCCAAGAGCGCTCACGGAGATGTACAGGAGATTCGTACTGTTTCCATGCCTGCTAATGCAGCAGCCATTCTTCAGCCCGTGGATCAAGGAGTAATTTCAACTTTCAAGTCGTATTATTTAAGAAATACATTTCAAAAGGCTGTAGCTGCCGTGGGTAGTGATTCCTCTGATGGAACTGGGCAAAGTAAACTAAAAACCTTCTGGAAAGGATTCACCATTCTAGATGCCATTAAGAACATTCGTGACTCATGGGAAGAGGTCCAAGTATCAACACTAACAGGAGTTTGGAAGAAGTTGATTCCAACCCTCATAGGTGACTGTGAGGGGTTCACAACTTCATTGGAGGAGGTAACTGCAGATGTGGTGGAAATAGCAAGAGAACTCGAATTAGAAGTGGAGCCTGAAGACGTGACTGAATTGCTGCAATCACATGATAAAACTTTAACAGATGAGGAGTTGCTTCTTAGGGATGAGCAAAGAAAGTGGTTTCTTGAGACAGAATCCACTGGTGAAGATGCTATGAAGATGGTTGAAATGACCACAAAGGACTTAGAATATTACATAAACTTAGTAGATAAAGCAGCAGCAGGATTTGAGAGGATTGACTGCAATTTTGAAAGAAGTTCTATTGTGAGTAAAGTGCTATCAAACAGCATTGCATGCTACAGAGAAATTGTTCATGAGAGGAAGACTCAGTTGATGTGGCAGACTTCATTGTCTTATTTTAAGAAGTTGCCACACCAGCCCCAGCCGTCAGCAGCAGCCACCCTCATCGGTCAGCACCCGTCAACATCCAGGCCAGACCCTCCACCTGCAAAAAGATTACAACTCACTGAAGGCTCAAACGATGGTTAGTATTTTTTAACAATAAAACATTTTTAAGTATGTGCACTTTTTTAGGCATGATTCTGTTGCACACTTAATGGACTACAAAACAATGTAAAATTAACATTTATATGCATTGGGAAACCAAAAATATGTGTCTTGGAATATTCGCTTTTACTGCAATGGTCTGGAACCAAACCCTTAATATCTCCAATTTGGACCTGTTGTGGTCCTTAGCTGGATTTCTGTCTTTTTGTTTTGCTTTCCTCTCATACCAAAGATATAATCCTAAAATGAACCTATCTGTGGACTGAAAATGCTGAACACGGTCAGCATTGTTACAGCTACCTGTGTGCTCTTTCCCATCCCATCCCATCCCCTTGATTCCCCGCTGGAGGTATCCACCATCCTTGGCCTCGTGGTTTTTTCCTGTTGTATGTTTTGCTACATTTGTGTATGTATTTGCCCAAAGGTATTATTTAGTCATGCTTGTTTTCAACATTTATAAAAATGCATCATACGTTTTTTAATTTGTGAATGGCTTCTCGTTTATCACTGTGTATCCAAATTTTATTCACATTGTTTTATATGAGTGTTTATTGTGACTTCTATGTAATAGCTCATTGGGTGACTGTGACAGGCTCTGTTTATCCATTATCTTGTAGAAGGACGCTTAGATTGTTTTCACTTTTTGATGTTGTGAAAATTGCTACAATGAACATAATTCTGCATGTGTTTTGGTGTAATGAGTTCAAATCTGAAATATGTACATAAATATGAAATTACTGAATCAGGTTATGCAAATGGTCTGATTTATGAGATAATATCAAAGTGGTGGTTTCAGTTTATATTCTCACCACATTCTCAACAACTCGATGTTACTGTACTTCTTAATCTTTGCCAATCTAAATGAAAATCTGTTAAATTATAGTTTTTTTTTTATTTTTAAACATTCTTTTTTTAAAGATTTATTTATTATTTATTTTTGGGCGGGGGTCGGGTTGGGGAGGGAGGGGAGCAGGTGGGCCACTTCTATTGATCTATCATGTCTCTATTTTCATCTGTCTTTGTTCTTTGGCTCCTGTGGGCCTCCCATCGTGGTGGCGTCTGTTGTCGCAGAGCACCGGCTCTGGGCGCATGCGCTCCAGAGCTCCGGCTCGGTAATTGGACACGTTGGTCCAGCCGCTCCGCGGCACGTGGGATCTTCCCAGGCCAGGGAGCGAACTGGCGCCCCTTGCACTGCAAGGCGGTGTCCTTACCCACTGGACCACCAGGGGAAGCCCTAAATTATAGTTTTAATTTGCATTTTTCTACTAGTCATTTTTGTTTGGTATCTTTTCCTACTTTTTTTTTTCCAACACGTTTTCAACAAAACATCTGTGCACAATTGTTGCTCACTTTTCTTCTGTGTTGTCTTTTTCTTGTTGAGCAGCGGTAGTTCCTTATGGTTCCTGAAATAGATCCTTTATTGTTTATATGTTACCCATATCATCCACCGATTTTTGGCTTGTGTTTTTCATGATATTTTGAGGACAGAAGTCCTTAATTTTAAGAATGTATTCTCTGACTTGAGAATATAAAGATAGCTTCTGTTTTCATTCCTTAGTTTTATAAAAGTCTGCCTTCGCAGCCAAGTGTTTAAATTATAAAGAATGAATGTTTTGTGTTTGGTGTGAAGCAGGGGTTGGCCGCTCTCGGTGGTAGCCAGTTCTCCCGCTCTATGTGTTGAAACACTTACCTCACTCCCTTGAGCTCTAATGTGGTTACCATAAACACGGCCGCTTTTATTTTTTATTTGTGAAAATTGCTACAATGAACATAATTCTGCATGTGTTTTGGTGTAATGAGTTCAAATCTGAAATATGTACATAAATATGAAATTACTGAATCAGGTTATGCAAATGGTCTGATTTATGAGATAATATCAAAGTGGTGGTTTCAGTTTATATTCTCACCACATTCTCAACAACTCGATGTTACTGTACTTCTTAATCTTTGCCAATCTAAATGAAAATCTGTTAAATTATAGTTTTTTTTTTATTTTTAAACATTCTTTTTTTAAAGATTTATTTATTATTTATTTTTGGGCGGGGGTCGGGTTGGGGAGGGAGGGGAGCAGGTGGGCCACTTCTATTGATCTATCATGTCTCTATTTTCATCTGTCTTTGTTCTTTGGCTCCTGTGGGCCTCCCATCGTGGTGGCGTCTGTTGTCGCAGAGCGCCGGCTCTGGGCTCATGCGCTTCAGAGATCCGGCTCGGTAATTGGACACGTTGGTCCAGCCGCTCCGCGGCACGTGGGATCTTCCCAGGCCAGGGAGCGAACTGGCGCCCCTTGCACTGCAAGGCGGTGTCCTTACCCACTGGACCACCAGGGGAAGCCCTAAATTATAGTTTTAATTTGCATTTTTCTACTAGTCATTTTTGTTTGGTATCTTTTCCTACTTTTTTTTTTCCAACACGTTTTCAACAAAACATCTGTGCACAATTGTTGCTCACTTTTCTTCTGTGTTGTCTTTTTCTTGTTGAGCAGCGGTAGTTCCTTATGGTTCCTGAAATAGATCCTTTATTGTTTATATGTTACCCATATCATCCACCGATTTTTGGCTTGTGTTTTTCATGATATTTTGAGGACAGAAGTCCTTAATTTTAAGAATGTATTCTCTGACTTGAGAATATAAAGATAGCTTCTGTTTTCATTCCTTAGTTTTATAAAAGTCTGCCTTTCGCAGCCAAGTGTTTAAATTATAAAGAATGAATGTTTTGTGTTTGGTGTGAAGCAGGGGTTGGCCGCTCTCGTGTGGTAGCCAGTTCTCCCGCTCTATGTGTTGAAACACTTACCTCACTCCCCTTGAGCTCTAATGTGGTCACTGATACTCACTACATCTCTATAAATACACGGCCTTATTTTGAACTTTCTATTTTGGGTTGTTCCTGCCTTGTCTTCATGGCTGTAGTTTCATAATAAGGCATATTATTTGGGAGGGCAATTGCCCCCAGTAGTTTGCTTCTTTAGGAGTTTTATGGCTATTCTTGGCTTTTGTTTCATAAACTTTTAAAAGTAACGTGTCAAGTTTATTAATTATACCTGTTAGAGTTTTGATCAGAACTACATGAGTCTATAATTCAGGCTGGGGAGAAGAGACAGCTTTGTGATTTGAATCTTCACCTCCATAAACAGTATGACCCTCCAGTTATTTAGGCCCTCTTTAAAATCTTACAGTAAGAGTTATGAGTTTTTGCATATAGGACTTGTACATTTTTGGTTAGATTTGTCCCTAGTTTATTTTTTGTTGTTGATACTTTTGTTGATGCATGATACTTTTAAAAATTGATATTTTCTAATTGAGCAGTGGTGATACTATAACAATGCAGCAGATTTTTGTGAAATAATCTTGTATTCATTTCATATACTTTAATAAAGTATTTTAAATAGTATATAAGTAGATTCTTTGGAGTTTTCATAGCATTTACAAATAATTGTTTTACTTCTTCTTTTCTAAGTTTTATATTCATAGTTGGAGGGCACATGGAAACGTCATGGCCGCCGCCCCCCCCATATCTCTTCCATCTGATGCCACGTCCTTCTACAATAAGCTGATAATCCAGTAGGAACACAGATTTTCCTAGCTGTTGTAAGCTATTCTAGCGAATTAATCCCACCAGAGGAGGGGGTGTGTGGGAAACTGATACACCTGGCAGTCAGAAGTGCTGCTGGCAGTTGGACTTGGGATTGACAATCCTGAGTTGGAGGGGTTCTCAGGATCTTGAGTTGGTAAGGAGCACAAACCTGAGCTTTCAGCTGGAGTCTGAAGTGGAGGGCTGTCTTGTTCTTGTGAGCCCTCAAGCTGCAGAATCTGATTCTGTTTCCAGGAAGACGGTATCAGGACTGAGTTGGATCCCTGGACATCCTGCTGGCATCTGAGAATTGCTTGTTGGTATGGGGAAGCCTGCACACACACTCATTGGAATTGGCTCCAGGAACCCAAAGAACCTTGCATTCCTAACTTAATAAATGTGAAGTTAATATTCCACTTTCTTTCCTAACAATATATAGATCTTAAAACGCTGTATCTTGGTTCTTCTCCAGACTTACACACTATAATTATCTAATATTTTAGTTTTTCATCCTTTCCAAATCCCAAATTAGTCATTATTCTATAGATAGTGTTTTGCTTTAACCTATATTTACCAATTGGTGGCTCAACTGGTAAAGAATGCTTGCAAGGCAGGAGACCCAGGTTGAATCCCTGTGTCGAGAAGATCCCTGGAGAAGGAAATGACTACTCCAGTATTCTTGCCTGGGAAATCCCAGGGACAGAGAAGCCTGGTGGGCTACAGTCCAGTGGGTCATGGTCCATGGGGTCACAAGAGTCAGACAAGACTTAGTGACTAAATCACCACCATATTTGTCAGTTTGTTTCTCACTTTTTTTTTTTTTTTAACATTTTTTTTTTTGGCCACTTCTATTGATCTTTCATTTATCTTTGTTCTTTGTCCCATGTGGGCCTCCCATCGCAGTGGCCCCTGTCGCTGCAGAGCACTGGCTCTGGGCGCATGCGCTCCAGAGCTCCGGCTCGGTAGTTGGACACATCCGTCCAGCCGCTCCGCAGCACGTGGGATCTTCCCAGGCCAGGGATCGAACCGGCGCCCCTTGCACTGCAAGGCAGTGTCTTTGCCCACTGGATCACCAGGGAAGCCCTCTCACTTTTTTTTTTTTTTTTTTAACACTTCATATCTTCCTTTTTTTGGTAATTTTTTATGAAAGAGGTACATTCCATTGAAAGGAAACTGGTCCACTAACGGATATTTGAAATGTTTGCTTAATATATAATCAGTAGTTGTGATATTGACAATTTTCTCAGAGGGTCACCCTGCTTCTTGTGTTTTCTTCCTTGAGTTCCCTATCTGGGTCAAGCTCATTAGGATTTCCTTGGTTTGATGAGACTTCAGGATGTCCCTTGCTTCCTTCAAGCCTGGTGCTGGCCTCGAAATTCATCTTCTAGATAGAAATCCAAGTGTTCTGTAGCATGGGGATCCGTAGTCTCCAGACTGCTGTCCCACCCAAAGTGGAAACCTTCTGTTAGATTTTTCTTTGTTTTTAACTGGATCAAGTGACCAAAGGAGGAAACATTCTCTTCCTCTTCCCCTCCCTCTCCCCCTCCCCTCTTGGTTTTCCCTCTTTATCTCCTTTTTCTGGTCTGTATTTCAAGGCACTGGTCGTAGAGGAGTGTGTGCTCACTGCTTTTGTTCTGGAGAGTGGGGCAGAGGGAAAGGTGAAGACGGAGTGCCTGTCAGTGGACGAGCACTTTCGACACACCTGGGAAAATGAGGTTCCCGTGAGTCCGCGCTGGTCATCTGGAGGGAGGCCTCCGTGAGGCGAGGTGTTTACACACAGCCCGCGCGCCTGCCTGGGGGGTGGGTCACATGGTGAGTAACTTCGGGACAACTGTGCAGCCCCGCACACGGCCGGCCAGACCTCCTCACAAAGCCTGCGAGGGCTAGCACGCCTCCAGCTCAGTCCGCCACGCACTGGCTCTTGACCACTCCCGTGGGCTTGGCTGCACAGACAGCGTGTTACTTACAGTAAAATGGCTCTTGGAGAAGAGATGAGTAATGAAAACAAATGCATTTAGGCTGAAAGGAACACTCTTACCTTTTCTCTTTTTTTAAATTTTGGCCTCTTTTATTGGTTTATTTATTTTCATCCATCCTTATTCTTTGACCCGTGTGGGCCTCCCACTGCAGTGGCCTCTCGGTGCAGAGCAACGGCTCCGGGCGCATGTGCTCCAGAGCGCCAACTCGCAATTGGACACACCTATCCAGCTGCTCTGCGACAGGTGGGATCCTCCTGGGCCAGGGATCGAACTGGCGCCCCCTGCACTGCAAGGCAGACTCTTTACCCACTGGACCACCGGGGAAGCCCCTCTACCTTTTTTTTCAAGGGGGCAATAGTGCGCGTTGAATGCATGTTGGAAGGAAAAGACAACCGGGAAAAGCAAAATGGTTCTGGTGCTCAGGAGGAGGCGGCAGCAGAGGGACGAGAACGTCTGCGGCCGCTGCCTTGGGAGCCGCTGGTGCGCTGTGCGGGCTGATCACTAACCCTCAGTCAGAAACACCCCTGTGGACGATCCCAGAGGAACACCAGGAGAGAAGGCGCACCCCAGAGCCCACGCACACGCCCAGCTTCTCGCGTTAACAGTGACTTTTCTGGGAGCGTTTCCCACCCTTCAGAACAGCTGGGCCATCATGAGGCTCCCCCTGCTCTCTCTGTGGCCTTACTTCCGGTGAAGGGAGATGCAGTGGAGTCCGCGGGGGTCAGCCCGTGCGGTGGCGACTCCAGAGACAGTGCGCGGGTCAGCAGGGTGGACCCCCAGCACCCTCCCAGGCCGCAGCCTGTCCCTGTGGGCAGAGGCAGCCGGGCAGCAGCCTGCCGCTCGAGCCCGCCTGTGTGTGGACGCACTCGGCTGCTCGGTTGTGTCCCACTCTCGGTGACCCCTGGACTGTAGCCAGGCTTTCCGGGCTATGGAATTCTACAAGCAAGAACACAGGGTAGATGGCTACTGCCTGCTCCTGGGGCTCTTCCGCATCCAGGGATCGAGCCCACGTCTCCTAAATGGGCAGGTAGATTCTTTACCACTGAACCACTTGGGAAGCCCTTTCCGTGTGGCTTGAGTTTAGTTTTTTTAATTATTATTTCAAGTCTGGAGAAAAGGTAGCTTAGAGTGAGTCTCATTCACATCTCTGAGCCAGAAGTTCTCACTTGAAAATCCACTTTAGCAGATGGGTGGTCAGCCCTGGTCCTGGACTGAGGGTCAGCTTTCCTAGGTCTCAGTCGGGCACAGTGGGTGCTGTGGAAGGGTGCATCGGCAGGCTCGGCTATGTCCCCCAGGGACAGCAGGCTCCTGACTACCGCAGGTCCCAGTGTTCACTGTTCTCGCCAAAAAAGTTTATTTTTTGGAAAAATGATCATAAGACTCATTTGATTTTACATTATCAGATGGGATAAAAGGGCTGTTAAAAAGAGAACACTTGGCTTGATAGGCAGAGAGTCTGTACAGCTTACAGAGGATTTCTTTCGTTACTTTTTCAATTCCTATAGGAGATTGCCGGTGATTTATCTGAGTATGGGTTTAAGAGCAATCATTTAAAGCTGTGTGAGGAAATATTTACAGATGAAATATTAGTACACCTGGGATTTATTTCTAAACAACAGGTCTAGTATATGGATGGTGTGATTGAACAAGGTAGGTTCTGTCCTCGTCAGAGGGGTATGAGGAGCAGTGGTATTTTTCTGTCTGAAAACTTTCATAATAAAGTGTAAGATGCTGTGTGAGAGGAAATAATCTTCCTGCATAAATTCCACATGTAATTTACGTACAAATCATCTCCTAATTTGCTTCTCATATCATAAATGTCAAATTTCCATTATAACCGCAGGAGAGAGAGTTTCTAGAAAGCAGGTCCCAGGATGACTCTGTTCGTGTGATTCACAGCAGAGACTGGGTTGGAGTCATTGCCAGCTGGGCCTTCCTCAGAATCCAGCACAGACAGACCTGCGAACAAACTACAGGGTTGAGAGAGTCCTCTACAGGAGGAAATCTCTCCAGTGACTCTTTAAAATGTTATTTTGTGTTAAATTTTACGATACAGACCATGAACATCCTACAGTTTCAAGTTCTGTTCCATTGATCTTTATGTCTGTCCTTATGCTAGCACCAGATGATCCTGATTTCTGTAACTTTATAGTGAGTTTGAGATCCAGTCGTGTATGTTCTCCAACTTTGTTCTTTGTCGAAATTGTTTTAGCTAGTCCAGGTCTTTTTCATGCCCATATTATTTCTAGAGTCAGTTAGTCAGTTTCTATAAAAACGTTCTGGAAGTTTGATAATGATCGTATTGTATCTCTAAAATTTATAGAGAAGTGACATAAAAGTACTGAATCCTTCTGTCTATGAGTGTGGGATGTCTCTCCATTTGACTTTTCTATAATTTCTCTCAGTGATGTCTTATGGTTTTCAGTGATTAATTCTTGTACTTCCTTTTTAATGTGTAATGCTAGGTGTTTTGTTTCTTCTTGATGCTATTGTAAATGGAATTATTTTCTTGATTTCATTGCAGATTGTTTGATGGTAGTACACTTGACCTTTGCACGATACGGGGTTAGGGACACTGACCCCTCCGTGCAGTCAAAAACCTGTGTTTAACTCTGACTCCCCCAAATCTTACTGTTATTAGAGTAATGTTGACTGGGAGTCTTATCGATAACATGAGTGGTCGATTAATACGTTATACATATTATATACAGTATTCTTACAAAAAGTAAACTGCACACCACTGCTGTCTGAGCATCCGTTTTGTTTGGCCAGGTGGCTTTTGGGGCCTTCAACTAACACAGCCCTCATAGAAGCGCATGCTCTAGGAAGCATCCTGTAGAGTCATAAGCACGTGTGAGTTCCTAACGTGACTTCCCCAACGGCGGCTGTTCAGTCACTCAGGCATGTCCGACTCTTCCCCCCAGGGACTGCAGCATGCCAAGCTTCCGTGTCTTTCACGTCTCCTGGACTCTGCTCACACTCATGTCGACTGAGTCGATGACGCCGTCCAACCACCTCGTCCTCTGCCGTCCCTTTCTCCTGCTTTCAGCCGTAACAGCCTCTGCAGTCTTAAGCGACTCTTCTACTGGGTCGGCTCTTCGCCTCAAGGCCTCTCTTCGCTTGATGCTCAAGCTTCAGCTTCAGCGTCTGTCCTTCTGGAGGATATCCAGGGATTTCATTTAGGATTGACAGGTTTGATCGCTTGCAGTCCCGGGGACTCTCAAGAGTCGTCTCCAGCACCACAGTGCAAAAGCATCCATTCTTCAGCACCCAGTCTTCTTTATGGTCCAGCTCTCACATCCACACATGACTGCTGGAAAAACTATAGCTTTGACTGGACAGATCTTTGTCTGCAAAGTGATGTCTTTGCTTTTTAATATGCTGTCTTTTGAATATGGATCTTTTTTTCTCTTCCAAAGGGCGAGTGTCTCTTAATTTCATGGCTTGTCTCTAAATATTAACATTTGATGGGATTCACTGTTGAAGCCATGTGGGACTGAGTTTTTCTTTGTGGAAAGACTTAAAATCACCAGTTGAATTTCTTTACTTGTTGCTGGTCCATTCCAATTTTCTGTTTCTTCTTCAGTCAGTGTTGATCTTTTGTGTGTAGGAGTTTATCCATCTCATCTTAATGTTTCCTTATTTCCAGCATGGTGCTCACGAAAGCCTCTCTTTCATTGCCAGTTTTGCTCACTGTGTGTCTGCTCTTTTTCCTTGACCGGTTTAGTTCAGGGTCTCTCAGCTTGAGGTCTGTTGATGTTTTGGGCTGAGTGGCTCTCTGCTCCGAAGGGCTGTCTTCCACCTCTAGAGGGTGGCTGCGGGGCGCACCTGCCTCGGGGAGGAGGGAGCAGGACTAGCACCGGCCGGGGCTGTGGCTGGCAGGGCTATCCCCAGACGCTGCTGCAGCCCCTCCCCGGCCCCAGCAGCTCTGACCGGGGCGCTGAGGTTGGGGGGCTGCCCAGCTCCTGCAGCAACGGGGTAACAAAGCCCTCCCGGGCGCCGGGCCAGGGAAGGCGCCTTCTTTTAAGCCTCCCAGTGAGGGCGTGGAGGCGCCAGCTGTGAGGGCAGAGCTGAGCTCCACTGGCTTCTGCCGGGTCTCGACCGTGCCTATGCGGCAGTGGGCACGGGCGCGGGGCGTGGCGAGAAAGGGAGGGGCTCCCGCCCAGAAAGTGTGCTGCGCACAGAGGGCTTGCGTTCGGCTTCATCCACACCTGTAGCTGCGTAAGGCCAAGGCTGCATCTCAGCTGGAAAATTAGCGCTTGGATCCTAAATAATAATAATTACTTTTTCTGGTTATTTTGAATCCACTGACAAAGACTTTACAAAATAATTGCACTGATCAATCCCCTACGAGTTGCAGGGGACGGTTCTCGAGTTGGTGTGGGATGAGACGTGAGTGGGAACCCTAACGGGCTCTGCCGAACGCTCGTGCCAGTGAGGACCGCATCGCGGCAGGCCGCCTGACGCGGTGTCTGCTGGCAGCACGGGGCCTCCGTCGAGGAGCAGGTGGGTCTCAGCCGCCCCTTAGAGCAAGGCCTCATAATTCACACACACCCACCAGCTCCACTGCGCCGCGAGCGCGGAGGCCCCGGCTGCACGTCTCAGATCTGTGTAATTGCAGCCTGAGAGCACTTTCTAGGGTGAAACGGCCTTTAAGAAGAGACAGCATTTTAGAAGATCAGCTAAAGGAATCCTGGGAAAATTGTGTTTAATAGGAGCTATAGCTGTGATTTATAAACAAAGAAATGAAGAAATCAATTTCCACTTGAGGCTTCTGGACCCGAGACAGAGAAGAAGACACCTTCACTGTCACACTTCAGATAATTTCACCATAAGGAGGCACAGATAGTGTTTCCTCTTTGTGTTCATATCGAATCCTTCCACAGATGTTCTTTTCTGAAAATTACCGTGTAATTTCTGCCAGGCAGTCCGTCCCTGTGAAGTGTGATTCAGTGGGGTTTTTAGTATATTCAAAGAGGTAAGCGACCATCAACGCTCTAATGCCAGAACCTTCTCCTTACCCTCAAAAGGAAGTTCCGAGAACGTTTTAGCAGGAGCTGGCTTCCGGGTGTAGCAAGGGGTCCCGGCCACTAGATGGAGACGTTTCTTCAGGGAACCTCTCTGGGAAGCCTGGTGCGAGCTGGCTGCGGTGAGGGTGGAGGGCCGGAGGGGCTCTGGAGGGGATTTCAGGGCCCTGTCTCGCACCCTCGCAATCCCCAAGGGCCAGCGTGGCTTTCTCAAGCGATTTCCTCAGGTTGAAACGCTGAGGCTTTTTAGGTAGCATAGGGACACACATGTTCTGATTTACTCATTGCGTAGTTCAGTATGTATTTGTTTGAATATCCGATAGAAAAGATACAATGAATACATTAAGCCCATGATGTTATTCATTTAGTTAAAGTCAATTTTTTTAAAAAAGGATCACATTTAAAATTAAAAAATTTATTAAGGAACTAATAGCACAGGTGGTGGTGCGAACACGGCAAAGCCGTGGGGCCTCACCGCTGCGGCTTGGGTTCACGAGAACTGGAAACTTCATTTCCAGAATGCGAGAGTCCCTCATATCTGGAGCGGCGTCCCTCCTGGGCTGGTCAGGGGCAGTCATCCCGGCACAGGTGCCCTCTTCCCAGGCCCATGGAGCAGGAGGCCTGGGGTTTGCTCTGTGCTTGGGGTGGCCCTGGGTCGGGGGTGGGCTGCCCGCGGTTGCTGGCTAACCGTCGGAAGCTGTCCCTGTGGAACGAGAGGGCGTGTGTGTGCTTGAGGTCCTGGCTGTGACTGGCACACGGGGGCACCCAGGCAGGACAGCAGGTAGCCGGGCCGGGCTGCAGACCAGGGTTTGGAAATCCGTGAGTGGGGGAGTGACTCAGCGCTCCGCAGCCGCGCCCCACCTGCTCTCCCCTCCCGTGGCCAGCTCCCCGCCGCCCGCGTCCTCTGGGTGTGCTCACCCCTCTCTTGACTCTATTTCCGTGACATCCCTGGGAGGCAGGAGCCCTGTTTCCAGAGCAGCTAGCAACTTACCTGGTTACTGGAGAAATGGCACTTGAATTAAGGTCTTCTGGCTGCCAACTTTCTTTCTTTTTCAGATTTTCTTTCACTGTATTATTCTTAGGATTGTTTTCACTCCAGCACAACTGTTACTCATCTGTCATGGTAACTGCCAGCTTCTTTGTGGGGAAAGCACTTGACATCACAGAATTTCTCCTCATCATAAAGTGTTGCAAGTTTGATGGGGGGATTCGTGTAGTAACTCGTTGCCTTTGTGAGAACAGACTGTGGAGCTGGGTGATTATATTCCGTAAAGGAGTCATTCTTCTACATGTAAAGCATATGCTTAAACCGCTGGTGGGTGAGGGGAGGTGCATGCACAGACAGGAAACAAATGCATTAATGAATAAAATAGACAATACAGTACCTATTCTTTTTTTTTTTTCTAAAGATTTATTCATTTTATTTTGGGTGGGGGTCAGGTTGGGGAGGGAGGGGAGTGGGCGGGCCACTTCTATTGGTCTTTCATTTCTCTGTTTTCATCCGTCTTTGTTCTTTGGCTCCTGTGGGCCTCCCATCGCGGTGGCGTCTGTCGTTGCAGAGTGCTGGCTCTGGGCGCATGCGCTCCAGAGCTCTGGCTCGGTGATTGGACACATCAGTCCGGCTGCTCCGTGGCACGTGGGATCTTCCCAGGCCAGGGATCGAACCGGTGCCCCTTGCACTGCAAGGCGGTGTCCTTACCCACTGGACCACCAGGGGAAGCCCAATATAGTACCCATTCTGATAGAATTAACAAGCTAACAAAATCTGTCGAAACTGCAATACCCGGAGTTCTGCAGAGAGGCCTGGGTGGCTGCCCAGCCCTGGTGGGTTCCCTTCTCACAGCTGCTCTCAGGGAGCCCCCAGCAGTCTTCGCAGGCACGTGGCAGTGAGGCTCACTGGTTTGCATTCTTTCCTGTCACCGCAGTGGGGCACAGTCTGCCTTCAGAAGTGCATGTGCCAGAGGAAATCTGTTTCTCTGCAGTCAGTAGCCTCCACATGGAAATGGCGAAACCCAGATGGTCAGCCAGGGGAGGAAAGGCCTAGGGCTTGGAGAGCAGGGGTGTCGTCCGGCTGGAGAGGACTTGGAAGGCGCAGAGTGTCCCCGCTGGGGCGGAAGGTGGAGCCTGTGCGGGGTGCACAACTGCAGGCGCTGCCTCCTGGGCTCAGTCCTGGCTGGTGACCCTGGCCCCATGTGACGGCCACCGGCCACAGAGGACACACACGCTCCCCGCTTGTCGTTCAGTGCGGGACGGGAGGGGCAGGGGTCTGTGGACGAGCATCTTGGTGGCACCGCTCAGGCCTGTCACAACAAACCAGCACAGCCTGAGGGTGGTGGAGCCGGGGGCCGCAGAGCTGGGCGGCGCGGGGCTAGAGGCGTCTGGGGGTTGTGCCCGCCGAGGCCTTCAAAGGCTCCCTCAAGTACCCCCTGGTGAATCTAGATTTATTTTTTTAATTTGGCCTCTTTTATTGCTTATTTATTTATTTCCATCCATCTTTATTCTTTGGCCTGTGTGGGCCGCCCATTGCAGCGGCCTCTCTCGTTGCAGAGTGCCGGCTCTGGGCGCGTGCGCGCCAGAGTGCCGGCTCGTAATTGGACACACCAGTACAACCGCCCTGCGGCACGTGGCATCTTTCCGGGCCAGGGATCACACCGGTGCCCCTTGCACTGCAAGGCAGACTCTTTACCCACTGGTCCACCAGGGAAGCCCGCCAACCCCTGGTGAATCTAGATGAGGCTCTCAGCAGGCTGGCACAGACAGGGGCTGGACTGGGGGCTGACGAGCTTCCAAAGCCCCCTTCTCTCACTTCCTGGTTTCTCCCTCTCACATCAGAGATTTTCGTTAGCAGAAAACTTATTTGGAGATCCGTCACACTGCCGGAGTTCTGCAGAGAGGCCTGGGTGGCTGCCCAGCCCTGGTGGGTTCCCTTCTCACAGCTGCTCTCAGGGAGCCCCCAGCAGTCTTCGCAGGCACGTGGCAGTGAGGCTCACTGGTTTGCATTCTTTCCTGTCACCGCAGTGGGGCACAGTCTGCCTTCAGAAGTGCATGTGCCAGAGGAAATCTGTTTCTCTGCAGTCAGTAGCCTCCACATGGAAATGGCGAAACCCAGATGGTCAGCCAGGGGAGGAAAGGCCTAGGGCTTGGAGAGCAGGGGTGTCGTCCGGCTGGAGAGGACTTGGAAGGCGCAGAGTGTCCCCGCTGGGGCGGAAGGTGGAGCCTGTGCGGGGTGCACAACTGCAGGCGCTGCCTCCTGGGCTCAGTCCTGGCTGGTGACCCTGGCCCCATGTGACGGCCACCGGCCACAGAGGACACACACGCTCCCCGCTTGTCGTTCAGTGCGGGACGGGAGGGGCAGGGGTCTGTGGACGAGCATCTTGGTGGCACCGCTCAGGCCTGTCACAACAAACCAGCACAGCCTGAGGGTGGTGGAGCCGGGGGCCGCAGAGCTGGGCGGCGCGGGGCTAGAGGCGTCTGGGGGTTGTGCCCGCCGAGGCCTTCAAAGGCTCCCTCAAGTACCCCCTGGTGAATCTAGATTTATTTTTTTAATTTGGCCTCTTTTATTGCTTATTTATTTATTTCCATCCATCTTTATTCTTTGGCCTGTGTGGGCCGCCCATTGCAGCGGCCTCTCTCGTTGCAGAGTGCCGGCTCTGGGCGCGTGCGCGCCAGAGTGCCGGCTCGTAATTGGACACACCAGTACAACCGCCCTGCGGCACGTGGCATCTTTCCGGGCCAGGGATCACACCGGTGCCCCTTGCACTGCAAGGCAGACTCTTTACCCACTGGTCCACCAGGGAAGCCCGCCAACCCCTGGTGAATCTAGATGAGGCTCTCAGCAGGCTGGCACAGACAGGGGCTGGACTGGGGGCTGACGAGCTTCCAAAGCCCCCTTCTCTCACTTCCTGGTTTCTCTCCCTCTCACATCAGAGATTTTCGTTAGCAGAAAACTTATTTGGAGATGACACCAGTCATCATTTAAAACAGCAATTATAGGTATATCTGGTAGCACGAATGGTAAAGAACCCACCTGCTAATGCAGGAGACACAAGAGACGTGAGTTCGATCCCTAGGTCGGGAAGGTCCCCTGGAGGAGGACATGGCAACCCTCTCCATGGGTTCCTTGCCTGGAGAACTCCACGGACAGAGGGTCCTGGTGGGCTACAGTCCATAGAGTTGCAAAGAGTTGGACACAACTGAAGCAACTTAGCACACTGTATTGAATGAGTAGCTCAGAGCAACTTGATGGCACCTGTTAAAATGCAGTGACAGCTAGGCGTGTCCACAGAAGACACGCAGGCTGAGTGCGCGCCGTCGCTGTCCTCGGCAGCCACAGGGGTCTGCTGACTGAGGAACGGGTAAGAAACTGGCGACAGGCTCCGAGGGCTCTGATTTATCCTGCGGAGGAGGCAGCCTGGCGGACGCTGTGCTCCGTGGAACGAGCCCTCCCAACATGGCGAGCACGTCTGACCCGCTCGCGCGGGCTTAGAGTCGTCAGAGTCGCAGAAAGTGCAGCGTGGGCCGGGGCGGGGGAGGGGCGGTGGTGTTTCAGTTCTGTGAGGCGGAGAGCTCCGGGGGTGGACGGCCGTGGCCGTCGCGCAGGGGCGAGCGTGCTGAGCGCCGCGGGGCTGTGCGCGCCGCGTCCTCCAGTGTGCCCGCTCCCTGCGACCCCGCGGGCGGCGGCCCGTCAGGCAGGGGTGCTGCAGTGGGCTGCTCCTGCCTCCGCCGGGGGTCCTCCCAACCCAGGGATCGAACCTGTGTCTCTTATGTCTCCTGAGTGGGCAGGCGGGACTGTTCCACTAGTGCCACCTGGGAAGGTCCCAGTGAATTTTGCTGCGGTTTTTCCTTTCTTGTTTTTTTTTAAAAATGTCTTTAGTTTGCTCATAATTTTTTTTTTTTTTTTTAAAGATTTATGTATTTATTTTATTTTTGGGCGGGGGTTGGGTTGGGGAGGGAGGGGAGCGGCGGGCCACTTCTATTGGTTTTTCTTTTCTCTATTTTCATTCGTCTTTGTTCTTTGGCTCCTGCGGGCCTCCCATCGCGGTGGCCTTGCTCATCTAAGAGCACCAGCTCCAGGCGCATGCGCTCCAGAGCTCCGGCTCGGTGATTGGACACATCGGTCCAGCCGCTCCGCGGCATGTGGGATCTTCCCAGGCCAGGGAGCGAACTGGCGCCCCTTGCACTGCAAGGCGGTGTCCTTACCCACTGGACCACCAGGGGAAGCTCTCCTTTATTGTTTTTAACTGCAGTTTTAACCACTGGGAAAGAGCTTGCCATTCAGAGAAGGACTCGATCCACACTGATGCTCCCTGGGACCTCCCTCCGAGACTGCTCTGCAGAGAGGGCCTGGTCTGCAGGGCTCCTGGGGCCGCAGGACTCCCCACAGTCCCAATCTTCCAGAGGCAAAGATGCAGAACGTGTGGGCTGTTTTGGTTTTTCTTTTGGATGGAAGGGAGGAATCGCAGCGTCACAGCGAGATTCCAGGACCAGCCGGTGCTTCAGGCACAGAGGGTGCAGAGGCCCTGCCCGGGTGTCGGCCCACAGGGACCCCGGGAAGAAGCCGTGCAGTCTGCACGCCGCCCTGGACGTGCCCTCTCCTGGCCCCTTTCACTCCACGTCGTGTGGCTGGCCACATTTCATCCGTCTCATGAAAGGAATTTGTGACATATTTTAAGTGGTTGTCATTCTTTTCTTTCCAAGTCCCATAAAACCTGCCGTAATGGTCCCAGGCCTTTCCTCCCACTCAGACTCCCGGTGGCAGCGTCTCTGTTGGCAGGAGCCCCTGCGTGGGTGCCTGGCCTCCGCTGGCCCAGGCTCTGGGCCGCTTCTCCTCCGGGGTGGAGGGAGACGTCCTGAGAAGGTCTCCACTCCTTCAGGAGTGTCTCTGAGCCTAAGTGGCTGGTCAGAGGATGGAGGACAGAAAGCCCAGCGAGAACAGAAAGCCCCGACGGGCCGGCCGAGGGGGCGGGGGCGTGGTGTGCAGAGCCCGGCGCCCCGCCAGCGCACACGGGACCGAAATAAATGCTCTTTTCTTACAGAAACTTCTCAAGAAATGTTACTTCTTGAGAAGTGTTTTCACCGAAACTTTTAAGCCTATAAAAGGTTTTTAGGTTGGAGTTTCTTATTTACAGAGTCCAAACGCTGGCAAAGCTTGCCTGGGCTCAGCTGTCTGCCGGGGAGGTCAGAGCAGGACCAGTGTTCTCCTTTAGACAGAACCGTGGCACACGGTTGGCGACAGCGCCGGGCGGGCGCGCTCTCCGCAGAGCCCCTTGCCTGCACCTTCTCTCCTGACCCTGGCCCGGAGGGAGGCTGGCCTGCCAGGCCACCAGCAGGAGGCTTGCAGAGGCGGCCATGGAGCCCCACAGGAAAAGTCGGGAACCCGCCTGGTTTCAGAGACTTGCCCAGCGGTGCAGAAAGCGGCTCGGGAGCTCAGCGTCTCGGGCAGCTCGCCTCCAGCCTCTGGGGCGTGGCGCTGGTGTGGCCGGGAGCCCGGGGCCCGGCTGCCCGCTGAGGAGGGCGCGCTGAGCCCGTCCTGGCGACGCGTGGGCACGTTCCCTCCGGGGGCCACAGGCAGCGTCAGGCCCTCCCGCCCGGGCTGGACTGCGGCTCCTCCCACCTGGTGGCCCGGCCCTGCCCCAGGCCTTCCTCCTCTGGGCTCCGCCTTTCCCGTGCGCACGGGTGCTGCCCAGGGGGCTGTTCTGTCCAGTCCCTTTGAGTGGCGCCAGGGTGCGGGCGGAGCTTCGCTGCACACGAGGCTAGAAGCCAGCCCCTTCCCGAGAACAGGGGTCTGAGGCCATCGCTTCAGCGGCCAGAAGGCAGGCACAGCCCCCAGCGGGCTGACCCCAGGCCAGGGGTGGAGTCACGTCAGCGGAGCACTACCCAGCGTGCGTGCTGTGCCTCCCAGGGGCTCCGCAGGGCACGGGGCACTCCCCTCTGGGAGTGGGTGCTCTTCCACAAGGTCACGCCCCATGCAACCACGTCTTATTTTGTCTCAACTCCGGTGGACGTGGCCACAGCCGGGGCTCTGTCCTGCCTTGCTCGCAGCCGCCCTGTCCGTCACTAGAGCCGTGACCGCTCAGGTGCCTCTTGGCTGCTCTCGGAGGTGCTGCTCCTGGAAGCAGCCTTGGCCGGGCTGGGAGGCGGCCCGGTCCTGGTTGGAAGGGCTTTCAGGCTTCAGCGTGGACCTGGGGCCTGTCAGGACTTGGGGTCCTTGGAAACGCAAGCAAGGGGTGAGTTTAAAGCGATGGCTCACCGTGTGGCCTTTTGGAGTAGGGAGGGAGAATCTTTAAGCAGCTGTGTGAACATCGGTGTAGAATTTTTGCATGACTTTTGGGTGTGTATGCCTCTCTGAGCCCATCCTTGAACTTCCTGGAACCAGGTTTAAGAAGCAGTTGACCAAGCCATGAACAGCAAAGAGGAGGCATCTGGTAGGAGCCACAGCAAAAGAAGTGAAGTGATGTAGACAAAGTTGATTCTAACGGTAGTTGTAGTTTAGTTCAACATTTTCAATGTTGTGGTTCAGTCACCAAGTCATGTCTGACTCTTTGCCACCCCATGGACTGCAGCACCCCAGGCCTCCCTGTCATTCACCATCTCCCAGAGTTTGCTCAAACTCATGTCTGTTGAGTCGGTGATGCCATCCAAGCATCTCGCCCTCCGTCTCTGCCTTCTTCTCCTGCCCTCAGTCTTTCCAGCCTCAAGGTCTTCTCCAGTGAGCCGTCTCTCTGCGTCAGGTGGCCAAAGCAGTGGAGCTTCAGCTTCAGCACCAGTCCTTCCAATGGGCATTCAGGGTTGATTTCCTTCAGGATGGACCAGCTTGATCTTCTTGCTGTCCAAGGGACTCTCAAGAGTTTTCTCGGGCTTCCCTGGTGGTCCAGTGGGTAAGGACACCGCCTTGCAGTGCAAGGGGCGCCGGTCCGACCCCTGGCCTGGGAGGATCCCACGTGCCGCAGAGCGGCGGGACCTATGTGTCCAATGACCGAGCCGGAGCCCTGGAGCGCATGCGCCCACAGCCGGTGCTCTGTGACAAGAGAGGCCACTGCGATGGGAGGCCCACACGGGCCAGAGAACAAAGATGGATGAAAATAGATAAGTGAAAGACCAATAGAAATGGCCCGCCCGCCCCCTCCCCAGCCCGCCCCGTCCCTCCCCCCAAAACAGAGTCTTCTCCAGCACCACAGTCTGAAAGCATCAGTTTTACCATTAGAAGTCAGCCACGAGATGTCCTGCACTAAGAATTCGTGTGCACTTTGCATCCCCGTCTGAATGGCCCTGTGTGGTGAGGGGCAGTGACCGCCATGTGGGCAGCACCCCGCGGTCAGTGGTGTGGGTGTGGGGACGGGGCTCTCGGCGAGGCTCTGCTGTCCCCACCGTAACCTTCGTAACACTTGCGCGGGGCTCTCCCCTCCTGTTCTGGTGCCCCGAGGTGTCCGATCAGTCCCGGCCTGAGTGGCGGGTGCTCAGCGAGCAGACACAGCCCCGGGTCCTGGGCCGTGGAGACCGCGCCGTTCCTCTGGTGCTTGTTTACAAAGGAGAAGAACCACCGTCCACAGCCCCGGGGAGGCCTGCGAGGCTGGGCGGGCTGGCCCACCACCCACGTGCCTCTGCCGCGCCTCAGGTCCCCGTGCCGGCCCGACCCTCCCGCCTCCGCCGGTGAACCCGCTCCCGTCTTTCAGGAAGCCTTGGCCTAGGCCTCAAGAGGACCGTCAGAGGTCTGGAACTAACTGTATTGGCCCCGATTTCCAGCGATTTGGCTGAAAAGGGCGTCCCGCAGAGCTGTCGCCCCGATGAGGCCCTGCCGCTGGAGCGCCATCTTCCCACCTCAGTCTGGTCTTTCATCAGGTGTGTCTTCTGAGGGCTGTGTCCCGCCTGTGGCTCCCGCACGGAGGCTTGTAATCGGTGGCGTGGCGCAGAGTGCGCATCTGGGCGGGAGGCCCAGGCATCTCCAGGGGAGGGTGATCACCGGTCCTGGCGCAACTAGCGGCAAGTCAGGGCTGCTGTCGGGGTGCGGGCGCTAGGCTCGGGGTCGAGGACACAGCCGTGGGCGCGTCTGGGCAGGTTTTGTGCTCAGAGCAGTGTGAGCCTGGTGCTGATCGCTCCGTTAAACTGGGGGCAGAGTCCCCTCTGCAGAGCAGGGCTGCCTGTGGCCTGGCTCTGGAGGACCCTGCTGGGCCTCCCGTGGACAGAGGACAGGTCACCTTTGGGGTAGTCTTCACGCCAAGGCTACCCGGGGTGATGCCTGCACAGCAGGTGCACGGACGGGGATGCTGCTCGACGACCAGCTACGTGCACGACGGGAGCGTGGGGAGCACCCCGCGGGCAGGAGCTCCACCTGGAAGGACAGACAAAGGGGAGGTGTTACAGACGCAGCCTGCAGCGCGTGGCGTTCCCCTCTGCGCCACGGTCCCGAGGCCGGGCTCTGCGCACGGCGCGGCTTCGTCCTGTTTGTGGCCCAG
The DNA here is from genome assembly GCA_022376925.1 of Tragulus kanchil. NCBI lineage: Eukaryota > Metazoa > Chordata > Mammalia > Artiodactyla > Tragulidae > Tragulus > Tragulus kanchil. Next base: position 170,413,636 of record JAIOJX010000003.1, on the reverse strand, counting down.
ACTCCACTCTGTCTGTATGTGCCACGTCTTCCTCACGCGGAGTGAAGTCAGAAAGAGCAAAACGCATGTCGTGTAGTAACGCACATATAGACCGTCTAGAGGACTGGTCCAGATGAACCTGTCCGCCAAGCAGAAGTAGGGACACAGGCGTAGGGAACCAACACACGGACGCCGAGGCGTCGGGGACGGACGGGAGGAGCGGGGAGGTTGGGATCGACAAGCGTCCACGCTGTGCATAGCACAGGCAGCCGTGCACGCCCACTGCCGAGCACCGCCAGGTTGAGCCCGGGCTCGCGGGCCTCAGCGGGAAGCAGTCCACACAAAGGGGACACCTGCGCCCAGACAGCGGGTGCACTTTACTGAACAGCAGAAGTAGCACAGCATTGTAAAGCAGCTAGATGCCAATAAAAGTTGTTTTAGAAAGAGCGCACCGTTTTCTCCAGAGGATGCTTCACGTGTCACAGATGTTGAAACACAGTAAGTTACTTTTCCTGAAAGTAGAATTCTGCTGCGAGGCGGCCAGAGCCTTGTACCTGAGCAGGTGTTTGTGCCCCCAGAGCATCGGTGGCGTGGCGCAGAGTGCGCATCTGGGCGGGAGGCCCAGGCATCTCCAGGGGAGGGTGATCACCGGTCCTGGCGCAACTAGCGGCAAGTCAGGGCTGCTGTCGGGGTGCGGGCGCTAGGCTCGGGGTCGAGGACACAGCCGTGGGCGCGTCTGGGCAGGTTTTGTGCTCAGAGCAGTGTGAGCCTGGTGCTGATCGCTCCGTTAAACTGGGGGCAGAGTCCCCTCTGCAGAGCAGGGCTGCCTGTGGCCTGGCTCTGGAGGACCCTGCTGGGCCTCCCGTGGACAGAGGACAGGTCACCTTTGGGGTAGTCTTCACGCCAAGGCTACCCGGGGTGATGCCTGCACAGCAGGTGCACGGACGGGGATGCTGCTCGACGACCAGCTACGTGCACGACGGGAGCGTGGGGAGCACCCCGCGGGCAGGAGCTCCACCTGGAAGGACAGACAAAGGGGAGGTGTTACAGACGCAGCCTGCAGCGCGTGGCGTTCCCCTCTGCGCCACGGTCCCGAGGCCGGGCTCTGCGCACGGCGCGGCTTCGTCCTGTTTGTGGCCCAGACTCCACTCTGTCTGTATGTGCCACGTCTTCCTCACGCGGAGTGAAGTCAGAAAGAGCAAAACGCATGTCGTGTAGTAACGCACATATAGACCGTCTAGAGGACTGGTCCAGATGAACCTGTCCGCCAAGCAGAAGTAGGGACACAGGCGTAGGGAACCAACACACGGACGCCGAGGCGTCGGGGACGGACGGGAGGAGCGGGGAGGTTGGGATCGACAAGCGTCCACGCTGTGCATAGCACAGGCAGCCGTGCACGCCCACTGCCGAGCACCGCCAGGTTGAGCCCGGGCTCGCGGGCCTCAGCGGGAAGCAGTCCACACAAAGGGGACACCTGCGCCCAGACAGCGGGTGCACTTTACTGAACAGCAGAAGTAGCACAGCATTGTAAAGCAGCTAGATGCCAATAAAAGTTGTTTTAGAAAGAGCGCACCGTTTTTCTCCAGAGGATGCTTCACGTGTCACAGATGTTGAAACACAGTAAGTTACTTTTCCTGAAAGTAGAATTCTGCTGCGAGGCGGCCAGAGCCTTGTACCTGAGAGTTTTGCCCCAAATAGAAGCCATGCTGTGTCTAGTGACCCTGTGGTGTCCTCAGGGGGCCGCCCCCCGCCCCCGCTGGTGACAAGCCCACCACAGAAGCAGGATGTGGTCCAGCCCTGCGCTGGTGTTTGTCCCACATTCGTGTCTTCATTTCGGTTTGGGAATCTTTTTAGTGTCAGAATTCTCATGTAATTTATTTGACTTACTTTTTTTTGTTTGTTTGTTTGAGATCATTCATTGATCTGATGTTCCCTAGACGTTTACAGTGCCTAGCGTGTTCCCACAAGCTCTTAGGACCTCGCTATGCTAATGAAAAAGCTTACACATGTCCACTGGCTTCGCACGGCCTCCGGCCTGGCGCCCCACGCTGTGGAGACCCGCTCTGGGGCTTCAGACCACGGACGTGGAGAGGCTGGCGGGCACGAGCGCAAGCTGCCCTTCAAGACACCCACGGGGCGGCGGGCGGGGTGGAAGTGCCAGGGTCCGCGGCCCAGGTCCCGGGGGGTGCTCGGCCCCGGCACCGGCGGGAGCATGCCCCCTGGACACGGGGCCCCTCCGTGAGGTCGGCCAGGGCCCGAGTCACCCCATCACCGGCAGGAGGGGGCTCAAAGCCCCGTCGCTGCTCTGTTGGACCCGGGCTCGAGGAGGAGCTCCCGGGGGACTGAAGATGCGTGGAGGCTGGTGCTGGTCCTGGGGCCCCGGGAGCACCCCACCCCTCCTGGCCACCCAGGCCCCTGCCGTCATCCCCGGCCCGGCAGCGCGTGTGGGGCCGGTGTCGTCAGGGGCCGGAGGAGACGGTGCCTCCGCGGGTCTGGGGCTGGATTTAGGCCCAGGCTGTGCCGGGCGGTGGTCCCGCCTCCACAGGCGCACGCAGCTGCTCGCCCACACGCACACACACAGATATACACAGTGCACACGTGTGAACACACACATGCAACGAACACGCATACACACATGTGTGCACTCACAGACATGCACGCACAGCTGAGAGGAATTGTGCAGGAGTCTTAGCCTTGTTGCTCTGGGACGTGAGGCTTTGGGTGACCCCCAGTCCCCCAGTTCCTTCCATTTTTCTGTGCTTTCCCATGTATCCAAAATGAGTTTGTTACTTTTCCTGAAAGTAGAATTCTGCTGCGAGGCGGCCAGAGCCTTGTACCTGAGAGTTTTGCCCCAAATAGAAGCCATGCTGTGTCTAGTGACCCTGTGGTGTCCTCAGGGGGCCGCCCCCCGCCCCCGCTGGTGACAAGCCCACCACAGAAGCAGGATGTGGTCCAGCCCTGCGCTGGTGTTTGTCCCACATTCGTGTCTTCATTTCGGTTTGGGAATCTTTTTAGTGTCAGAATTCTCATGTAATTTATTTGACTTACTTTTTTTTGTTTGTTTGTTTGAGATCATTCATTGATCTGATGTTCCCTAGACGTTTACAGTGCCTAGCGTGTTCCCACAAGCTCTTAGGACCTCGCTATGCTAATGAAAAAGCTTACACATGTCCACTGGCTTCGCACGGCCTCCGGCCTGGCGCCCCACGCTGTGGAGACCCGCTCTGGGGCTTCAGACCACGGACGTGGAGAGGCTGGCGGGCACGAGCGCAAGCTGCCCTTCAAGACACCCACGGGGCGGCGGGCGGGGTGGAAGTGCCAGGGTCCGCGGCCCAGGTCCCGGGGGGTGCTCGGCCCCGGCACCGGCGGGAGCATGCCCCCTGGACACGGGGCCCCTCCGTGAGGTCGGCCAGGGCCCGAGTCACCCCATCACCGGCAGGAGGGGGCTCAAAGCCCCGTCGCTGCTCTGTTGGACCCGGGCTCGAGGAGGAGCTCCCGGGGGACTGAAGATGCGTGGAGGCTGGTGCTGGTCCTGGGGCCCCGGGAGCACCCCACCCCTCCTGGCCACCCAGGCCCCTGCCGTCATCCCCGGCCCGGCAGCGCGTGTGGGGCCGGTGTCGTCAGGGGCCGGAGGAGACGGTGCCTCCGCGGGTCTGGGGCTGGATTTAGGCCCAGGCTGTGCCGGGCGGTGGTCCCGCCTCCACAGGCGCACGCAGCTGCTCGCCCACACGCACACACACAGATATACACAGTGCACACGTGTGAACACACACATGCAACGAACACGCATACACACATGTGTGCACTCACAGACATGCACGCACAGCTGAGAGGAATTGTGCAGGAGTCTTAGCCTTGTTGCTCTGGGACGTGAGGCTTTGGGTGACCCCCAGTCCCCCAGTTCCTTCCATTTTTCTGTGCTTTCCCATGTATCCAAAATGAGTTTGCCTTCTTTTTCCTGATGTTTTAATACAGACTTCAGGGAGCACTACGGCTGGACGTGAGAAGGTCTCCCGATTCCGTGTCTGCCTCAGCCCCGGGCACGGTTTGGCCGGGGCTTCTGGTGCGGCTGAGCTGCTGGGGTCAGCGCGCGGGTTGCAGTGCTCAGCGGGTCACCATGAAGGTTTCCTGAGGGGCAGGGGCCTGGCCTCACCTCGCCGGCCCCTGGGCCCACTCGCAGCCTCCCGCCGCCTCTTGGTCACTCAGGTCCCCTGCCAGCAACTGGGGTCCCTCAGACCAGGGAAACCACTGCATCCCGGACGGGAAGGCTCCGGAGGCTGTGGTTTGTCACTGACGTGACCTCATTCTCAAGCCCGGACGGTCTGTATTCCTCCGCTTTTGTTTCTTAATTTTGTGTTTAGTATTTGAGGACATGGACATTCAAACAAGCGTTTTCTTTTTCTCCCTAAATGACTGTAATTCAGTGTTCTCTTGCATGAAAAGTCACATCCAGGGGTTCCACCGAGGCAGCTGCGATGGCTGAGCCTGGACAGCGGGGAGCAGCAGGAGTGACCGTTGTTGCTGCCAAGCCTGGTCTCACGGGCACTCGGCCCCGAGGCCCTCCATGAGTCTGGAGGACCAGCTGTTCTGGGTTTGTGGGTGGTTCTCCCCTCTACCAGCAAGGATGGCTCTGGAACACGGACCAAGGGTCCCCCACTGAGCCGGCCGCGTGGGCCACGACGTCGGCCCTCTCTTGCTCCGCCCCTCCCACAGCTTGCGTCATTCCAGGAAGGTTCAGGCCAGGACCTCACTGTGGCCAGGTCGCCAGGGCTCCCCGTGCTCTGACGCTCCGCTTCCAGGCTGAGTTTCCAGGCCCCCGACAGGGGCACGACGGGCCACGGATGCGAAGTCCACCAAGTCACGTCCAGGCCGCGGGGACCTGCATGTGACGCTTGCACGCTGAGGAGGCTGACTGGGGCGGACGTGAGCCAGGCACGGAGGCCAAGGCCTCGGCTTCCCCTCCCCGCCAGTCCGCGGTCCTCGGCCACAGCTGGTGGACTCTGGGTCCTCCTCCTCCCTCTGCTTCCCTCCAGTGAGTCGGGCGTTTCTAGGAAAAGCGCACCTTCGGTACTGCGCTGTTGGGACGCTCTCACGGAGACCAGACACGCTGAGGACGGTCGGGAGGGGGCGCTGACCCTCCGCCCGAGCGCCTGCGGGGTCCACTGGCGCGCCCGGCCCGGCCTCTCGGACCGCGACCCAGGCGGGCCAGCTTTCACTCTAGCTGTCTGTGCGGCCCATGGCTCGACACACACGCACACGCAGCCTCTGTCTGCCCTCACTCACGTGAGCACATACACCTGCACGTACACCCGCTGACAGGGACACACGCCCGGGTGATGCGCACGTGCTTGGCAACACCCCGCCCGCACACGCCCGCACGTAGCAGCTGTGTGTTGGTAGCTGGCTACGGGGGGCCGGCGTAGACCCTCGGCCCTGCTGCCTGTCCTCAGGAGGACGAAGGGAAACGGAGACCGGGATCAGGTCCTGCAGCTCACCGGGGGCTGCTGGGGGACCCGCTGGCCGGGGCCGGTCACCGCACCGTGCACGCAGGGGGTGCGGAGCCGCACAGGTGCGAGCTCCCCTCCTCTGGGTGTCTCCCGGGGGGCCCAGAGTCGCTCTGCCCTCAGACGCCTGCCGCCGGCGGGCGGCCTGTGTCGCTGGCGTCCCGCACGCCCCTCCGTCCCTGGGCTCCCGGGAGGCGGGCGCTCGAGGCGACGCAGTGGATGGATGGCGTTTTCCGGGACGGAGCCCTGGAAGGTGACTAGGCGTGCGGTGACTGATGAACTTTCCACAGCCCTGCCAGCCTCTTCTCATCCCGGGAGATGCGTGGAAAGACAATTTGATATTAACTATTAATGTGCTAATTTGTGGCGAAGGCTCACTGCTGATGACCATAATGGTAACAGAGAGAGGCACCTTCATTGAGTTACCCAGGGCGCCACTGTTCCTGCTCCACGACGCTCAAGGGCGAGCTGGCCAGGCCGGGACTGCATGGCGCTTCCGCTGGGAGCTGACTGGGGCGGACGTGAGCCAGGCACGGAGGCCAAGGCCTCGGCTTCCCCTCCCCGCCAGTCCGCGGTCCTCGGCCACAGCTGGTGGACTCTGGGTCCTCCTCCTCCCTCTGCTTCCCTCCAGTGAGTCGGGCGTTTCTAGGAAAAGCGCACCTTCGGTACTGCGCTGTTGGGACGCTCTCACGGAGACCAGACACGCTGAGGACGGTCGGGAGGGGGCGCTGACCCTCCGCCCGAGCGCCTGCGGGGTCCACTGGCGCGCCCGGCCCGGCCTCTCGGACCGCGACCCAGGCGGGCCAGCTTTCACTCTAGCTGTCTGTGCGGCCCATGGCTCGACACACACGCACACGCAGCCTCTGTCTGCCCTCACTCACGTGAGCACATACACCTGCACGTACACCCGCTGACAGGGACACACGCCCGGGTGATGCGCACGTGCTTGGCAACACCCCGCCCGCACACGCCCGCACGTAGCAGCTGTGTGTTGGTAGCTGGCTACGGGGGGCCGGCGTAGACCCTCGGCCCTGCTGCCTGTCCTCAGGAGGACGAAGGGAAACGGAGACCGGGATCAGGTCCTGCAGCTCACCGGGGGCTGCTGGGGGACCCGCTGGCCGGGGCCGGTCACCGCACCGTGCACGCAGGGGGTGCGGAGCCGCACAGGTGCGAGCTCCCCTCCTCTGGGTGTCTCCCGGGGGGCCCAGAGTCGCTCTGCCCTCAGACGCCTGCCGCCGGCGGGCGGCCTGTGTGCGCTGGCGTCCCGCACGCCCCTCCGTCCCTGGGCTCCCGGGAGGCGGGCGCTCGAGGCGACGCAGTGGATGGATGGCGTTTTCCGGGACGGAGCCCTGGAAGGTGACTAGGCGTGCGGTGACTGATGAACTTTCCACAGCCCTGCCAGCCTCTTCTCATCCCGGGAGATGCGTGGAAAGACAATTTGATATTAACTATTAATGTGCTAATTTGTGGCGAAGGCTCACTGCTGATGACCATAATGGTAACAGAGAGAGGGCACCTTCATTGAGTTACCCAGGGCGCCACTGTTCCTGCTCCACGACGCTCAAGGGCGAGCTGGCCGAGGCTGACCGGCCCGGTCAGAGTCTGCTTGGTTTCATTTAGTGTGTTCTGGAGCAGCAGCCCCGGAGCCCCTGCCCGCCTCCGCCTTTCTGGGCGTGCAGGCTCCCCGATCTCCGAGCTGACACTCAGCGGTCACCCCGGCTTCTGGGCCGCTGGCTGCCCTCACTGCCTTTTAGGGGCCGACTGTTGGCACCTCTCTTCAGCCCCGGCCCCTCCCCACGACGCACACTCCCGGCGGTCACATGATCCGGGTCGTGACACCGCGGCCTGGAGCAGACGGACCACTTAGCCTCAGTGGCCTCACCCAGAGAACCCCGCTTATGGCTGGAAGCCCCGCGGTGGGGCCCTGAGGCGCTGTGTGGATTTCCAGCCCCGAGGGCTGCTCTGGAGCTGAGAGCTCCCCTGGCACCCGCCCACCGTGCCCGCCTGGCCCCCCAGCTCCGTTCCTTCTGGCCAAGTGCTGCATCCGCGGTGGTCAGCAGGGAAGGTCTCTGTGCGGGACGCTCGAGGTCTCTGCCTGGAAGGTCATGCCTTCAGGTCTGCGGACTTTTCTCCAGTATTCGCTGATTTCTTTCCAACTTAACCACTCCTCACTCTGGGCCCTTGGTGGCCAGGGCTGGCCCTTCCGGGCGTGTGCTGCGGCTTTCTGGTCCTCCTTTCCCTATTGCTGGTCTTCTCCTGTTTCAGCGCACTTCCTGGTAGGTTTTCTCGACATTTGTGACCATGTTTCTCCGTTCTAGGGCTGGTGTTTTCTGTTGTGAGTACTGTTTCAGGTACTTTTCCTGCCTCTTGAGTAAACGACATGAAGGCTTCCTCACTGCCTGGCATCTGTCTGCACGAGCCGGTGCTGGAAGCTTGTGTTTCTCACATTAGAGGGTTTTTGCCAGCATTTGCTTGATTCTATCGAAAGAGGAGGAACCTGGAGGCGGGATGGGGGTCTGCCTGCTGTGAATTTCCCTGCGGGATCAAGTTGGGGTGGCCGGGGCCTTGCGACACGGGTCCCTCGTAGGTCTGGGTCTCGGGTCCCACTTGCTAAGCCTGGATTTCCAGACACATTGCCCAAGTGCTCCTGAGCAGAGGGCGGGGAGAAGCAGAGGCGTCGGGTCAGGCAGAGCCGAGTGGCCGTCCTCCTGCAGCTCCTCACTGCCCCCGGCCAGAGCTGCAGGCCGGACACGCGACCCGCAGGGCAGCGCCGTCCAGGGGGAGGCGCTGGGGCGGTTACCAGGGCCTCGCCGCACTCGGCGGCCCCGACCGGCACAGGCTGCACGCCTTCACCTCACGCTCACCTGAAGCCCAGCGAAACTGTGAGGACGGGGCTGGGGCTGTGGGATGGAGCCCCCAAGGCCCACACGGGGTAACTGCCGTCTGTCCATCCAGGGAGTCACTCTCAAGGTCCAGGGCCTTCAGAGCGTCACATCCAGGCCTGAGTCCTAGCACGGAGGCCCCGGCCACTGTCCACCGCCTGGGCTCTCCTGTGGCTGGACTGCGCCGGTTTCCCTGGACAGTTTTCTGTTGGCCGGGTCTCTCCTCTGACCGCGGGGCTTTCCCTCTGTGAGGTCCGAGTCTCCGGACCTCGCCCGAACCCGAGCGTGGCTCTGCATCCCTGGGAGCTGCTTCAGGCAGAAGCTGCTGCTGTTCAGTTGCCAGGTCACGTCCGACTCTTCACAGCCCACGGACAGCAGCGCCAGGCTACCCTGTCCTTCACCATCTCCTGGAGCTTGCTCAGACTCACGCCCATTGATTGGATGATGCCACCCAACAGTCTCCTCCTCTGTCGCCCCCTCCTCCCCTGCCCTCAGTCTTTCCCCGCATCAGGGGCTTTTCCAGGGAGTCGGCTCTTCACATCAGGTGGTCGGAGTACTGGAGCTTCATCGTCAGCATCAGTCCTTCCAGTGAATATTCAGGGTTGACTTCCTTCAGGATTGACTGGTTGGGTCTCTTTGCTGTCCAAGGGGCTCTCACGAGTCTCTCCAGCACCACAATTTGAAAGCATCACTTCTTTGACGTTCAGTCTGCTTTATAAGAGAGGAAGTTAAATCTCCGGTTTAGAATTCCAGAGGAAGCCTGACACCCGCTTATTTGGGTGTTGGAAGCGAGCAGCTTCACTGACCGGTCACTGCATGGGCTCCTTGCAAATCGACCATCTCCCCTGAGTAGCAGAGCTGGTCTACATGGCCAGATGGCCAGTGCTGGACCCAACAAGCCTGTCAAGCTGGCTTCACATCAGGCCAGCCTGGGAACGTCCATGCCGTCAGCTGTCGGTTAGGGGCCTTTAAACACAGGCTTCTCCCAAATGCAGATCCTGAGAGTGGGTGGCAAAGCCTGCTGGCTTCCGGACGCCGTGGCCCGGGCTGCAGGGCAGTTGTGCTCAGTCAGGGCTGACAGCTCCCTGCCCACGGGGCCGTGTGGGTGCTAATGCAGACCGGCTGTCACGGCCAAACCCCGGGGCCCGTGTGTCTCAGAGGCCACGGTCAGGAGATGAAGGTCCGAGAGCTTCCTGGAGTCTGTCCCCAGGCCTCGGGGTCTAGCAGCTCCGTCCAGCTGAAGAGGACTTCTGGGAGGAGGAAGGAGCCAGATATTAAGGAGGCTGCCTTAGTGACGGGTTTAAATCCGGCCTAATCTCAGAGAGGGCTTCAGGTGGATCACCTGTCGAGGTCTGGGCTGGGCCCTCCCTCCTGCAAGGGCTGCGTGCGTGCCCAGTCACTCAGGTCGTGTCTGACTCTCTGCCGCCCTAGAGGCTGCAGTCGGCCAGGCTCCTCTGTCCATGGGGTTCTCCACGTGAGCACACTGGAGTGGGTGGCCATGTGCTTCTCCCGGGAATCTTCCCCGCTGAGGGATCAAGCCCGTCTCCGTGTCTTCTGCATTGCCGGCGGGCTCTTTACCGCTCGCACCACCTGGGAAGCCCCTCCATCGGCTGCATCTGTGTAAATCTCTAAACGTGTTGGCGGCACCGATCCTGCCTATATGCACAGGGTTTTTCTGGATCTCTCTTTGCCTCTCTTGTACTTTTCCGAGAGGAAAAATGAATGTTTTCAAGTTCCAGTGCAAAGGGACCGAACGACTCAGGGCTTAATCACCGTCTCCCAAGGGTGACTGTGCAGTCTGCTTTATAAGAGAGGAAGTTAAATCTCCGGTTTAGAATTCCAGAGGAAGCCTGACACCCGCTTATTTGGGTGTTGGAAGCGAGCAGCTTCACTGACCGGTCACTGCATGGGCTCCTTGCAAATCGACCATCTCCCCTGAGTAGCAGAGCTGGTCTACATGGCCAGATGGCCAGTGCTGGACCCAACAAGCCTGTCAAGCTGGCTTCACATCAGGCCAGCCTGGGAACGTCCATGCCGTCAGCTGTCGGTTAGGGGCCTTTAAACACAGGCTTCTCCCAAATGCAGATCCTGAGAGTGGGTGGCAAAGCCTGCTGGCTTCCGGACGCCGTGGCCCGGGCTGCAGGGCAGTTGTGCTCAGTCAGGGCTGACAGCTCCCTGCCCACGGGGCCGTGTGGGTGCTAATGCAGACCGGCTGTCACGGCCAAACCCCGGGGCCCGTGTGTCTCAGAGGCCACGGTCAGGAGATGAAGGTCCGAGAGCTTCCTGGAGTCTGTCCCCAGGCCTCGGGGTCTAGCAGCTCCGTCCAGCTGAAGAGGACTTCTGGGAGGAGGAAGGAGCCAGATATTAAGGAGGCTGCCTTAGTGACGGGTTTAAATCCGGCCTAATCTCAGAGAGGGCTTCAGGTGGATCACCTGTCGAGGTCTGGGCTGGGCCCTCCCTCCTGCAAGGGCTGCGTGCGTGCCCAGTCACTCAGGTCGTGTCTGACTCTCTGCCGCCCTAGAGGCTGCAGTCGGCCAGGCTCCTCTGTCCATGGGGTTCTCCACGTGAGCACACTGGAGTGGGTGGCCATGTGCTTCTCCCGGGAATCTTCCCCGCTGAGGGATCAAGCCCGCGTCTCCGTGTCTTCTGCATTGCCGGCGGGCTCTTTACCGCTCGCACCACCTGGGAAGCCCCTCCATCGGCTGCATCTGTGTAAATCTCTAAACGTGTTGGCGGCACCGATCCTGCCTATATGCACAGGGTTTTTCTGGATCTCTCTTTGCCTCTCTTGTACTTTTCCGAGAGGAAAAATGAATGTTTTCAAGTTCCAGTGCAAAGGGACCGAACGACTCAGGGCTTAATCACCGTCTCCCAAGGGTGACTGTGCAGAACCTGCTGCCGCTGACGGGGCCGGGCCGGGGCCGCGGCTGAGGCTCCTCGCGGGGCCCGGCCTGTGAGTCAGCGGCCGCCGAGCCTCGGTTCGGTGTCTGCGCCCCGGATCCTGGCCTCGAGTCCCACACCTGCCAGGGTTTCCACAGGAATGAGGAAGGGGAAACTTCCGGTTTTTCTCTGAAAGGGGAAGCTTGGATCAATCATGAGTATTTTTGGTTGGCTTATTGTTTCTTCTTTCCCCAAAATACTCTCTGCTGGTGAGACATGCTCCCTCAGAGCAGACACTCACCCAGGAAAGTCCCCGAGACCCCAGGCCTCCTGGAGTTCCACATTTTAATTAAAAGCCCCTCCACGGTAGGATGGGGGGGATATACGCATGACTAATCTGGGATCATACATATCTGCCAACAACAGAACTCTGTAAAACTAAAAACTAAAACAAAAATTAAAAAAAGAGAAAAAAGCTCCTCTGCAAGGAAGTGGATTCAACATTCAGCAAACACGTGGTTGGCCTCTGGCAGCTCTTTGGTCCCCAGAGCATGATGCTGTTGTTGTTAATGTTTTAAACATTCTCTTTAACACAAAGACTTGGGAACGGGGCAGAAGTCTCACAGGTTTCTCCTGGCCGACCTGTTGTCCGGAAGCGCACAGCCTCTGCCCACGGAAAGGCGCCGCAGCGGCCACCCAGCAACGCCGTGCCCTTACCATGGAGCCGCAGCCACTCTCCACAAGGCTCTGGGGAGGGCGCCCCAATCCACACCCCCTAGCGCTCCGCTTGGCGAGGCAGGCCCTTCCAGGCTCTGGGGGACGGGGCGCCACCTGCGGGCACACAGCCACTGTGTCAGGTTGCTGTTAATTCAAGCTCATTTCTCTAATGATATAGTAAAGGAGATTGATGGTCCCCTGACAGGTTCGGGGGTCAAGCTTCAGGGATGGGCTGATCCAGCAGCTCAGTGACAGCACCAAATAGTCGCTTTTTAAAAGCGCTTCATTCCTACCTCATCCTGAGGCTGGTTCCACTAGTCGCCACGGAGGTGTCTCCGGCAGCGCCCCGCCTCGAGCGTGAGGCTCTCCTGCTATTGGAGAGGTCTGATGCCCCTCTCCTGGAAGGGCTTCCTTGGGGAGCCTTACGGATGGCAGGGGAACCCGCGCTCGGGCGCCTGGGGCTGGGCTGGGCCAGCTTAACCCGCGAGCTCAGAATCTGGACCGATGCCCCCTCTCCTGGAGTGTAAGCTGACGGCGCTGGACACACCACTCCCTCAGGGTCCTTCACGTCCGACCCCCACTCTCCGCCCTAGGCAGGGGCAGCGCGCGGAGCCGATAGGCTGACAGGGACGCAGGCCGGGCGCAGGGCACCTGTCCTCCGGGCTCAGGTGATTCCGGAGAATTCGGACACCAGCACCTACCCATCCCCAGGGCTTGGTTTATCCGCATTTGGACATGGGGGAGGGGCAGGTGCCTGAGGTGCCCTGAGAGGCCCCCCGCAGAGGAGGGGGCTCCCGGACCAGCACCAGCCTGTCAGCCTGGGCCCCTCCCCTCCTGGCTGTCGAAAGACAAGACCATGGAATGTAAGCATACTTGTTATTGTGATGAAAACTGTGGCTGTCGATGTTTGTTTAAAGGAAATTAGAACGTTCCTGAATTTATACGGTAGCAGTGCCTTGAAAAGCCGATCTGAGGTAGAAGGCTACAAGATTCTCTTGTTTGGCGGCCATCTAACCACACCAGATGCTGGGAGGGAGAGTGGACGGGCTAGCGAAACAACGAACCTCTCTAATCTCCGCGTTCTGTTCACCAAGGCTCTGGAAAATGAGACTTCTTAACTCAAGTCTGGTCAGGCAATGAAACCAAACTGAACTGACAGTGTCAGCCGGTGGGCCTCTGTCTGTCCTGAAACTAGTCCTGCCCGTCACGCAAGTGCTGAGGACGCAGTGGGACTTCCGTCCACGTGCATCCTGCCGACGTTCTAGTCACACGGCAGGTTTGGGACTTCTCGTTCGCGCTGCATTTCGCTGCAAGGCGGGGTCCTGTCTACTCGTCAGCGTAAAATTATTTTCCAGGTCGTGGAAAGCACTCTGACGTCCGCCGGCGGATTCGTATTCCAGGTGAGCACCGTCATCTGTGGGGTCACCAGAGAGTCACTGGCAGCCGGAGCGGAGAGGCCTGGGCTCGGCCCTGCTACCGTATTGATCCAAATACAGTTTTCCACATCACGAGGATCTGACTCAAATGCCGGCGATGCCACAGCGATGTCTCGTTGTGCAGGTGATGGGGTACGAGGCTCTCACGGCTTGCCCCCTGCGCCCCCTCGCTGACGCCAGGCCCCCTTCTAAAAGCACGCTTGACTCTGTGGTGACGGAGCGGCTGGAGGCCGGACGCTGGGCTGCACGGGGCTCCAGGTCGGCTGCAGATGGCCTGCACCCGGGGCCGCGGCACCGGGCTCCTCGCGTCCTGGTCCCCGTGGTGCCCCACTTAGTGCCCCCGCTGACACTTTGCCCATGAAGGGAGGGGCCACGGGTGGTGAGCAGGCTCGCCTTTGCTGATGGAGGAAGCCAACAGTAAATTATTTATTTTGACCCATTTGGGAAATATGAATAACTCTTCTCTCAATTAGACCAGCCACACTCCACAGGCTCTCCTCCATCAAAGCCAACTTCAGGGCTTCCCTGGTGGTCCAGTGGTAAAGAGTCTGCCTCGCAGTGCCAGGGGCACCGGTTCGATCTCTGGCACGGAAAGATCCCACGTGCCGCTGAGCGGCTGGACCGGTGCGTCCAGTTATCAGCCCGCGCTCTGGAGCTCGTGCGCCCAGAGCCTGTGCTCTGCAAAGACAGAGGCCACTGCGATGGGAGGCCCACACAGGCCAAAGAGTTAAGATGGATGAAAATAAATAAATGAAGGACTAATAAAAGAGGCCGAAATTAAAAAAAAAACAAAAAACGCCAACCGCAGACCTACTGGCCAGTCGTCCCCATCATGTCTGAGACTCTGGTCTTGACCCTGGCCCCACCGCTCTGCAGGCGTGGCCTCCTTGCTCATTCAAGCACCGGAAATGCCCGTCCGCCTGTGCCCGTGTCCTGAGACACCAAGGAAAAGCGCCAGTCCAGTGCAGGGGCGCTGGCGCTGGACTGTGAGAACAAGTCGCCCTGTCAGACGTGGGTTTCAGTTGTAAGTTACTTCACGTTTTTATCGAAGTCGTATAAGAAGTACAGCGTGTCTTGAAGCCCCCAACCCGTGGTCCACACCCTGAGGAGCAATGTCTGCCTGGCGTTTCTCCGCACTTCTAGACCGCGGGCCACGGCCTGGCTTTCCCGAGGGGCTTCCTGGGGGCCGGGGGCTGGCTCTCTGACCCCACACAGCCCGCCACGCCGCCTGCTGTTGTCCAGCTGACGCGCCGCGTGGGGGCCGGGGTGCGCTCCTGTGAGACGACAGCCGCCCTCTCCCGGGCGTGTGGTCCCAGCGCGGCCACCGGCTCTGGAACCAGAGGCCTGAGCGTGACCTTGGAGCCTCCCTGACAAAGCTCTGCGCTAACCTGCGGGCGCGTCCACGTCTGCAGCCGTGGTGCCTTCGCCTCATGACAGAGCTACGTCCTCTTCTGTCAAGTCTGGTTTTTCCCAAGTTGCCTTGATTTTTCTGAGCACCCGGTTTTCAGTCTCCCTAACTCCTGAGTGGACCCGTGAGGCTCCGAGGCCCCCGGGACGGGGCCTCCACCTGCCTCCGGGGTCTCTTGCCCCTGAGACTGCTCAGTCCGGGTCCCTCCCCACCTGGCTGGACAGCCACGAGGCTCCTGAGCTGTCTCTGAGGACGCAGAGGCGGACAGCTTGGAACGGAGCCCGGGAACCGGTCTGCTCTGGGACTCAGACGTCCGAGGGGCCTTGTGGAGGCCTGGCGGGCGAGGCAGAGGGAGGCGGGGGCGGCGGCCTCCCCAGCTCCCCGGCCCCCAGCCCCGTAATGAAAGAGACGGCGTCCCGCCCCACGGAGACAAGAAAGGGCAGAGTGAGGTTTGCGCCGCCGACGCCGGTGCCCAGGGTCGCCCACTGCCCTCAGCCCAGGCGCTGCGGGTGACGCAGCTCAATGGCAGGCAGAGGCCGGCGTGGCTCCGGAGGCCACCGGGAGAGCCGCAGGGCCTGCTCGGGGTCCGGTCACTCAGGGGCGGGTGCCCAGGGCCCACCCGGCAGCCCCGATGCCGAGGGCAGGCAGGGGCCAGGCTGTGGCGCGCCCGTCTCTCCAGGGCTCCGGGCCCCGGCCTCGCCCTCCACCTTCACCACCCAGACCCTCCGCAGACAACGTGACCAGTCCTCCCACACCCTCGGGGTCGGCCCAGGGCCTGGAGGAGCAGCTGGACTCCCAGGACCACCAGGGGGGCCTCACGGGTCCCGCAGACCCGCCCCTGGGCCCCCAGCTCTCTCTCTCCCTCCCCTTAGCCAAGCTCTGTCTCCAGGGAGACGTCGGGGGCGGCTGGCCCGTCTGGACCACATGGAGGTGGACAGGCGCCCTCTCCGCCCTCCTCTGCCCCCTCTCGCCTACAGACGACAAAGAAAACCTGGGACAGACTTACACTAAACTGTCTCTGTGTGTTCGCCTGCATTTCATCTGGCAGCCCTCACGGCGAGGTGAGAGATCGCCGGCTGGGTTGACAGGGGTCCCTGTGGCGTCAACGGGGACCCCGCTCAAAAGCCCCGCCGCACTGCCATCCCCCTGCTCAGAGCTCAGCCTGGGCGAGCTGGTGAACGCCTGCCACCTGACAGGAGGCTCACAAGCGCCTGCCTGGCCGCCCGGTCCTCACCGGCCCGACGGCCGCCCCGGGCGCTGGCCTCAGGAGGTGAGTCACTGTGTTTGCCGGCACCTGGTGCCTCACAGGTGGAGAGAGGTCCACGGGGGAGCGGTGCTGATCGAGCTACGTCTTGGAAAAAAGGAGGTTTCCTAACGAGGCCTCCACCGTCTGCTCTGGGACTCAGACGTCCGAGGGGCCTTGTGGAGGCCTGGCGGGCGAGGCAGAGGGAGGCGGGGGCGGCGGCCTCCCCAGCTCCCCGGCCCCCAGCCCCGTAATGAAAGAGACGGCGTCCCGCCCCACGGAGACAAGAAAGGGCAGAGGGAGGTTTGCGCCGCCGACGCCGGTGCCCAGGGTCGCCCACTGCCCTCAGCCCAGGCGCTGCGGGTGACGCAGCTCAATGGCAGGCAGAGGCCGGCGTGGCTCCGGAGGCCACCGGGAGAGCCGCAGGGCCTGCTCGGGGTCCGGTCACTCAGGGGCGGGTGCCCAGGGCCCACCCGGCAGCCCCGATGCCGAGGGCAGGCAGGGGCCAGGCTGTGGCGCGCCCGTCTCTCCAGGGCTCCGGGCCCCGGCCTCGCCCTCCACCTTCACCACCCAGACCCTCCGCAGACAACGTGACCAGTCCTCCCACACCCTCGGGGTCGGCCCAGGGCCTGGAGGAGCAGCTGGACTCCCAGGACCACCAGGGGGGCCTCACGGGTCCCGCAGACCCGCCCCTGGGCCCCCAGCTCTCTCTCCCTCCCCTTAGCCAAGCTCTGTCTCCAGGGAGACGTCGGGGGCGGCTGGCCCGTCTGGACCACATGGAGGTGGACAGGCGCCCTCTCCGCCCTCCTCTGCCCCCTCTCGCCTACAGACGACAAAGAAAACCTGGGACAGACTTACACTAAACTGTCTCTGTGTGTTCGCCTGCATTTCATCTGGCAGCCCTCACGGCGAGGTGAGAGATCGCCGGCTGGGTTGACAGGGGTCCCTGTGGCGTCAACGGGGACCCCGCTCAAAAGCCCCGCCGCACTGCCATCCCCCTGCTCAGAGCTCAGCCTGGGCGAGCTGGTGAACGCCTGCCACCTGACAGGAGGCTCACAAGCGCCTGCCTGGCCGCCCGGTCCTCACCGGCCCGACGGCCGCCCCGGGCGCTGGCCTCAGGAGGTGAGTCACTGTGTTTGCCGGCACCTGGTGCCTCACAGGTGGAGAGAGGTCCACGGGGGAGCGGTGCTGATCGAGCTACGTCTTGCTAAATGAAAACATAGGATTTTCAGGGCCTCAGTGTCTCCTGCACTAACAGGCAGGCCCTCCACCACTGTAGCGCCACCTGGGGATCCCATAAAGGGACTTACTCCAGACAGGGTCTGCGTGTGACTTTAGCACGTTTGGGGAGTAGCACCTCCACGTCATATTGAATACAGTGGGGGCTGTCTGGGGCGGACTCCGGGGTCCTGGATCCCAGACTGCAGCTGCCCGCGGCGGCTCTCTGAGCCTCCTGTCTGCACCGTGGGGTCCGTGGGGATGCTGGCGGTGTGCCCAGAGGGCCCCGAGCCTCCTCTCAGTGTACGGATGCTGCTCCCTTTGAAGCAAATAAGCCCCTGCCGCTGGGCCCGTGGAGCTTGTGTGTGTTCATTAATACACTCTTGCTGTCTTATTATTCGCAGACACAAGGCTAATTTGGAAAGATCTATTCTTCTTTTAAAGTTGCGTGGTTAAAAGGATTTGGGAGCTGAGCTTAATTAAGAGGGAGCGGCTCTTAGCGTGCGATGGCTGCAGCCAGAGGGGAAATATTAGATTACGGCCCTCACTCCCTCCCGGCACAGCTGCTCCTGGACCCCGCGAGACCGGGCATCGACCCCGAGTGACCCCCGCGGGGCTCCATGGGCCCGAGGTCCTGAGGCCAGTGTCCACCGTGCACCACTGGGTGGGCGCCCTCCCTCTGCAGGGCCCCAGGCGAAGCCCACGCCCCGCGGTGACTCTGGGAGGGAGGGCTGGGCCCTCCCAGTTGGGAAGCCTGGTGGGGCCTTGCTCATCTCCCCTGGGCCAGCCTTGGGGACTGCTTCTTGGAGCGGGAAGCTCCCTTGTAAGCCAGCACGTGGGGTGTCTCTGGGCTGAGGACTTGAAGTAGGGAGGCCCTCACCTTCTGCTCTGGACCCGCTGGGGCCTAGAGGGGCATTCCCACTGGGGGATCTGGGATGAGGCCCTGAGGGAGTGGGCAGAGGCCCCACCTGGGCGTGGAGGTCCTGCCCTCTGACACCTGGTCCCGGTGGGGTCCCCCTTCTTGAGGGGTGCACTTGGTAGGTGGCCCCAGCAGAGGCTGTGGGGAGTGAAAGCATGTCTTCCCAGGCCCTGCGGCCCCTGCTGGACAGGCTCCCCGTTCCTTGGGCTCTGAGGCCTGGGGGTCTGGACTGTGAGGACAAAGCCCCAAGTCTTCCGGGGGTACCTGGGGCAAAGCACGTGGTGACCCCACTTCAGTGAGCAGGACACCTAAGGAGAACCCATTTTTCTGCATTTTCTGATAGAAAAAAATAAATTACCTTTGTTTCTAAGGAAGACTACTCCATGACTTTCTGAAAAGCTTCTTACGCCAGAAAGTAGGGAGAGAACAGATACATCTCCATGCAGAACTCCAAAGAATGCCTGTGGATCCCCCCGTCCCCAGGAGGGACTGTGCCCCTCCCACCCGATCACCACCCACGACCCTGGACAGAGGACCCAGCCAGGCGACCCAGGGAGCCTCATCTTTGATACAGTGTGAGAAGAATTTGTACCCAACCCCCCAGGCCAGTGTCTCTGCAAGATAAACCAGAGCCAGGTCCTCCCAGAGGAACGTTGTACCAGGCAGCTGGCCAGATCCCCCTGTAGCCACGGGGGTCATCAAAACCAGGTGTCCCAGAAACGGTCTCGGCCCCGAGGACCCGAGGACGCATGATGACCAAGTGTGCTGCAGTGACCTGGTGGAGCCCTGGGACAGAGCCAGGACAAGCGGTCACTGTGAGCTGAGTTAGGGGAAGGGCTGGGGGTTCTCACCACGCAAGGGCCACCTTGGTTCCCTGAAGCACCTGGAGTGTCCAGGACCTCGCAGGACCAGGCTGCCCACACCCCGTGGGGCCCTGGCTTCCACACAGACCCGGGGCCAGGCTGGGATGTGGACAACACGGGCTGCTGCCGACTAGGGACCAGAAGGCCTTCCCAGGGAGGGTGACCCCAACCTCGAGGGAGGGTCAGCCCACCGATGAGATTTAACTTGCTGTCATCCCGCTGGGCAGGGTTGTGACGGGACTTGGAGAAGTGGAGTCGGTGGGGCAGCTTCTGGCCTGAAAGCTCACCTGCCGCTGGCGTCGGAGGCCGTGGCTTGCGCCGTGGGACAGGCGTCCAGATGTGACTGTGGCCTGTTGAGTCGATCCACTTCCTGTGTGTGATTAGACCGTTTCACTGCAGAGATGATGATGGTTTGCCTACAGGACTTCCCAGGCCCCCGAGGGTGCTGGGTGATGTAACCCTCCTGGGCGCCTTCCTGAGCTCTGTGGGCATCTGGCTGGGTTCCATTTGGGGTTGGGGGTTGTCCAGATGCTGAGGAGACACGTTCTGCCTGACGCCCACTGTCCTGTGCCCGCTGCCCAAGGGGAGCACTGCGTGCAGGGCCCTGGTGGTGAGGCCGGCCGGGGCCTGGGGACGGCTGCAGGCGCCTCCGGCAGCCTCAGGGCCAGCCCGGGACTAAGACTTCCCGAGGAAGACAGGCCTGGAGAGACGACGTCCCTGGGCGCGTGGACCTTGCTGGCGCAAGGATGGCCTGGGTGGGCAGCGTGGGCCGTGGGCGGGCCTGCAGCGCCAGCCTCAGGTGAAGCTGTTTGATGTTACCACAGTGTGCTCCTGGGGGCTCATTGTGTCTTTATTCACACAAAGGTGCTCAGTCCATGCCATAAATCATCCGCTGACATGCCACCTTCTGCATCCCGTCCTGTTTACCTGAAGCCGCTTCGTGGAATCGACTTTGAGGTGAGGAATGCGTACATGTTGCTGGGTGTTTAGAGGGAGATTAATAGATTATTAGCAACTCCTGTAATGAAAACATTGCGCAGGCCTTGCAGTTGGCCGGGTCCTGCTGGGGAAGGGCTGGGGGTTCTCACCACGCAAGGGCCACCTTGGTTCCCTGAAGCACCTGGAGTGTCCAGGACCTCGCAGGACCAGGCTGCCCACACCCCGTGGGGCCCTGGCTTCCACACAGACCCGGGGCCAGGCTGGGATGTGGACAACACGGGCTGCTGCCGACTAGGGACCAGAAGGCCTTCCCAGGGAGGGTGACCCCAACCTCGAGGGAGGGTCAGCCCACCGATGAGATTTAACTTGCTGTCATCCCGCTGGGCAGGGTTGTGACGGGACTTGGAGAAGTGGAGTCGGTGGGGCAGCTTCTGGCCTGAAAGCTCACCTGCCGCTGGCGTCGGAGGCCGTGGCTTGCGCCGTGGGACAGGCGTCCAGATGTGACTGTGGCCTGTTGAGTCGATCCACTTCCTGTGTGTGATTAGACCGTTTCACTGCAGAGATGATGATGGTTTGCCTACAGGACTTCCCAGGCCCCCGAGGGTGCTGGGTGATGTAACCCTCCTGGGCGCCTTCCTGAGCTCTGTGGGCATCTGGCTGGGTTCCATTTGGGGTTGGGGGTTGTCCAGATGCTGAGGAGACACGTTCTGCCTGACGCCCACTGTCCTGTGCCCGCTGCCCAAGGGGAGCACTGCGTGCAGGGCCCTGGTGGTGAGGCCGGCCGGGGCCTGGGGACGGCTGCAGGCGCCTCCGGCAGCCTCAGGGCCAGCCCGGGACTAAGACTTCCCGAGGAAGACAGGCCTGGAGAGACGACGTCCCTGGGCGCGTGGACCTTGCTGGCGCAAGGATGGCCTGGGTGGGCAGCGTGGGCCGTGGGCGGGCCTGCAGCGCCAGCCTCAGGTGAAGCTGTTTGATGTTACCACAGTGTGCTCCTGGGGGCTCATTGTGTCTTTATTCACACAAAGGTGCTCAGTCCATGCCATAAATCATCCGCTGACATGCCACCTTCTGCATCCCGTCCTGTTTACCTGAAGCCGCTTCGTGGAATCGACTTTGAGGTGAGGAATGCGTACATGTTGCTGGGTGTTTAGAGGGAGATTAATAGATTATTAGCAACTCCTGTAATGAAAACATTGCGCAGGCCTTGCAGTTGGCCGGGTCCTGCTCACGTGCAGCCTGCTAATTGCCGCGGCACACAGGGTCCCTTGTGAGGTGAAGAGCCGTCCATAGCCCTGGCCATGGTGATTAAGGTCTAATTGCTTTAATGAAATTCTTATGGAATAAGGCACAGTTCAAACAAAACATTGGCTTTACAGAGGTTGCTATTCCTGGCCGATTAGACAAGACTGTGGCATCGCCAGGTTTAAACGTGACGGTCGCTCCTGGGGATTCACGGAGGGAACGTGCCGGGAGCCGCGCTGGCTCGCCCCGCGGGCCGCCCTTGGAGCTGCCCAGTGGTTACACAGACAAACACCACCAACACCCACCAGGCACTGCAAACCTGGCCGGGCTCTGGCGCGCCTGTCGGTGGGGCTTTCCTTGGGGGTCAGGGTGGGGTCGGGATGGAGAAGGGCGGCCCCTGCACCGCAAATTCCAGAGCCGGTGGCACCCCGACCCCTGGCCCAAAACAGCTGGACGCTTTCCTCCCCGCTGCCAGAGGCGGGGGTGGGGGCCGCTGGGGCCGGAGCGCGGCCGCCGCAAACCGGCGTGGCTTTTAAAGAAAAGACATCAGTGGACAAGACAGCCGGGAGCGGGGACAGCACGATCTTTCACACCAGACAGAGGCCTCTTGTCTGCTCGGCCACAAGCAGGCGCGGGGCTCCTCTAGGACTCAGTCTCCCCACCTCTGAAAAGGGGCCACAGAAGCTGCCCCGGGTGAGCGCCTGTGAGCCGCAGCCCCGCCGGACCCTTCCTGGTCTAAGCAGTTGACCACCTCTGCTGGGGACCCCAATTTAAAAAGTCAGATTCTAATGATTTGGCAAATATGTGGCCCACCCTCCTCTGGGGAGTCTTCCCTGCTCCTGCTGAGGGGTGCGGGCCGTGTGTGCCCTGGCCACCTCACTGTAGCTCGATTTGTGACCAGCTGCCCTCTGTCTGTCCCCGGGCAGCCGTGAGCCTGTGGCAGGACCTCCTGGGTGTCCTGGCTGCGTGAAAATGTGGTGGTGTCAGAGGTTCTGGGGTTGGAGGGGCGGCTGTGAGGGTCAACCCCACGGGTTATCTGTAGAAAGAACATCCAGCCCAGAGGCGGGCAGTGCAGCTACCAGTATTTCCTCTGTCACGCTGTGGCCATGTTGTCCGTGCAAGTCTTTCCATGTTAGGGAGCTAGGCCTCACTCTCACTCACTGGGCCTGGGTGCTGGCCTGCGCGTCACGCAGTAGCCGAGGTTGGAGGGCAGGGGGTCGGGTGCACCGTCCATACACTGGTGGTAAAACAGGGCTCTTCCCGGAAGAATCCGGGACCACTGGCCCAGGTGGTCTGCCCTCGGATAGCTCCCACCTGCGAACAAGGAGGTCCCCTGCTCTCCACGCTGTGCGAGGACCTGGTGGGGCGGGGCTGCGTCTCCGAGGGCCACCGGTGGAGGCTCTGGGTGTGGGGGACACGCTGAGGCCCCAGCCTGGCCGTCCTGAGCTTGACGCCCCGGGATGCCCTGCCCATCGGCTGTGCCAGACCCCAGATTCCTAAGAACGCCTTGGGGGCAGGGCGGGCTCCACGTGGTTGGTGCTGGGACACTGGGACGGCAGGTGACGTACCCCCGCCCCAGCCTGCTCCTGGCTGAGGATCTGAGGCACCGAGGCACTGCTCCCTTCAGGGCAGTGCTTGAGGCAACGAAGGGACGACAAGGTTCCCACAAAGGCGTACTGGGGTCTGTGCGGGGACCGGGCAGGGCGAGCGTCTGGACCTGGAGCACGGGGTCCTGTCTCGGGGAGCCGGTCTGGCGCCTGGCCTGGGCTCCGCAGGCCGCAGGGGCCCCCAGTGGCTGGCTTCGGGCCACCGTTGGCACGAGAGGCTCCGTCAGCCTGTCCCTGTCCCCCTGGGCCCACAGGTCTTGGGGACTAACCCCCGGCCCTCGTGCCTGGCTGCTCCTAGCCAGCCACCCCTTCACCCATCCCCTTTGCAGAAGGGAACTGAGGCCTGGGGAAGTTGCCCAAGGTCACGACTAATTAGTGGCTGAGCGTGCCCGCGATGTTCCATTACGACACCCGCCTCCCACACGGAGCCATAATTGGACGGCCCGCCCGAGGCCCGACTGTGCTCAGATGTTCCTCCCACCCCCTGGCTCCTCGGCCAGGTGTGCTCTCCCCGGTGCGCTGATGTGCCCTGGCTGCACACTCGAGGCCTGCGTCCTGTCCCTGCCGGCCTCCACCTGCCCGCCCTGGTCTCTGAGGAGCCCCAGCCCCTCTGCTCTCCCTTTCAGAGGCGACAGGGTGGGGGCTGCTCGCGTCGCCTGGCAGAGGTGCCTGCGGGGAGCGGGGAGGCCGGAGGGGGAAGCGCGCAGGGCCCCACACTCTGGGGGCGGCCAGGCCTGCTGGAACAGCCTTTCGATCGGGGCCACCGGGCCGGGCCCTGTGGAGGTGCCGGGTGGGCCGGGCGCCCGCAGAGGAGAGACAGCCCCACCCAGGCCTGCTCCACCCCGATCTCGTCTTGCACCTGCGAGGGAGGGGGCAGCTGCCAGGAGCCCGGCGGCCAGGCTGACCCCCAGCGCCAGCGGGGCCCACAGAGCTGCCTTTGTGGGGCTGCGGGGCTGGGCCAGGGGGTGGTGGCGGTGCTGGCAGCGTGCCCAGAGCTGACCTCGCACCCGAGGGGCGCCGGGATTAGGGAGGGCCCTGTGGAGCGGGAGTGGGGGCTCAGCCGCTCGGCTTTTCTGGCTGTGCATCTTCCCCCGCCCAGGCCCGTCTCTCATGAAATGGTTTGAGGTGAAAACCCGGGTAGCCCTCCAGACGTCCGGCTCTGTCACGGGCCTGGGTTCTCAGCGCGGCCCAGAATGAGGACAGGCGGGTGGGGCCTGGGGCTGGGCTCCCATTCTCCAGGCCCGGGCCGGTGGCGGCTGGACGAGGACATGCCTTGGAGCCTGGCCGCCTGGGGTGGACCTCGCACCCTTCAGCACGGTGCGCTCGGGCCAGCATCCCCACTGCCCTGGGAGCACCGCCCCCCAGGCTCTGAAGTCCACCTCCCTCTGTTGTGACCTTCAGCAGTCAGATTTCAGAGCCGTGTTGGTCCAGGACCTTTGACAAGCGCGTGTGGAGGCAGGCGGGAGCTGCAGCTTCGTCTGGACGGGATGGACGTGGGCATCGTGTGGGATGTGGGCGGGCCGAGGCCTGTTCTGGGGGCACTTGTCCCTCCAAGTCAGGCGGATTCCAGAGTCCCGTGGGGTCCTGGCCGTGACCTCCCGGGTCCAGTGGGGCTCACTGGGGGTCCCCTGGGGTGCAGTGGGTGCACTGTGGGCGCAGTGGGGTTGCAGCGAGAGCACACTAGGTGGCAGGGGGCAGTAGGGGGCAGTGGAGGGCCGTGGGCGCAGGGTGCATTGGGGCACAGGAATGCGGGCGTGTGATGCAGTGGGTGCAGTGGGGAGTGCCTGGGGCTGGGGGCCACAGAGGTACCGTGGGGTGCGGTGGGGCATCGGGGTGTCCCCGTGGTCCCTCTCTGTGCCTCTGCCGTGCTGGCTTGTGCTCTGCCTCATTGCAAACAGGGCTGGAAGTGGTTCTGATTTCCTGCCTGAGCCTGTGGCTGAGCCGCATTCCAGCTCCGGCCTGAGGCAGGCCGCGGACCCTGGGAGCAGCCGGAGGAGCCCCGGGGAGTGGGGGGCAGGGGTCACGGGGGCCTCAGAGGAAGCCGGACGTCACAGACACGGTGGGTTCCACGCAGTCTTCTTTGGGGTTTGTCTTCTATATTTTCATTACTTTCTCTCTGATCTTTTTGTTTCCTCTGTTCCTGGCGGTTTGTTTTGCTGACTTTTCCACGTTTTTATCAGCCTAGTTTCCTAGTTTCAGCGTCTGTGGGTTCTCAGCTAGGGATGGTTTTACTTTTCGTTTCTGTATCTTTCCCAAATTCTGTTTTTGTTTTTTCCCTTCCTTCAATGTCTCATCAGTTCTCCATGAGCTCTTGTGTCTCTGCTTGAGCTCTTGTTTGAGTCTGAGTGTGTCCTTTGTTTCTTTGCACTTGTGACACTCTGTCAACATGCCTTCATCCGCCCTGGGCATTCTCTGACGGTCTCTGTTCTTTGTCTGCTGTTTGTTTTTGTCCTCTTTTGATGCTTCCCGCAGTATTTGATTTGGATTATTAGTCCTCACTGAACCCGGTGAGTTCTCTGCAGACCTTCCATTTGCAAGAAGTCCAGGCAGGAGGTGATCCGCCCTCTAGGACTGGTGGACATTGCCTGGCTCTCAGCAGAGCCTCACATGCAAGTCTGTGCAGCTGGAGGGACCCCTCGCTGGGATTTACCCGGACTTCTGCCCACTGGCAACAGAGCTCGGTCCTGCAGGGGAATCACCGTGGGTCTGCTCCCTGCTCACCTCACCGACCGGCCACTGTGGGACTTTCCTTCTCAGCTCCACACCCCATCCCCGGCGCCAGGTACGGTCAGGGATGGCCCAGCCCGTGGCCCTGGTCCTCTCTCCCAGGATGGCGGGCTCTGAGGCCAGGGCGTTTGTCCACCGTGCAGGCCTCCGCGTTTTGTGTCTGCCTTCTGGGCGGTCCTGCCCACCTGAGCCTGTTTGCAGTCCTTCCTGGCGCAGTCTCCTCTGACTGGTGATGTCTCCTCACGTGGAAGGCTTAAGGTTCCCAGTGCCTGCAATTCGGTCAAAAACAGTGTTTGTATTTTGCCCTGTTCTCCTTGTTTCCAAGAGATTTCAGTGAAGACAGACAACTGAGACATTCTACTCACTGTGTTAAGCTGAGAGTCAATACATAACATTTTTTCAACATGAAATCATGACACCCCACTGAAAAAACCACGCAGTCTTCTTTGGGGTTTGTTTTCTATATTTTCATTACTTTCTCTCTGATCTTTTGTTTCCTCTGTTCCTGGCGGTTTGTTTTGCTGACTTTTCCACGTTTTTATCAGCCTAGTTTCCTAGTTTCAGCGTCTGTGGGTTCTCAGCTAGAGATGGTTTTACTTTTCGTTTCTGTATCTTTCCCAAATTCTGTTTTTGTTTTTTCCCTTCCTTCAATGTCTCATCAGTTCTCCATGAGCTCTTGTGTCTCTGCTTGAGCTCTTGTTTGAGTCTGAGTGTGTCCTTTGTTTCTTTGCACTTGTGACACTCTGTCAACATGCCTTCATCCGCCCTGGGCATTCTCTGACGGTCTCTGTTCTTTGTCTGCTGTTTGTTTTTGTCCTCTTTTGATGCTTCCCGCAGTATTTGATTTGGATTATTAGTCCTCACTGAACCCGGTGAGTTCTCTGCAGACCTTCCATTTGCAAGAAGTCCAGGCAGGAGGTGATCCGCCCTCTAGGACTGGTGGACATTGCCTGGCTCTCAGCAGAGCCTCACATGCAAGTCTGTGCAGCTGGAGGGACCCCTCGCTGGGATTTACCCGGACTTCTGCCCACTGGCAACAGAGCTCGGTCCTGCAGGGGAATCACCGTGGGTCTGCTCCCTGCTCACCTCACCGACCGGCCACTGTGGGACTTTCCTTCTCAGCTCCACACCCCATCCCCGGCGCCAGGTACGGTCAGGGATGGCCCAGCCCGTGGCCCTGGTCCTGTCTCCCTCCCAGGATGGCGGGCTCTGAGGCCAGGGCGTTTGTCCACCGTGCAGGCCTCCGCGTTTTGTGTCTGCCTTCTGGGCGGTCCTGCCCACCTGAGCCTGTTTGCAGTCCTTCCTGGCGCAGTCTCCTCTGACTGGTGATGTCTCCTCACGTGGAAGGCTTAAGGTTCCCAGTGCCTGCAATTCGGTCAAAAACAGTGTTTGTATTTTGCCCTGTTCTCCTTGTTTCCAAGAGATTTCAGTGAAGACAGACAACTGAGACATTCTACTCACTGTGTTAAGCTGAGAGTCAATACATAACATTTTTTCAACAGTTACCAACTTATGTCTAATTCAGTCTATGACACGGGTTCCATGGCTGTCAACAGAATTTGCATGGTCTGTACAAACTGCTCAAGTGAGAAAAACCTGTTTGGGCAGAAGAGTGGACACCGGGGGCCCTGGTGTGACCGGCGCATGGGCAGTGTACACCCCATGTCTGCCCCAGGACACTGGGACCGCAGTGCTTCTGCCCCGCCTCCCTGAGCTGCTGTTTGGGTCGAGCTCCACCGTTCGTGGTGGTGACAGAGCTGATACTGACCCCCTGGCCTGTGCTACCTCACCACTCCCGTGCTCACAGGGGCAGTGTCCCAGACCCACTGTGGTTTGAACTTGGTCTCATGGTCCCGTCCGCGGGTCCAGGTCACAGGTGTCTTGTGCGCTTGTTGCTTCTGAGGTGGCTGGATCCCTGGTAGGTGCTCAGGGCGAGCTTGGCGTTGACCTGTTGTTTGGTGGACTGGTGGACATTGCCTGGTTCTCAGCAGAGCCTCACGTGCAAGTCTGTGCAGCTGGAGGGACCCCTCACTCACGGGACGCGAGCCGCTGTCCAGGCCCCGCAGTCCCATGATGCTGGAGCCCCAGCAGGTGAAGAGGGGATGAACTGGCCGTGTGGGTCAGCAGCCGGTGGGTGGGAACGCTGCTCTGAGGTTGCCAAAGTAACAAGGACGCTGCAGCCTCACGCCCCGACCTGGAGACGTTCAGGGAGCTGCCTTGAAGAAAGAACGCAGCCCGGCCATTCGGGAAGCCTCCTGGGAAGGGGGCCCAGGTGCCTTCAGAGAGTGGCCTGGTCCACACGGTCAGAAGGACCAGCTCCCACCAGCCCTGCGGGGCCCGAGGGAGGAGCCTGGAAAGGAAACCCCCATGGCGGCCAGGCACAGGTGCTGGCGCCGGCTTTCCCACGCCTCGACGGCGGTCCAGTACCTGCCAGCCTGCTCTCGGTTCTCAGTGGCAGGTCCAGCGGTGCCAGGCCTCCCTGCCACGCTCAGGACGGCCTCCGGAGGCAGGAGAGAGAGGCGAGTGAGGCGGCGATAGGGACGTGCGCAGCGGAGGAGCCGGCAGAGCGGCCGGCCGCGGGCGGGTCTCGGCCGGTGGCACTCCTCACGCGTCACCTGGCCTGGCTCTCCCGAGCAGGGTCTCTGACCCGCACACCGCGACCCGCGGGCTGACGACTCTGCAGTGCCGTCCGTGCCCTGGAGCGTGCCGAGTAGCAACCGGACCTTCACCCTCAAGGCCAGTCTGCAGACGGTCCTGTGCCCGAGGGGTGCAGGGCCACAGGCAGGGCATGTCAGGCCCCCCTGAGCTCGCCGGGGATGGCGCAGGTGGGCAGGACCCCATGCCTGCCCGGTCCCCCCCGAGTCCTCTTCACACTCCCTCCTGGTCACCTTGGCTCAGGACACGACTTGCGTAGTCATTAGCCGGGTCCCAGCAGAGATTCCTTGTCCTCGGCTCTCAGAAGCTCTGGTCCAAGTCTGAGAAATGACTAAGGATGGGCCAGAAACAGCCTTCTCACCAGCCTGGAAGGAGACTGCCGCTCCTACTTGGCCTCTTTGCTTCAGAGCCTTGGACGTGCCTCTGCAGGGCCTGGCCTCCTCCCAGGCGGTGCGTCCTTCCCGGGCAGGAGCCAGGCAGGAGAGGGGCCGCCCAGGGGTCTCCTTCCAACATCCACATGGAGGCCCGGCGGCCCTCAGTCGAGTGCAGCACGGCCGCGCTGGCGAGCAGACAGAGGCGCCCCTCACAGAAGAGCGACGCTTTCAAGATGCCGCGGAAGGACGGTGTTTGCCTGCGTTGCTACAGGACAGCCTGCACGGAGAATCCAAAATAGAGCGTCTAGACAAACTCCTCCTGTCTGACCTTCCCTGCGTTTCCTCCTCCGCCGGTCCTGCCAAGAGCACGGGTGACGAAGCAGCGGTTCCGTGGACGCCCTGTCACCAGCCGACGCGGCCCGGGTCGCCGTCATAAATCTCAGTCTGGCTGCCTGGCGACGGGGCTCCTCCGCCGGCGGGGCCACCGTGTGGTTGCCGCGCTGCCGTGGGTGTCTGGATGGTCGTGCACCAATTTGGAGCCTGCTGTGTCCAGAACCACAGGCCGGCCGACAACCAGGGCTCACCTCCCGCCCGCAGGCCCCAGGCTGGCCCGAGACGTTACGAGCGGGGCGGGCGGGCCGGGAGACCGCGTGAGGGTCCGTGGCTGCCGGGCCTGTCCTGGCGGGGGAGGGTCTGCGGGGGCCGAGGGCCGGCCGCAGCTCAGCCAGCCTGGAATGCTCTTTCCCACCCAGGTCCTGCTGGCAGCGGCCCCACGCCTCTTAAAGCAGCCGCGCCCCGGGCTCGGAGGCCAGGGCGACTCGGTCCCTCCAGCGAACGCGCCGCCTGGGGCAGGGAGCCTGCTGACTCTTCCCGACGCCGAGGCCTCGCGCGTGAGGCCTCCTGGACCAGGGGTGGCAGGCGTTCGCCCGGATTCCCTGGGCCGGGGCACGGGGGGCAAGGGGCGAGGCTCAGGAGCGCAGCCTCGGGCCTCCCGTAGACGCGCAGCCCGCTGCCCCGCGGGCGTCCGGCCGCGCAGGTGGACGCACGCGCCCTGCGGACACCCCAGCCAGGGGTGCGTCCGCTGGGAGGGGCCTCTGGCTTGAAAAGTGGAAACTGGGGAAAGACCGGCCTTGTTTTGCTGGAAAGGCTGCTGCTTTCCCAGAACAGGGCTGGCGCACGAAGCGCGCTCGGGCCGCCGCGGCCTGGCAGTGGCAGCGCCCGGCCAGACACGTGGGCCGCCCAGAAGGGAAGGCGCTCACACCAGCCGGCGTCCCCGTGCGGAGGGGTGAGCGACGGGCTCCCGAGCCTTCCTGCCCGGGCCCCCGCTCAGCGGTGAGGGTGGTCCCGGCTGCAGGTGTTCTGCAGCTGAAGCACGTCCTGAGTGTGTGTGATCTTTACGTTGATTCTGAGCAGATGCAGGAAAGGGAAATCTCGAGGCACCTCAGAGCAAGGTAAGCATCGTGAGCGCCATGCTGGGACTGCATTCAGGGTCCGTCCCTGATGACGGAGAAGTGAAAACGCCCCTTAGTTTCTCGGAGGCTGCTGGGGTGAGGCCCTGGGGGCCCGTGGAGGGGCCCAGGAGCCTGGCTACGGCGCAGTCCGAGAAGTGTGGGCCCCACAGGCCGGTCCAGCAGGGTGCTTGGGCGATGGGGCTGCTCGGGGCCCCGTCCCGAGGCTGTGGGTCCGGTGACCCTGGGCCACATCCAGACCCTAGGGGCCATCAGAACGGGGTGCTGGCGGTCAGCGGGGAGGACGGGTGCTGCCAGGCCTCTGACTGTGTGCGCTCCCCGCCCCCGCAACGGAGTTGCCCATCCTGAGAGTGAGGCTGGGAAACTCACCCCAGTTCAAAGGAGGGACAGAGCCGAGGCTGCTGGCAGGGCTCTGGCCAGCACCCACGAGGGCCCAGGCCTGGCTCCGGCGGCTGCTCTGAGCAGACGGTGCCGTGGGGAGCGGGCGTGCCCACCGGGCTGAGGAGGAGCCTGTGTGCCTGGGAGGACGGTCAGCCCGAAGTTGCGGCGCCGCTAGGCAGCAGCACGCCCGGGGCCTCCAGTCCACCTCCCTGAAGGTCTCACAAAGACCTTGGCCGGAGCCGGCCCCTCGCCTGTCTCCTCACCCGCAGCTCAGCGAGAATCAGAGCCGTGCTCGGTCAGAGCTGCTGGGGAGCTCCTGTCACCAGCAGACCAGAGACCCTGGGGAGCCGGCAGCCCCATCGTCACACTGGTCCTGAGTCTGCTTCTCCGCACACTTTCCTGGCCTGCCCAGAGGGCTGCCCGGCCCGGGCTCCGCGCAGCCTGCTCCCCGCTCAGCTCCCCTTGCAGACGGACGTAACCGCCGCGCCGAGTCAGACCCCGGCTCCCAGCCTGGCTTCAAAAGGCCTGTGCGACGCCCTGACTCCAAAGTGTACCCTGAAGTTACCGTCATCAAAACAAGGGGGGCCCTGGCACAAAGACAGACAGGAGGACCAGAGGACCAGAGCTGAGAGACCAGAAACAAACTCTCACAGGGAGATCACAGGATTTTCAGCAAGGACGCCGAGGCCATTCCATGGGAAGGACAAACCTTTCAACACATGGTGCTGGGAAAACTGGACGTCCACATGCAGAAGAACGAAGCTGAGCTCCAACATCACACCATAGACAGAAACTAACACAAAACAGTCAAAGACTTAAATGTAAGACCCCAAATTACAAAACTCTTGGAAGAAAACAGAACAAAAACCTCTTGACATTGGGTTTGGCAGTGATTTCTTGGATATGACACCAGAGGCACAGGAAACAAGACAAAATGGACAAATTAGACTTCATGAAAATTTAAAAAATTGTTCATCGAAAGAATATCAACAGAATTAAAAGACAGTCCACTGAATGGGAGAAAATATTTGCAAGTCATACATCTGAAGAAGGATTAGTATCCGGAATATACAGAGAACTCCTAAAACTCACCAACAAGAAATAAGCACCGGGATTCAAAAGTGGGCAAAGGACCTGAAAAGACATTTCTCTAAAGAAGATACCTAGGTGGCAATACGCACACGAGAAGATGCTCACCTCTGTCAGCAGGATGGTACGGCTTCACACCCATTAGAGTGGCCGTCGACCCAGGGCCAGAGGCCAGCGCTGGTGGGGGCGCGGGCGACCGGAGGCCTGTGGGCTGTCGGCGGGCGTGTAAAATGGTGTGGCTGCTGTGGAAGCAGAATGTCAGGTCCTTGAACACCGACACACAGAATCGCCGTGTGATCCTGCAGTTCTGCTGCTGGGCTTATGCTCAGAAGACTTGAAAGCAAGGTCTTGAGCACGTGCTGTACACCCGTGTCCATGGCAGCATTATGCCCAACAGCCAAAACGTGGAGCCAGCCCAAGTGCCCATGGACAGGTGAACGGATGAACAGCCTATGGTAACAGACACAATGGAATATTATTCAACCATAAAGGCGGAGGAAAGGGGCTTCCCCGGTGGTCCAGGGGTTAAGACTTTGTGCTCCCAATGCAGAGGGCCTGGGTTCAGTCCCTGGCCAGGGAGCTAGATCCCACGTGCTGCTACTGAAAGTTCGTAAGCTTGAACTAAAGTCCCAGCACAGCCAAACAAACAAAAAGAAATACTAAAATAAACCCCAACAAAAACGGAGGAGGAGATTCTGTCTCAGGTCACAGCCTGGGAGAATCTGGAGGACGCGGTGCTCTGTGAATTCAGCCAGACACACAGCCACAATGCCGGTGACTCCCTCTCAGGAGGCACTCAGAGTCGTCCAAGCCACGAACAGAAGGCGGGATGGGCTCCCAGGCGGGGGTGGGTGGAGAGGGGCGCAGAGCTCCAGCTGCCGAGGTGAGAAGAGTGCCGGGGCCGGGCAGGGGCAGCCCCAGTGTGGCCTGGGTGTGCTCGGTGCTGCCGGACGGGGCTCCAGCAACGGAGACGGGCCGAACGTCATCGTTTCAGGTGAGGGGAAATGACCTGCACAGAAAGAGCGGGAACTCCTTCGTGCTTTTGTTGTTGCTGACATGTTCACAGCACTGAGAAGGCAGGAATGTTACTGTTCACAGGTTTTTGCAGGTGCAGAAATTTCGTAATTCTGCCTCCCTTTTCCAGTAAGATCACTGTGTATGTTTTATGAGTTATTTGAAAGAAACTGACATTATCCAAAATACAGAACTCCTTTGGAAATTTTGAGGCAGGCTCTTGGACAGCAAAGGACCACCTTTTGTTAGTGGACCCCTGCTCTGACCAAGAAGGCCAGGCTGGTGGGGCTGGACCCGGGGCCGGGGCTGCCCCGAGAGCTGGGCGCTCAGGCCCCCGGCTCTGTCCCTTTGGTCTGTGTCCAGGGCTGTTTCTGAGGAGGTGCTGGGATTGGAGGGTGGGGATTCTCCAGCTAAAGCTTCTTGGTTCCAAATCTCCCTTGCTGCTCCGACTCGGGCTGCGCCCATGGCTGCCTGGGTGCCCCCTGAAGCAGGAGCCGGCGGTTGGGGACCCAGGCCTCAGGTCCAAGGGCCAGGCCTGACCTCTTCTGCTGAGCCCCCTCCAAGAGCTCAGACCAGAGTGCGGCCTTATTCACACTAATGTGTGAATGACCGATGGCCTTTTAATAGTCCATACTCATTTGCATTTTTAGAATAGAATCCTATTTACCCAAATAGGTCCTTAATTGGCTGCGTTCCTGGGGGCTTTTGTGAGCACTTGAGGGAGCAGGCCCTGGAAGAGGGATGGAGTCAGCCTCGTCTCCGACCCGCCCTGCTCCCGTCCACGCGGAGCGCGGAGGCGGGCGCTGTGGAGGGCTCCGGACGGCCGCTGGAGCAGGGAGGCGGCACCACGCGTGACGTGGCTCCGGAGCACCTCCGAGGGGACAGGTGCCCCTGGGTCTCCCTCCCAGGAACCCCGCCTGAACGTGCGTCCCCAGGGCGGGGCTGTCCTGTGCCCTCCGGGGCAGACGGGCGACCGTCTCGCCCCGACTCCCCCGGAGCTGCAGCCCCCCAGTCGGGCTTCTCCATCCCACGCGGAGCAGGCCCGGCCCACTTTCTGCCAGTTTCTCGGTTTTCTCCCTGGCCCTCCTCCCAGGCCCCTGCTCATGTCCGCCCTCCAGCCGAGGCCAGGGAGAGCGGCTGTCTTTCTCCCTCGGCAGGTGTGGCTTGAGCACCCGCGGGGCCAGCAGCTCTCCGTCGGCACAGGTCGGTACAGGTCGGTGGGCAGAGTGACGGCAGCCCGGAGTCCAGCCTGCTCCCTCCCTCGAGGAGCCTGGCGGCCCACGGCCAAGTCTCAGGAGGAAAATCACTTTAACGATTTTAGGCTGAAAGAGATTGAAAACAGAATCACCAGACAGGCTCAGGGGCAACTCTGGGCCAGGTTCCAGGGGGTGTCCTGGGGCCCCCGGGGCCCTGCCGCTGGCCCAGGCAGTCAGGACCCTCACCCTGAGCCGTGACCACCCCAGGCCCCACCGCCAGGCACGAGCAGGCTTGCCAGGCCCCGGAAGTGCCCCTCGCTCCTGCCCCAGGCCGCTCTCCCCGTCTCCGGACAGACGCCAGCGTGGCCCGCGTGAGCCACACACGAGGGCCTGGGGCGGGGCTGGGGAGGGGCTGGCCAGGCCGCGCTCTGCTCCCCTCCCACCTGGCTTCCCACACCGCTCTTCAGCCACGGAGGCTCTCGCGATTTCTAGAAGCTGGAGGCTTGATCACTTGGTGATCTTGCATGTCCCGTAGGGAGTGCTTTTCCCACTGCAAACTCCTCAGCAGGCTTCAAAGCCTGGTCCCGCATGGCTGGGCCCCACCACGCCTGGAGCGAGCCTTTGGCCAGCGTTCCTCCGCCAGAGGGGAGCGTGCGGCCAGGTGTGTGGACCGGCCAGTGTGCTCAGCACCGGCCTCTGGCGGGCCAGCAGACGCTGGAACTGGCCAGACTCGGGATACTGGGGGTGGGCAGGAGGAGACGCACCCGGGGTGGGACTGAGGGTGCCAGCCCCTCCTCCACAGGCTGGACTGGGGCCCTCAGCTGTCACTTTCCCTGGACATTCTGGGCTCCAGCCTCCTCCGCTCTCTGTTGCCCGCCTGGCAGTGCTCAGGAGGACCCGCCCTGGGCAATCATGTGGGTGGGCAGGGTGCCCAGGAGTCCGTCTCGGGGAGTCCCGTCCTGCTGGCATTGGGGGCGGGGCCCCTTGGTGACCTAAACCCCTCCCCCGCCGCGGCAGCCTCCGGGCAGCTGGAGTCCAGGCCTGACGACGCATCAGGACGCGATGGTGGGGACGTGGCTGCCAAGAGCGCCCGCCAGCTGGAGGTGTTGTTGGCGCCCACGTCCCCCCAGCCGGCCTCCAGCTCACAAATACCTGGGCTTACAGCGAGGGCCTCTCTTCCCTCCTGGCTGCGGCCGGGGCCCGGGGCGGCTCTGTTTGGGCGGCTGTCTCGCCGAGTCGCTGAGCACAGCTGTGGGAGAAGGCAGAATTGCAGGCTTGGGTTTTCACCCTCTTCTCATTTGAGTTTATGTGAGCGATGGCTTGCAGCTGCTTCAAAGGGATTTCCACCCCCTCCCCCACCCCATCCCTTTAGTCATCGTCGTGGTGGTGGGGGAGGGGGCTGGCCAGCACAGCTGGAGCAAATTAAAATCCGCCCATTTAGGCTTGGCACCCGCGAGCCGCGCACGCCCGCCAGACACACAGACTCACACGGCTCGGCCAGGGGCGTCTTTTCATGGCAAACCGCAGCCTCGTGTGAAAGGCCGCCCCGTTTAGGCCCCAGACACGGAGCACTGTGGTCCTGCGACCTCGCGCCCTCTCGGCGGACGTGACCCCCGCGCTCCTCCCCGCCTGTGAGGGCACACCCCTGTGTCATGTGCGTGTGCCTTTCTACTCCTGCTCACTCGAAACCTCTCCCCGGAGCTGTTCCACGTGGAGGAAGCTCCCTCCGCAGCCCCGGCCAAGGGCTCAGGGCTCCTGGCAGACCCGCCGGGAAGGATGTGCCGGGGAGACCAGGGTCGCTGTGGTGCGGCCTCTCCCAGAGCGGCTGCCCTTGGCACGTCTCGCCCGGGAGGGAGGCGCGGGACGAGCCCTCGGCGGAAACGCTCGCGTGCGCCGTTCAGGTTCCACGTGACGGAGCCCCCGAGGCAAGTTTACTAGGGCTTGCTCCCCTGGATCTGAGCAGGACTTTCCTTTTTAAAAGGCGTTTTGCATTTGTCATCGTCTCGCGGCCAGTGCGGAGGTGCCTGGAACGCGTACCAGAGTTTTTTCCAAACTGAAAATCTGAAATAGAAGCACCAACAGAAACAGATCCCAGATTTATGACCATGTTTTTCACCTTCCCTCTCCCTCTCTCTTTTTCCTTTCTTCCTGTTAACTTGGGACGGCCGAACACAAGTGGCCTATGCCTGGCGGGCCGGGTGCCCGTGGGCCATGCCCGTTGGTCCGGCCTTGCCCCTGCACCAGGCGGCCCCGCTGGCTGAGACCCGTCGCCTCCCTGAGGGTGGCCGGGCGGGGCCGGGCAGGGGTCCTACCTGGCCTGTGAACAGCAGCTCAGAGCGAGGTCGCTTTGGGAGTGGACTCCGACGCTGCCGCCGGCAGGGACAGCGGCTCGGAGCCCGGCTCCTCCCTCCGTCTTGGCCCCTTGGCCGGCAGTTCCCCAGCTCCTTCCAAAGGCCTGGCCGGCCACGGGGACGCCACTCTGAGGCCCTCTGGGTTCTCCCAGGAGGTGTCCCCTCCTCAGCCTCTGGGCGCCCCACTCAGGGAGGCCCTGGCTCACGGTCGGCGCTGTCGGGTCTGTGCACCTGGCCCGGCCGGAGCTGGAGGCCCTGAGTGGCGGTTCCTGCGCCGGGAAGCAGGCCGCGGGGCCCCAGCCGCGCCCGGTCTGGCTCCTGCGGGCTCTGCGGCCTTTGCCTCCCACCCCACTCTGCCCTCTCCAGCGGGAGGGGCTCGCTTTGGGGGCCGAAGGCAGGAGGAGGAGGTGAAGAGTTCACCACAGGGGCCCCCTGCTCCATGGAAAAACTACCTTTTTAACTGAACGGACGTGGAAGACTCCTTTCCACGGACTTCTGCACAAGCGACCTGAGCGGTCTGGAGGGCAGAGACCCCGTGAAACGTCAGAGCAGGGCTATGCCGCCGGAGGTACCTGCCTCCAAGTTAAACACAGTATCACGTTCGCTTTAGTATTATTTTAAGTGAAGGCAATTAGGTCTGCAATTTAGTTTAATCATTTGCCAGATCACAGTTTTGAGATCCTAACCATTACGGGCTAAAACTTCATACTTCTTTTCCCTCCACGAGTGTGGCAGCCGCTCAGCGTGGGTGGCTGGACGCTCTGCCCAGCGGGAGGGTCCAGACTGAGCAGGAGCAAAGGGCGCCTTCTCGAGGCAGGGAGACTGGGCGGCCCGGGAAGCTGGGACCCCCCGAGCACACCCCGCTCCCGGTCGACGGGCGCGGGCTCCGCGCGCGCGGCTTCAGTGGATGCTGTGCGACGCGGGGGGCGCCAGAGGCCCTGCTTTATTTTGCTTTCGCACTAACCTTAATTTCCTCTCTGGCTTTAAACATGACACGATCTGTTAGAGACAATTTGGAAAATGCAGTTTAAAAGAAAGAACATTTTCGGAGTCGTCCGTAACGGCCGGCAGAGGCTCTGCTGTGCTTTGTCTGGTGTGACGTGGACGGCGTCTGGGTCCGCGGCCCCGGCAGAGGAGAGCTCCGGGCAGGGGGAGCGCGGGCGCCCCAGGTGCCGCCGGAGGAGAGGCCGACGCCCCGCGTCCGGGGGGCCTGGCCGGGGCTGGGGTCCTGCTGGGGGCCCCCTGGGCCGGGGCCGGCGGAACCCACGGGTGAGCCCCCCCGGGCTCCAGGCACCCCCGCCGCTGGCCGCAACGCCATTGCGCGATGCGTTCTGGCTGGTGTCACACACAGAGCGAGACGCCACGTCCGTGACCGAGCAGACGGTGAACTCTGCTGGGAGCTGCTCGCCACGGTGAGGTCGCCTCCTGTCCACGCGTGTGCCCGGTGCTCCGCCGTGACCAGCCACAGGCGCGTTTCTCACGGCAGGACGAGGTCTGGGTCAGGACGGTTGGGAGGCCGGGCTGGCAGGGAGGGCCATCCGCAGGCTGCCCAGGGCAGGTGGCCTTTGTGGGTGAGGAGGACAGGGAGGCAATGAACGAGCCGAGGTGTGCCGACCCACAGGCGACTGGACGGCAGGCAGAGCGAGAAGGGGCGTCAGGGCCTGCTCGGGCCTGGGCTGAGCCCCGCGCTCCCGGGGCCTCTGGGGCTCCCCGTGCCACGGCCGCCCGGTCCCCAGCGCCACGCGTCACGTCCCTGGACGGACGCCGCCGTGGACGTCCGAGGACCGCAGGGGTGTCCCCACGCCCACAGCCTTGGGGGAGCCCACGCCCGCCCTCGCATCGGCCTGGCACGCACACACCCCCGGGCGTGCGGACCTCCTCCGCGGGCACCACCCTCGACTCCGCACCTGCCCTGGGAGGGCTGCCTGCTGCTCGCCGCTCTCTTCCCCCAGAGGAGCTCTCACTCAGGAAGCTGAGGCCGCGGCCCTCTGGGCGACCGCGTCGAGGCCGCTGTCGGGCACCGCTCTCGGCCCAGGGGCAGGTCTGGGCCTCGGCCTCTCGCCGGGAGCCCTGCCAGCTGGGTCTGGTAGAGCCCGCAGCCAGGAGGGTCTCTTGAGGCTGACGCCGAGTGGCCTGGGCCCCTCCCTGGAGGGTCAGCGGGAGGCGGGTGCTGGGGTCTGCTCGGAGTGAGTGGAGAAGCGAGCGGGGCAGGGGAGGCCTGGCCGTGGGGCGGAGGGCCCTGTGACCCAGCCCAGCGGCAGCGAGGGCCCCGAGGAGCCCGCGCGCTCAGCTCTGAGTCAAGACGCCAAGTGTCAGACTGGGGACGTCTGCTCCAGGCTCATCTCCACATCTCAGACAAGTGGGAAGAGATGCAATAGAGGAAACAGCTTCGCAGACCCTTCTAGCTCCCACAGTGGGCACCCAGCGAGCCTGCTGTCCTCTGCCCCTACTGGCCGAAGAAATCCTAGACTTAATTATTTTCTTTGTAAATATTTTGGTTATTTTTTCTCTGAAAAATAAAGATTTAAAAAAGAACACTAGTACCTGTCTTTGATCACACAATAATGTGATAGAGACTCCCAACAGTGTGAACAATAGTCTCAACATTTTCAAACTTCCCACCGACACTCAGTTCTGGAGGAAAGCCACGGGCTCAGCGCAGCCACTGAGCAGAGGAGCCTGCGGGGAAGGGAGTCCTGCAGGCCACCTGCCGAGGACAGGGCTCGGACGATGGTGTGGAGTCCAGGGGAGTGACCCGATGCCACGGGAGGGAAAGCTCCCGCAGCCAGAGCCGCCCCGGGTGAGACGGGGCCTGGGGGGCTTGGCACTGAAATGGCCCTCTTACTTTGAGTCTGGGTGACGCTGCGGGTGCCCCTGCAGGGCAGAGCCTGGCCACCTTGGCTGGCTGCCCTCGAGGGCTTGTCTGCTGCCTCCCTGCCGGCCCCAGACAGAGACCAAAGGCCAGAGCTTGAAGACCAGGGGCAGAATCAGGCCAGCGAGGGGCTGCAGAAGCCTTGGAAGGGAGGCAAGAGTGGCAGTGCCTTTTCCGAGCGTTTCTGTAAAGTCAAGTTTGCCTCCTGAACAGCCGTGCAATGCCGGTCCACCGGCGTCCCGTTCCGTGTGCCCTCCCTGCTCTCGCAGATGCCACCAGTGTCCCTCGGGAAGGCCCAGCTCCAGTTCTGCAGGGACCCTGCCCCCGCCCGGGGTCTGTGTGTTGACACCCCACCCAAGGCCCCAGCTGGTCCAGGAGAAGGTGCAGGTGGTCAAGGAGAACAGCAGACGCTGGGGGCTGGGGCGGGGCCCCTGAAGGGCACTGTGTGGGTGCTGGGCCCTGGCACAGCCCGAGCCCCGCCCTGGGGCGGAGACGGGCCTGGGCGCCGCCCTGCCGAAGGCCCTCCCTAAGGCCCCGCGTCCCATCCAGAGGCTCTGCTGTGGCCGCACGGGCCTTAGCGGACAGGGCGCCCCTTCCGCTGGCTAGCTGCAGGCTGGGACCGGGGCCTGTGTGAGCAGCCTCCTCCCAAGCCTGGGGATGAGGGGAGGCTCCTTCAGCTCTTGGTGGAATCACTGACGTTCTGAAAAAGTCCTCAATTTCCCGGGATTGGAGGGGAGCTCCCGGCCGCTCTTCAGTCATTTTGGTTATTTTTTCTCTGAAAAATAAATATTTAAAAAAGAACACTAGTACCTGTCTTTGATCACACAATAATGTGATAGAGACTCCCAACAGTGTGAACAATAGTCTCAACATTTTCAAACTTCCCACCGACACTCAGTTCTGGAGGAAAGCCACGGGCTCAGCGCAGCCACTGAGCAGAGGAGCCTGCGGGGAAGGGAGTCCTGCAGGCCACCTGCCGAGGACAGGGCTCGGACGATGGTGTGGAGTCCAGGGGAGTGACCCGATGCCACGGGAGGGAAAGCTCCCGCAGCCAGAGCCGCCCCGGGTGAGACGGGGCCTGGGGGGCTTGGCACTGAAATGGCCCTCTTACTTTGAGTCTGGGTGACGCTGCGGTGCCCCTGCAGGGCAGAGCCTGGCCACCTTGGCTGGCTGCCCTCGAGGGCTTGTCTGCTGCCTCCCTGCCGGCCCCAGACAGAGACCAAAGGCCAGAGCTTGAAGACCAGGGGCAGAATCAGGCCAGCGAGGGGCTGCAGAAGCCTTGGAAGGGAGGCAAGAGTGGCAGTGCCTTTTCCGAGCGTTTCTGTAAAGTCAAGTTTGCCTCCTGAACAGCCGTGCAATGCCGGTCCACCGGCGTCCCGTTCCGTGTGCCCTCCCTGCTCTCGCAGATGCCACCAGTGTCCCTCGGGAAGGCCCAGCTCCAGTTCTGCAGGGACCCTGCCCCCGCCCGGGGTCTGTGTGTTGACACCCCACCCAAGGCCCCAGCTGGTCCAGGAGAAGGTGCAGGTGGTCAAGGAGAACAGCAGACGCTGGGGGCTGGGGCGGGGCCCCTGAAGGGCACTGTGTGGGTGCTGGGCCCTGGCACAGCCCGAGCCCCGCCCTGGGGCGGAGACGGGCCTGGGCGCCGCCCTGCCGAAGGCCCTCCCTAAGGCCCCGCGTCCCATCCAGAGGCTCTGCTGTGGCCGCACGGGCCTTAGCGGACAGGGCGCCCCTTCCGCTGGCCTAGCGCGTGCAGGCTGGGACCGGGGCCTGTGTGAGCAGCCTCCCTCCCAAGCCTGGGGATGAGGGGGAGTGGCTCCTTCAGCTCTTGGTGGAATCACTTCTCGGAGTCGTATCTGAAAATAGATCCTCAATTTCACAGACGATTAGGAGCATCCTGCTGAGGCCATTAAGCCTCTCGGGCCCACCCCCGAGCTCCCGGCCGCTCTTCAGTCATGTCACGGGCTCGTCTCAAACAGGGGGTGCCCGGTCCCCGGAGGGGTGGACTGGGCCGCCCCCTGAGCCCCACACGGCCCCTGTCATGGTGGGAACGGAGCCCTCTCCCCTACACCCTGGCCGCCCGCCTTCGTGAGCCGGCTCTCGTTTCTCCATGGCGTCTGGCTGGCGTGGGCCAGCCCCGCCTCCTGAGCGTCAGCCGGGGTGGCGTTGGCCCTGCGCCTGGGGGCAGTGGTGGGCTCCCGCAGTGCCGGCCCACGCCGGCCAGTCCTGGCTGTCTCCTGAGGCCGCGCGCAGCTCCCCTCGAGATGCAGGCTTGGGGCTGTCCTCTTGGTTTCAAGGGGCAAG
This sequence comes from Tragulus kanchil, assembly GCA_022376925.1. Lineage (NCBI taxonomy): Eukaryota > Metazoa > Chordata > Mammalia > Artiodactyla > Tragulidae > Tragulus > Tragulus kanchil. The sequence goes on along the minus strand of JAIOJX010000003.1, from coordinate 170,372,370 downwards.
CGACCCCCTTCTCGCGGTGAGCGGCGGGCTCTCAGCACCACGGGCCCGCAGAGCCCAGGAAGGAGCCTCCCAGCCCCTCTCCCTGGCCCTGTGCGAGTGGTCACAGAGCTCCCCCCAGAGACGTGCAGCCTTGAGGTGGGTGGCTTCACCCTGGAGGACGCGGGCCGCCCTGGCCTGGAGCTGCAGCTGCCCGGCACAGGCCGGCACTGAGGGCAGGCCAGCCCTGTGACCCCCCGAGCCCTCGTGCTGAACGAAGAGGGGAAATGCTTCAACCTCAGGAGAGCCCCTGACCACACCTGGGGGACCAGCTGGGTGAGTGGCTCAAGCCACCCAGGAGCCTTCCCAGCCCTGGCCACGGGGCCTCCCGAGTCACAGACCAGGTGGAAATAACTAACACTGCTTTCTTCAGCAAAGAAGGGATGGAGAAGGCGGGAAGGGGGAAGGGGAGGAGGAGGAGGGATGGGAGGCGGGGGAGGAAAAGAAGTCACTTCCAGCCGTTTCCAGCAGGGAAGCCCCCACGGTCCCACCTTGAGGAAGCTTCGAACAGCTGTTGATTCAAGAGCTGGGAATAAATCGAGAAACGTCTGTGTTTGCAGGGCTCCTGGTGTCCTAAGATATGCTTTATGTGCACTGCTTGGCACGTAGGGAGGTAAACAGAGTGTGGCTTAAACAGCCGTTCCCTCTTGGGGTGTCTCGCAGGGTCCCACGAAGTCAGCCTCCTGAGGTCAGCGTCGCCCGCCGACAGGCCGCGACTCCAAACAGCCTCCCGGGCAGCCCGGGATCCGGGGCCGCTGTGGCCGTGGCTCGGCGGGGCTCGGGCCGAGTCCCCACTCCGTTTCTCGAGCAGAGAGAAGCCTCCGCACAGACGTGGAGCTGATGAGCGACCCCGGCGGGAACGGCCCCGTCAGCGGTGAGCGGCTGCCACACGCACGGACGGGGCCATCGTCCTCGGACGTCGGGGGTCAGCCGGGCCATGAGCTTGGCTGAGATTAATTATCACTCAGAGGGGCTTCCCCGGCGGCTCGACAGTAAAGAATCCACCGGCCATGAGGGAGACCTGGGCTCGACGCCTGGGTCGGGAAGATCCCCTGGGGCGGGGCGTGGCAGCCCACTCCGGTGTTCTCGCCTGGGGCACCCCGTGGACAGAGGCGCCTGGGGGCTGCCGTCCCTGGGGCTGCAGAGTCGGACGAGACTGAGCGACCAGGCACAGCACAGCCCCCGGAGAGTGCCCTGTGTGAACGAGCACGTTAGCCTGCGCTGGAGTTTCTGAGGCCCCTGCGGCAAACTGAGCTCTCAGATGACCGTGCCTTCAAGGAGGCCGGGAGGCACAAGGCCTCAGTGAGGCTGGAAGCCCCATCGGCACCTGGGAGTCATCAGCTCCAGGAGCGGCGGCAGCGGCCCGTCTCGGCCCGCGGGCGTGGCTGGTGGACAGGGGTCCCGGGGGCGCTGGGCTCAGTGGGGAAGGCTGCTGAGATCAGAGGGCGGGGCCACCCGTGGTGGGGCAGGGACGGCAGCCCTGGAGGTTTTGCCATGGAGCCGGCGGCCGCCAGGCGGGCCGGCGGGTGGAGCGGGGCCCGTGCGTGAGGCTGGGGCCTGAGGACAGAAAGGGACCTGCCGGGACCTGGGGAAGTGAGGTCCTCGCACAGGGCCTCGCCGTCCAGCCATCGGGGCTGTCATCTCGCGGGGACGAGTGCCGGGAGCGAACCTTCGCCGCCAGTCACCAGGGAAGACATGGCGACGGGGCACGGGCGGCGGCCTCCGCGGAGCAGCTGCTGCGGGTGCAGGGCCTCCCCGGACGCTCTCTGTCCCAGGTCCCTTCCTGCCACGGCCTCTTGCGCGTCTTCTCTCCCTTGCTGGTTCACTTGCCGGGGTGCTCGCTCAGAGATCAGTAACGTCGGGCCAGCTGTCTAATTAGACGTCGACACCTCGCCAGGTGAGGCCGGAGCTGGCAGCCGGGCAGGCCGCTGCCGCGAGCGTCGGCCTCCGTGGGAAGGCCGGGCCAGGCCAGGTCCACCCCGGGAGAAGCTGGTTCCCACAGCCGGGCAGGCGCAGGGCTCAGACTCGGTGACTCAGCGGGCGGCGCCGGTCACATGAGTCACAGAGTGGACGCCCCACGAGGGCTGCAGCTGCAGGTGTCTCCCTAGGTGTGACCGTTGAAACTGACTCCACCAAACACTGGAGGAAGGTTCCGCGCTTCATTTACCTGACTTTAAAACCACCAGACAAAAGCCCGAACGGCCTCTGGCAAAACTGCAAAATCGGCGTGAATTCCCGGTCTCTGGCCCGCGCTTCCCAGGTGCTGCGAATCCTGCAAAAGCAGCTCCTCTGCCAGCCCCGGAGGCGCAGGCGGCGTCTGGCTGGCCCCCTGGGCCCTCAGCGCCCGGCCCCCGCCCCGCCCCCGGGGAGGCGGCGAACCAGGGCCGCCAGCGGGACTCACACGTGTGCAGAGGCAGTGCCAGCGCCGGCTCCTCGGGGCCGGGGCCAGGGAACACATTCCTGCCCGGCTGAGTCACGGCCGCTCGGAGCCCCACGCAAGCCCCAGGGCAGAGCGGCCGGCCCCACAGACGGGGCGACCGGGAGGCGCAGGGGCCTGCAGGGGAGCCCTGGACCAGCCCTTCCTGGGATGTCAGCCTGGGGTCCTCGGGGTCCCAGTCGCGGGGGCTCAGGCTTCTCTTCCACGCGCTCTGAGCCGTTGGGACGGGCGCCAGCCCTCCTCCCCGGGAATGGGCTCCTGGGCCTCCTGGAGCCACGTGTTTCTGGACGAGGCCGGGCAGACCTGCTTGGGGTCCGCTGGACACTCGGACCGTGTCCGCCAGCAGACGAGAGAATTTAAAGCAGGAGCCACAGGAGAGTGCCCAGCCTCAGGCAGTCGGGGGTGGCTAGCTGCCAGCCCTGGAGCCAGATCGCAGAGCTGAGCAAGAGCTTTAGAGAAAGTCGCTGTTCCTCCAGACCAGCGCCGGTCAGTGCGTGGACACGGGGCGTCCCGTCCGGCCTGCGCGGCTCGGCTCCGGGAAGACGTGTGGGAGGCTCGGTGCCCTAGGCCCAGTGCGGGGGCCGCTCCCGAGCCAGTCGGTGAGGGTCCGCTTTCCTGTCTGTAATCCAGGGAAATCCTGTCTGGCGTTCACTTCTCTTAGGTTAAGGCAGGGCTTTAAAGAAAGAAAGACTGGCTTTGCTGGTGGCCCAGCGGGTAGAGACCCTGCCCCTGCAGTGGCTCAGGCTCGACCCCCGGGCGGGGAAGGGCCCCCGAAGGAGGAGGCGATGGCCGTGGAGGACACACTCCCCGCCCCGTCCTGGGGAAACGAGTGCTTTCAGTCTGCGTGTGGTGAGTCGCAAACACGTCCTCTCTGTGCGGTGAGGAGGAGGGAAGGGCGAGAGGAGAGCAGGCCCTGGGGAAGCGGAGGCCAGACGCTGGAGAGGCCGGACCCGCCGGGTCGGGGCGGTGGCGTGGGGCAGGGCAGGAGCACGCAGAAGCCCCTCGGGCGAGTGACCGGTGGACAGCCCACGGAGCAGCCTCGCGGCGCCTCCTGCATCCACAGAGCCCTGAAGCCTGACCCCAGGGCCCCGAGGGTGCCCTTCCGTGCCTGCGACTGGGGTGAGCTCGTGCTGGAGCGAGGAGCCCGTGCCCGACACGCGTGGGGTCCTTGTGGAAAGGGGACATTTGGACGGGACACGCCCAGGAGGGGCTGCATGGCCACGGAGGCGGAGGTCAGGGACCCCCTGAGACTGCAGGTGGCCACCAGGTGCTGGGGGAGAGGCCCGGACGAGACGCCCCCTCCCGGCTTGGAGGGAACCAGCCCGCCCCCACCCTGGTCTTGCCGTCCAGCCACCCCACCCGCGAGGCGGGGTCCGCGTGGCCGAGCCGCCCCGTGGGGTTGGCGGAGGCAGCTCAGCGCGCTCACAGCCCCGCCAGCGCCTCCTCGATGTCCCTCCCCAGCCTGGCTCCTGGGCGGGGGCCCTGGGGGCCCGTGAGGGTTACACTCATGCTAACTGGGACCAATTTGACAGAGTGACTGGGCAGGTCCCAACAGGAGGCGCTGGGAGGATTGGCAGGAGGTTCAGGTGACAAGGAACAGGCGAAGCAGAACCAAAAGCAGATAAAGTAAACAATGCCTTCTCTAAGGAGACACGTCCAGGCGGCGTGGGCCGGCTCGGCGGCTGCGGGCAGCGGCGGGGAGGCGAGGCCGGGCCCGCGGGGAGCTCTGCTCAGGGGAGACCGCCGGCTGGTCCTCTCGCCCGCAGCCTCGGCCGGGCGGGTCCTGCTGGGCCCACGGGGCTGGGAGCCGGGCCGCGGCGGCCGGGCAGAGGAGTCGCAGCTTCCTCTCTCGAAGAGGAAGACGGGCACGGGGGGCTCCCCAGGCTCCCCTGCCCGCACCCCGAGGCCGCCCGGGCGCGGAGAAGGAGCAGCGGCACAGGCCGCCCGCTCGGCGGGGCGGGCGCGGGCTCCGGCGGGCCGCCGGGCCGAGGCTGCGGCCGCTCTGGCTGGGGGACGGTCCGCGTCCTCCACGGGCAGCGATCCTGCCAGACGGCCTGCGTGCTGGGGCGGGGGACTCGCGAGGCCGCGGCCCACCTGCGCACCACGTGGCGCACGGCCGGGGGGTCTGGAAGGGCCGCAGCCCCCTCACAGAGACGTCCACGCCGCCCGCCGGGCACCTCTGCCGCGCCCGCGTCTCCGGGGCCAAGGCTGCTGCCCCGCGATCCCTGGAGGGGTGCGCCCAGGCCCGGCGGGCAGGCTGGGCCGGGAGCGCGGGTCCACCGCCGCCCTGGCGCCCGGTGCCTGCCGGGCTCTGCGGGCACGGGCACACGTCGGAGAGGCCTCTGCCCCCGCCCTGGCGGCCGCTCAGCTCCCCCGGGGCGCGGCCCCTCTGAGCTCCGGTGTGAGGACCGTCCCCTGGGCCCGGATCCCTCCCGGCTGCCCGGCGGCCGAGGGCCAGCCCCGGGTCCAGCCGGGGACCCGCCGCTGGCCGGGAGGGGAGCTGCCGGGGCTGAGCCAGAGCAGACGCCTCTGCCGGGCCCAGAGGGGCCTCGGCGCGAATGTGAACGCTGCTCCCGCCGCCGCCGGGGTGCAGCGCCTCTGGCCGGGCGGGCCGCCCGGGCGGACCCTGTCCACGGCGAGGGCGCCTCCCGCTCGGGCCGAGCCCTGCGCCGAGCGGCCTCCACCCTGCGGCGCGCCGGCTCCGCTCAGCCGAAGCCAGGCCCCCCGTGCCGGGGCCCCCGTGGGCTCCGCGCTGGGCGTCCGGCTTCAGCCCTCACGACCCGGCCGGGCCTCGGCCCGCCGCCCCCGGCACGGGGCAGGTGCTCCCCGCAGGGAGAGCCCGTCTCCACAGCCAAGAGCCACGGCCTGGGATTTCATCGCAAGCCCATCAAAGCATAACCCAGAAATTTTTGCTTAATGGAATAATCAGGAAATAAACGATCTGGCTAATGGGCTTCCTGGTTAATGGGGCTTAAAGCTCTCTTGCTGGAGGTTTCCCTCAGATGTGCCCCCAGGGCCCGCCACCGCAGGGCCGTCTCTCGCCCCGAGGACAGGGCCCACCTCTCCCGGCTCTGCGACCAGGCGCGGCGTCTTTATCCCCTGGAGCAGCCTGGCCCTCGGCCCGCCTCGGCGGGCCGGGGGTCGTGGCTCCACGCGGCCCCAGAGGACGCTCCGTGGCCAGGCGCTGCCCCCGGCCATCCGCAGCGCCCACGCCGCCTGCGCACGCGGGAAGCCGGGCTGCAGCAGCCGAGCCCGCGGGACGAGCTGGGGTCCGCTCGGCCTGGCGCAGAGCCTGCCCGCCCGCCCTGGCGGCCCCCAGCCCCGGGCACGGCCACCGAGGGCAGCGCTCCCCCGAGCCCCGGGCCGGGCAGGGCTGAGGGGGGCCTGGGACAGCGGGCGGAGGGCCGGCGGCGGCGGGCACGTGCGCGCTCACCCCGGCTCCTGCACCGGCCGCGCCAGAGAGCCACGCACGCCTCGCCGCCGCGGGTCGGTTCTGTGATGTCTGGAAACAGCTCTCTGGTGGTTGTGGACGTCAAGTTCACGGCTCAGACGCTTAGAAGACAGTGACAGTGCTGTCCCTGGCGGGGGCGGTGTGCTCCAACGCTCCGTCCTGCCACGCGGCCTGGAAGCCCAGGGGCTGCAGACACGGAGCTCTGACGGGCCCCTCCCGCTGCGAGCCCGGCAGCGTGGTCCCCGCGGCCTGGCACGGCCAGCCGTCCTGTACGTGCGGCCGGATGGAGCCCCGCGATGCCAGCACACCCCTCCCCGAGCCTCTCCCAGGGGTGCCCCCACCTGGAAGGGCCCGGCAGGGGCGGCGAGGCCCGTGGGACCACAGGCGGGGCCTCCATCCTCTGCTTTGCTCTGGCTCCAAGAATAACCAGGAAACCCACGCGAGGGAAATACCAGGCCATCTGTCAGCGGCGTCCAGGAAGGGAGGGACGGCCTGGCCGAGGGGGCCTGATGACAGGAGCGTGGCTGGAGGGCAAGGGGCAGAAGGCACCCCGCCTCCTGGGCCAGCCGCCCCGGCCAGATGCACGCCTGCCAGGAAACGGCAACCAGCAGCCCCCGAGCCCCGAGTCTGGACGCCGTGCGCGGGGGCACGGCTCGGGGGCCCCGACTCCAGAAGAGAAGGGGTGGAGTGCGGGGTGGAGAGGGGCGCAGGGCGGATGGAGGAGTGGGTGGGCCCGTGGGTGGGGGCGGGGGGACGGGCTCAGGGTCCCTGCCCCCAGAGCGGGGGTGCAGCGAGGAAGCCCTGCAGCTCCGTGGTCGCACCGCTGCCTCCCCCGGGCCTCAGTGGCTTCCCCTGTCAACTGGGGGTCAGGGCGGCCTTGACCCCCTCTCACGATGGCTTTGGGGACCAAAGGACATAGAGCCCATTTGAAAACTGCTTGGGAAAGCGAATCTCGTACTCGAGCCACGAACGGTTTCTTTGATTTATTTATATATTTTGGTCTTGCCACGTGGTTCATGCCGTCTTAGTTCCCTGACCAGGGGTTGAATCCATGCCCCCTGACACGGACGTGCAGGGTTCTAGCCACTGGACAGCCAGGAAATGTCCACGTATTGTTATTATCTAGATTAAATAGAGTGAGTAGACATGAGTAGGAAGTTTGGATTAGAGGGTATGCTTTAAAATTTCTACCTTATTCCTTTCAAGTGTATGTAGTTACAGGGACTAATTGCTAAGAGTGTATTTTCAAGGCTAAGTCCTGCCAGGCCTACTACAACGATCAAGAAAAAGAATCTCATAATTAGAAGCCTTATTTGCATGCAAACAACAAATGTTCCCAAAGATCTTAACACCGCTTGCATTCTTATTTTAAGCGATTAAATTGCTCGCAAAAATCCTTTCTCACTAGAAAGTCTAGAAATGAACTTGAACCAGCCGAATATCATTAAGCCCGGCAGGGGCGGCGAGGCCCGTGGGACCACAGGCGGGGCCTCCATCCTCTGCTTTGCTCTGGCTCCAAGAATAACCAGGAAACCCACGCGAGGGAAATACCAGGCCATCTGTCAGCGGCGTCCAGGAAGGGAGGGACGGCCTGGCCGAGGGGGCCTGATGACAGGAGCGTGGCTGGAGGGCAAGGGGCAGAAGGCACCCCGCCTCCTGGGCCAGCCGCCCCGGCCAGATGCACGCCTGCCAGGAAACGGCAACCAGCAGCCCCCGAGCCCCGAGTCTGGACGCCGTGCGCGGGGGCACGGCTCGGGGGCCCCGACTCCAGAAGAGAAGGGGTGGAGTGCGGGGTGGAGAGGGGCGCAGGGCGGATGGAGGAGTGGGTGGGCCCGTGGGTGGGGGCGGGGGGACGGGCTCAGGGTCCCTGCCCCCAGAGCGGGGGTGCAGCGAGGAAGCCCTGCAGCTCCGTGGTCGCACCGCTGCCTCCCCCGGGCCTCAGTGGCTTCCCCTGTCAACTGGGGGTCAGGGCGGCCTTGACCCCCTCTCACGATGGCTTTGGGGACCAAAGGACATAGAGCCCATTTGAAAACTGCTTGGGAAAGCGAATCTCGTACTCGAGCCACGAACGGTTTCTTTGATTTATTTATATATTTTGGTCTTGCCACGTGGTTCATGCCGTCTTAGTTCCCTGACCAGGGGTTGAATCCATGCCCCCTGACACGGACGTGCAGGGTTCTAGCCACTGGACAGCCAGGAAATGTCCACGTATTGTTATTATCTAGATTAAATAGAGTGAGTAGACATGAGTAGGAAGTTTGGATTAGAGGGTATGCTTTAAAATTTCTACCTTATTCCTTTCAAGTGTATGTAGTTACAGGGACTAATTGCTAAGAGTGTATTTTCAAGGCTAAGTCCTGCCAGGCCTACTACAACGATCAAGAAAAAGAATCTCATAATTAGAAGCCTTATTTGCATGCAAACAACAAATGTTCCCAAAGATCTTAACACCGCTTGCATTCTTATTTTAAGCGATTAAATTGCTCGCAAAAATCCTTTCTCACTAGAAAGTCTAGAAATGAACTTGAACCAGCCGAATATCATTAATGTCTGACTGCTCCAAGCGTCACAGGAAGGGAGGCTCAGGCGGCACGGGCCCGGAGCACGAAGGCACCGAAGGCGGCGTCTGTGGCGCTCGCGGCCCTCGTTTCCCGGCGCGATGCTGGACGCGCCCCTCTCCGCCCTGGGTGGGCGCTGCCTGGGGGGTCCGATGGCGGCTTGGACCGGGGTGAGGCCGCGGCGGTGAGCCCCGTCCTCGTGCCCCGGGGCGGCAGGGCAGCCGCGTCGCGGCGGAGGAGCCCATGCCACCCGAACACGGATGTGGTTGTTCTTCTCTGTTGCTTTTGAAAAGCCATGGAAACCTCTGTCCCCTCCCCAGGACGCTTCAGCTCTTCCTCCAGGTAGAAAGCATACTGGCAGCGAAAGCCGTTTTTCAGTCTCTGTTTGGCGCTTTCCCTTCCAATTAAAATTATACAGGGCCCCAAAGCGTATCTGGGGTCACAAGCCACTCTGTTGGCTCGACATGCTGTTTTTATGTGAATGGCATTATTGTTATATGATCTAGAACACGGGGGAAATGGAAGGTTGATCACTTCTCTGACTAAATTTGGCCTACCAGAGAGGCTTTGAAACTGAAGCATCAGAACGTCTACTTTCGGCCACGACAGACTAACAGGGGCCAGATTTACCCTCCGCTGAAAAAAGCAAAAAATGGAAAAAAATATATGAAGCACGTGTTGGGTGTTGGCCATCAAGCAATGAAGAGCAGTTGAGCCTGAGAGGGGGACCGGGGCCGGCCCGGCCTGCGGGGGCTTCCAGGCCGTGCGTGGGGAGGCGGCCCCCGGCCGAGGCTCGCAGGGTGAGGCGTGGAGCGGGAGGCGCAGCCGTGGCTGCGGGGAGAGTCGGGCGTTTCCGCAGAGGAGCGCCACCCGGGAGCGGGGCTCGGAGACCCGTGGACTCGTGGCGGAGTCCTCCCGCACACGGACGCTGGAGAATGTCCTCTCAAGTCTGGTAAAGAGCGGTGCCCTAAAGGATCGTGGGGAAAGCTACTCGGCCCCCACACCAGGCTGATTAATGGTGTGTCTACTCCCCCAAACCTCACAGGGCAGCAGGGAGCATCCTTGGAGGGTGTTGCTCTATTGGTGGGAAAAATGGGCCACAGACTACATGTTGCGCCGGTCCCATCCAACAACGTGTATAAGCTAGGAAGCCCCGAAAGGCCCAGATCTTTCCAAGTGACTCAGCTGCTCCCGGAACAAGCCTCTAAGAACAGAGACCACGTCCCGTGCTCAGCGAGGCAAAAACTCACGTCTGTGTTTTGACCCTGCAGAGGAGCAGGAGAAAATACACCCCAAATGAGACGAAAAATCGATCAATGAAGCTAAAAATTACACTGATCGCAGTTATCAAGCAAGGATATTAAAGCAGTTCTTCTCATTGTCTCCCACACATTCAAGGAGCCAGAGGGCAGAGTGAACACACCCACCCCAAGCTTCTCACCGAAAAGCCATGGAAACCTCTGTCCCCTCCCCAGGACGCTTCAGCTCTTCCTCCAGGTAGAAAGCATACTGGCAGCGAAAGCCGTTTTTCAGTCTCTGTTTGGCGCTTTCCCTTCCAATTAAAATTATACAGGGCCCCAAAGCGTATCTGGGGTCACAAGCCACTCTGTTGGCTCGACATGCTGTTTTTATGTGAATGGCATTATTGTTATATGATCTAGAACACGGGGGAAATGGAAGGTTGATCACTTCTCTGACTAAATTTGGCCTACCAGAGAGGCTTTGAAACTGAAGCATCAGAACGTCTACTTTCGGCCACGACAGACTAACAGGGGCCAGATTTACCCTCCGCTGAAAAAAGCAAAAAATGGAAAAAAATATATGAAGCACGTGTTGGGTGTTGGCCATCAAGCAATGAAGAGCAGTTGAGCCTGAGAGGGGGACCGGGGCCGGCCCGGCCTGCGGGGGCTTCCAGGCCGTGCGTGGGGAGGCGGCCCCCGGCCGAGGCTCGCAGGGTGAGGCGTGGAGCGGGAGGCGCAGCCGTGGCTGCGGGGAGAGTCGGGCGTTTCCGCAGAGGAGCGCCACCCGGGAGCGGGGCTCGGAGACCCGTGGACTCGTGGCGGAGTCCTCCCGCACACGGACGCTGGAGAATGTCCTCTCAAGTCTGGTAAAGAGCGGTGCCCTAAAGGATCGTGGGGAAAGCTACTCGGCCCCCACACCAGGCTGATTAATGGTGTGTCTACTCCCCCAAACCTCACAGGGCAGCAGGGAGCATCCTTGGAGGGTGTTGCTCTATTGGTGGGAAAAATGGGCCACAGACTACATGTTGCGCCGGTCCCATCCAACAACGTGTATAAGCTAGGAAGCCCCGAAAGGCCCAGATCTTTCCAAGTGACTCAGCTGCTCCCGGAACAAGCCTCTAAGAACAGAGACCACGTCCCGTGCTCAGCGAGGCAAAAACTCACGTCTGTGTTTTGACCCTGCAGAGGAGCAGGAGAAAATACACCCCAAATGAGACGAAAAATCGATCAATGAAGCTAAAAATTACACTGATCGCAGTTATCAAGCAAGGATATTAAAGCAGTTCTTCTCATTGTCTCCCACACATTCAAGGAGCCAGAGGGCAGAGTGAACACACCCACCCCAAGCTTCTCACCGTGAAGGCTGCAGCGTCGGGGCTGAAGGCAGCCTGAGCCGCCGCCGATTAGATGCTGCAGGAGAGGACGCAGCACGAGAAGCGATGGAGGATGAAGCAGGAGACGTCTGCAGAAGTGAGTGCTGGGAACTGTGGATGATCCATGCAGCTGCGAGTTGTGGTCAAGCCGTGGACGGAGCGGCAGAGACACCGGACGAGGTCGAGAAATGCTCCAGTTAGAGGAGGCCTGTGGACCCGGATCCGGAAGCTCAGCAGCCCCGCGCACGGGAGACACACCGCCCGCTCGAGGACCGGGGCACAGAGGCCGCAGCGCCGCCTCCCAGACGGGACGGGACCTTCCCCAAACAGGCGTTCCTTTGGGCCTCTCCCTCTCCTTTTCGGGAGAGAAGGGGAACAGCTGCTGAGGACGAGCATGCTGGTCATCAAGCTCATGACCGTGAGCTGCGTCCCTGCGGCCGGGCGGAGGCCATGATGCTTGGAAACCAGTGGTCGCAGCCGCGGCGGCCCCCGAGAGCTGAGAGCTGGCGGAGGCGGGAGACTCTGCAGGCTGTGCGTGTGTGGGCGCGTGTGTGCGTGAGTGTGTCTGAGAGTGTGTCTCGCTCTCTGTGAGTGTGAGCGTGTGTGTCTGCAGCTCTGCAGGCAGGCTGGCCCACCTGGGATCGAGCAGTCGGCAAGCCCGTCGTGCGAGACGCCTGCGGCAGCTCCGCTCTTGAAGAAACGGTGCGGTGCCGTGGCCTCCGCGAGGCTCTCTCTCTGCTCTCACCACTGGACGCGTGGAGCACGGACGCGCGGGTCTGGGGCTGGCCGGCCCCTCTCAGGGCCTCAGGTGCATGGGCCGAGGCCCCGCCTCCCGGCAGGAGCCAGGGCAGGTGGACGCCAGCCCGGAGGCAGGAGGCGGACAGCGGAGGGAGCTGCCTCCCGCCGGGGCATGAACGAGCACGTGGTCATCTGATCGCTAACTTAATTTTTTTGGCATAAAGAATTATAAATACGACATGCTTCACATATGTGATTCCCAAATTAGGTTAGTGACCCAGAGTCTGTCTCAGGGATGGATAATCTAAACACTGAGTGCGGGGAAGCAGTTCTTCAAAAAGTCAAACATATAATTACCAATTTACCCGGAATTCCACTCCCAGGCCTGCTCCCGGAGAACGGAAAGCAGGGATTAGAGCAGAACTCATACGCGAATGTTCCCCACAGCGCTGCTCACAGTGGCCAAAAGGCGGAAATGGCCATGTCCACGGGCGGATGGATGCCCGTGGGTTCCCTCCAGAGTGGGTGGCGCCTGACCCTCAGGAATGAAGTTCTGAAAAACCCCGTGCTGTGGAAGAACCTTGACGTCGCTCTGCCCCACGCCAGAGGCCATGTTGTTCAAGGCCATTTGCAGGAAGCGTCCAGAAGACACACATCCCACGCGCAGAATTCCCGTGGTTTCCAGAGCCTGGGGGCGGTGGGGAGCGGCTGCTCTCAGGCACAGGGGATCCTTTCGGGGTGAAGGAGGCCAAGGCCACAAGAGCTGTGAATGCACGAAACGCCCCGAGCTGTCCACGTAAAGAGAGCTCGTCTTGTCTTCTGTGGGCTCTTCTGTGTCTGAGCCTGTTTTCCTCAGCTTCAACTGCGCCTTTCTTCCTTCAATTTCTCCTTCCCAGACGACCTAAACGCAGTTTCTTTGCTGCAACACGGAACCTGTTTCTGAAGGAAAATGTAACGAGGAGGGTGCAGAGATGCCTCCCCGTGCTGCTGGCAGCTGGGCCCCGCACCTCGGGCTCCCCAGCGGGCAGAAGCAGCTGCCTGAGCCGCCCGTGATGACCACACAGCCCGGAGGGGTGCCGGGGAGCGGCCTGAACCACACGGTGGGGGCTTCGGGCATCAGGAGACGGCTCAGATCAGGGAGAGGCCTGGACAGAGAGGGGCATCCCACAGCCAGTTCTGCTTGGGCTGTACTGGCGATGAGGAGAAGCTGGCTGTCTTCCACATTTTTCCAGGGGAGCGGCACCAGCCCGGAGGCAGGAGCGGACACGGAGATCCTCGCGGGCATGAACGAGCACGTGGTCATCTGATCGCTAACTTAATTTTTTTGGCATAAAGAATTATAAATACGACATGCTTCACATATGTGATTCCCAAATTAGGTTAGTGACCCAGAGTCTGTCTCAGGGATGGATAATCTAAACACTGAGTGCGGGGAAGCAGTTCTTCAAAAAGTCAAACATATAATTACCAATTTACCCGGAATTCCACTCCCAGGCCTGCTCCCGGAGAACGGAAAGCAGGGATTAGAGCAGAACTCATACGCGAATGTTCCCCACAGCGCTGCTCACAGTGGCCAAAAGGCGGAAATGGCCATGTCCACGGGCGGATGGATGCCCGTGGGTTCCCTCCAGAGTGGGTGGCGCCTGACCCTCAGGAATGAAGTTCTGAAAAACCCCGTGCTGTGGAAGAACCTTGACGTCGCTCTGCCCCACGCCAGAGGCCATGTTGTTCAAGGCCATTTGCAGGAAGCGTCCAGAAGACACACATCCCACGCGCAGAATTCCCGTGGTTTCCAGAGCCTGGGGGCGGTGGGGAGCGGCTGCTCTCAGGCACAGGGGATCCTTTCGGGGTGAAGGAGGCCAAGGCCACAAGAGCTGTGAATGCACGAAACGCCCCGAGCTGTCCACGTAAAGAGAGCTCGTCTTGTCTTCTGTGGGCTCTTCTGTGTCTGAGCCTGTTTTCCTCAGCTTCAACTGCGCCTTTCTTCCTTCAATTTCTCCTTCCCAGACGACCTAAACGCAGTTTCTTTGCTGCAACACGGAACCTGTTTCTGAAGGAAAATGTAACGAGGAGGGTGCAGAGATGCCTCCCCGTGCTGCTGGCAGCTGGGCCCCGCACCTCGGGCTCCCCAGCGGGCAGAAGCAGCTGCCTGAGCCGCCCGTGATGACCACACAGCCCGGAGGGGTGCCGGGGAGCGGCCTGAACCACACGGTGGGGGCTTCGGGCATCAGGAGACGGCTCAGATCAGGGAGAGGCCTGGACAGAGAGGGGCATCCCACAGCCAGTTCTGCTTGGGCTGTACTGGCGATGAGGAGAAGCTGGCTGTCTTCCACATTTTTCCACAAGGGCTGGGGCAGGGCTGGAGCCGCCGGCAGCTCAGGCAGAGGAGGACGGGGTGTCAGCAGACACCCCTGAGAGGCTGCCCCAGAGCCCCAAGTCAGCGGCTCCAGGGCCACCGTCACCCAGGACACTGAGGGCGGGAGGCAAGGGCGCATCTAGGAGGGAACCTCTGGGCTTACACACCTGAGAAAGCATGGTAGCTGCCTGCCAGAAACAAGCTGGTGGGATGCCTTTCTTATTATTTAAAAGGAACACGGAAGAAACAAAAGCGAAGCAGAGGGGAGCCTGCGGAAGCCCAGCCTCCTCTGCACAAACCATCGTGTAGTAAAGTTTTCGTTTCTGAAATACAGCATGTCACTGCTGGGAGTGGGGTGGGCTTACAGAGACTCACTCAGCCTAACAGCCCCCGGCAGTCTAGAGACCCGCCCGGGAGCTCTGCCCTCCTCTGCACCCCCGGTCTCTGGGATGCACCTCAGGGCCCAGCTCTCAGCCGGGTCCTGGGTTTGAGGCCACCTCGTGCTGACAGCCCGCCGAGAGCCTCTTGTCCATGGCGCCCTCTGGGCCTGCCCTGTGGATCCCCACCTCCTTGAGCTCCTGTGGACATTTTCACTGGGCTCCTTTCAAACAGCCAGCACATAAACTGGGTGGGATGGATGCTCGCTGGCTGCACTGATGAGATTTGTCTATGATTTTAGAAGACCCCTGGAGAAGGGAATGGCTACCCACTCAGTATTATTGCCTGGAGAATCCCAGGGACAGAGGAGCCTGGTGGGCTACTGTCCTCGGGGTTGAAAAGAGTCGTACGCAGCTGAGTGGCTGATAAACGCACACCCCTCAATCTGCAGACGCAGGAACTCTTGTGTTTGAAAGTCCTGAATGCAGACAGTGCCTCCTCAGTTCCGCGCGCTCAGCCGTGGAGCGGCCCCCTTGCTTTAGAACCACATGCTGATGCCCTCCCACCCAAGCCCAAGCCAGGGGTGCGGCGGGCGAGGTGGGCGAGTGCGAGGCCGGGGGCCACGCGCCGCGCCCGGAGGTGACGCAGGCCCCGCGTGCGTGCGGGAGGCTCGCCCGGCTCCGCCTCGGGACGGAAACCCTGGCGGAGCGGAGGGCCCTGCCCGCCGGGCCTGGGGAGCATTTCTGACGTGCAGGCTGGGCATCAGGGACGCCGCTCACGCCCACCCCGCCCGGGGCGGCCTTCCTGACGTGCGAGGAGGCAGGAGACGTGCCTCCCACGTGGAGCCGACGACAGAAAGCCCGTCCACAGACACAGAAGCAGACGGACTTACAGGAGAAAACAGGCTTAAGAACAAAGAAGACTTTTCCATGCGTGGAATGAGATTAGACTAAGAGTGTCCAGGAAAAAAAAATATTGCTTTATTGGATCTACCTTCTACCTACAAAGAGAGCTAGCACAGGATCAAACACCTGCTTTCCGCAGCACGGCCTCCGAGGAGCGTCTCATGCTGCTCCCGGGCTGAGCGCGGGCAGGGCTCCGGGGCGGGTCCAGGCACGGGAAGCCACATGCCGTCAGCTCTTCACAGTCATGTGCAAATGTCACAGATATGGCTTTCAGGTTTTCGTTTCTGTGACTTAAAAACAAGTAAGACATAATCGTACAGAACAACATTTTAAAAATAATTCTTTCCGTGGGAGAGTGCCTTCCCCACTGACGCGCGTGTTTGGTGACAGGCCCGCCGCCTCCCCCGAGGGTGCGGTCCGGCCGCGCTGCAGCAGGGCGCGTGCGTCCCTAAGGCACAGTGACCAGCTGACCAAGTGTTCTTTAAGCCATGCTTTTTGGTTACGTGAAACGACGGGTCACGGCTAGCGATAACGCACAATAAGCTGCTAGGGTACAGAACGCAGTAGTAAGCTCACGCTAAGCTATGCTGACAGTAACTAGTTTGGAAACACCACAGTCACCACATCGTCACACGCTGGTTTTGGTAATGGTTTCCTCAAACGAAGCAGTTAGAAGGCTTCTGTGAAACAATGAGCTTACCGCTGAACAGACACATTACACTCCTGCAACGCTATTTACAGTGCCTTTCCAAGGACGCCCTTTGGTAGCAGGGACGCTGTGGACGCACCTGCCTGGTCTCTAAAGTGCTTGGCTGGCTGCAGAGGGCACGGGGCGCAGGCCGCTGGGGCGGGAAGGGGAGGCGCCTCGCAGACGCGGCGGGGAGTCCGGGTTCGGAGCCTCCGGTGCATTTTCCAAAACGGGTATCGGTTATTGCTGACACGGATGCTCTTGCCAGGCAGAGACTGAAGTCACCACCCCTGTCACGCTCACATAAATATATGCTTATATGTGTACATACATGCAATGTAAGACCTCTCCTGAGAGAGGCAGATTTCTTTTTCTGTCCAGTGACCTGTTTTGTGCTATTCAACTTACCTGTGCTATGTTCGAAGCCAGATTAAAAACAAAACCCTAACATGCGACAATGAAGAACCCTACGGTCTGAGTACATGGGGCGGGAAGGCAGTCACAGAAAGATCTGAGATGACACCTTGAAAGGGGCCTGACCGGCGCTGAGTGAGGCAACAGAACCGTGTGGCACAGCCCGGCAGGGGCGGGGGTGTAGGAGCTGCGGCAGGGCCTCCTCACAATGCCCGGCCTCCCGGGACTCGTTTAATTTACACAAAGGACAACAGCCTTGTGATGAGACGTCTCCACGGCTTCTGCGCCTACAGAGGCCCTCCTGGCGGTCTGGTCAGTGCTCGACTCCGCGAGGCCCAGCGTCGGGCTGCCCTGAAAGAAGGCACTTCCAGTGGGGAATCCAGGTGCCCGACGGGCGCGGTTGGGGTCCGGCCCGCACGTCGGGTCGCGGCCACGGGGGGAGCGTCACGAGGTCTGCTTCTGGGCCCCCCACCCACCCACTTTCGCTTCCTTCTTGAGATGATTCTCCTTCAGAAGAAGGAGTGGTCCTTCCTTCCGTGGTACTTTGCACAAGCGGTCAGAGTCTTCGCTGCGGTGGAGGCGCCCGGGGCCCCAGGTGAGAGTCCCGCCTCTTGACGCAGAACGGCCGCGTGGAATCGACACTGCGCAGCCTCTGGGTGCTCACGCTGCCGACTGCGAGTGGACGTGGCTGCTGGAGAGGTCGTTCCGGATGACCTCATTTACTGCAAGGAAACAGAAACACAGAGGGCGCGTCAGAGCGATGGGGCTCCACACACGAGCGTACGTAAACACCAGAAACTCCGTCCGTCAGTTACGTTCAGCCTGTGAAAGCTGGTCTTGCCAGAGGGCACGGGGCGCAGGCCGCTGGGGCGGGAAGGGGAGGCGCCTCGCAGACGCGGCGGGGAGTCCGGGTTCGGAGCCTCCGGTGCATTTTCCAAAACGGGTATCGGTTATTGCTGACACGGATGCTCTTGCCAGGCAGAGACTGAAGTCACCACCCCTGTCACGCTCACATAAATATATGCTTATATGTGTACATACATGCAATGTAAGACCTCTCCTGAGAGAGGCAGATTTCTTTTTCTGTCCAGTGACCTGTTTTGTGCTATTCAACTTACCTGTGCTATGTTCGAAGCCAGATTAAAAACAAAACCCTAACATGCGACAATGAAGAACCCTACGGTCTGAGTACATGGGGCGGGAAGGCAGTCACAGAAAGATCTGAGATGACACCTTGAAAGGGGCCTGACCGGCGCTGAGTGAGGCAACAGAACCGTGTGGCACAGCCCGGCAGGGGCGGGGGTGTAGGAGCTGCGGCAGGGCCTCCTCACAATGCCCGGCCTCCCGGGACTCGTTTAATTTACACAAAGGACAACAGCCTTGTGATGAGACGTCTCCACGGCTTCTGCGCCTACAGAGGCCCTCCTGGCGGTCTGGTCAGTGCTCGACTCCGCGAGGCCCAGCGTCGGGCTGCCCTGAAAGAAGGCACTTCCAGTGGGGAATCCAGGTGCCCGACGGGCGCGGTTGGGGTCCGGCCCGCACGTCGGGTCGCGGCCACGGGGGGAGCGTCACGAGGTCTGCTTCTGGGCCCCCCACCCACCCACTTTCGCTTCCTTCTTGAGATGATTCTCCTTCAGAAGAAGGAGTGGTCCTTCCTTCCGTGGTACTTTGCACAAGCGGTCAGAGTCTTCGCTGCGGTGGAGGCGCCCGGGGCCCCAGGTGAGAGTCCCGCCTCTTGACGCAGAACGGCCGCGTGGAATCGACACTGCGCAGCCTCTGGGTGCTCACGCTGCCGACTGCGAGTGGACGTGGCTGCTGGAGAGGTCGTTCCGGATGACCTCATTTACTGCAAGGAAACAGAAACACAGAGGGCGCGTCAGAGCGATGGGGCTCCACACACGAGCGTACGTAAACACCAGAAACTCCGTCCGTCAGTTACGTTCAGCCTGTGAAAGCTGCCCGTGAGGAGAGGACGTGACTGCCCTGGACCCGGGCCGCGCGTGCGAGCCCCGCTCGGGCCCGAGACCAGGAGTCCTCGCCTCGGACCCAGGGTGGGCGCAGTCTCTGCTCACGCAGGTTTGCAAAACTGACAGATAAACCTGGGCAGTGGAAGCCCCCGGGGGAAGCTCGCGCCCCAAGGGCCCCTCTCCACGGCCTCGCGGTCACGAAGGCCAGGGCGGTTTGGGGGAAGGTGGACCGCCCAGCCCGAGCCTCCCTGCGTTCAGGGCTCTTCCTTCACGTCTGTCCGTTGTCCGCGTCCGCGATGGGCCTGTGATTTTTGGCAGCCAGAGAGGAAGTGAGCGGATCTGGCAAAGGCCGCGGGAGTGACCTGCACAGCACCCGGCCCTCCGCCCCACCCCCGATGGCACCAGATGGGAAATGTCACCCGGAGGCTCTCAGCACCACGAGCAGGGCAGAGGTGGGGACGCACTCACGTCACGGAACGGCCCGGCCGGGGCTCCACTCTGCCGCCAGATAAGCCGTGTTTCTGCGGAGCCCGCTGGCAGGGGCGGCTCCCCGGAGCCACTCGTTTCCCAGCGCCCGCCCTTCCCTACGCTGCTTTTCAACACCCTCTGCACCACCTCTCGCCAGCCCCCGCCCCGTATGTTTAAGAATAACAACAATAAAGCCCAGTGGGGAACCAGGAACTGTGTCACAGACCTCCCGGGCCCCACCGCCGGCCCCAGACCCGGGCTCTCCCAAAGAGGGGCCCGTGGGGACGCGCCAGGACCCCCACGGCCACACGATCCCGTGTCCTCTGTCTGCAGGCGGCCTGGCCTCCTGCGGGAAACACCGCTCCCTGGTGCCGCGAGGCCCAGGTGCCGCGGACGGCTGGCGAGGCCCTGTGGCCCGCCCTGGCCCGAGGCCCTGTGGCCCGCCCTGGCTCGCGGGTCCCCCGGGGCAGGGCAGGGCAGGGCAGGGCAGGCGGTGCGGAGGCGGGCTGCCAGGACCGGCAGCTCCTCTCTGTTTCTTCTTCATGCACCTCTCCCAGAGCGCCGCCCCGAAGGGTCATTCTGCCAACACACAGGTACAGGACCCGAGTGTCTCTGGGGTGTGGTCTCGGTCAGGACGAGCCTCAGCTGAATGCAGGGTGTCTCTGCCCCGGCCGACCATGTGGAACTCACTGGAAAGACGCGAGGCACGCGGGCGGGAGCCTACAGACGAGGCAGGACAGCACTGCCCCGAAGAGCCCTCGCACTCGGCTCCCTCAGCACGCCGTCGTCTCCAGGGCGCTTTCCTGACCAGCGTCTTGTCCTGAAGCCGCCCTAGGCCGAGGCGCTGGCGGGCGTCCTACGCCATTCTGAGAAAAGCAGGTCTGCGCCCCCGCGTGGCTCGGGGTCCCTCCCCGTGCAGCCAGCTCCACGCCAGAACCGAAATTAGCCGTCACGCCTCAAAGCAAAGGCTTCACAGTGGGAACAGTGGTGGACAGGACTCCTGCAGGGCCGGGGTGGCGTCAGTCACTCCGCGGAGTCCAGGTGAGACTGCTCCCTCAGGTTTTAGGAAACTGCAAGTCTCAGAGCAGACTCCACTAAATCAGCAACAGGTGGCTGAACAATACCTCCAGGGGCACCCGTGGCAGGGCTGGGAGGGAAGCCGTGTTTCTGCGGAGCCCGCTGGCAGGGGCGGCTCCCCGGAGCCACTCGTTTCCCAGCGCCCGCCCTTCCCTACGCTGCTTTTCAACACCCTCTGCACCACCTCTCGCCAGCCCCCGCCCCGTATGTTTAAGAATAACAACAATAAAGCCCAGTGGGGAACCAGGAACTGTGTCACAGACCTCCCGGGCCCCACCGCCGGCCCCAGACCCGGGCTCTCCCAAAGAGGGGCCCGTGGGGACGCGCCAGGACCCCCACGGCCACACGATCCCGTGTCCTCTGTCTGCAGGCGGCCTGGCCTCCTGCGGGAAACACCGCTCCCTGGTGCCGCGAGGCCCAGGTGCCGCGGACGGCTGGCGAGGCCCTGTGGCCCGCCCTGGCCCGAGGCCCTGTGGCCCGCCCTGGCTCGCGGGTCCCCCGGGGCAGGGCAGGGCAGGGCAGGGCAGGCGGTGCGGAGGCGGGCTGCCAGGACCGGCAGCTCCTCTCTGTTTCTTCTTCATGCACCTCTCCCAGAGCGCCGCCCCGAAGGGTCATTCTGCCAACACACAGGTACAGGACCCGAGTGTCTCTGGGGTGTGGTCTCGGTCAGGACGAGCCTCAGCTGAATGCAGGGTGTCTCTGCCCCGGCCGACCATGTGGAACTCACTGGAAAGACGCGAGGCACGCGGGCGGGAGCCTACAGACGAGGCAGGACAGCACTGCCCCGAAGAGCCCTCGCACTCGGCTCCCTCAGCACGCCGTCGTCTCCAGGGCGCTTTCCTGACCAGCGTCTTGTCCTGAAGCCGCCCTAGGCCGAGGCGCTGGCGGGCGTCCTACGCCATTCTGAGAAAAGCAGGTCTGGGCCCACGCGTGGCTCGGGGTCCCTCCCCGTGCAGCCAGCTCCACGCCAGAACAGAAATTAGCCGTCACGCCTCAAAGCAAAGGCTTCACAGTGGGAACAGTGGTGGACAGGACTCCTGCAGGGCCGGGGGTGGACGTCAGTCACTCCGCCGGAGTCCAGGTGAGACTGCTCCCTCAGGTTTTAGGAAACTGCAAGTCTCAGAGCAGACTCCACTAAATCAGCAACAGGTGGCTGAACAATACCTCCAGGGGCACCCGTGGCAGGGCTGGGAGGGAGGCCTGAGGGCCAGCGGGGGTCCAGCTGCCAAGTCCTGTCTGACGCTTTGTGACCCCACAGCCTGCAGCGCGTCAGGCTCCTCTGTCTTCTCCGCCTCCCGGAGCCGGCTCAAACTCACGTCCATGGACTGTGATGCCGTCCAACCAGCTCATCCTCCGTCGTCCCCTTCTCCTTCTGCCTTCTATCTCCTGCAACATAAGGGTCATTTTCAAAGTGACGTCTCTTCGCATCAGGTGGCCAAAGTATTGGAGCTTCAGCTTCAGCATCAGTCCTCCCAGTGAATATTCCGGGTAGGTTTCCTTTAAGACTGACGGAGTAGATCTCCTTGCTGTCCAAGGGACTCTCAAGTGTCTTCACCAGCACCACAGTTCAAAGGCATCGATTCTTTGGCACTCAGCTGTCTTTATGGTCCAGCTCTCACATCCATACATGGCTACTGGAAAAACAAGAGCTTTCTTTGACTACATGGACCTTCGCTGGCAAAGTGATGTCTCTGCTTTCTAATATGCTGTCTAGGTTTGTCCTAGCTTTTCTTCCAAGGAGTAAATGTCTTTTAATTTCATGACTGCGGTCACTGTCCGCAGTGATTTTTGGAACCCAAGAAAATGAAGTCTGTCACTGTTTCTACTTTTCCGCCATTTGAGGGGGAAAAATGAAGGCCATCGCGAGGGAGGCCTGAGGGGTAGTAAGGCAACAGGCCGAGTAGTTGAGAATCTTTACTCAGGGTTATACAGACCACAGGAAAAATAACATCTGTTTGACAAGATAAAAGGGGAAGAAGCCTGAGCGGTGGGCTTCCCCTTCTGCCGCGGGGGCACCTGAGCCTGAGTGGGGGTAGTGCACAGGCACGTCCCGGACACTGTGGGCCCAGAGAGGAGGCCGGCGCGGGGGTGCCTCTGCGCGAGCCTGCCCTGTCCCACCCCCGTGCCCTCGGGGGCGCTCAGGAGAGCCGCGGCGGCCAGGCCAGGAGCCTCTCCTCCCAGCACTGCACGCCAGCGTCTCCGGCGAGCCTCTCGGCGACCACGGGTCGGCGGGCCCAGTGCTGTCCACGCCTGGCAGGTCCGGCTGGGGTCACGGTGTTTCACTGCTCCCAGGAACAGACTCGAGCCCCCGCCCCCGCTCAGAGACACCCCCCTGCACTGTGGCTTGATCCAGGCGGCCGCCCAGAGCGACGAGGGGGAGCCCACGACCCCAAGCGACGACGCTCCCCACAAGGGCCTCCGGGGCTGAGCGTGGACCCTCAGACCTCACTGCCTTCCACAGACGCGGTCTGGGCAGGAACCCTGCGGGGAGGCCTCGGTGGTCCCCTTTCACAGATGGATAAGGAGCGAGCTCAGGGCAGGGCTGAGAGCCGAGGGGCCTCTGACGGAGGGTGGGGCGGGGAGCTCAGGCCCCAGCGAGCGCCGCTCCGCCCGGCCGCGACTTCCTATCTTCCCTCCGTGAGGTCATGGGTCCGAGCCCGATCAGGCCAAGCCCTGGGGCTCCGTGGAGGTTATTCGGGGGTTTCTCTCACTGTGCTTATGTCCAGTTTCCCCCAAACCAATCCAGTTCAAAGGCATGTTTGCATAGCTGTTATGGTCCATTCAATCCATACAACAAGAGCTTTCTTTGACTACATGGACCTTCGCTGGCAAAGTGATGTCTCTGCTTTCTAATATGCTGTCTAGGTTTGTCCTAGCTTTTCTTCCAAGGAGTAAATGTCTTTTAATTTCATGACTGCGGTCACTGTCCGCAGTGATTTTTGGAACCCAAGAAAATGAAGTCTGTCACTGTTTCTACTTTTCCGCCATTTGAGGGGGAAAAATGAAGGCCATCGCGAGGGAGGCCTGAGGGGTAGTAAGGCAACAGGCCGAGTAGTTGAGAATCTTTACTCAGGGTTATACAGACCACAGGAAAAATAACATCTGTTTGACAAGATAAAAGGGGAAGAAGCCTGAGCGGTGGGCTTCCCCTTCTGCCGCGGGGGCACCTGAGCCTGAGTGGGGGTAGTGCACAGGCACGTCCCGGACACTGTGGGCCCAGAGAGGAGGCCGGCGCGGGGGTGCCTCTGCGCGAGCCTGCCCTGTCCCACCCCCGTGCCCTCGGGGGCGCTCAGGAGAGCCGCGGCGGCCAGGCCAGGAGCCTCTCCTCCCAGCACTGCACGCCAGCGTCTCCGGCGAGCCTCTCGGCGACCACGGGTCGGCGGGCCCAGTGCTGTCCACGCCTGGCAGGTCCGGCTGGGGTCACGGTGTTTCACTGCTCCCAGGAACAGACTCGAGCCCCCGCCCCCGCTCAGAGACACCCCCCTGCACTGTGGCTTGATCCAGGCGGCCGCCCAGAGCGACGAGGGGGAGCCCACGACCCCAAGCGACGACGCTCCCCACAAGGGCCTCCGGGGCTGAGCGTGGACCCTCAGACCTCACTGCCTTCCACAGACGCGGTCTGGGCAGGAACCCTGCGGGGAGGCCTCGGTGGTCCCCTTTCACAGATGGATAAGGAGCGAGCTCAGGGCAGGGCTGAGAGCCGAGGGGCCTCTGACGGAGGGTGGGGCGGGGAGCTCAGGCCCCAGCGAGCGCCGCTCCGCCCGGCCGCGACTTCCTATCTTCCCTCCGTGAGGTCATGGGTCCGAGCCCGAATCAGGCCAAGCCCTGGGGCTCCGTGGAGGTTATTTCGGGGGTGGCTTTCTCTCTTTGATATGGTTGTGCCGATGACACACCTACGGTTTCCCACAATGTCTTCTCTCTACTGATAATTTCCATCTTCTTATTCAGCTTTTCCACCGACACAGAGGTTTTTCTCTTTACAGAAGTATTTTCAACGGCAGGGGCCATGTGACCCTCGCGGATGGCGAGGGGCCTGAAAGAGGAAGCTCCGCTCGGCTCCACGTCAGGTGTCCCTGCTACAGGATGTGGTGAGCTGCTCCACCACAGTTTAATAAGAAGGTTTTTTTCCCTTATATTTAATTTTTCTCTAAAGTGCTCCCGAGGTGGAAACTATTGCTTTTGTTTCTAAAACTCATGTGGCACTTTGAATTGTTGTTTTAATCTGGGATAGCGACGCAGGATGTGTGCGTGTATCTGATACACAGGCACACACAAATCCACCTCTCTCTATAAATATGGAATTGAGTGAAAAGGAAGCGAGCATTTTAAAAAAATACAAAGCTACCATGTACAAAGCACAGGCATCGACTCTCACCAGCACTTGACTGACATTTGTAACTGTTAACTGTAGCCTTCCTGACCCCAGAGGAAGACATCTCGGCTCCTCATCCACGAGCATGTCAATTAACCAGTAAGGGGGAGTGTCCTTCTCAAAGGAAGACATGGGTGCTTTGTGCTGCGCGCCCCTCCGGGGAGAGCGGGCACCGGGGCCTCGCGGGGCACCTGCGGAGCGGCTGCCCAGCTCTCTCGCAGGTTCCGTGTGACCGTCGTGAGAAGAGCGCAGCCTAACAGGAAGCCTGCGTCTGAGCAGGTTTTGCATATTTCTCTCCTTTCAAAGCCTGACCTTTAAGTAAGCGCTCCCACGTTTCTGAATTCTTGGTTTCTGAAGGCAACCATGGATCTCAAGACGAATCTTAAAGAATGAACAAAGTACCCAACACCTACACATTCCTCCCAGTTTCTAAGCTCTTGCATGGGTATTATTCTTGACTCGGCAACAATCCCCCGGAAGTAAAGGCAGAAAAGCGCCGCCAGTGTGGACAAGGCCGCGGCCCCTGGGAGACGGCCGGGACCGGGCCTTGGCGGCCTGAGCCTGGGGCGGCCCCTCCCCGCCGCACAGGCCGGGGGCCGGGGAGCTTCCGGGCGGCTCTCGTGGGCATCACAGGGCAGTGAACTTGCAGTTACTGACTGTCGAAAAAGAGAACACGGCCGGGCATGTGAGGGGCAGCCGCCCTGGTGTGAAGTTACTGCAAAGTCTGGGCTCAACCACAAGACAGAGAATGGGCCAAGGGTGCCCTTCCCCCTTAGCTCTGACATCACCCGTGGATCCCTTTGCGATCGGAACAGGGTCTGTGTAGGTTTCCAGGTTAATGAGAACATCAGCTGCATCCCCGCGCTGATCACAGAGAACCAGCCGCGTCCCTGGCTGCTCACTGGACGTGGCCGCAGGGACGACCGACTGGAAGCCGCCCGTGCCCGGCCAGGCTGGGACCCTGCCACGGGCTCTGCCCCTGCTCCCGGCCGTGGCCTGCCTGCCGGGCGTGGGGACGGAGTGGCCCGAGAAGCAGGTGCCAGAGCCTCCCGGCTAGTCGTCAGTACAGGCTTCATCCTTGTTTCTCGGGCCCGGCTTTGAGCTCAGGCAGTAAGACGTCCAGTTCAGCACCGGTAGCCTCGCCACACTGCCTGATCCTTGCTTCCAGCTGAAGTGAGTTTACTCAGATAAGGACCATACTTCACAAATAATACCTTTGTGTCAACTAAAACACACACATTTGCTGGCACAAGGCCTGATTACAAGATTACACACTTTAAAGCATCTTTCCCTTTTTCGATAGTCATGTTAGTTCCAATAAGGAAACAAACTGTATTACGAATATTTAGAGAAAAACTATTTATCTATTTATGTATAGACAGATAGCTATTTATCTACTTAGCAAACTAGCCAGCCCCGCAGGGATGCTGTCACACTTTTCCATTTCTGGTTTTACAATGTGCTGTGCTGTTGCTTTTTTAACGGAAAGAACTATTTCTTTAAAGCATCACTGTCCCTTAGATGAGAGCAACGTAAGAAGCAAAGAGGGTCCTGGTGCCTCCACCACAGGGTCCTCGTCCCTGCTCCAACACGCCAGCCACGCGGTATGAGGTCCCAGGACTTTCCATCAAAGCCCACGATCAACTGCACACTGCACGTGAGCACACGCACGGCACAAAGGCAGCTACTGCGCGTCCACTCCTTTTCCTCTGAGGGACAGAAAAACGTGTCTTCCAGAGGACCAGTCATCAAAACCACTTTTATTTTTAAGGGAAAGCCAAAATAGCCTTCTGCAAAGCAAAACAACACAGGAAGGCCTTTCTTTCCCGTTCCTATAACTAAAAGACCATTTTAAAAAGTAGTTGCTAACTTTCCCAGAAAATGCACCTTTGGCTAAAGTTAGCATGTGCCCTGAGGGCCCGATAACTGAGGTGGACAGAAGCAAGAACATCTCAGCCAAGTCTGTTCTTAAGAGCTGACTTCCAGGAAGACTCTGGTCACCCTGGTTGGGCTGAGCCTGTAAACCTAGTGACCCCTGGGGAAGGAGGCCCTTGATGGCAGCCGTGCGTCCTCGCGGACGTTGGGAGGGTCGCCGCTGGACCCTGCCGCAGTGGAAGAGATGTGTCCCGTGGGGGGCACACCGTCCCTCTGCCTGGACTCAGGCTCGTACACGTGCTTCTCAGGATGTCGGCGTGGATGTCGCTGAGCCGGGACTCGGCACGACTCAAGCCGCGACTCAGAGAGCAGAGGCAGCCAGGGGAGCGAGCCCGGCGCAGGAAACGTGCGGTGTGCCTGTGGGGGTGCAGCTTCCTGAGGAGGGGCGGCCTCGTGGCCAGGCCCCCCTCGCAGGCGGGCGCCCCCCGTCGCCCGGCCCGGGGCCTGCGTGTCCGGCGAGGCCGTGCCTGGTCCTCGCGGAGCCCCGGTCCCGCGCGGGGAGGCGCCGCCCGCGAGCCCCGGGGCTGGGCCGGTGGCTGTGCACAAGTGCATCGCGGCCGCCCTGCTCCTGAAGAGCCAGAGTCGCAGCAGCACCGGAGTCCCTCTCGCTCTTCCTTTCCCCAGGGATGCTTTGGGAGGCAGGTGCAGTTTTAACGGAAAGAACTATTTCTTTAAACATCACTGTCCCTTAGATGAGAGCAACGTAAGAAGCAAAGAGGGTCCTGGTGCCTCCACCACAGGGTCCTCGTCCCTGCTCCAACACGCCAGCCACGCGGTATGAGGTCCCAGGACTTTCCATCAAAGCCCACGATCAACTGCACACTGCACGTGAGCACACGCACGGCACAAAGGCAGCTACTGCGCGTCCACTCCTTTTCCTCTGAGGGACAGAAAAACGTGTCTTCCAGAGGACCAGTCATCAAAACCACTTTTATTTTTAAGGGAAAGCCAAAATAGCCTTCTGCAAAGCAAAACAACACAGGAAGGCCTTTCTTTCCCGTTCCTATAACTAAAAGACCATTTTAAAAAGTAGTTGCTAACTTTCCCAGAAAATGCACCTTTGGCTAAAGTTAGCATGTGCCCTGAGGGCCCGATAACTGAGGTGGACAGAAGCAAGAACATCTCAGCCAAGTCTGTTCTTAAGAGCTGACTTCCAGGAAGACTCTGGTCACCCTGGTTGGGCTGAGCCTGTAAACCTAGTGACCCCTGGGGAAGGAGGCCCTTGATGGCAGCCGTGCGTCCTCGCGGACGTTGGGAGGGTCGCCGCTGGACCCTGCCGCAGTGGAAGAGATGTGTCCCGTGGGGGGCACACCGTCCCTCTGCCTGGACTCAGGCTCGTACACGTGCTTCTCAGGATGTCGGCGTGGATGTCGCTGAGCCGGGACTCGGCACGACTCAAGCCGCGACTCAGAGAGCAGAGGCAGCCAGGGGAGCGAGCCCGGCGCAGGAAACGTGCGGTGTGCCTGTGGGGGTGCAGCTTCCTGAGGAGGGGCGGCCTCGTGGCCAGGCCCCCCTCGCAGGCGGGCGCCCCCCGTCGCCCGGCCCGGGGCCTGCGTGTCCGGCGAGGCCGTGCCTGGTCCTCGCGGAGCCCCGGTCCCGCGCGGGGAGGCGCCGCCCGCGAGCCCCGGGGCTGGGCCGGTGGCTGTGCACAAGTGCATCGCGGCCGCCCTGCTCCTGAAGAGCCAGAGTCGCAGCAGCACCGGAGTCCCTCTCGCTCTTCCTTTCCCCAGGGATGCTTTGGGAGGCAGTGGAAAATAAAACAGTTTCTCGAGTTTCATTAAAAAGTAAGTTCTCGTATTACCTCGGGTGTCCTGGACCCATTTCAGCCTTCACTTATTTTTGTCTTTTTAATCATAATAAGCCACTGCCACGGGGCCTGCTATTTCTGGAAGGAGCGAATGGGACGGTGGAGGGCTGGCTGACAACAGGCGCGGTTTTAATAAAACATGACCCTCTCCGCTGGGCGTGGGGCGGCCCTGGCGGGTACCGCCGTGACGCGGGGCTGCCGGCCATTAAAACAGAATAATCACCCTGCCTCCGTGGCTGCTTCCTCATTTAGCCTGGATACTCCACATAATGCAAACACCCTGTGTGGAGACGCCAGCGTCCGCGGGGAGCGGGCCACGTGACCGAGGGTCCCTGCTCGTCCCGGCCGCCCGCAGGCGGGCACACGGGCGCTTTCCACGTGACTCGGCCATTGTCCCGCCCAGGCCAGACTCACCGCGCTGCTCGCTGGGGACATTAACCAGCGACAGACACTTCCAGGGCCGGCTTCGTGCCGCTGGGGACCCACTGCCCCAGTGATGAAACTCCTGTTCCAGCCACGAACAGAGTTGGAAAAATTAAAAATATTAAAAGCCCCCTTTAACTAAAAAGTAAAACAGAATAAATGGACCCATCGGCGGCTTCAGGAGCTCGGGCGCCTCCCCTGGCCCCGGCTTGGGGCCGTCCGTCCCCGTGGGGCAGCGGGGCAGGGACACTGAGGGCAAACGTGCCCCCTCTGCCCCGAGGCTCTCGGGGCTGCCTGGCACGGGACCCCTGCCGGCTCCAGGTCCCCCTCGAGCGGGAGCCAGGGCGAGCCCGGCGCAGGAACGTCGGTGTGCCTGTGGGGTGCAGCTTCCTGAGGAGGCGGCCTCGTGGCCAGGCCCGCAGGGCGCCCGTCGCCCGGCCCGGGGCCTGCGTGTCCGGCGAGGCCGTGCCTGGTCCTCGCGGAGCCCCGGTCCCGCGCGGGGAGGCGCCGCCCGCGAGCCCCGGGGCTGGGCCGGTGGCTGTGCACAAGTGCATCGCGGCCGCCCTGCTCCTGAAGAGCCAGAGTCGCAGCAGCACCGGAGTCCCTCTCGCTCTTCCTTTCCCCAGGGATGCTTTGGGAGGCAGTGGAAAATAAAACAGTTTCTCGAGTTTCATTAAAAAGTAAGTTCTCGTATTACCTCGGGTGTCCTGGACCCATTTCAGCCTTCACTTATTTTTGTCTTTTTAATCATAATAAGCCACTGCCACGGGGCCTGCTATTTCTGGAAGGAGCGAATGGGACGGTGGAGGGCTGGCTGACAACAGGCGCGGTTTTAATAAAACATGACCCTCTCCGCTGGGCGTGGGGCGGCCCTGGCGGGTACCGCCGTGACGCGGGGCTGCCGGCCATTAAAACAGAATAATCACCCTGCCTCCGTGGCTGCTTCCTCATTTAGCCTGGATACTCCACATAATGCAAACACCCTGTGTGGAGACGCCAGCGTCCGCGGGGAGCGGGCCACGTGACCGAGGGTCCCTGCTCGTCCCGGCCGCCCGCAGGCGGGCACACGGGCGCTTTCCACGTGACTCGGCCATTGTCCCGCCCAGGCCAGACTCACCGCGCTGCTCGCTGGGGACATTAACCAGCGACAGACACTTCCAGGGCCGGCTTCGTGCCGCTGGGGACCCACTGCCCCAGTGATGAAACTCCTGTTCCAGCCACGAACAGAGTTGGAAAAATTAAAAATATTAAAAGCCCCCTTTAACTAAAAAGTAAAACAGAATAAATGGACCCATCGGCGGCTTCAGGAGCTCGGGCGCCTCCCCTGGCCCCGGCTTGGGGCCGTCCGTCCCCGTGGGGCAGCGGGGCAGGGACACTGAGGGCAAACGTGCCCCCTCTGCCCCGAGGCTCTCGGGGCTGCCTGGCACGGGACCCCTGCCGGCTCCAGCCGGCGCCAGTCTGGGTCCGAAGGTGCTGCCGTGACGGCAGCTCAGGAGGCCTGAGTGTGCGGGAAGGGAAACCACGTCTCCAGGCTAACGGGGACCTTGACGAAGCCCTCTGCCCCGAGCCTCAGCGGGAGCTCCGTCAGGCGTGACTCCCCGTCAGCCCACAGCCCACCCAAGACGACCGAGGGACGCAGGGTCAGAGGTGCGCGCCGAGCGTCTGGCGGCAGGGCCGAGGGGCGAGGGGCCAGCACCCTCTAGGCTGTTCTTCTGCCCCTTCATGATTAAGCACCGGGATCAGGATCGGAAGGAAGCTGGGGGTGGGCTGACCCAGCCTCCGCTGCCCCCTGGTGACAAGGGGACACCCGCGTCCTGTGCTCTGCTGGGCCAGCACCCCACCCCGCTTCTTCGGGGCCATCGCCCTTCTCCCTGCTGCTGCCCAGGCCTGGTGCTCCTGCCGCCGGGGACGGCTGTGCTGCCTGAGCTGGGAGGTGGCACGTCTGGGCCCACCCAGACCCACCGAACATTCTCACAAGATCCCAGGAACTCGATTCGCACCCACGAGCACTGGGGAAGCCCTGGGCTAGCCGGAGGCGGGGTGGGGGCGGGAAGGGGAAAGGCAGAGAAGTCTCCAGAGCTGCTGTGCCGAAGGTCAGGCTTACGTCCCTGTGGACAGAAAAGCACGCTCTTCTCATCTTCCAAATATTCTGAATCATCATTCAAATTCCCGAGAAGAGGTGGTGTGCCGCAGGCCCTGGGCAGCCTGTGGACGGACAGCTGAGAACTTCGGACTGGTCATGAGGGGCGAGGCCAGCAGCAGGGCCCACGAGGACCCCCGCCCATTCACTGGGCAGCGCCCCAGGCTTCATGCCGACCAAAGGTTCAAGCCATGGCCTCGGAGCCCAGCGACCCCTGCTGGGGACGGAGGGGTGGACATCCCCGACCCTGCGGGGGCGGGCACCGCTGCTCACGGCAGCAGGCCCGACGTCCTGGGCTCCGCGGCTCCTCTCGAACCTTGCCGAGCCCCCCGCGGGTCCTGAATAGCACGGCCGCCACGTCTACCTGCTCGCACAGGCTGCCCGGGCACTGAGCCCGCCGCTGGCCTCGTCCACGGCCCCGCCCTCCGCCCGGCACCAGGCCCACCTTAGTGACAACTGTGCCCGAGTGTCGACAAACCCACCAGTAACAGAACCTGTTGGCTTTTCCTACAAAGATCTGAACAAACTAGCCCAGAAGGCAAGAAGAAAAGAGTGCAATACCAAGTCGGTAATCAACTCTTAGATTCCTAATTTGGAAAACATCAGAAAGAGAGGGAGGCAGGGAGGCAGAAAAATCAGGCAAATGAGACAGGGCCCATAATCCTCAGGACGTATTGACCCTGGAGTAGGAAAAAGGCAAAAACCAAGATTGAATTTTTGTATTGATTATCCAATTATTAATCTTTATAGACGCTATTCCAACACTGCACATAATGAGTAATTCATCAAAGTATATTAGGTGCCATGCCAGTTGCCTTCAGTATAAAGGGCCATTAAGTCCCTTGTAATTGCACATTACTGGAGCTTTCCTTGCTCTAAATCAAATCAACAGGACTGGCACGCACACACTCTAATTGACTTTGCGTAACGACGCCGTGTCCCCGGTGGCCACGGCAACGAGCAGCCTGGCCGCACGACCCTGGTCCCGAAGACCCGCGTCTCCGCCTGCGGAGGGCGTGGACGCTGCGGGCAGTCCCGGGAGACAGGCGGGCAGCCCTGCGACCCCCTGCGCCGGCCAGGGCCGCGAGCCCTCTCCGGGGCTCTCACGGGCTGGCTCCTGCAGGAGTTCCGTCCGCCAGCCTCCCGGCCCCGGCAGACGCGGGAGCAGCGAGCAGACGTGTCCTCCGGGCCCCACGCCCGCGGACGCGGCGTGCCCACGGAGGCAGAGACGCCGGCTGAGGAGAAGCTGCAGCCTCCGGGGCCTCTGGCTCCATCTCGACGCCGCTGAAAAGTCCTCCCGAAATGGCCTCTGAGTGGCCCGAACCTAACGCCGGACGCGCCGGCCTCCGCGGTCCACGCGGCTGCTGCGGGGGGCGGGCTAGAGCACGGCTCTGTCTTCCGGAATTGCCGTTTCTGTTTCAGATGCTGTTTAACCTGCCCTCCCTGGCCCACTCTAACGGCCCAGAGGCCGGCTGCCTCGACCGCCCGCGACGCCGCAGCCCCGCCAGCCGTCTGCAGGCACTGGCTGGTTTCCGTCCCCTCGGAAGCTGGGTTCGTCCCCCCAGGAGTCTCGCCCAGGCCGAGTCCGGGCCCTGCTGGCCTCGGAGCTCGCGTTCTTCAGCGGTGAGACCGTCACCGCGGTAACCGCAGAGCGTCTTCCACTCTGTGGGGGCAGGGCCGCAAGTTTGGAAACGTAGCATTAATTCCATCTCTGTTTATCGAAAGCAAATTTCTTTTCTTTTCTTTTTTTCTCTCATAAGAACCTTTTAAAAACTAACCAGTCTGCGTCTGTGCTGGGCCTTCGCTGCCGCAGGCAGGCTTTCTCGGGGTGTGGGGGTGGGGCTGTTCGCTGCTCGGTGCGTGAGCCCCAGGCCCGCAGGCTCCAGCCGGCGGGACCGTGGGCTTTAGCTGCCATGCCAGTTGCCTTCAGTATAAAGGGCCATTAAGTCCCTTGTAATTGCACATTACTGGAGCTTTCCTTGCTATAAATCAAATCAACAGGACTGGCACGCACACACTCTAATTGACTTTGCGTAACGACGCGTGTCCCCGGTGGCCCGGAAACGAGCAGCCTGGCCGCACGACCCTGGTCCCGAAGACCCGCGTCTCCGCCTGCGGAGGGCGTGGACGCTGCGGGCAGTCCCGGGAGACAGGCGGGCAGCCCTGCGACCCCCTGCGCCGGCCAGGGCCGCGAGCCCTCTCCGGGGCTCTCACGGGCTGGCTCCTGCAGGAGTTCCGTCCGCCAGCCTCCCGGCCCCGGCAGACGCGGGAGCAGCGAGCAGACGTGTCCTCCGGGCCCCACGCCCGCGGACGCGGCGTGCCCACGGAGGCAGAGACGCCGGCTGAGGAGAAGCTGCAGCCTCCGGGGCCTCTGGCTCCATCTCGACGCCGCTGAAAAGTCCTCCCGAAATGGCCTCTGAGTGGCCCGAACCTAACGCCGGACGCGCGGCCTCCGCGGTCCACGCGGCTGCTGCGGGGGGCGGGCTAGAGCACGGCTCTGTCTTCCGGAATTGCCGTTTCTGTTTCAGATGCTGTTTAACCTGCCCTCCCTGGCCCACTCTAACGGCCCAGAGGCCGGCTGCCTCGACCGCCCGCGACGCCGCAGCCCCGCCAGCCGTCTGCAGGCACTGGCTGGTTTCCGTCCCCTCGGAAGCTGGGTTCGTCCCCCCAGGAGTCTCGCCCAGGCCGAGTCCGGGCCCTGCTGGCCTCGGAGCTCGCGTTCTTCAGCGGTGAGACCGTCACCGCGGTAACCGCAGAGCGTCTTCCACTCTGTGGGGGCAGGGCCGCAAGTTTGGAAACGTAGCATTAATTCCATCTCTGTTTATCGAAAGCAAATTTCTTTTCTTTTCTTTTTTTCTCTCATAAGAACCTTTTAAAAACTAACCAGTCTGCGTCTGTGCTGGGCCTTCGCTGCCGCAGGCAGGCTTTCTCGGGGTGTGGGGGTGGGGCTGTTCGCTGCTCGGTGCGTGAGCCCCAGGCCCGCAGGCTCCAGCCGGCGGGACCGTGGGCTTTAGCTGCCCCGAGCATGTGAAAGCTTCCTGCAGCAGGGATCCAGCGCGCGCCCCCTGCACTGGCAGGTGGATTCTTACCCGCTCTACCACCAGGGATGTTCTGTCTAAATTTGATTTCTGAAGAAGCCTTGATACAGCTCTTCAGAACCAAAACACCAGCACGCGGAGGACAAGCTCCGTGGGCTATGTGTTCACACCACCAGCTGGACTGAAGATCGGCGAGGCCTTTCAGGGGCTCCAGGACGGCTGTCTCTCTGCAGGAGCTGTGCTGGGCCCTCGCGGGGGCTCCGACTTGAGCCGACGGGCAAATCAGGGCCGTTTCCATTGCAGGGCGTGAAGAGGCCCAAGATGAAGGGACAGCAGCCGGTCCAAGAGTGCCGCGCCGAGCCCAGCGCCTTCCCGCCGGTCGCCGTCCGTGCCCCACAGGCTGCCAGACGAGCTTCGTGCACGAGAGCACGGTCAGAGGTCTCACCCAAGTGCTCTGTGGCGTTCACAGGCCCTGGGCTAGGGACCCCACACGTGCCTGCAGACACCCCTGTGGGGAGCGCGGCTACAGAGCGCTAGGATCCGAGGGTCTGCTTCTAAATCCACGGGTGCGTCTGCCAGCCAGGAACAGTGAGAAGTCTGTTCCTCACCCTCCTAGCACTTAGCAAGTGCTGGACGCAGTCTACAGAGCAGGGCTCGCGCCCCACGGCCCAGCTCCCGCCCTTCGTGCTGCAGGGACCTCACCACCCCCAGGCAGCCTGGGTGACCCCAGTGCCAGCTCTGAAGACGTGGTGACGGTGGCCACCGGACAGCTCCCGTCGACTGGTGGACTGACGGTGGCCAAGCAGCATGTTTATGACTCAGAGGTTGTGACCTTGCAAGCAGCGAGAACCAGGATGCGGTGCACGAGGGCCAGGCAGGGAGGGCAGGGCGCGCTGCTGCGAGAGGCTCCGAGAGCCCGCCGGCTCCGCACGTTCACCCGTCGCCGAGTCTCCGCCGGCACGCGTCCCGGCAGCCCTCCACTCTGCAGGAACGCAGCAGGAACCCTCGAGCAGGACAGAAAGCGGGCGTGTGACCTGGCAGGAGCCATCATCTCTGTCTCGGACAGCCAGGGAGGTGGCCCAGCCCCGGGGCGACGGGCGGGCGAGGGGTGCCGGCTCTGCCCCGTGGCCTGGACGGGGGGTGGGCGCTGGGGGACGAGGACCCGTGCTCTCGGGCCGCCTTCCATCCGGCAGGAGCACCGAGGTGACAGGCAGACTCCAGCATACATGATTCCGGCTCTTTGCTTAAACTAAAAGCATGAAAGCCGCCTCACACCGCTTCCAGCTCCAACACGGCCCGGCGGCCTGGCGGCCGCGTTTCCCAGGCTGCAGACGGGCCTGCGCCACGAGAGCAAACCCTCAGGGCACGGCCCCGTGGTGGCCGCCCGCTCCGGCCTCCGCGGCTTTCCCTCCGCCCGACCGTCTGCCAAGAGGAAATCACTCGCTGCCCCGGGAGCCTGAGAATCCCAGAAAACAATCCTACATCCACAAAACGTGGTGGCCGCCCCCTCATTCAGTCAACGGTTTGCTTTAGCTTCTCACCCAAGTGCTCTGTGGCGTTCACAGGCCCTGGGCTAGGGACCCCACACGTGCCTGCAGACACCCCTGTGGGGAGCGCGGCTACAGAGCGCTAGGATCCGAGGGTCTGCTTCTAAATCCACGGGTGCGTCTGCCAGCCAGGAACAGTGAGAAGTCTGTTCCTCACCCTCCTAGCACTTAGCAAGTGCTGGACGCAGTCTACAGAGCAGGGCTCGCGCCCCACGGCCCAGCTCCCGCCCTTCGTGCTGCAGGGACCTCACCACCCCCAGGCAGCCTGGGTGACCCCAGTGCCAGCTCTGAAGACGTGGTGACGGTGGCCACCGGACAGCTCCCGTCGACTGGTGGACTGACGGTGGCCAAGCAGCATGTTTATGACTCAGAGGTTGTGACCTTGCAAGCAGCGAGAACCAGGATGCGGTGCACGCGAGGGCCAGGCAGGGGAGGGCAGGGGCGCGCTGCTGCGAGAGGCTCCCGAGAGCCCGCCGGCTCCGCACGTTCACCCGTCGCCGAGTCTCCGCCGGCACGCGTCCCGGCAGCCCTCCACTCTGCAGGAACGCAGCAGGAACCCTCGAGCAGGACAGAAAGCGGGCGTGTGACCTGGCAGGAGCCATCATCTCTGTCTCGGACAGCCAGGGAGGTGGCCCAGCCCCGGGGCGACGGGCGGGCGAGGGGTGCCGGCTCTGCCCCGTGGCCTGGACGGGGGGTGGGCGCTGGGGGACGAGGACCCGTGCTCTCGGGCCGCCTTCCATCCGGCAGGAGCACCGAGGTGACAGGCAGACTCCAGCATACATGATTCCGGCTCTTTGCTTAAACTAAAAGCATGAAAGCCGCCTCACACCGCTTCCAGCTCCAACACGGCCCGGCGGCCTGGCGGCCGCGTTTCCCAGGCTGCAGACGGGCCTGCGCCACGAGAGCAAACCCTCAGGGCACGGCCCCGTGGTGGCCGCCCGCTCCGGCCTCCGCGGCTTTCCCTCCGCCCGACCGTCTGCCAAGAGGAAATCACTCGCTGCCCCGGGAGCCTGAGAATCCCAGAAAACAATCCTACATCCACAAAACTGATTGAACTTCGCTTCTACTGAGCCGCCCATTCCATTCTGATTTTTATTACAATGTCAACAAGAGTTTAATTTGCTTTAAAGTTTAGGTTCTTAAACCTGAGTGATGTACGGTAGTTTACAGCTCGCTGGCAACAGCTACTGAGGAAAAAAAAAAAAGAAAGTGCACAGAAAGCGTGTCGAGGTCTGACGCCGTGACAGCCAGGAGCCGGGCCAAGCGCAGCGGCCAGCCGGCGGCCCGACACGGGGCGAGACCCGTCCCTCCTGGCCCATCTGGCGGGAGCCACAAGGAAGTGCCCCGAGACTCGCAGATGCAGCCAGGGGCAGTTGTCTTATTTGGGCTTCACCCTGAAGACCGATTTCAGAGAAAACCCTGGGGGGAGGGAGGGTGTCCCCATCCCCCTCTGGTCACTTTCTCATCCACCGCGGTGGGTTTGCGAGCAGCCTGTCTGTGCAGAGCGCTCAGACCTCACGCGGGCTCAGGGGCGAGACGTCCGCACCCGAGGCCACGGCGGGGCCCGCCCCGGCTCGGCTGAAACCTCGGGGAGACACAGAGCAGCCACCGCAGAGAGGGCTGTCCCCGGAGCCGCCCGGTCGGGGCGGCGGGTACCTGCGGGCCTGGCTCACAGTCTGGTGGCCGGGTCTGTCCGGCTGCAGGGCTCAGCCACCGGAGCCTGGGGCAGTCACAGTGGCTTCTAAAGGTCGCCCAGGGCTCCAGGCACCTTCCTGCCATATCTGGAACAGCAGCAGCTGCGGGGCCTGATACAGCCCAAGGGGGAAGCCCTGGCCCTGGGGGAGGGAGGACCTGGGCTGATAAGGCCCCCAGCCCCCACCGAGGACAGGGCAAACACTGTCTGCCCGGTGGCAGAGAGAAAGAAATCCGGGCCGCGGGTCCTGGGGCGATAACTGTCCACGCCCCCGGAGGCAGGGGACCCGCTGCCAGCTTGGTCTATTGTCTCCAGACCACGCTGTGGTTAGCCGGGGTCCCCTGGGCCTGATAAGGGCGGATGTTTGAGAAGGGGGTAGGCTTTCTTTGTTCTTTACTCTTGGAAGTGTTCACATTATAATCTGGAAGGAAGAACCCCGTGTCAAAACCCAAACTGAAATGGGCAAACGGACTCAGGGTTTTGTGCCCAGCCAGCGTGAAGCGCTCCCACAGCCCGCGCTCTGAAGAGACGACTTTAGCCGAGCGGCGAGCAGTGGAGAAGCAGTCTGTCCACTGCCCCGGAGAAACTCTGCCACAGCAGCATGTTCATGCCACACAAAAGCGGAATCTCCCCCGTCGCCTGAGAAAGGAGGGGCGTGCCCCACACACAGGACACAGGGGGACACAGCGCCTCTGCTTCCAAAGCCCTGTCCTCCTCTGGCATCAAGCGCGCTCGCAGCACTGTGTCACTCCCACGAGGCTCCCCAGGAGGTCAGCTCCAGAAAGGTCCCCGGGCCCGGCTGCCTCTCCGGCCATCGTCACACAAACGGAGCCACATAAAACGTGCCCCTTTGTGTCTGGCCCCTCGACGGTGTGTGATGTTTTCAAGGTTCGTCCATGTTCTCCCGGGAATCAGCATTTCGTTCCTTCCCCCACTTCTGTTGGTCCTTTATTTATTTTCATCCATCCTTGCTCCCTGGCCTGCACGGGCCTCCCAACGCAGTGGCCTCTCGCTGCAGAGCGCCGGCTCTGGGCACACGCGCTCCTGAGCCGCGGCTCGGTCGTTGGACCCATCGGTCCAGCCGCTCCGCGGCACGTGGGATCCTCCCAGGCCAGGGATGGAACCGGCGCCCCGTGCACTGCAGGGCGGTGTCCTCACCCACTGGGCCGCCAGGGAGCCCTCATGCCTCCTTTCGGACGAATGCCACTCCAGTGTATGGCGACAGCTCACTGTTTAAAACCCGTTCCCTAGATGTTGCTGGACATCCAGGTTGTTTCAGATGCTGGACTGTGACACCCAATGCCGCTAAGAACACAGGCGTGCAGGTTCTCATGCAGACGCACACCTTCTTTTCTCGTGGGCAGATGTCCGAGCGTGGAACTGTCGGTCTTCCAGGGAAGGCTCTGCCCACGTGACCACGCCGCTCTCTCCCCACGGGGAACGCGTGTGAGCGCTCATGTCTCCGCACCATCCCCACGGGCTGCCGCTGTCTCTGGGCCGTCAGCCCCTCACGGGTGTGGGGAGGTGCCTCGCTGGCATCGCCACG
This sequence comes from Tragulus kanchil, assembly GCA_022376925.1. Classification (NCBI taxonomy): domain Eukaryota; kingdom Metazoa; phylum Chordata; class Mammalia; order Artiodactyla; family Tragulidae; genus Tragulus; species Tragulus kanchil. The sequence goes on along the minus strand of JAIOJX010000003.1, from coordinate 170,333,782 downwards.
ACCACTGATGCGGGTGCCTTTCTGTGTATCTATCAGCCACTCACGCGCCTTCTTTGGAGAAGCGCCTCTTTAAATCTCTTACCCAGTTTTTGACTGGGCTGTGTTATTTCTGACATATGTGGGGTTTGCATATTCTAAGTATAAGCCCTTTACCAGACATGTGCTCAGCACATGCATTTGCCTCCTAGGCTGCTGGTCTCTCTTTGGCCACAGGGCATGGCTTGCAGGGCTGTAGTCCCCGACCAGGCACTGAAATCCAGGCGACGTGGCTGCGCTCCGTGGCGCTGGGGGGACAGGGGACGGACGCAGCCCCGCGCACCACCACAGGCTCAGTTTCCCCTGAATAAGTGCCCTTCCGTTTGTTCTGTGCGTGTGTGCGAAGCTGCTTCAGTCGTGTCTCCCTGCAGAGCAATGGACTGCAGCCCACCGGGCCTCTCCACGGGGTCCTCCAGGCAAGAATGCTGGCGTGGGTTGCCGTGCCTTCTTCCAGGGGATCCGCCCAACCCAGGGATCGAACCCGTGTCTCTTGCACCTCCTGCACTGGCAGGTGGGTTCTTACCACTAGCGCCATCTGGGAAGCCCTTCAGTTTGTTCTACCTCCGGGTAATATTCAGATTCTGAAATGACTGATTGGAAAGTCGTGCAGTGCTTTTACCGCCTTACTGCCTCTCCGCAGTCCTCTCTGCATCATTTTGGAAGTCCTCCTCGGGTCATTAAAAAGAGATTCGCTGATGACGAAAACCTATACCTCACTTCTGTTTGGCTCGCAAGGCTGACGCACACGGGAAAGCTAGACTTCTGAGCAGGAATCTTTGCTCACCGCACCTCTAGTGGGTAAAAAGCATCAGTAACAGAGTTCAGCCTCGCGACTCCAGAGCCCGGGCCGATGCCCGCACCAGCGGATCGAGGTGGGTCTCTGGCTCCGCCCCTTGCTGGCTGCGCTCCGGGCAGGTCCAGCAACTCTTTGCTCGGAGCCTCAGCCTCCTTCCTTGTCCGCTGGGACTGAACCAGCCGTCTCATCCGCTCGGGACTGTCGCAAGGTTGGACGGCCACGTGTCCAGGCGCTCTGGCAGGAGCCCGGGGTCACACAGCGGCACTGCCCTCGCGCCAGGGTTCTCCGTGAGCCCGTGGCGGTGTGCCAGGTCCGACACGCACAGCTCTGACGGGCAGGCGGCTTCTCCAGCACCGGGCACCATGCTCTTCGCCCCTGGACCCACGGACGGCTGTGTCTGGCAGTCCCTGTCTCCCAGGAGTCTGTGTGGAGGGGACGTGTCAGAAGGGTCACCTGGAAGCACCATGGGCTGCCCGCCCTCTGCCTGCCCCCCAGGGCAGGGCACGCACGCGCCCGCTGCCCTCGTGATAACGCAGGGCCCAGGAAACGCAGACGGAGGCCTCGGGGACGCCCAGGTCCCCGTCCCTCCGGAGGCGTCACGCCCCGAGGGTCTGCCCGTCGCTGGGCTTCTGAACCCCTTTCCCCCCGGCGCCACGCGCTGGTGGCAGCACAGCTGTGTCAGGCGCTGGCCCACGGGTCCACGAGGATCTCTCCGGGGCTCTCGTCCTCCAGTGAGAGAGAGCTCTGAGGTGTGTGGCAGCGGAGAGGGAAGACGGGGGCGCGGCCGAGACCAGCAGCCGCGCCGGGGACGAGGCGGCGCTGCTCTTCAGAGGCCCCCGCCAGGAAACCAGGCCCCAGCCCCGCCGCGCCCACCCGCCCGCCAGCACCCTCCCACCCCAGGGCGGCCGCAGGGCCGGCGCGGCAGGTCCCAGTACCGCGGGCCTGAGAGGGTCGGGTCTGAGAGGGTTGGCCCGCAGGGCCTCCCTGCCCCTCCTCCGCCTCCCCTCTTCCCTCAAACCAGTGACGTCAGGCAAGTCAACACTCAGAGAAGGAAGGCAGCTGAGACCGGGGATGAAGGGAGGAGGTTCACACCAGCTGAAAGCAAACCACCAGAGCCCCTCAAGAGCCCAGAAACCAAGTGGGCTGGAGAACACTGGACAGAGAGTCGAAGCAGCCCGTGCGTCCTGCTCACATCCACATCCAGCAACCAAGAGGCGCCCGGAGCCTCAGACAGGAAGCCGCCGTGCCGCCCGAGCCGCAGGGACGGCAGGTGCTGGGCACCGTGGCCCAGCGGGCCGAGTCCCAGGCGGCGCCTACTTACAGAGGCCCTTACTCAGCGTCCACTCAGAGTGACCCCTGCCTGCCTCCCTCTTCTCGAGGGGGGTCCCGGCAGCGCCGGAGCAGCGGGCACACGGCTAGGACACGGCAGAGCCGTCGGCTGCCCACGATGGCTGACAGCGTCCCCAACTCTCGCTGGTCACTGGTGGCCACCCGGGTCCACCTAGCCTGGGACGAGGGCACATGAGCCCAAGTCTCACGTCGTCTGACCCACTTGGAGGCACGGTGTCCCTGGAAGCGCGGCTCCAGGCCCCTGTCCCCCCGGGGCTTGCACGGCGGGGCGTGGACGGGCCGCTGCGTCCGACCCGGCTTTCGGCTCTGGGAGGTAAGGGACGGGGGCTCTGGTCGTCAGGGAGACAGCTTCAGGTGGGCCCCGTGGACATGGGGCAGACGAAGCCTGAGGGTCACCAGGCCGACCCCACCCCGCGGCCGCCCACGGACATCGCGCCTGCAGCACAGAGCCTCGGGACCCACGCGTGGCCGGGGCGCCCCTCCACCCAGCAGGTAGAGCCCCGTCCTCAGTCTAACGACCCGCACGTTTGATCCAGACGCTTTCAATCATCGCTAGGAGCGGGGCAGCCTCGGGCCTGGGCCCGGGGCCAGGTTAGTAAAACTTTCCATGAGGGAATCGCGCTCGCTCCAGAGCAGCCCAGCGCAGGAAAGAAGCGGAGTGCGGGAGGGGCCGCCAGACGCGAGCAGACACGGCCTGGCCGCCCGCTCCACCTGCCTGTTGCTTTAATGACATCGAGACTTCTGGAAACCCGAGACTTCTGGAGGGGCCTGAAAGGGCTGATTGTGGCCGAGGCTGCGTGGCAGGTGGGGGGCATCACAGGCGTGGGGCGACGCGGCCCCGGAGGTTCACACCAGCAAGCAACCCGCCTCAAGAGCCCAGAAACCAAGTGGGCTGGAGAACACTGGACAGAGAGTCGAAGCAGCCCGTGCGTCCTGCTCACATCCACATCCAGCAACCAAGAGGCGCCCGGAGCCTCAGACAGGAAGCCGCCGTGCCGCCCGAGCCGCAGGGACGGCAGGTGCTGGGCACCGTGGCCCAGCGGGCCGAGTCCCAGGCGGCGCCTACTTACAGAGGCCCTTACTCAGCGTCCACTCAGAGTGACCCCTGCCTGCCTCCCTCTTCTCGAGGGGGGTCCCGGCAGCGCCGGAGCAGCGGGCACACGGCTAGGACACGGCAGAGCCGTCGGCTGCCCACGATGGCTGACAGCGTACCAGACTCTCGCTGGTCACTGGTGGCCACCCGGGTCCACCTAGCCTGGGACGAGGGCACATGAGCCCAAGTCTCACGTCGTCTGACCCACTTGGAGGCACGGTGTCCCTGGAAGCGCGGCTCCAGGCCCCTGTCCCCCCGGGGCTTGCACGGCGGGGCGTGGACGGGCCGCTGCGTCCGACCCGGCTTTCGGCTCTGGGAGGTAAGGGACGGGGGCTCTGGTCGTCAGGGAGACAGCTTCAGGTGGGCCCCGTGGACATGGGGCAGACGAAGCCTGAGGGTCACCAGGCCGACCCCACCCCGCGGCCGCCCACGGACATCGCGCCTGCAGCACAGAGCCTCGGGACCCACGCGTGGCCGGGGCGCCCCTCCACCCAGCAGGTAGAGCCCCGTCCTCAGTCTAACGACCCGCACGTTTGATCCAGACGCTTTCAATCATCGCTAGGAGCGGGGCAGCCTCGGGCCTGGGCCCGGGGCCAGGTTAGTAAAACTTTCCATGAGGGAATCGCGCTCGCTCCAGAGCAGCCCAGCGCAGGAAAGAAGCGGAGTGCGGGAGGGGCCGCCAGACGCGAGCAGACACGGCCTGGCCGCCCGCTCCACCTGCCTGTTGCTTTAATGACATCGAGACTTCTGGAAACCCGAGACTTCTGGAGGGGCCTGAGAGGGCTGATTGTGGCCGAGGCTGCGTGGCAGGTGGGGGGCATCACAGGCGTGGGCGACGCGGCAGACCGTCCCGGGCCCAGGGGTCTTCACAGGCTCCCTGTGTCGAGGGGGTCCTCACGGCAGTGGCTCAGGCCCTGCACGTAAAGGCTGGGACGCCTCCAACGCGTCCAGCAGATACACACTCCAGGACCCACTGGCCCCTGTGCACGCGCATGTGTGACCTGCCCACGTGCGCACCAAGAGGGGAGCTGCCGTGTGGCCGCCTAGCTCAGCCCCGCGAGGAGCAGGTCACGGAAATCACCAGGGAAAGCAGTGTAGCTTTTGTGACACATCCCATCCATGTTTAAAATAAGTGAGGCCCATAAAGCCATTAAAAAGAAAAGAACGGTACCCGTGGTACCATCACGATCCGAAAGTCCAGACTACGCCCAGCATTCTCATGAATGTTGTTGAACTAAAAAAATAAACTATAACCCAAGTTATCTATGGGCTGGACACAAAGCCTCAGAAAAACAAAGAAATAGGGTTCACTTGGGGTGAGCCCTCGTGGACCTGAGCTGCTCCTCAAGGCAGATGGAGACGGGGGGCGAGCTTCGAGCCCCAGGCAGGGCGTCACTGCACGGAGCAGGGGCGTCCCACTGAAGGCCCGGCACCTTCCCCTCTCTGAAGGATTCACCTCTGAGCCCCAGACGCTCCAGGCTCCCAGGAACTGGACCGATAGCCTACCATGGCCTTCTTTGTTCTATACTCCTGGAAAGCAACAACCTCGAGTCAAAAGCCAGAGCACACAACACGCGAGCTCTCATTCCCCTCAGGCCCGGGGCCACGGGCACCACCACCGAGCCGGAGGGGCCCATCTCCCCACACGCCCAGCGACTCCTCTCGGCCAGCGCCTCCGAGCGCCCCACTGGGGCGGCGTGTGGCCTGTGGGAAGTCACCCTAACCGTCATCGTGGGCTCAGAGGCGCAGTTGCACTGGGTCTTAGACGCGTGTGAGGCTGAGGCGGCTGTGAGTCCCGGCCTCGGGGGCGGAGCCCGGGAGAGGGCAGCTCGGACCAGCCAGCCTGTCCTGCTGAGACGAGGCCTGGGGGGTCCCTGCACCCACACCCCTGCCCTGCCCGTCTCCTGGTCTGAATCTTAGCCACCCCAGCTTCCCGCTGCGTGCTGGCACACATGACGACGACGACGTGTCTGCTTGCTAACCTCAAGGCCACTTGAAGCCAATAGCGTCTCCTTTTCTGATGTAGTCTTTCCCTCTTGTTTCCATCATCTGTGTCTATACCTTTCTGGGCTGGGCTGCAAATAAAAACCCAGACATGGAAGGAGAGACGCATGGGCCCTGGAGTGAGTTCCAACGATCTGTCCCCGCCAGGCTTTTCGCAGGGGCTTGTTTCTAAGTCAGGGATCAGTCCCAGCGGACCCCCAGGCCTCGGGCCGCACTGCACACACCCAGGACGCGCCCCATCCTCCGCCCTGGAACGAGCAGGGGCCTGGACACCAATCCTCACCATAAATTAGCCGCCAACACCTCGAACACAGAATCAGCAGGGCCAGCCAGGGATTGGATTACTAACGCCAGCCGAAGTCATCCCCAGCCCAACAGAAACCTCCCGAGGCCCCAGCGGCCCCGCCACACCCGCGAGCCTCCCCACCAGCCTGGTGAGGCAGGGCCAGCGAGGACCGCTGCACGCCCTGGGCATCTGGGCTGAGCTCAGGTCCCGGCGCCCGTGACGCCTTTACTCCGCCCCAGACGGTCTTCCACGAGCCAGTGCGGCGGGCCCACGTCCACAGCACAGCTCCTGTGAGTGGGGGGTCCCAGGTCAGGGCGCAGAGAGTGGCCCCAGGTCCTCCCGAGTGTCCCTGTTTCCAGCAGGAGCCGGGCCTGCCCGGGCTCCGCACGCCCGTGGACGCCTTCAGCGGCTCCGGCAAAGCAGCAGCGTCCACGCTGAGATCCTGTCGGGAGCAAACGCCGGACCGGATGCGTGGGTCCAGCCCCATGAGAGAAGCCCCCAGCTTTGGTTCTCTGCGGGGCGGGTTCCTCCAGCCCGTGCGCAATGACCGGTGAGCCCTCGTGCCCGAGAGCGCCGTCCGTGCGAGGCCCCCTCCACCCCGGGGCCCGGAAAACCCGTTCGGGGAGACGCCGGCGGCGTCCTCGGCAGGCCCCACCGGCTCCGGCAGGACCCGGGGGTGGTGGCCGCGGGGCCAGGGCAGCGCGTGTTCCTGCGGGTCAGAGGTCCCCCAGCGCGGCTTTACCTGGGGACGAGCAGGGCGCACGGGGCGGGCGTGGGGGCTGAAAACACATGCGTGTTCACGCGAATGCATCCCCTGCTCTCGGGAGGCCCACACCACACCCCCAGTCCTGACCAAAGGCACCCTCGTCGCCTCGCTCCTGCAGCCGGAACCGAAAGGCTGCGCGGACACTGAGCAGACACCGGGGCCCGCAGAGCCAGCCTGGAGCCCAGCAGAGCCCGTCACCCTGGGCGCACGTGGGGCCTCGGAACCACGCCCGAGGGCCCCAGGGCCAGACGCCACCCCAGAGCAGCGGAGCCGCGGCTTCCATCGGCGGTGCGGCGTGCGAGGCCGTGGGGGAGGCCGGGGCTTTGGCCAGAGCCAGCCCCTGGAGGGGACGGGAGGCGACGGGACTGGGCCAGCGTTTGAGGGAGAAAGCCATAATCACGGGGAAAACGAGACAAAATTGGGGGAAAAAATTTTAAGAACAGAAGACCTGTTACAAAGTGCCCTTCTGACAGGTGAGAGACATGAGGCTCCGAGGCTGGACGCCCCCAGCAGGGCCCGGAGGACGAGGCGTGAGGAAGGGCGCGTGGGGAGGGAGGCGTGGGGCGGGGAGCCCCGAGGGCCGGGAGCCCAAGGTCTGTGGGACAAGAACGCTCGGAGTGGATGGCCTCGGGTAGGACGGAGCCGGGGACCCACCGCGAGGGCTCCTGGCCACCTAGGAGACGGGCCCTGGCAGGCCCGGGGCCGGGGTCCAGCCTCACCGCCCCCGGGAAGGCGTGGGCACCCAGGCCCGGCCGTCCTGCACCGCCGGGGGGCGTGGGCGCAGACGGCAAGTGTGGGCACGGGCCCACGCCTGGGATGGCACCCCCGGTGACTCTCTCCCCAGAGGGTCCTGGAACAGGACACAGACCTGGGAAGCTGTGACATGTGTGAGACAGCGGCTGTGGAAGGGAGACGCTCCCACGCCAGGCTCCGACTGTAGGGCGAAGGGCCGAGGGCGGCCAGGAACCTCCACCACGGCGGCCGGGCGGCCGGGCGGCCGGGGCAGGCGGCGCCGTGCCAGGCTCTCGGGCTGCTGGGGAGGTGGCAGGAGGGGCGCTGGTTCACGCCCAGGTCAGGGAGCGACTGGCACTGGGGGCGCGGGGGGCTGACGGAGGCGGGGCGTCCACACGGAGGCCCCGCGTGGGGCCGAGGAGCGCACCCAGTGGCCTCAGCGCCAGACCACGGGACCCGGCCCTCGTCCCAAAGCACGGGAACCAGTCTCTCGACGAGACGCGGTCTGCTCCCGCGCGGGGGAGGCCCGGCCAGGGCGCGGCCCCGTCCGCCTGGCTGCAGGCGCCGGGAGAGCAGGCCCGTCGCCTCCGGGGCGTCCGCGGGGTCCGGCTACGCGGGGCAGGCTGCAGTGCAGTGCCGGCCCCGGCCAGCGACCACTGGGCGGCAGTGGGCTCACGAGCCACTCACGGCGAGCTCCTCGGTCCCCGATCAACAGCTCACACAACCAGAGAGGCCCTTCCGATGCCAAGACACGAGGAGCTGGGCCAGCGTTTGAGGGAGGAAGCCATAATCAAGGGGAAAACGAGACAAAATTGGGGGGAAAAATTTTAAGAACAGAAGACCTGTTACAAAGTGCCCTTCTGACAGGTGAGAGACATGAGGCTCCGAGGCTGGACGCCCCCAGCAGGGCCCGGAGGACGAGGCGTGAGGAAGGGCGCGTGGGGAGGGAGGCGTGGGGCGGGGAGCCCCGAGGGCCGGGAGCCCAAGGTCTGTGGGACAAGAACGCTCGGAGTGGATGGCCTCGGGTAGGACGGAGCCGGGGACCCACCGCGAGGGCTCCTGGCCACCTAGGAGACGGGCCCTGGCAGGCCCGGGGCCGGGGTCCAGCCTCACCGCCCCCGGGAAGGCGTGGGCACCCAGGCCCGGCCGTCCTGCACCGCCGGGGGGCGTGGGCGCAGACGGCAAGTGTGGGCACGGGCCCACGCCTGGGATGGCACCCCCGGTGACTCTCTCCCCAGAGGGTCCTGGAACAGGACACAGACCTGGGAAGCTGTGACATGTGTGAGACAGCGGCTGTGGAAGGGAGACGCTCCCACGCCAGGCTCCGACTGTAGGGCGAAGGGCCGAGGGCGGCCAGGAACCTCCACCACGGCGGCCGGGCGGCCGGGCGGCCGGGGCAGGCGGCGCCGTGCCAGGCTCTCGGGCTGCTGGGGAGGTGGCAGGAGGGGCGCTGGTTCACGCCCAGGTCAGGGAGCGACTGGCACTGGGGGCGCGGGGGGCTGACGGAGGCGGGGCGTCCACACGGAGGCCCCGCGTGGGGCCGAGGAGCGCACCCAGTGGCCTCAGCGCCAGACCACGGGACCCGGCCCTCGTCCCAAAGCACGGGAACCAGTCTCTCGACGAGACGCGGTCTGCTCCCGCGCGGGGGAGGCCCGGCCAGGGCGCGGCCCCGTCCGCCTGGCTGCAGGCGCCGGGAGAGCAGGCCCGTCGCCTCCGGGGCGTCCGCGGGGTCCGGCTACGCGGGGCAGGCTGCAGTGCAGTGCCGGCCCCGGCCAGCGACCACTGGGCGGCAGTGGGCTCACGAGCCACTCACGGCGAGCTCCTCGGTCCCCGATCAACAGCTCACACAACCAGAGAGGCCCTTCCGATGCCAAGACACGAGGAGCTGGGCCGTGGCCGATCCCAGGGCGGCCCCTCTCCTCACGGGACATCTCAGCCGGCCGAGGCCACGTTCCAGTGGCCGTCACGCTGCCACGGGACCGAGGGTCGACAGCCACGGGGACCCACCGGGCGAGGACGGGCAACCCCTGCCGTCCAGCGGCGGCACTGCGGACCGCCATCGGCTGCGGACAGCAGGACACCCGCCAGACCCGACGCTCCCGGGACCCCGGCACACTCCAGGCAGGCGGCCGGCACGCACGCCCCTCCTGCCGCACCGGCCCACGGTCCAGGGCGGGCACTTACCGTCGTCCAGGTCCAGTGGGTCCAGCTCCTGAGGCTCTCGCTTGACCGTTACAGGAATGGGGGCCAGACTATGATTACTGTCCTCACGCACCTCGGGCGGCGGGGGGGGCGGCGCGGGCTCGCTGCGCGGGAAACCCCGGGCGGCGGGTGCGGCGGGTGGCCCGTCCCGCGGGGGCGCGCTGGGCCGCAGGGCTGCAGGCGGGTCGGCTCTCGGGTCCCGGGCGGCAGAGGAGAGGAGGGGCTGTGGGGACAGAGCGCTGGCCGGCGCCCCGGGGAGCAGCTACCACTCGACGCTGGACTCACCTGTGGCTGCAGCAGAGTGGGGGGCGGCTGGGGGGGCGCCTCCTGGCCGGCGAGGACCCCGCCGACGGGCCGCGGAAGTCCGAGGGGGCCGTGGCCCTGGCCCGCCGTCGCCGGGCCGTAGGGGGCGCAAGAGAGGTCGTGCAGCTCGGGCTGGCGCTGCCCCGCGGACGGGCGGGAAGCCGGGCGCGAGGCAGGGGGGGCCAGGCGCACCCAGTGGCCTCAGCGCCAGACCACGGGACCCGCCCTCGTCCCAAAGCACGGGAACCAGTCTCTCGCGAGACGCGGTCTGCTCCCGCGCGGGGGAGGCCCGGCCAGGGCGCGGCCCCGTCCGCCTGGCTGCAGGCGCCGGGAGAGCAGGCCCGTCGCCTCCGGGGCGTCCGCGGGGTCCGGCTACGCGGGGCAGGCTGCAGTGCAGTGCCGGCCCCGGCCAGCGACCACTGGGCGGCAGTGGGCTCACGAGCCACTCACGGCGAGCTCCTCGGTCCCCGATCAACAGCTCACACAACCAGAGAGGCCCTTCCGATGCCAAGACACGAGGAGCTGGGCCGTGGCCGATCCCAGGGCGGCCCCTCTCCTCACGGGACATCTCAGCCGGCCGAGGCCACGTTCCAGTGGCCGTCACGCTGCCACGGGACCGAGGGTCGACAGCCACGGGGACCCACCGGGCGAGGACGGGCAACCCCTGCCGTCCAGCGGCGGCACTGCGGACCGCCATCGGCTGCGGACAGCAGGACACCCGCCAGACCCGACGCTCCCGGGACCCCGGCACACTCCAGGCAGGCGGCCGGCACGCACGCCCCTCCTGCCGCACCGGCCCACGGTCCAGGGCGGGCACTTACCGTCGTCCAGGTCCAGTGGGTCCAGCTCCTGAGGCTCTCGCTTGACCGTTACAGGAATGGGGGCCAGACTATGATTACTGTCCTCACGCACCTCGGGCGGCGGCGGGGGCCGGGCGGCGGCGGGCTCGCTGCGCGGAACCTCGGGCGGCGGGTGCGGCGGGTGGCCCGTCCCGCGGGGGCGCGCTGGGCCGCAGGGCTGCAGGCGGGTCGGCTCTCGGGTCCCGGGCGGCAGAGGAGAGGAGGGGCTGTGGGGACAGAGCGCTGGCCGGCGCCCCGGGGAGCAGCTACCACTCGACGCTGGACTCACCTGTGGCTGCAGCAGAGTGGGGGGCGGCTGGGGGGGCGCCTCCTGGCCGGCGAGGACCCCGCCGACGGGCCGCGGAAGTCCGAGGGGGCCGTGGCCCTGGCCCGCCGTCGCCGGGCCGTAGGGGGCGCAAGAGAGGTCGTGCAGCTCGGGGCTGGCGCTGCCCCGCGGACGGGGCGGGAAGCCGGGCGCGAGGCAGGCGCCCGGGTCGGGTGGCAGGGCGAGCAGCGGGCCGTAGCCAGGCCTGGGCAGCGGGCTCAGGCCCGGGCTCATTGGTCCACAGGGGAGGGCGGGCTCATAGTCGTCGCTCGGCTCCGTCTTTACGATTGGAACTGCGGGGAGGAAAACAGAGTAAGTAAACACGAGCTGCCGACGGGCGCGACGGGCGGGCTTGTGGCTAGGATACCCTCCGAAAACAAACAGGGCTTTGACTGCGTCCCCCGCGCCTCCGCCCGGTTCTCCCACCAATTAAAGCGAGGGCGTGAGTCATCGGCTCCGGAGAGCTGCAGCGGGTTCTCAGGCCCGCAGCACTGTTTTCCTTGGACTCCCCGCGGCACTAACGTGCTATAAAAATCCATCTGCACGCCGCAGCCGCAGCCTGGACCCAGGGGCCCGCGGATTTGTCGTCATCAAAGCGAGAATTTAACTTGGAGGCACTACTGTGTGTCTGCCGCTACCAACGCCCCGCGTGAGAAACGTCGGCCATTGGGCGAACTTGAGGACAGAGTGAGACGGCGTTCAGAGGTCAGTGGAAATCCGACAGAAGAGATGAGCGTCCACTGCCGTAGCAGAGAAGCCTTCCGTCACTAGACAAGGAAGCGCCTTCACCGGGCAAGAGCGCCAGCCCTCCTTCCCAGGCGCAGTTTTGTTCCCACAGGGAACTGTGGCCACGGGGTCCTGGGCAGAGCCTTGGGAAGCCCTGGGCGCAGACAGCCGGGCCGGGCAGCGGGCATCACAGGAGCTGGACGGCCCTCCAGGCCGTGCGCCCGCCCAGGTGCCCGCAGGGCCGGGGAGACGGTGAGCAGAGGCGGATGGTTCCCTGAGGCTGCCGGGGCTCCTCCGCCTTGGCCGCAGCCTCCCGCCGCCCACTTCCTGCGTCTTGTTTTCTCCTGCGCCCCCGCCCCCCACTCCGCCTTGCACGTTTACAGGAGACGCCGAGGGCGGCGTTCCCGAGAGCACACTCAGCCGCACAGCAGACGCCCGGGGCTGCCGTGTGTGGACGGGGAAGGATAACGGGCTGTCACCAGACCCGCCTAATCACATTTGCACCTCTTCGTGTGTGTGCCGACCCGGCCGCACAGAGGGAACGCCCCTCGCTCCCCGGCCTGCGGCCTCCCAGCACCCAGTCTCCTCCTTAAGTAAATAAAGGTTCTCTCAGATGCAGCTTTGCTGTAACGAGGTCTCGGCCAGTGCGGACGCACATCTGTTCTCTGTTATGGCCGGTGCCTGTGGCCCACGGCAGCCCAGAGGCCCAGGCCCGCTCCTCCTCTGCCCGTCAGCAGGCCGCCTGGGCAGCGGGCACGGCCGGCCCCAGGGACCCGCCGCCACCGACAGGCGAGCGCGCAGCCCGTTCAGCACCGCCAGGTCCTGGCTTTCCCCTGGGCTCCCAGCAGTTGTTCCCTTCGGTTCTGCCCCCGCTGGGCCTACTCCCCAGCCCTGTTCCCATGCTTCCGGCCCTGCGCACTGGGCAGGGAGGCGCCAAGGCCCCGGGCAGGGACGCAGCGGGAAGGCCGGGCAGAAACACAGGGTGACGGCCATCCGGCAGCCGCCTCAGGAAGCACCCCTGAATCCTGCCGACAGAGCTGTGGTCGTCCCTCACAGCCCCAGGTTCACCCTGGGCTGAGAGCTGTGGTGTCCCCGGCGTCCTCGGACACGAGGGGCCAGGCTCTGCAGGGCAGTGAGGCGCCCTCACTCCTGGTGCTGGTTGGTTTCCATCAGCCAGGTGAGTCCCCACGGCGCCTGGTCCGCCTGGTGCCCACGGGCCGGGGAGCTGGACCCCAAATCACAGGAGCTGGACGGCCCTCCAGGCCGTCGCCCGCCCAGTGCCCGCAGGGCCGGGGAGACGGTGAGCAGAGGCGGATGGTTCCCTGAGGCTGCCGGGGCTCCTCCGCCTTGGCCGCAGCCTCCCGCCGCCCACTTCCTGCGTCTTGTTTTCTCCTGCGCCCCCGCCCCCCACTCCGCCTTGCACGTTTACAGGAGACGCCGAGGGCGGCGTTCCGAGAGCACACTCAGCCGCACAGCAGACGCCCGGGGCTGCCGTGTGTGGACGGGGAAGGATAACGGGCTGTCACCAGACCCGCCTAATCACATTTGCACCTCTTCGTGTGTGTGCCGACCCGGCCGCACAGAGGGAACGCCCCTCGCTCCCCGGCCTGCGGCCTCCCAGCACCCAGTCTCCTCCTTAAGTAAATAAAGGTTCTCTCAGATGCAGCTTTGCTGTAACGAGGTCTCGGCCAGTGCGGACGCACATCTGTTCTCTGTTATGGCCGGTGCCTGTGGCCCACGGCAGCCCAGAGGCCCAGGCCCGCTCCTCCTCTGCCCGTCAGCAGGCCGCCTGGGCAGCGGGCACGGCCGGCCCCAGGGACCCGCCGCCACCGACAGGCGAGCGCGCAGCCCGTTCAGCACCGCCAGGTCCTGGCTTTCCCCTGGGCTCCCAGCAGTTGTTCCCTTCGGTTCTGCCCCCGCTGGGCCTACTCCCCAGCCCTGTTCCCATGCTTCCGGCCCTGCGCACTGGGCAGGGAGGCGCCAAGGCCCCGGGCAGGGACGCAGCGGGAAGGCCGGGCAGAAACACAGGGTGACGGCCATCCGGCAGCCGCCTCAGGAAGCACCCCTGAATCCTGCCGACAGAGCTGTGGTCGTCCCTCACAGCCCCAGGTTCACCCTGGGCTGAGAGCTGTGGTGTCCCCGGCGTCCTCGGACACGAGGGGCCAGGCTCTGCAGGGCAGTGAGGCGCCCTCACTCCTGGTGCTGGTTGGTTTCCATCAGCCAGGTGAGTCCCCACGGCGCCTGGTCCGCCTGGTGCCCACGCGGTCCTGCCCGTGGGAAGGACCGCTCTCTCTCAAATGCACGGCTGGCCGGGGCTCCGTGGAGGGAACGGGCCTGCGGGTCAGGACTCGGAGAAGTCTCACCGGCTGCCAGCAGGACACGGAGAAGGGCCAGCTGTCCAGGCAGACCGCGTGTCAGGAAACACTCCCTCTCCGTGCGTGGCTCCCGTGGCTCCGTGGGGTCCCCTGTGGCCTCACAGACACGTGTCTCCCGTGGCTCCGTGGGGGTCCCCTGTGGCTTCACAGACGCGTGTCTCCCGTGGCTCCGTGGGTCCATCTGCGAGCCCCTCCTCTCCCCACAAGCTGTGACCTGGACCACCCCAACGCAGAGAGCGCAGGCCCCGGGGAGGGTTTGCGCTGGGCACAGGTCTGCTCCACGTCCAGGCTAGGTCCCCAGGCTCAGCGAGCCCACGGGCCCTGCGGCTGAGCACGGGGCTGAAGCGCTCTCAGGGGCGGCCCTTCCCGTCCAGCCTGCACCCTGGCGGCCGCCCCTGCCACGCCGCCCCGAGGCCACCCTCACGGCTCCTTTTGGAAGCAGCTCACGTGCACGTAACTGAGACCATCCCCACCCTGCTCGCGCGGTCCTCCGCACAGCCCGGGGCTGCAGCCCAGGAGGAGACCCGGCGAGCCAGCCCCGGCAGGAGCAGCTCGGGCGGGCGGGGCAGACCCAGGGGCAGCCGGGCGGCCCTGGGCACACCTGCCTGCTGCTCTCACGCCACCTGCAGAGGTGCTCATGTCGAAACACACATCTCACGTGGTTCCAGAACCAGCAGAGCATGCTGCCTGCGTCGTGCTAGGGCAGAAGCAGGTGTGGACCTGCCTGCCGGTCACCCAGAAGACCAAGGGTCTCAGGGCAGGTGGGCTACTTTCTGCCATGAGGATGGGGTCCCCTGAGGAAGCCACTGTGCGGATCCACCAGGCCCACCCCTCCTCCAGCGCACGTGCTCCAGGTCCTATCGGTCCACAGACGTGGCCACACTCACGTGGTCAAGGAGTAACTCTGAGCCTTGCCCTGTCTAGCTCCCCAGGCATGGCTGCCTCCCTCCACCCATCCACATGCTCTCCCAACAGCTCTCAGAACACGTTCGTGGAGACCGAGTTGGCACCCACAAGCCTGGGCCCCGCTGTCCAGCTGTTGTCCACCCAGGTGGAGGGAACGGGCCTGCGGGTCAGGACTCGGAGAAGTCTCACCGGCTGCCAGCAGGACACGGAGAAGGGCCAGCTGTCCAGGCAGACCGCGTGTCAGGAAACACTCCCTCTCCGTGCGTGGCTCCCGTGGCTCCGTGGGGTCCCCTGTGGCCTCACAGACACGTGTCTCCCGTGGCTCCGTGGGGGTCCCCTGTGGCTTCACACACGCGTGTCTCCCGTGGCTCCGTGGGTCCATCTGCGAGCCCCTCCTCTCCCCACAAGCTGTGACCTGGACCACCCCAACGCAGAGAGCGCAGGCCCCGGGGAGGGTTTGCGCTGGGCACAGGTCTGCTCCACGTCCAGGCTAGGTCCCCAGGCTCAGCGAGCCCACGGGCCCTGCGGCTGAGCACGGGGCTGAAGCGCTCTCAGGGGCGGCCCTTCCCGTCCAGCCTGCACCCTGGCGGCCGCCCCTGCCACGCCGCCCCGAGGCCACCCTCACGGCTCCTTTTGGAAGCAGCTCACGTGCACGTAACTGAGACCATCCCCACCCTGCTCGCGCGGTCCTCCGCACAGCCCGGGGCTGCAGCCCAGGAGGAGACCCGGCGAGCCAGCCCCGGCAGGAGCAGCTCGGGCGGGCGGGGCAGACCCAGGGGCAGCCGGGCGGCCCTGGGCACACCTGCCTGCTGCTCTCACGCCACCTGCAGAGGTGCTCATGTCGAAACACACATCTCACGTGGTTCCAGAACCAGCAGAGCATGCTGCCTGCGTCGTGCTAGGGCAGAAGCAGGTGTGGACCTGCCTGCCGGTCACCCAGAAGACCAAGGGTCTCAGGGCAGGTGGGCTACTTTCTGCCATGAGGATGGGGTCCCCTGAGGAAGCCACTGTGCGGATCCACCAGGCCCACCCCTCCTCCAGCGCACGTGCTCCAGGTCCTATCGGTCCACAGACGTGGCCACACTCACGTGGTCAAGGAGTAACTCTGAGCCTTGCCCTGTCTAGCTCCCCAGGCATGGCTGCCTCCCTCCACCCATCCACATGCTCTCCCAACAGCTCTCAGAACACGTTCGTGGAGACCGAGTTGGCACCCACAAGCCTGGGCCCCGCTGTCCAGCTGTTGTCCACCCAGGATCCGGGGACCGCAAGTGGCCACTCTGGCTGACCTAACAGAAGATCTGACGGAGCATCTGGGGGCCTGTGGCGCTTGGCTACGCAGCCCTGGGCCAGGACCGTGGCCAGGGCAGCAGGGAGGGCTGTGATCCCCGACTCACTGGACCCCCAGGATTCCACTTGCATGGAGAAGCCAGTGGCCAGCGTGACATGAAGGCCAGGCCCAGTGGTCCGAGCTCAGGACGCCAGTCCTCAGACCCAACTGCCACCGCTTGGCAGTTGTCAGGGGCGTGCTTGGGCTCAGCTCCTCTGAGTGGCAGCACCCCGGGAGTCCCACTGTTTTACTCTCTGGAGATCAGGGTCTCACGGATGTCTGGCCCCCTGGCCCCTGGCATGGCACCCAGACACAGACGAGTGAAGAACGAGGAGTAACAGACGCAGAAGACAGGCCGACCGGAGCTAGGGCAGGAGAGCAGCAGGCTCTCTGCTGACGCACGGATGGACGGACGGACGTGGCGCACCAGCACCAGGGCCAGCCTCCACATCGCACGCGCGTGCGTGGGTGGATCCCGAGACCCCAGCGGTGGTCTGCAGGCCGTAACACAGATGACGTCCAGCTGGGAGGCGACCAGGGACCCTACTCACTAGGCCCCTCTAGGGGCCTTCCTCCCAACCCTCAGCCTCCGCGGCCACAGGGAGGACCCAGGGTTGGGCTGAGACCACAGCCCAAGGATACTGCTGCCAACTGACCTGCACCCCCAAACCCAGGGGGTGAAGCCCTGACCCAGGGTGCCTGCCTCTGGAGACCGGCTGCCGGGGGGTATCGAAGCCAGGGAGGGCGGAGGGGCCCCGACGCCACGGCTGTGGTCCTGCGACGAGACAGGGTCTCACTGTCCACTGGCAAGCAGGGACACGGTGAGAGGGACACAGCATCTGTGAGCAAGAGAGCCGGCCCTCCTCGCCCAGCCCCGGCCTTCCGCACCTGAGCCGACCGCAGCCTCCAGGGACCGAGCCCACCTCCCGGCCAGGACTCCTCGACGGCCCGCCCGGCCTCACGGCGGCCGGCGCCAGCTGCTGCCCGGCACCAGCCCTGGCCCTGCACGGAAGAGGCTACCCCGAGCCCGGAGAACAGAGCCTGGACTGCCTTCCGCTTGTCACGCGACATCTGAGCTGTGACGTACCGCAGGGCACGCCGTCTGGGGCCGGCGTCACGGGACGGGCACTGCGTGAGCTGCCCACCTCAGTGAGCCGGCCTCTCAGTCCACAGCCAGGGCAGGAGGGCCAGACCAGAGGCCGGGGGCTCACAGATCCCGTGGCCACAGGACGGCAAGAGCAGTGTTTCCTCCCCTGGGGACAAGCCCATCCTCCCCACACCCCTGCACCAGGTCCCCGGGGCCCAGAGGACACGCTCCGGCTCGCGGCGGGAACCTCACGACCGTGGCACCACAGACCGCCAGGGACCTCAGCCCAGGGGAGCTCTGGTCGAGCCCGAGGGGTGGAGGGCCCGTCCTCTCTGGGACCCCCCAGCCGTCCGGGGGTGCTGCTGGGCAGCCCCTGTGGGCGCGTCACGTTGAGCCCTAGAGACAGCGGCGGGGGTTGCGCACACGGAGGATGGGCCGACTTCACGGATCACGCGGACGGCGAGGGTGTAAGTGGGCGAGGCAGCCTCCCTGTCTCCAGCCCCACCCGCTGGTGGGGTCCCACCTGGGATCCGACTCCCCAATTAGGCTGGGACGACGGCGAGCTGCCAAAGGCCTCTCCCCAGCCTCCGCGCCACAGGGAGGACCCAGGGTTGGGCTGAGACCACAGCCCAAGGATACTGCTGCCAACTGACCTGCACCCCCAAACCCAGGGGGTGAAGCCCTGACCCAGGGTGCCTGCCTCTGGAGACCGGCTGCCGGGGGGTATCGAAGCCAGGGAGGGCGGAGGGGCCCCGACGCCACGGCTGTGGTCCTGCGACGAGACAGGGTCTCACTGTCCACTGGCAAGCAGGGACACGGTGAGAGGGACACAGCATCTGTGAGCAAGAGAGCCGGCCCTCCTCGCCCAGCCCCGGCCTTCCGCACCTGAGCCGACCGCAGCCTCCAGGGACCGAGCCCACCTCCCGGCCAGGACTCCTCGACGGCCCGCCCGGCCTCACGGCGGCCGGCGCCAGCTGCTGCCCGGCACCAGCCCTGGCCCTGCACGGAAGAGGCTACCCCGAGCCCGGAGAACAGAGCCTGGACTGCCTTCCGCTTGTCACGCGACATCTGAGCTGTGACGTACCGCAGGGCACGCCGTCTGGGGCCGGCGTCACGGGACGGGCACTGCGTGAGCTGCCCACCTCAGTGAGCCGGCCTCTCAGTCCACAGCCAGGGCAGGAGGGCCAGACCAGAGGCCGGGGGCTCACAGATCCCGTGGCCACAGGACGGCAAGAGCAGTGTTTCCTCCCCTGGGGACAAGCCCATCCTCCCCACACCCCTGCACCAGGTCCCCGGGGCCCAGAGGACACGCTCCGGCTCGCGGCGGGAACCTCACGACCGTGGCACCACAGACCGCCAGGGACCTCAGCCCAGGGGAGCTCTGGTCGAGCCCGAGGGGTGGAGGGCCCGTCCTCTCTGGGACCCCCCAGCCGTCCGGGGGTGCTGCTGGGCAGCCCCTGTGGGCGCGTCACGTTGAGCCCTAGAGACAGCGGCGGGGGTTGCGCACACGGAGGATGGGCCGACTTCACGGATCACGCGGACGGCGAGGGTGTAAGTGGGCGAGGCAGCCTCCCTGTCTCCAGCCCCACCCGCTGGTGGGGTCCCACCTGGGGATCCGACTCCCCTAATTAGGCTGACGACGGATTGCTGGCAGAACAGACCACAGGAGCCGAGCGGTCGCTCGGGCTTCAGCCGGTGCTGCCAACACTGCACGTGAAGGGACATGATTCATCCACCCGTGTGTGGCCCAGGCAGCTGCCCGTTCAGGGCTGTGCCCCGCGGGCCAGGGGCAGGGCTGGGGTGGACCCCGTGTGAGCGCCTCGTGGGGGCCAGGAGTCCCCGGTCTTCCCTCCGAGAGACTGCGCCAGCTGCCTGGAGGCCCAGCCTCAGTCCTGACTCACGCGGCCTGTTTTTGATGGCCGGTGGCCCTCGAGTCTAAACAAAACCACCCACCCCGCTCCGCGGGTGTGCCAGTTCCTGCGGGGGAGGCGCTGGGCGCGGCTGTGCCGGGCTCGAGGCCCCAGAGAGAAAGGCACCCCCGTCCTTTCCCACTGGTTCAGGCTCCACGGTTCACCGCCCCGCGTCGTGCCCTGTTCCAAGCTCAGACCCCTCCCTGAAAATGCGAGGCCGACAGGTGCCCCAGGCAGTCGTTGGTCAAGACGGCCGATGGCGCTGACCCCGTGGAGGCCTCTGGAGGTGGAGAATGTCCAGTCCCCTCCCCACACCTGGGCTCCCCGGGCAGCAGGTCCAGACACCAGGGTCAGAGCAGGCCAGCCAGACCCACGGCAAGAGAGGCCCACGGGGAGAGCTCCCGGTCCTCCGTCCCCGCTGCCCCCGCCGCGGCCGGCAGCAAGGCCCCCGACAGCGGGTGGCCAGCGCCCCGCCCTCGGCACGGCAGGCTCACGGGACGCGGGTGCCTCGCCCCACCGGAGCCGGGGCAGCCCGGAAGGCTGGGGCCGGTCACAGCAGGAGATGCCCTTGCGGGCGCCCGCAGGCACCCACGAGCACAGCTGGGCCCCCTGCAGACGCGCTGGCCACATGGCTGCCACGCAGCGAGCCGACTCGGGGAGGTCCCTGGACGGCCACGGACGCTGGCCACGCCGCCCACCACGGCAGCTCCCCACGCCACGCTCCTGCCTGCACCTGGCCCCGCGTCCAGGAGGGACACCTAGGGCCACCCAGAGCGCCCTGGCCCTCTGCCTGCCTGTGGGAATGCGGTCGGGCCTGCTCGGAAGGGAGGCCCTCTGGGGTGCCAGTGTGGACAGAGACCCATCAGCACCGTCCCCTGTGCCCACCCCGCCCCCGCCAGGAGACGGAGGTGAGAAAGCCTGGCCTCGGGCCGTCTGGGGAAGATGCGGCGGCCTGCGGGCTGGTGTGCTAGGAAGCCACAGCCTCAGGGGCTCTCGGCACGGCTGCTGCAAGCAGGTGCCCTGGCCGCACGCACACACGCACGTGTGTGTCTGAGGACCAGAGGCTCTGCTCCCTGCGGTCAGGGCCGCAAAGGTGCCACCGCGACATGGCGGTGGGGAGGGGCGTGGAGGCCCAGGCCTCGTTTGGACCTGTGACCCGAGGGGACGCGGAGGGGCGGGCGCCCTCGAGGCCTGGCTCAGGGGAGCAGTCGGGGTGGGCCCGGACGGTGGCAGGAGCAGCCGTGGAGTCTTGGGAGCCGGGCGCCTTCTGGGCCGCTGCCGGCGTGCACACTGGCCACTGGAAGGTCAGTGCTGGGACGAGATGTCAGAGCCACGAACTCTGGGGAAGATGAGCCAGGCGCTCGGGGGAAAGGTCAGCCCAGAACTGGCTGCGAGGCCAAGGTCGCAGGGCTGTGCGGCCGGGCGGATGGCCGTGTGCCCGTGACTCCGGCCACCAGTCCGGCCACCCAGATGGTCTGGACCCGGCTCGTGGGTGGCCCTCAGCCTCAGGCCCTTGGAGCCAGCCTCTCCAGTGGTGGAGCCCACGGGCGCCCCAGCCTCCCCAGGGCTTTCTCAGGGGTCCTCGTGAAGCTCCAGGACCCTTGCGGCCTGAGCAACAGGCGGGCAGGTGGCCAGGCACCACGGCCAGCAGTCCCAGAAATAGCCAGAAGCACCACAGACCGAGAGACAGGCTCTGCAGCCCCGAGCTCTGCTGGGCTCTCTCCCCTCGGGAACACGCCCACGTCCACCGGTGACTCTGAGGTCGTTAGTCGGACATGCTCCCTGCACGCTGAAGTGGACGCCCCCTGGCCCCAGCCCGGGGGCCGCTCTGCACCGGCAGGCTGCTTTCCGTCTCTCCGCGGCGGATGTGTGAACTGCAGAGCCGCAGCGGCTGCCCGAGGGCCCCAGCTCCCCAGGGCAAGGCCTCGGCGCGCAGTGCCCCTGGACAGACCAGAGGCTTCCTCGCAGAAGACTGCGGGCTAAGCCCAGACGGGGACCAACGAGACGCCGAGGAGAGCCTCCCTGGCCACACGCAGCGTGTCTACAGCAAACCACCCGATGTCTGCTCTGCTCTGGCCCTGACCTTCACCTGGGGACACGGCAAGGACTCCGGGACTCCTACACCAGCTGGAGATGTCTCCCCCAGAGGGCGGAGGGACCCAAACCGCCCAGGCCCCTCGTCGACAAGCAGCCGGGACTCCCGGGCTGCACAGTGGACGCGAACGTGACCCGCCAGGGCATGGGGCGGCGGCGGGGCCGGGGGCGGCCGTGGGTCTCCCTGCCGTGGCTTCAGGGGGCGGGCAGGGCTGAGGGGAGATGTGGGAGGGGTGGCGGTGGGCCTGCCCTGGCGGGAAAACAGCCTGAAGCTGGAGGAGACCGTGACAAGGGCATGAAAGACACCAAATCCAAAACTGGAAGTTCGAGTCCTGGTTTTCCATTTGTGCGTTTATTTTTTAGACAGGGAAGAAACACACATAAGGACGGCCCCTGCGACTCGGGTAAGGAGCCAGGGCTGGCGGGGCTGCTCTCAGGGAACCTGCGGTCCGGGCGGGGGCGCGATCACAGCCCCTCCAGGCAAGGGGACCTCGGGGATCCGCCACCCAGGACGCTGGGCGGGGCTGGGGCTCCCGGGCGGGGGGCGGCACGGCTCCCTGGAGCCTGGGGACGGGCCCTGGTCAGCAGCGGCGTGAAGGGAGATCAGGGCCTGAAGAGGCAAGCTGGGCCACGGACAGCCAGATGGCCGTGCTCTGGATGGACGGATGGCCTGGGGATGGAGCAGGGTCACGAGCTCAAGGGGCAGGGGTCCAGGCGGACGTGGGGTGCCGGGTGTGGAGTGGGCGGGTCACGGCGGGGGTCAAGGCGTGGGGGCCAGCGCGCCCACAGCCTCGGCCTGCACTCTGAAGTGGACGCCCTCCCCAGCCGGGGCCGCTCTGCACCGGCAGGCTGCTTTCCGCTCCCGGCGGATGTGTGAACTGCAGAGCCGCAGCGGCTGCCCGAGGGCCCCAGCTCCCCAGGGCAAGGCCTCGGCGCGCAGTGCCCCTGGACAGACCAGAGGCTTCCTCGCAGAAGACTGCGGGCTAAGCCCAGACGGGGACCAACGAGACGCCGAGGAGAGCCTCCCTGGCCACACGCAGCGTGTCTACAGCAAACCACCCGATGTCTGCTCTGCTCTGGCCCTGACCTTCACCTGGGGACACGGCAAGGACTCCGGGACTCCTACACCAGCTGGAGATGTCTCCCCCAGAGGGCGGAGGGACCCAAACCGCCCAGGCCCCTCGTCGACAAGCAGCCGGGACTCCCGGGCTGCACAGTGGACGCGAACGTGACCCGCCAGGGCATGGGGCGGCGGCGGGGCCGGGGGCGGCCGTGGGTCTCCCTGCCGTGGCTTCAGGGGGCGGGCAGGGCTGAGGGGAGATGTGGGAGGGGTGGCGGTGGGCCTGCCCTGGCGGGAAAACAGCCTGAAGCTGGAGGAGACCGTGACAAGGGCATGAAAGACACCAAATCCAAAACTGGAAGTTCGAGTCCTGGTTTTCCATTTGTGCGTTTATTTTTTAGACAGGGAAGAAACACACATAAGGACGGCCCCTGCGACTCGGGTAAGGAGCCAGGGCTGGCGGGGCTGCTCTCAGGGAACCTGCGGTCCGGGCGGGGGCGCGATCACAGCCCCTCCAGGCAAGGGGACCTCGGGGATCCGCCACCCAGGACGCTGGGCGGGGCTGGGGCTCCCGGGCGGGGGGCGGCACGGCTCCCTGGAGCCTGGGGACGGGCCCTGGTCAGCAGCGGCGTGAAGGGAGATCAGGGCCTGAAGAGGCAAGCTGGGCCACGGACAGCCAGATGGCCGTGCTCTGGATGGACGGATGGCCTGGGGATGGAGCAGGGTCACGAGCTCAAGGGGCAGGGGTCCAGGCGGACGTGGGGGTGCCGGGGTGTGGAGTGGGGGCGGGTCACGGCGTGGGAGGTGCCTGCAGGACTGAGTGACCCCGTGGGGAGGGGAGGCGGGGCCCAGACACAGCCGCGCCCACAGCCTCAGCCCTGTCACTCTGGGCGCCTCAGCCCCGCCTGAAGGGCAGCCCGCTCTCCCGCAGGCCTCCCCCTGATGCTGTGGACTTCTGAGTAGGAACTGCAGGAAATAATGTATGAGCTAGTTTCTCAGCTGCTTTAGAATGTAATTTTTCTTTATAAGTCTAGGTTTCCTTTAAAATATTCAATTTCTAGGGAATCATGCCTGAATTTTAATTAGGACACCATCATTACATTTTCAGGTAAACTCTGAGAGTTCCGGCCGCCAGGGCTGCGGTTCTGCGTCCAGGAGCAGGCGGGCCCGGAGAGGCCACCCGGCGCCCACCCAGACGCCAGCCAGGCCCGGGCGGGAGGGCGGGGGTCTCCCCCGGTGCGGGCCCGCGCAGCACGCGCCCCTGCAGTGACGCGCACGTGCGCGCTCGGGACACGGTAACTCCACGGGAACCGCGCCTCACTCAGACCCGGGGGCACGGGGGCGCGCCAGGAGCCGGTCAGCGCCACCGCGGGGGGCTGCGTGGGCTTTCCGGTCACCTAGTCTGTCGTAACACATGGTGGTCCGCGTTCAGAGAACACTGAAGCCTCCAGAAACACCCTGGCAATGACACAGCTGCTCTTCCACTTAGTTCCACGCGCGCGATTTCCCTCTTAGACTGTGAGCTTCTCTCAAGCTCTTCGAACAAAAGCCGCCACGCAACAGCTGTGCTGACACAGCACGAGTGAGTCAGGGCCTCCCTGCCCGCCGGGAGGCGGCGGCGGCCCAGGTGCCAGGCCGCGGGGCGGGGCGGTGCTGGGAGACGGTGGCCGGCGAGCTCAGGGTCGGGCAACAGTGCTCTCCTCCTGAAGCACAGCCTGGGACGCGACAACGGCACGCAGGCCTGCTCAGGACAGGAGGGCGTCCTCAACGTGCGCGAGCGGCCCGGGCGACCAGGAGTCCTCGGGTGAGCACAGGCGCTTGCGAGGGAGGGCCTCCCGGCCGAGGGAGCTGCAGCTGGCTCGTCAGCGGAGTTTCACGCGGGACGTCAGCGTGCGGACGGGATCGTCACCGTCCGTGAATGACCAGCCACCAGCCTCAGGCCTCGCGCAGGGCTGACGTCTTGAGGCGCCTGCAGGTCACAGCCAGTATCTGCGTCTCCACGTCGGCATCCGAGAGTTCACACGCGCCGAGGCCCCCTCGGCTTCTAGAAGAGGCGGCCGCACCTTCTGGCCCTTGGCGCTCTCACATCCGGAAGCGGCCTCTGAAGGATCCGTGACCACCCCAGACGCGGCCCCACACCAGAGGAACGGAGCAAACCCACCACGCGCTCCCCTCGCCTCGGAAGGAGCCGGCGACGAGGTCCCGGGAACGGGCCGCGACGGCCAGGCCCGCGGCACAACGCGTGGCTCGAGGCGACCGCACGTCAGGACCCCTGGTTCTTTTAGGAAAAGCACCCCGTGGGTGCGCTCGCCGCGTTCAGGGTCAGAAAGAGAGCGTTACCGTTGGCGGGCAGGTAGGTGAAGTGCTGGTACTGGCTTCTCTTCCTCTTCCCGTTGCAGACGTAGAAGCTGACCTGGACGGGGCTGGTGATCCTCTGGTTGCGGAAAGGCGGGACCTCCACCACCAGTGAGTTCTAGGGAGACAGGGCAGGAAGGGCGGAGAGTGACGCACAGGCCCGGGGCGCACCCTGCCCCCACCGGGGCGCGAGGCACAGCGGGTCTGTGCCCCGGGAGGCCAGCCCAGGAGCCTGCGGGCCCCGAACTCCTGCCCGAGGGGGGCGTCCGGGGAGGGGGCGGAGCTTCACCGAAGATGCCGTCTCAGCCCAGGAGACGCAGCGAGCACAGGCGTGGCGGGGGCCAGCTCCCCGGCAGGGCCCGGCCCCTCGGCCCCCAGCCCCAGCACGACCTGAGAAGGTGAATCCCCCACATTCGCCGACACGGAGGTGAAGCCAGGAGCACCTGTTCAGGCAACTGGCAACGGAGACCCAGGGAAGTGCCCCTTGGAGATGCTCTGTGCCAACAGCCCAGAGCCCGAGCCACCACCCTGTGATGGAGGAGGACGGGCGAGTGGGCAGGCCGGCTCGGGGGAGCCGGGGGCCGTGCCGGCTGCGGTCACCCTTCCTGGTTTTAAGTGAAGGATCAGCCACGTTTATACACAACTGCGCCGTTTCACGTACAGACATTCCGAGGGAAGCCCGGGGTCGGGCCGTGTGCCTTGTGGGGAGGCCGCGGCGAGGGGCTGCACGCTCAGGCGCCCGGCTGTCCGCTCACGGGCCCGGCCTCGGCACCAAAGAGGGGTCCTTGATCCTAGGGGGCGGGGCGAGATTCCACACCCTGAAGGATTCCTCCGTGTTCTCTGTCATGAGTTCAGTTAACAAGAGGAAAACGGGTAAGAAAACCCCACGGCAACCCTGTTTTCTTTAGTCACTGTAGCCGGTTACCCAATTTAATAGCAAACTAGATCGAATCTGGGTGATAACAAAATCCTCAGGAGATTTCACAGAGAGCTGGGGAGAACGTCAGGGGCACTCTCCCCCGGCAGCGCACATGCGGGTCAGAGCCGGCCGCTGAGCGCGTCCAGGCAGCGGGGCGGCGGGCAGCGCCCGGCCTGCGTCCTGCGGGGCTCTGTCTCCCGGGCCCCCCGGGCCCCCGTGGGCCAGGCAGGGCGCTGCTGCTGCTTGAACAGCTTCGTCCCGCTTGGAAGAAGACACCCCCGAGGGGATGGCGCCCGTGGGGCACACGGGGGCGACCTGGCCAGGGCACGTGCGCCCCGTCAGACCCCGATGGGGCCGCATGTCTGCCGAGAGCCCGTGCCCCAGCCCGGAGCGCCGGCTCGGGCCGGGGCTTTTGCCCGGGCTCCGACCGCTCCAAGTCTCAGCGCCACCGCCGTCCCAGGAAAGAAGACGAGGAGGACGCCTCTGGGGTGGCTTTCTGAGGATCCAGTTCGATGGAGGTCACGCTGGCGCCCGGCTCACGGCTGGCGCTCCGTGACGGCAGACGTCCTGCGCCCACCGTGAGCAGAGCCCGCTCTCCAGGGAAGAGACGGGGACAGGAGGCAGAGGGAAGAGGGCTCGCTCAAGCCGCGACCGGACCCAGAGCCGGACCCAGGCGCGCCTGTGGGGCCTCGGGGGACGGCCCGGCGGGCGGGCGCCTGGGGCAGCTGCCGCGATGCAGGGCGGGGGCGCTGCCGGTTCCAGGCGGCTGGAGGCGGGGGGCCTGACCCGGGCAGACTGACGCGCCAGCAGGCTCTGCGACCGTGTGACGAGGCACTGATGGCGGGGGGCGGTGGGGGGGCAGAGGGGCTCCGGCTGCTCCAGCACCGGCGGAGGGTCCGAACGGCGCCCCGCACGTCGGCGCGCCGGGCTCCGAGGGAGTCTACACGGCCCTGAGCCGTGCAGAAACCACGCAGCCAGCGCCAGGCCGCCTTGCTGAAACGGGTACCGTGTGTGCACGCCCACGGCAGGAAAAAGGGGGGAAGGAAACACGCACACGTGCGAATGGTGGCCACATCCCAGGACTGAAATTTCACTAGGCGTTTTCCTTTTGATACTTTGTTAATCTCTTCCAAGTTTCCACAGCGAGCACGGCACTCTTTCATAATTAGATAAAAAATACATGAAAGAAAACTTCATTCAAGAGATAAGAAAGGTGAACTGTGAGCCTGAAGACATCACTGCTCACAGGCCCCGGGGTCTCTCAGAACACGGGGCTGATAACACTGGGTTTTCTTTAAAATACGCCGCCTGCGCTGCGGGGCTCTGTCTCCCGGGCCCCGGGCCCCGTGGGTCAGGCAGGGCGCTGCTGGTGCGTGAACAGCTTCGTCCCGCTTGGGAGAAGGCACCTCCGAGGGGATGGCGCCCGTTGGGCACACGGGGGCGACCGGGCCAGGGCACGTGCGCCCCGTCAGACCCCGAAGGTGCCGCAGGTCCTCCGCGAGCCCGTGCCCCATCCCGTAGCGCCGGCTCGGGCCGGGGCTTTTGCCCGGGCTCCGACCGCTCCAAGTCTCAGCGCCACCGCCGTCCCAGGAAAGAAGACGAGGAGGACGCCTCTGGGGTGGCTTTCTGAGGATCCAGTTCGATGGAGGTCACGCTGGCGCCCGGCTCACGGCTGGCGCTCCGTGACGGCAGACGTCCTGCGCCCACCGTGAGCAGAGCCCGCTCTCCAGGGAAGAGACGGGGACAGGAGGCAGAGGGAAGAGGGCTCGCTCAAGCCGCGACCGGACCCAGAGCCGGACCCAGGCGCGCCTGTGGGGCCTCGGGGGACGGCCCGGCGGGCGGGCGCCTGGGGCAGCTGCCGCGATGCAGGGCGGGGGCGCTGCCGGTTCCAGGCGGCTGGAGGCGGGGGGCCTGACCCGGGCAGACTGACGCGCCAGCAGGCTCTGCGACCGTGTGACGAGGCACTGATGGCGGGGGGCGGTGGGGGGGCAGAGGGGCTCCGGCTGCTCCAGCACCGGCGGAGGGTCCGAACGGCGCCCCGCACGTCGGCGCGCCGGGCTCCGAGGGAGTCTACACGGCCCTGAGCCGTGCAGAAACCACGCAGCCAGCGCCAGGCCGCCTTGCTGAAACGGGTACCGTGTGTGCACGCCCACGGCAGGAAAAGGGTGGAAGGAAACACGCCCACGTGCGAATGGTGGCCACATCCCAGGACTGAAATTTCACTAGGCGTTTTCCTTTTGATACTTTGTTAATCTCTTCCAAGTTTCCACAGCGAGCACGGCACTCTTTCATAATTAGATAAAAAATACATGAAAGAAAACTTCATTCAAGAGATAAGAAAGGTGAACTGTGAGCCTGAAGACATCACTGCTCACAGGCCCCGGGGTCTCTCAGAACACGGGGCTGATAACGGCTGGGTTTTCTTTAAAATACGCATGTTCACAGTGGAAAAGGAAACCCAACAACGGAAAATCTGAACATGCAAACTTGGCGGAATTATTTCGATGCCAAAAATGCACAGTTTCTGCAGGCCTCTCCTTCCTGCCCAGGGAGAGGGGTGGGCGGCCTGGGGCGGAGGACTCGCGCCTGCCGGGGGGCTGGGACCCGAGCCAGAGGCCCGGCTCAGGGTCTGTCACGGCAAACCTGGGGGCCAGCCCTGCAGCTATGGGGCTGTGGGGCTGGAAGTCCTCGCCGGAAGCAGAGCCCCTAAGTCTGCAGGTTCCCCAAGGGAACCAGGAGGAGCTGCGAGGCCACGCGTGAGGCTACAGGCCGGGACACCCTCGGGGCGAGAGCGTGGACACGGGCGTCCTCCCGGGGCCAGGGAGGAAGGGTCCCTTGACACTGCTTGGAAAGGCTTCTGTTGAGGATCAGCGCTTGGAAAAGGAATCTTAAGCCACAGGTAAAGATGTTTCCAGTTGTCACGGACAGATGTGAGAGCTGGACCCTAAAGAAGGCTGAGCACTGGAGAATTGATGGCCTTTGAACTGGGGCGCTGGAGAAGACTCCTGAGAGTCCCCTGGACAGCAAGGACAGCACACCCGCCCGTCCTCAAGGCAGGCAGCCCTGACTGCTCACTGGAGGGGCTGACGCTGAAGCTGAAGCTTCCGTACTTTGGCCGCCTGACGCGAAGAGCCGACTCGCGGGAAGACCCTGGTGCTGGGAGACTGAGGGCAGGAGAGGGGGCGACAGAGGGTGAGAGGGTCGGGTGGCATCACGGAGCCAGCGGACCCGAGTCTGAGCAAACTGTGCGGGAGTGGAGGGCAGGGAAGCCGGCGGTGCCGCAGTCCTACTGGACGACAACGAGATGCTTCCTGTGAAGCCACCCGCGCAGGGCAGGGGCGTCCAGACACGGCGCGGAGGGCACCTGGACCGTGTCTGCAAACCCCAAGGCCCCAGGCTCCCTGTTCCCTGGGCAGCCCACGGGAAAACCCGGTCCTTGTCACGGACGACCCTCTGCACAGTGACCCCACCGCCTGTGCCCACAGGTCGGCCCATCCACACGCCACCATCGGGAGCGGCCAGCGGGGCGGAGGAGTGCCGGGAGGAGCTGAGAACTCCGAAGACGCACCGGCCAGCCTGCGCAGTGCGTCCCCAGAGGCTCCTCCCGCCTGCGAGGGCCGCGGAGGGCAGACACGCCCGAGGGTGGACAGCCGTCCACCCTGTCAACGATCCCTTCAGACACAAGGGCTCAGCACCCAACTAGGAGACGGGCTGGCGGCCTGGGGGGTTCACAGGGCCGCTCTGCAGTCTGCAAGGACCCGCTCACGATATAAAGGCGAAGAGTGGAAGGCGCGCTGCGTCCGCTCCCTCAAAGGCAGGGGAAGCCGCTGGGCGACTTCAGGCAGAAGACGCACCACGACAGCCAAGAAGCGGTCACTCTTTCTGAGGCCCCTCCTAGGTCCTTCCTCAGGTGTGAGCAGCCCCGAGTGCCCTGGGAGGCCAAGTGGACAGACGGGCATGATTCGTCCCGGGCCCCCCAGCAGCCTCTGCAGAGGGTGGGTGTCCACGGTGGGCCCCGGGCCTGCAGGTGCCCTGGCTGCGGCCCGTGGACAAGGAGGCGGAGCGGCACTCAGCTCCGACCCGGAGTCTGCCCGGGCGGGAGGCCAGCCGGGAGGCCGGCCGGCAGAGCCCTCAGCCTGGGGCCCAGGAAGCAGGGGGCGCGGGCAGGCTCCGGACAGGGTCCTCCCCGGGCAGCGAGTCTGGGGCCCCTGGTGACAGGGGCAGCCACGAGGGCCCGCAGACTGGGGGTGCGCGCGTGCACCCTGGGCTGTCTGGTGGGGGCCGCAGCCCGCACGGCGCCTGGCCCCCCGCGGCCACCCCGCGCCCCGGCCGTCTGTCCTTGCGCTGTGGGTGCCACGTGCGCGTGTCAGAGGCGCTTCACAGCTACCGCACGCCGTGTGCCCCGTTTGTCACGGTGTGCCTTGGGCCAGGAGCCCCTGCGGCCCAGAGCCCCCGAGAGCGCGCGGCCCCGTGGCCGCCCCTCCACCCCCTGCCCGCAGCCCCGGCCGGCCGGCACTCACCGGCTTGCAAAGGTCTCCTTCAGTTTTCGCCTCCATCTCCCAGATGTGGTGGCCGTCTGCAAGAAAGGGTTTGGGAAGTCTGTTACTCTCTCCCGACAGGATGCAGGCAGAGGGCAGCCCTCTGATGAGAGGACCCCCGGCGGCTGGCTCCTCGCAGCTGGCGGGAGGGCTTCTGTGCGTGACTGGCTGGCTGGACAAGCTCAAACCCGGACCTGAGCGCGGGGACCCCTACTCTGCAGAGGGGAGCCCCTGGCCTTGAGCGACTCCAGCCCATCCCTGAGGGGCCCACACTCCCAGGGGGAGGGAGTGACCCAGGAGGAACGCAGGCGACCCAGACAGGAAGGGGACGCGGGCCTGGGGTGCGACGCACACGGTGGGAGCCAGGGCCTCGCCGCCTGGACCTGCGGCGCCCTCCAGGGTCTCGGGAGCAGAGCTGCTCTAATGGGCACGACTGGGGAGCCACGGTCTGGCCCTGCTTGGGGGACCTGGGGACCGAGTAAGAAAATCCTCTCTGAGACTGCTCCGTGCCACATCAGGACACAGAAATGCAAAACACAAGGTATTTTTAACCTTAGCCCCATGGCCGTTTGCATGTTTGAAAAAATGAAAAGGCTCCAGTGCCTGTGAAAGAAAGGGTCTATTGTCCCCAGGACAGGCCTCGAGGGAGGTGAGGCGGGGACCCGGAGTCTGCCCGGGCGGGAGGCCAGCCGGGAGGCCGGCCGGCAGAGCCCTCAGCCTGGGGCCCAGGAAGCAGGGGGCGCGGGCAGGCTCCGGACAGGGTCCTCCCCGGGCAGCGAGTCTGGGGCCCCTGGTGACAGGGGCAGCCACGAGGGCCCGCAGACTGGGGGTGCGCGCGTGCACCCTGGGCTGTCTGGTGGGGGCCGCAGCCCGCACGGCGCCTGGCCCCCCGCGGCCACCCCGCGCCCCGGCCGTCTGTCCTTGCGCTGTGGGTGCCACGTGCGCGTGTCAGAGGCGCTTCACAGCTACCGCACGCCGTGTGCCCCGTTTGTCACGGTGTGCCTTGGGCCAGGAGCCCCTGCGGCCCAGAGCCCCCGAGAGCGCGCGGCCCCGTGGCCGCCCCTCCACCCCCTGCCCGCAGCCCCGGCCGGCCGGCACTCACCGGCTTGCAAAGGTCTCCTTCAGTTTTCGCCTCCATCTCCCAGATGTGGTGGCCGTCTGCAAGAAAGGGTTTGGGAAGTCTGTTACTCTCTCCCGACAGGATGCAGGCAGAGGGCAGCCCTCTGATGAGAGGACCCCCGGCGGCTGGCTCCTCGCAGCTGGCGGGAGGGCTTCTGTGCGTGACTGGCTGGCTGGACAAGCTCAAACCCGGACCTGAGCGCGGGGACCCCTACTCTGCAGAGGGGAGCCCCTGGCCTTGAGCGACTCCAGCCCATCCCTGAGGGGCCCACACTCCCAGGGGGAGGGAGTGACCCAGGAGGAACGCAGGCGACCCAGACAGGAAGGGGACGCGGGCCTGGGGTGCGACGCACACGGTGGGAGCCAGGGCCTCGCCGCCTGGACCTGCGGCGCCCTCCAGGGTCTCGGGAGCAGAGCTGCTCTAATGGGCACGACTGGGGAGCCACGGTCTGGCCCTGCTTGGGGGACCTGGGGACCGAGTAAGAAAATCCTCTCTGAGACTGCTCCGTGCCACATCAGGACACAGAAATGCAAAACACAAGGTATTTTTAACCTTAGCCCCATGGCCGTTTGCATGTTTGAAAAAATGAAAAGGCTCCAGTGCCTGTGAAAGAAAGGGTCTATTGTCCCCAGGACAGGCCTCGAGGGAGGTGAGGCGGGGACCCACGGCTGGAGTGACAGAGCCGCGCTCCTGGCGCTGGGACGCCCCTCCGGCAGGCGCGCCTTGCAGATGAGGCCTGGTCGTTATTTCGAATTTACAGATGTCAGTCTCCTACAGGGGGCTCCTTTGCGTTTGATAAAGTCGCTCCCCAAACCAGTCATTACAGCAAGTAATGGTTCTGGGCTTAGTTTGCTTACTCTCTGTTTTCCAAGAAGAAATGTATGTGTCACAAATCCTAAATTATAAATAAATCAGACAGAATCTCTTTTTTCTCCCTCACAGTGCTGGCCGAGCAGGGGCGGAGGGTGGAGCAGAGGAAATATGAGTCACAGAGAGGCCTGGACATGCCAGGCCCCACCAGCCCCTGGGGACACCGAGTGCCCACGAGGAGCATCCAGCAGACGGACCCACTCGGTGACAGAACGCGGCCAGAGCCCGGGGACGTGCGCCCATCTCTCCTCTAGGAAAAGACAGTAGGAACCGGAAAGAATGGCCACGGCCTTCCAAGCACCGGGCGGCCCACAGGCAGCCGACGCTCCCCGGGGCAGGCCTGGCGAGAGGTGACCCTGCCGCGGGCTGAACGGCGAGGGGTCCATGGCCGTGCCAAGCGCCATGGACACGGGCCCCTGCGGAGCAGCCGGACTCGCCGTGGACGCACCCGCTGGTGTGCGGAGACCACAATCCGCTTCCTGTCGCCAAGCCTCCCACGTCTTTGGTGCCTTTTATAAACCACCTTTCTTATGACAAAGCCCATCTTCGCCCCTCGTCCCCTCAAACAGCTCTAAGTGTTAAAATCCGAACTGCTCGGGGCAGAGGCACAGCTGCTGGCCTCTTGTCCGGAGCGGCGGACAGGTCCCTCTCCCGGCGTCCGCCACGCCCCTGCCCGCCCTCCAGAAGGGGCCAGGGGTCAGAGGAGCCTCCGGGAACGTGCTGCAGGTTCCCCGGTGCAACAACCATCGGGGGAGCGCCGGCAGAGTGGCTGGGGGGCGTGCGTGCTGAGGACAGGCACGGTGGGGGGCCTCTTCCCGGCGGGGCTCCCGGGCTGTGGGACACTGTCCCGTCCAGGGCCTGCCCGGGGCCGGCGGTCTCTCTGAGCAACACCTCTGCGAGCGGGCCGGCCTGGCCACCTGCCCAGGCTCACGGCCCCGTCACAGCCTCTGAAAGCACAGATCCCGGGAGCCTCCCGGGACCTGGAGCGAAGCGGGCAGGCAGGCACGCCACTGAGGGCGGGCTCACGGGCCCAGGGCTCCCTGCGCCCCGTCACCCTGCCCCGGAGGTCTCTACTCTGCAGCTGATTCACGGCCAAAGGCTGGGCTCGGGGTCCCACTGCAGCTCAGGCTCTCGGAGGCCAGTCTGTGGGGGGAGGAGCACGCACAGCCCCACCGGAGGAGGGGGCCGGAGGAGCAGCCGGGGCAGCCGGTGACCGCCGGCGGGGTGGGAGCCTCACACGGGACCTGCTCCAGGGGCCCCGCGTCCCGCTGACTGCCGACGCCCCACGGTGTCCGCCCCGCCCACCCGATGCCCCTCAGGCCCCGACGTCCTGTCTGCAGAGCCGCCGGGCGTGGGGCAGGGCCTCAGCTCCCGGGAAGGGAGGCCACGGCCTTCCAAGCACCGGCCCACAGGCAGCCGACGCTCCCGGGCAGGCCTGGCGAGAGGTGACCCTGCGGGCTGAACGGCGAGGGGTCCATGGCCGTGCCAAGCGCCATGGACACGGGCCCCTGCGGAGCAGCCGGACTCGCCGTGGACGCACCCGCTGGTGTGCGGAGACCACAATCCGCTTCCTGTCGCCAAGCCTCCCACGTCTTTGGTGCCTTTTATAAACCACCTTTCTTATGACAAAGCCCATCTTCGCCCCTCGTCCCCTCAAACAGCTCTAAGTGTTAAAATCCGAACTGCTCGGGGCAGAGGCACAGCTGCTGGCCTCTTGTCCGGAGCGGCGGACAGGTCCCTCTCCCGGCGTCCGCCACGCCCCTGCCCGCCCTCCAGAAGGGGCCAGGGGTCAGAGGAGCCTCCGGGAACGTGCTGCAGGTTCCCCGGTGCAACAACCATCGGGGGAGCGCCGGCAGAGTGGCTGGGGGGCGTGCGTGCTGAGGACATGCACGGTGGGGGGCCTCTTCCCGGCGGGGCTCCCGGGCTGTGGGACACTGTCCCGTCCAGGGCCTGCCCGGGGCCGGCGGTCTCTCTGAGCAACACCTCTGCGAGCGGGCCGGCCTGGCCACCTGCCCAGGCTCACGGCCCCGTCACAGCCTCTGAAAGCACAGATCCCGGGAGCCTCCCGGGACCTGGAGCGAAGCGGGCAGGCAGGCACGCCACTGAGGGCCGGCTCACGGGCCCAGGGCTCCCTGCGCCCCGTCACCCTGCCCCGGAGGTCTCTACTCTGCAGCTGATTCACGGCCAAAGGCTGGGCTCGGGGTCCCACTGCAGCTCAGGCTCTCGGAGGCCAGTCTGTGGGGGGAGGAGCACGCACAGCCCCACCGGAGGAGGGGGCCGGAGGAGCAGCCGGGGCAGCCGGTGACCGCCGGCGGGGTGGGAGCCTCACACGGGACCTGCTCCAGGGGCCCCGCGTCCCGCTGACTGCCGACGCCCCACGGTGTCCGCCCCCCGCCCACTCCGATGCCCCTCAGGCCCCCGACGTCCTGTCTGCAGAGCCGCCGGGCGTGGGGCAGGGCCTCAGCTCCCGGGAAGGGAGGCCACGGGCCTGAATGAGCCTTTGTGCTCCAGCCTTATCAGGAGCTCGCTGGCCTCCTCCTAGGAAACTGTGCGCAAGCCCAGAAGTGGAAACATCCCGAGTCATCAGGGAATTCCCTGCAGCGTGAGTCACTGGAAAGGCTTCCCCACCACACCCGGCGGTGGAGCGGGCCTCGGGAGGGGCCGCCCCGCCAAGCACGCCCGCTCACACGCTCTGCAGGGCAGGGCTGCGCAGGGCCCACTGGACGGAGGCCCCAGGGCCCCCAGCGCCGACCCCGCTTGAGCCTTGCTGGCTTCCAGCCCCGCAGGCCAGGAGGGGCGCTGGCTCCGAGCCCGTGGCTGGCACGCTCGGCCCCGCGGGGCTGTGGGCACGCAGACGTGCCTCTGGAGTGAAGGGCGGGCGCTCCCGTGCCCGGTGGAGGGCCTGCACGCGGTCACTGTGCTGTCGTGTGTGACACCGACGGCCACCCACAGCGGGGGACAGGGTGCCTCTCTGACGCCAGCCTGAGACAGCCCTCAAGGACACCGCTGGGCAGCGGGCGCAGAGGGCGCCGCCCCGACCCCGGCGGCCCGCTGGCCTCCGTCTGCGCTGAGGGCGCCCGGGAAGCACGCCCCTCGAGACCGCGAGACCCCTCAGTCGAGGGCTGGGGGGACCCCGTGGCTCCGAGGACCGGAGGGGCCTGAGCGCCACTCATCCCACCCACTGGGGTCAGTGCCGGCTCCTGGATGGTCAGCTCGGGGCAGGTCTCAGGCCTCCCCTGCGGGCAGCAAGTCCTGGGACTGAGGTCCTGGCTCTTCTAGGTCTGACCACCTCAGGGCTGGGCTGGGGTCTGACTGTGGGGGCTGGGGCCTCAGTGAGGGTCTGACAAGGTCGAGATGGTGACGAACGCTTCCAGTCTCTCGCCTCCTGTCCGCCCCTCCACGCGGGCGCTCTCTGTGCTCTCACGTGTGTGTCGGGCTGTTTCAAATGCTCGTGCATGTGTGCAAGTGTGCCCCTCGTGCACAGGTCTGAGAACAGCCCCCAGACCTTCAGCAGGAGACGGGGCGGGGCCAGCACCTCAGTTCCTGCGCCGGCCACGCCTCCCGCGACCAGACCGCGGAGAGGCCCCCTGACCCGGGTGCCCCAGGTCCACAGCAAGCCGAGGGGCCGGGCGCTGCCTCACGGTCCCGGCGCGGCACCAGGGCCGCGGTCAGGGCGGACGGCGTGAGGAGGCAGCACGGGTACGACCGGCTCCCACCACCCACGTCGCCACACGCCATGAGGCCGCCGCCGCCGCCGTGCACAGGCGCACGTGGAACGCGCAAGAGCCGAAATTACTTCACAATGCACCTCCCCCAAAGGGGCATTCCAGCGATGCAAACTGCCCCCGACCCGTCCTCCACTGGTCTGTCCTCTAACCCGGTTTCCCGTCGCGGGCACACCTGTGCAGGCAGGCCGAGCTAACGGAGAGGCCCTCGAGCCCGTTCTGACGGAGCACGCTCCTGCAGACGCTACAAGGCAACCCCGTCACAGAGGCTGAGAGCCTCGCGGTCTGCGGTGCGCAGCAGGGCCCTGCCCTGGGCCAGCGGAGCGGGCGGGAACCTGGCCTCGGGCCCAGCCCTGCACGCCCCTCCCAGCCCGCGGGCAGCAGAGGCCACTCGGGCCAGCTCCTCACAACGGGTGCACTCTACACACACCCGGAGTGTGAGAGAAGCGAGGCCACTCGGCCGCCCTGAGGCCCACGTGGGCCCGCGAGGCTACGCCCACCCCCTCCCCACGTCTGTCGGGAAGCTCAGCGACGGCGGGTCACCAGCGTCCCAGACCCCAGAGGGAGGAGACCATCCCCTCCAGGCCTGCAGCCCCGCTTCCAGGCCCTCGCACACAGGTCCACACACACACGCACAGGTGTGCACGCTCACGCATGCACTCACACGGACACACACAGGGCCGCTGCAGCCCAGGGGCCGCCTTCGCTGAGCACACCAGGCCTCCCTCCCGAGAGTCTCTGGGCCCCCGTGGGGTCCCCCACGGCGACCACGGCCACTCCAGACCTGGACACCTGCCTCGGGCCGTCTGTAGCTCCGAGACACAAGAAGACGCATCAGGGCGGGCAGGCCCGGCCGCAGGAGCTGGTCGGAGCCCCCGAGGAGGCGCCTGCGAGCCGGCCGGGGCCCCTCTCAGCGGAGAGCGTGGCCTCCCGAGGCCCCACACCTGCACCCAAACAGCGAGCCCTCGACATGGCTTTAGGAGGAGGTACCTGGCGCTTTCTCCACGAAGATGACCTTGGAGTCCTGCAGGAAGTTGTGGCCGGACAGGACCATCCTCTTCCCGCCGCCGACGGGGCCGCTGGCCGCACTCTGCTTCTCCACGAGGGGCAGCTCCTGGGCTGAGCGCTGGGCTGCGGGAGGAGGAGCGAGGGAGCGAGTGGGACTCTGCCCCGGGTGCCCCGCGGTGCCCCCGCTGTCAGAGGGCTGAGGGTGAGCAGTGGGACGTCTCCCTGCTCCACAGAAGAGCGGCCACGCCTGGCCCTGTCCTCACGGCCTTCCTCTGGCTCAGAGCTCCGTGGAAAGGCAGGACGCCCCAGCCGACCCACATGGAGCCAGCCCGTCTCTCCGTGACACGTGTGCAGACACTCGCGCGCGTGTGTGTGGCTCCATGGGAGTGAATGGCTCTGCTCTGGGACGGGGACCGCCCGTGAAGGGCCCGGGGAAGCCTCGGGAAGTCCTGCAAGTGACGCGGACACAGCCCAGCCGCCGGCAGCCACAAGGCGACCCCTGGGTCCAACCGGGCGGGGGGCCCGCGGAGCAAGGCTCCCCAGACAGGAGGCTCGTGTGAAGGCCCATCCACGGCGGCCCTGGCTCAGGGGCTGGGGGCATCAGCCGCCGAGCTGGGGCTGTGGGGTGCCGCTGCTGAGATCCGTGCAGAAGTAGCGGTGAGGACACATGCTGCGGCCTGGGGCAAGCCAGGAGTGCCCACGCGGCCCCCCAGTAGTCAGGGGCGCTCACGCGGTCTCCTGGTGGCCAGGGGTGCCCACGCGGTCCCCCGGTAGTCAGGGGAGCCACCTCATGTTTCTGGACAAGCTGTCCCGTCTGTCCCCCTGCCGAGGAGTCCACACAGGGGCTGCAGGTCCACTGCAGAGCTGCCCTGCCAGGGGCCGCGCAGGCAGGTGCCTGTGTCTGGTGGGACGCACGCGGCCGAGGGCGCGAGACCTGGGCGCCCTGGGAGGGAGGGGCCTCGGCCTGGAGGCAGGGGCCGGGGCGGGCACTCACAGCACTCGATGGGGTTGGAGGCCACCTGCAGCGACAGCGTCCGGCCGTTGGGCTGCGGGATGTGGACGCGGAAGACCAGTCGCACCCGCGTGTTCTTCCTCCCTATGTCCGTCTCCCCCTTGCGCAGCTCGATGTCGGAGTTCCGGAGCTTCAGGATGCCGGCGCAGTCGATGCTGTGAGACAGGAGCACCCGGCCTCAGCCCCAGCCCCGCCCTGGACGCCTGCTCACCCGCCCCACAGCCCCAGCCCACCCACCAGGCGGGGGAACCAAGGCAGCAGGACCGCCCGCCCCGGCCTCGCACGGCCTGCTCGAGCCAGCAGGGCCCCACGCGCCGGGCCGGGCGGGCGTGGCCTCCCCAGAGCCGGACGCGGCGTGCGGGGCAAAGCCCCTCCACCTGGGACTCGGGCGGCGCCTCCTGAACGCAGGATCCCGGGCTTCCTAGGGAGGCAGGACCTCCTCTGATTTCCCTGCATCAGCCCCTCCAACACCAGCCCCAACAGCACAGTCCACAGGGCCCTCGCTGGAGGGAGGCCACCCTTTCCCTCCGTCAGCAGCCCAGAAACAAGGACACACGAGGCCTGTGGGCTGGGACCCCAGACCGGCCAGAGCAGCAGGAAGCCAGCCCGTGGTGGCCGGGCCGCCCCGGCTGGAGGGCACTTTGTGGAGTGAGTGCAGCCGCCGAAGTCAGGGCTGCTGCTGCAGGAGCCAGCGGGGTCCTCCAGCCGCCGGCCCTGCTCCTGGTCCTTGGGAACTGATCACAGCTCCTGAACTGAATCCAGGACTGAGACTGAACCCCCCAGATCCCCGCAACGCCAACATGGAGAGAAGGCGCTCCCTTTGTGTTTGGCTTGAGGGTTTAAGAGCTACAAACGACTGATCAGCATCCCGGCAAGGCCGACACGGTGGCTGCCCTCTTCCCCGCCACGGCCCGGGGCGCCTTCTACCCGAGGATGCCCCGAACTCGTCGGCCACCGGGCCGTCCCATCTGCTGCCTCCCTGCCATCAGCTTTGGCTTTAACGCTGCCCCACAGACCGCCCCCCGACACCTTCTGTGACTATCCACACGCGTGTGGCGTTAAGGCTGCGTCCTGCGCCCACAGAGGCCCCCAGGAGACGGTGAGTCCGGGAGACAAGCCTGCCTCCCTCCTCTCGCGCACCCACAGCCTGCGAGGCCCGGGCACAGCACACGGCGGTCGCTCAGATCACAGAGCCACGAACACAGGCCCCACCGGGACCCGGGACGACGCTCTGCAGCCTGTTGATCGCGTCCCCTCCACGCGAAGGGGCCAGGTCTGACCAGCACGTTCCAGCCGGTCACTTCAGCAGAAACCCTCCGTGAGAACAGGACCCAGACCCGGGTTTCTGTCATGTTTCAGCATCTGCACGTTAACCCTCCCTCTGATGGGCACAGGGCTTTCAGAAATAAAGCGGGCAGGGGAGGGGAGTTGGGGTGAGAATGACCACAGATGGCTGAGTCCCGTCCCTGTTCACCCGAGGCTGTCACAGCACTGTTCATCGGCCACACCCTGATATAAGGAAAGACACGTTTGACAGAAGAAATAGGTGGGCGCCACGTTCATGGCGTGGGAGTTCCCGACAGCCGTGGATGAGTGGGCACACGGGCCTGGAGCCCTAGAAGGAAAGAGCTCTGCCGGCGAAGGTATTTGTGGCATCTCCTGAGATGCTAAGCCAAGGGCGCCGGGGCCCCCGGACCACAGAAGGCTGGGGCCAGGCCACCGGGCACCGCCTGGTCCCTCGGCCCGCGGCCCCGCGGCCCAGCTTACATGGCGCGCATGTTGTTTTCCGGCAGCAGCGGGATTTCCAGAACCTTGGTGTTGGAGAGGATGGCCTCGTGGCTGGTGGTGGAGACGGTCTTGCCCGTGATCCGGTGCACCTGGTAGAAGGCGTGCGGCCTCAGCAGCCGGTCGTCTGCCGTCCCGATGAAGAGCTGCAGGGTGAGCGGCTCGCTCTCCACGTAGCCGTGCAGCTGTGGAGAGAGCCGAGCCCGTGAGTGCGCGGCCACGCCCGGGCCCCCGCGTTCCCTGCAGAGGGTGGTTCTGCGGAAGTGCGGGCCGCGGCCAGTCCCCACACCCACCCCGCAGCCGCCACGGGCCCAGGCAACTCGTGACCCGAAGTCCGGGGCCTCTGCTCCGGGTCCGCGTTAAGCGCTCGGTCGCCCACGCGGGCCACAGGTGCAGCGCACACCTGCGGTCTGCAGGCGCTCACCGTGCCCGGACGGCAGTGTGGGCCCCACGAGGGGAAGGCGGGAAGCAGAGTGGGGCTCCAGGCCGCCGCATCCTCCTCGGACCCTCCTCTGCCCACGCGTGTGCGACACGAGCAACTCGTGAGGCCCCACCCTGGGCGGGTCCAGAGCCAGGCCCCCTGAGGAGCTCAGACGCACTCAGTGGGGCTCGATCCACTTCCTCCCGCTCAGGCCCGTCCTGACAGGCACACGAGACGCTCACAACCAGACACAAAGGACACCGGCTCCTTTCTGCCCAGCCTGGCGAGCGGCGGCGACGTGGGGCCTGGCGCCTACCGCACGCACCCAAGGTCGTGGCCCAGCTGCCACCCGCTCGAGACCCAGCACGGGGCGGGGGTGTGGAGGCCTGCCCGTGGCCGTCCCGATCCCGCGCTGGGCACGTGGCGCTGGAGACGCCGCGTGGACACGAGACTCAGAAGCCTCAGGCCCCAAGACAGAGCGAGCTGACTTTGTGCCAGGAGCCGGGATGAGCGCTGAGCCCACGTCTCAGACCTTCCTTCCCTGCTGTCCCCGGGCAGACCGGGCGCAGAGCCCCCGCTCGCCCTGCCCCGCCCCCCTCAGGGAGCGTCCCTCTCCAGACGGCACTGAGTCACCTTCTCTGTCCCTCTACGGCAGGTTGTACTCAAGAGGCAGACCCAAAGCAAGCAGGTGGCCCAGGCCCAGGCCCCCAGGACCCGGTGCCCCGTCCCCCCTGCAGAAGTGGGGACCCAGGAGGGCCGCTGCCGAGGCAGCCGGCTTCGGTGGCCGTGGCTTCCCTCTCCTCGGTGGGCGGCGAGCGCTGCTCCCTGGACTCCCTCCAGCAGCCTGGACGGAGGCAGTGCCTCTGACGGCCTGGCGTCACTGCTTCCACAGCAGCGGGGACGAGGCCGGCGGGAAGGGCCACGGCCGCCGCAGGCCCGAGCCGAGCTCCCCGCGGGTGTCAGGGGCCAGGAGTGCCTCCCAGCCCCGCACGGCGTGCAGACCCTGAAGGCACTGGCCCTGAAGTGGGGCTGCTCTCGGGTCTGCCGCCCACTGAGACGAGGCTCCCCGGGGACCAATCTCCTCCGCTGCGGAGGGCGCCCGGCCCGTCACTTCACAGACACGGAGCAGGAGGCCGGGGTGGACAGCCAAGGCCCTCCAAGCGGCACCGGCTTGGAAGGAAGATGGAGGCCGACCGAGTGGCGGGGTCTCAGAGGCATAAGGAGGGCCGGCGCTAGGGTCCTGCAACAGCCCGGGCCCACGGCAGCCGGTCGTCACGTCTGAGACCCTGACTCGTCTCTCTGGGCTCACTTTCCCAAGCTGGGATGTTGGAACGGAAGCTGAAGGTCTATGCAGACGAACAGGCGGGACCTCCCGTCAGGCAGGTGCAGCACTGGGCTGTGGGCACTTTCCCCACCACGTGGCCGCGCCTCCTGTGGAGATGTCACTGCACGCTGGCCTGGCCGCGTCTCCCTGTCTTTCCACGACACCCAGTCAGCAGCATCCACCCCGCTCTCGTCCCCGCCCCTGCCCTTGGCTGCGGCCCCCCGAGCCCTCCTCCAGCCCCACGCTTAGGGACAGATCCCTCTTCAGCCCAGAGACGTGCGAGCCCGCTGCTTCCAGCGTGGTTCAAATCAGCAGCGAATCGTCCATCAGGACGTGCTGACAGAGACCCAGCTACCGCGCTGACTTCACTTAATTAAGCGGTGAAGTCACTTGTAAATCCCGAGGGCTGAGGAGGGAACCCAACCCGTGACAGGCCGCTCGTGAGTCACACGCACACAGCAGGCAGGGTGCCCGGGCCCGCCCGCCGCCCACGAGGGCCGAGGAGGCCGTGCTGGGCAGGCGGGCCGCTCGCTGGGGGGCCGAGCGCCAGGCCAGGGCGGCCCGGGCAGTGGCGAGGCCCTGTCTATCCGGCCTCGTCTCCCGCCGACACGGTCTGCACAGCGTCACAGCCACGTGTGTGAGACAGCAGGCCACAGCGCCGAGGACTGACCGTGGCTGGCGTGCAGCCCCCAGCGATCAGGTGAGCGTCCGGCAGCCACGACTCCCCGTCTCGGGGCCTGTGTCTGCCAGCATCTGCAGGGACGTCTCTGTGTCTGCAGGCGTCTCCTGCGGGCGGCCATCGCGCCAGGTCCACACGGAGCAGCCCGCGTCGGTCACGGGCTGGGGAGCGGCGCCAGGGGAGCCGAGTGGCACCACGAGCTCTTGAGGAGACGAGGAGGACGCAGGACAGGCACGCAGGGTGCTCACGCACGCTCACACGCGCCCACGTGCTCTCCAGACCCTCTGGGGCCCTGGTGCTGGTCGAAGCTCTTCCTCCCTGGCAGTGGCAGCAGCCGTCTCAGGCGTCAGGCTCCTCTTCTTAGCGTCTTCACCTGTGATTCAGGCCCAAGCACCCACGGCGTGCCTGTCTTCAAAATGGGCCTTCTGGGGCTTCCCTGGTGGTCCAGTGGGTAAGGACAGCACCTTGCAGGGCAAGGGGCGTCGGTTCGATCCCTGGCCTGGGAAGATCCCCCGTGCTGTGGAGCAGCTGGACCAGCGTGTCCAACTACTGAGCCGGAGCTCTGGAGCGCATGCGCCCGGAGCCAGTGCTCTGTGACAAGAGAGACCACTGCAATGGGAGGCCCACACGGGCCAAAGAACAAAGACGGATGAAAATGAATGAATGAAAGACCAAGAGAAGTGGCCAAAAATAAAAAGCCCCACGCTTAGGGACAGATCCCTCTTCAGCCCAGAGACGTGCGAGCCCGCTGCTTCCAGCGTGGTTCAAATCAGCAGCGAATCGTCCATCAGGACGTGCTGACAGAGACCCAGCTACCGCGCTGACTTCACTTAATTAAGCGGTGAAGTCACTTGTAAATCCCGAGGGCTGAGGAGGGAACCCAACCCGTGACAGGCCGCTCGTGAGTCACACGCACACAGCAGGCAGGGTGCCCGGGCCCGCCCGCCGCCCACGAGGGCCGAGGAGGCCGTGCTGGGCAGGCGGGCCGCTCGCTGGGGGGCCGAGCGCCAGGCCAGGGCGGCCCGGGCAGTGGCGAGGCCCTGTCTATCCGGCCTCGTCTCCCGCCGACACGGTCTGCACAGCGTCACAGCCACGTGTGTGAGACAGCAGGCCACAGCGCCGAGGACTGACCGTGGCTGGCGTGCAGCCCCCAGCGATCAGGTGAGCGTCCGGCAGCCACGACTCCCCGTCTCGGGGCCTGTGTCTGCCGGCATCTGCAGGGACGTCTCTGTGTCTGCAGGCGTCTCCTGCGGGCGGCCATCGCGCCAGGTCCACACGGAGCAGCCCGCGTCGGTCACGGGCTGGGGAGCGGCGCCAGGGGAGCCGAGTGGCACCACGAGCTCTTGAGGAGACGAGGAGGACGCAGGACAGGCACGCAGGGTGCTCACGCACGCTCACACGCGCCCACGTGCTCTCCAGACCCTCTGGGGCCCTGGTGCTGGTCGAAGCTCTTCCTCCCTGGCAGTGGCAGCAGCCGTCTCAGGCGTCAGGCTCCTCTTCTTAGCGTCTTCACCTGTGATTCAGGCCCAAGCACCCACGGCGTGCCTGTCTTCAAAATGGGCCTTCCGGGGCTTCCCTGGTGGTCCAGTGGGTAAGGACAGCACCTTGCAGGGCAAGGGGCGTCGGTTCGATCCCTGGCCTGGGAAGATCCCCCGTGCTGCGGAGCAGCTGGACCAGCGTGTCCAACTACTGAGCCGGAGCTCTGGAGCGCATGCGCCCGGAGCCAGTGCTCTGTGACAAGAGAGGCCACTGCGATGGGAGGCCCACACGGGCCAAAGAACAAAGACGGATGAAAATGAATGAATGAAAGACCAAGAGAAGTGGCCAAAAAATAAAAAAAGTGGGCCTGTCTTATTAGACAATCGTGCGTTCATCCTACCTCACAGGCGTCGGGCCCCGATGGCCAGACGGGGCCCTGACGAGCATGTGCACAGAGGACGCGAGCCGGTCTCAGGCCTGCGGCGGACCCGAGCGCCCAGGGCCGCAGAGAGCTGGCGGCAGCATCCAGTTCACAGAGAGACCCGCCGCCCACGCAACGTCCTCCCGGCCTGGCTGTGGGGACAGAGGCTGACGAAGGGCCTCTCGGCCTCGGAGCCCGTCCCCACCGCGAGCCTGCAGGAGCCCCCGCTCCTGACGGCGGGCCGAAGACAGGGCTTGATCCTGCAGCACCACGTGCCCTCCCGCTGGGCGGAGGCGCTGCCTCCCCCGCGAACACACGGGCACCCCCGGCACCGCGCTCAGCTGGCCGCAGGAGGGGGACCAGGACCAGCCAGCCCGGCCCACCCAGCTCCTCGCCTCCCGTTAGGGAGCCCGAGTCCGGGCTTCTGCCCACCTGACAGACGTCCACGGAGCCTGGACTCCGCGTGGGACCCGACCTCCACTGGCCTAACAGGAACCGTGAAAGTAAAACCAGAGACGGACGCATTTTGCCTCTCAGCGTTCCACGGTGCGGCGTGCAACGCAAGAACATACAGGCAGGGCTGGACGGAGACGTGCTCGCGGGGCCCGCGTGTCAGGAGGCAGCCCCCGGCGGCACAGGGCCGGGCCGGGTGTGAACGCGGCAGCCTCCAGCCCCACGGGCTCACGGTGGGTCCCTGCTCTGTGGGCGCGCCGGACGCCGTGGACCGTGGCTACTACAACAGTGCCTCTTTATTTAAAAACACGCCATTTCAGTGAAAGTGG
Source organism: Tragulus kanchil (assembly GCA_022376925.1). Classification (NCBI taxonomy): domain Eukaryota; kingdom Metazoa; phylum Chordata; class Mammalia; order Artiodactyla; family Tragulidae; genus Tragulus; species Tragulus kanchil. The sequence goes on along the minus strand of JAIOJX010000003.1, from coordinate 170,289,127 downwards.
GAACAGGTCAGGTTTAACCTGGGAGGTACACATTTATTATTTAAAACACGAAGTTCATTTTAAGAGAAGTCATTTAAATGCTTCCCGTGCTCGGCTGCACGGTTTTCCGCCCCTGGCGCCTCCCCGTAGCTGCCAGGAGGGTATTTATAAAAGTACCTGTCAGAGCAACGACCTCTCTTTGCTTCAACCTAAACAAGATGTAATGGTCCATTTTCAAGGTACGAAAACTAGCGGGTTTTCCACATGGAGAATGTTTGTTTTTAGCTGCTGTGCTCGCCTCAGCACTTACACGGCAGGATGACGGGCAAAAGGAATGATTGAGGCCAAATTTACTTCCCACAGCGCACGCGCGCCCGGGCAGCAGCCTCGTCAAACAAAGGGCCCGTCCATTGAGGGAAATTGCTCTCAGCTAAGCTTTGAGTGGGCGTGAGCACGCACCGAGGCAGCTCCCGGTCCGCGGCGGGCCGGCGGGCTGCAGGGAGACTGTGCGTGTGCCCGGACGGGAGACTTGCCCCTCCACACGCCCCCAGAGGCACTCTGCAGGAGGGGAAATCTGGTGGACAGGCTGGCTTCTCTGCGTCCAGCCCCGGTCTTCCCAGTGCTGGAGCAACGTGGAGGCCTGCGCTGTGGGAGCTTTCCGCTTCCAAAGCCACGGAGGGTCGCCCGGGACCCCGTGCCCCACGGCGGGGGGCAGGCCCTCCCCAGGGCGCGGTCTGCGCAGACGTGGCGGCCAGGCCTGCCCTGCGGCGTCTGCCACCAGTGACCACACGGCAACCGTGGCCGGCGTCCAGCTGGGGGGCGCCGAGCAGGCCGAGGGCACTGCCTAGCAGACGCCCGCACGTCCCCACGACGGCCACCGGCCTGCCACTGCCCGGCCCCTGCCCGGGCGCCGGCGCTGCAGAGGGCGCGGCCAGCCAGGACGCAGCGGGGGGGCTGCGGGGCGGGGCCCGGACCACGGCACGGCCGAGCTGACCACCCAGATGATGCAGAGCAGATGGCTGTCCCGGAGCCCGGGGCCCAGGGTCCCTCGCAGGAGAGGAGACGGAGGCCCCGCTCGGCGAGACCGGGAGTGTGTGGCCAGGGCGCCTGGCTCCCAGGCCGCACGGGGGCAGTGGCAGCGCTGGGGCGGCGGGCGTCCTCCCCTCCAGAGCGCCTCCCCCGACCAAGGCCGGGCCGCGTGCACAGCACAGCCGGAGAAGGGGTGTGCCGGGGGGCCTCGGCACAGGGTCGGGGCGTCCCCTGCGACCCAGGAGTGGGCGCTGGCTGGCCTCTGTGGCTCTCGTCCTCCTGCCTGCGGCAAGCAGGGTGCCCGGTGGCGGCACACCCCCGCGTCCCCGTGCTGAGCAGCGCCCCAGGGAGACGGTGCGGAGAAGACCGTCCCCGGGAGGGCTCGGCCCCCAGGCAGGAGGGCTCTGCCGGAGGCCGCGGGCCGGGGCTGCCAGGGAGGGGGAGGCCTGAAGCGAGAGGAGCGGGGCTTCCTCCCAGGTCCGCACCGGACCGTCCCAGGGCATGAGGCCTCTGCAGCGCCGGTGAGGGTGGCCCTGAGGAGCCCAGCGAGCCCCCGGTCAGGCGGAAGGGCCCCAGGGGCCGTGGATGTCCCTGTGTTAGCATTCGTATCAAAGTGGAGGTTTCTTGCCTTTATCTCTGGTTACACGTGTCTAGCGCCCACCCACCTGCCGGCCCGTGAGGCGGGCGGCCCTCGGCCTCGAGGGAAGCAGCCGGGCCGGCGGGGCCCGCGCGTCCTCGCTCTCCTGCGCTGCGGGAACAGAGAAGGCACGGCCGCGCCTCTGTGCTCAGAGCGGGCCTGTCGAGGTCTGTGCGGTGACTGGGGGAGGGGCGGGAGGGCGCCGCCGCCGGCCGGGGGCCGCGGGAAGAGGGGACCCCGCCTCGCTGCCCCAGGAAAGCCGGTCCACCCGAGGGCGGGCCGGGGCGTCGGGCTGGGGGCGGCTGGGCTCAGGCCTTCGTCCGAGCGGCCTCTGGGCTCCCGGGCGACAGGGTGTCTGGCCTGCAGCAAGGCTGCCCGGGCTTTCAGACCCTCGCGCTCAGAGGGAATCTCTTCCACCGGAGTCCGCTCCTCCGGCTTCTGTGAACACCCTGGTTCCAGGTTAGTGAGCCTGTCTCCAGAGGAGAAAGAGCCGCCCATTTAGAACAAATCAAGTAAGAGAAACACGAGTGAAGCTTAGAGTGACACGAGACATTCCAGGACATCAGAAAAGGGACGCTGTGCGGTCTGTCCACGGCAGGCGGCCGCCCCAGGAGCCTGTTTCCTGTTTCTTGACCCGGGGCCGGAGGGGCACGACGTGAAACGAGAAGGGATGATCACAGGTGACGTGGCTGATTTTAATGATCTGGAAAAAATGATGCTCACTGCTGTGTTACTTCCTTGGTGTCAGCTCTCACGGTCTTCAGGGGTGAACTTGAGCCTAAAAGCCGGTCACCCTAAGGAGAGGCCTCTGTGCCACTCAGGGCGTGAGGCCAGGGTCAGGACCCTCCCCGGGGCCCGCCCAGCCCCCCAGCCCCTTCTGTCTGGGCCAACGCGGTCCCCTGCCCCCTCCCGTCGCCTGGCCGAACAGAGGCCACACTGGTCACTTGTTAGGGACAAGGACACAAATTACAAGCCTAAAGTGCTGTTCAGGAATTGACAGGCCCCCACCAAGTCTCACGTTTCCATGACCTATTAATTATTCACTCAGGCGCAGCCTCTTGTGGGCTAGATGCTATCCAGCAGGCTATTCTGGTAACTGGGTAAACAGAGCATCACTCTCTGACCTCTGGGTCAGAGATCAGCAACGACCCCCACGTCTCTCCCCAGCCCCCGTGGGGAGGTCAGAACCGGGGACCTTCCCGGAAGGGCTCTCACCCTCGGGCCAGGGACCAGGCGTCAGGGAGGCAGTGCGGAGGGCAGGGGAGAGGGACGCCCGGGCCCGGACATTGGCCGGGAGGACGGAACGGGGGGACCGCAGAAAAGAAAAGCAGAAAAGTGCACAGAATCGGCTGTCCCCTTGAGCTGCAGTCTGCTCTGCGGAGGAGAGGGGCCACCAGGGCCCGGGGACCCCTCGGGAGGCGGGGCAAGGACTCCGGGAGCACACAGGCCCGACGGCACCCTCCGCTCCCCCTCCCCGCCCCGGACCCACGGACGGCGAGGGCAGACGCAGGGCTGGCGTGAGCAGGACGGAAGCGGGGGCCCAGACGCACCCAGGACACCTGGCCCCTCGCGGAGGGTGGGAGGCAGAAGCACCCGAGCCTCTTTCGGAAGCAGACTGAGTCCAGGGGCGAGCGGAGGAGGGCCTGGGGGTGGCCATGCGGTCATCCTACTGGGCCTTGGTGTGACCTGGTGGTGAAACAGCGAGGGCACGAAGCCAGCTTGGAAGGTTCCTAGTCCGTCTGTCTTGCCGGCACCACGGGCCCAGCTCGAGGGGCGCAGACGGACAGAGAAGGCCTCTGCACCCCTGTCAGGAGCGCCCGGGCTCCTGCCAGTGAAACCAGCGGCCTTGGCTTTACAGCCAGGCAGGTCCTGGGGTAGAAGGCCTGGACAGAGGACAGGAGGCCCGGGGACACCCCACCCCGCCCCGCTGCGTGGGCCCCGCAAGAGGAGCGCTGCATCGGTTGCCGGCAGAGGAAAAGGCGAGACGCAGAGCCCTGCATCGGCACGGCGGGGCCTCCGTCCTGCACACGGTCACCGCCTCCAGCTCCGCGACAAGCCGGGGGACGCGTCGACGAGAGTCAGAGTCAGCGAGCCGCGAGCCGCGGGAGGGCAGGCAAGCGAGAAAGGCCGGCCCGCAAGCCCCGGCCTCCCCCACACGACCACGGCTCTGGCGACGGCCTGGGCGCTCCGGAGCCCAAGCCCGGCTCCCTTCTGACGGCTGACCGCGCAGCGGCCAGGGGAGCAGCCGGCTCCCCGACCGGACCGGCCTGGCCGCGCTCTGGGGCCGCGCTCCGCGGCGGGAGGAGCCGCGGTGTCGGAGGATGTGCTGAAATAGCTCAGCCCGGAGCAGGACTCTGTGGTTACCGGTTTTCACGGCGACGGAGAGAGTTTTCTATTTTCATTTGCTTTATAATTATCTGCAAATTCTATTTTTACCCAATTTGTGGTCCACTAACCGAAAAAGAAAACAAACCCCAAACAGCCACCAGGGCCCGGGGACCCCTCGGGAGGCGGGGCAAGGACTCCGGGAGCACACAGGCCCGACGGCACCCTCCGCTCCCCCTCCCCGCCCCGGACCCACGGACGGCGAGGGCAGACGCAGGGCTGGCGTGAGCAGGACGGAAGCGGGGGCCCAGACGCACCCAGGACACCTGGCCCCTCGCGGAGGGTGGGAGGCAGAAGCACCCGAGCCTCTTTCGGAAGCAGACTGAGTCCAGGGGCGAGCGGAGGAGGGCCTGGGGGTGGCCATGCGGTCATCCTACTGGGCCTTGGTGTGACCTGGTGGTGAAACAGCGAGGGCACGAAGCCAGCTTGGAAGGTTCCTAGTCCGTCTGTCTTGCCGGCACCACGGGCCCAGCTCGAGGGGCGCAGACGGACAGAGAAGGCCTCTGCACCCCTGTCAGGAGCGCCCGGGCTCCTGCCAGTGAAACCAGCGGCCTTGGCTTTACAGCCAGGCAGGTCCTGGGGTAGAAGGCCTGGACAGAGGACAGGAGGCCCGGGGACACCCCACCCCGCCCCGCTGCGTGGGCCCCGCAAGAGGAGCGCTGCATCGGTTGCCGGCAGAGGAAAAGGCGAGACGCAGAGCCCTGCATCGGCACGGCGGGGCCTCCGTCCTGCACACGGTCACCGCCTCCAGCTCCGCGACAAGCCGGGGGACGCGTCGACGAGAGTCAGAGTCAGCGAGCCGCGAGCCGCGGGAGGGCAGGCAAGCGAGAAAGGCCGGCCCGCAAGCCCCGGCCTCCCCCACACGACCACGGCTCTGGCGACGGCCTGGGCGCTCCGGAGCCCAAGCCCGGCTCCCTTCTGACGGCTGACCGCGCAGCGGCCAGGGGAGCAGCCGGCTCCCCGACCGGACCGGCCTGGCCGCGCTCTGGGGCCGCGCTCCGCGGCGGGAGGAGCCGCGGTGTCGGAGGATGTGCTGAAATAGCTCAGCCCGGAGCAGGACTCTGTGGTTACCGGTTTTCACGGCGACGGAGAGAGTTTTCTATTTTCATTTGCTTTATAATTATCTGCAAATTCTATTTTTACCCAATTTGTGGTCCACTAACCGAAAAAGAAAACAAACCCCAAAAGCCCCCCTTCCCACCTGCCGGCCTCAGGCCTGCACGCAGCCCCCTGCCGCGGCCCGAGGGCTCTCCCCGGCAGGAGCGTGGCCCAGAGGGGCCGCCATTTCCGCGGGGCCGGCCTCCTCTCCATTTCCGCTGTACGGGGTAGCGGGGGGAAGGGGCCTCCCTGTTGAAACCCAGAACCAACCCCTCCCATTCTGCCATCACTGAACTCAAGTCATTCTGGGGGGGCTGCATTTAAGACAGGGCTTCCCTGGTTGCTCGGACGGTAAAGAATCCGCCGACCAACGCAGGAGATGCCAGTTGGATCCCTGGGTCAGGAAGATCCGCTGGAGAAGGGAATGGCAACGCACCCCGGTATTCTTTCCTGGAGAATCCCACGGGCAGAGGAGCCTGGCGGGACACAGTCCACGGGGTTACAGAGTCAGACACGACTGAGTGACTAACGGTCTCGTGCTTCAGATACTTCAAACGCTCTTTCAAGTCTCAGAATTTCTCCAGAACATCTCCCTCGACCTCGTCTACACTGAGAGGTGAACAGCGCTGTGTCCTGGACACCCGCCCGGCGGGGATGGCAGCCTGGCTCCCTGGCCTGGGGCTGGGGAGGAACACCCACAGGACCACGGCCACCACACCGAGGACGCAGACAGCCTCACTCAGGACCACTGTCCTGCCCCGTCCTCCGGACAGTGAGCCCGCGGCGCCGGGCTCCCCGCTCGGCAGGGCACACCCTGGCCGACAGAGCGTGCAGGAGACGGGGCGCTCGGCCGCACTCTCTGCTGCTTTGCTTTCATCTCTCCGTATTTAACGGCTGCGTCCCTGCCTCCGTAATGTCTTTTCCGTTCAGCAGCAATGCACTTTCTTCCAGTGGAAGCCGTGGCACAGCGGCCTTGAACACTGTGTTTGCGCTGCAGGGCTGAGTGCGGGTGTGGCCGGCCTGCCTCCGCCGGGGAGGGCCTGAGAGGGCCGCGGCCTGGGGCCTGACGAGGCCCCTCCTGGCTTCCGTGCCAAGCCGCCAACCCAGGGGTTTGACTGGTGACAAGCGCACGGCCATGAATACTGCCCCAAAGGCATCCTGAAAACTCCAGGCCCTGATCGTTGTGTTGGTGGATGGCCACTTGTCCCTGCACCCTCCTGCCCTCATGAGTTTTATTTTTATTTATCTCAGTGGAATAGAATGCACCATGGAGTGCTGGCTGCCTCCCCTTGCGGCCTGCACTGCTCCCTAAGCCACGGGGCTGAGGAGCCCGGGTCACGGTGGAGGTTGCACAGGGGGCAGGGGACGGGGCCGGCAGCTTGGGGACCACACTTTGGGAACCAAAGGGTCCAAGGCTTCAGAGAGGAAAGAATGGAGTCTTCAGAATCAGCCTGTGAAAACTCCGATGCGGAACCGGCACCCGTGCAGACAGACCTGCTTTGTGACAGATCTTGACGCGGCTCAGGGAGACCTCGGCCAAGGCTTCGCTGGTGGCCACATGGCGACAAGGCCGCGGCCAGTCCGCGGAGCAGCCCGGAGGCGAGCCGCCACGGCCAGCGAGGGAGGGGACGGCGGCCGCAGGCAGAGCAGGGCGCACACTCCTCCCGTCTGTCCCCCCGGGAGCTGGCGGACGGGGACAACTCCGCGCAGGGGGCTCTGTTCCCACGGGGCCGGGGAGCGCAGAGGGCCCTTGGACCTGGTGCTCTGACTCTCCCCTGGACGGGGCTAGAAGGAGGCTCCGCCTGTCCTCACGGGGCATGCAGGGCACCAGCACGAGGTTTGGCTGTGGAGTGTCTGCGGCAGGAATAATGGACAACATGCAATGCGTCTGGACAAGAGGTCGAGGGGAGATTCTGGACAGACGCTCGCCCCTGGTTCTAACAGTCCTGGACGTGTATTTCTACAGATTACAGAGAAAGGGTCCTCGAAAGTAAAGCACTCTTATTTCAAAGCTGTATTTGTGCTCTTCTAAAATTCTCCTACTCCTGGACACCTCAAAGTGAAATAGCAACGGACAAAGTCTGCTAAGAGGTCTAGACGGCAGCCCAGGCCGTGCTGCCTGCTGGCCACAGGGCATCTTCTTGGACACTGTCTCTCCTGGTTTCTCTTTCCCGTTTTTTCTGAGTCAAATGTGCGTGCTCAGGGACACACGGGGATAAAGGACAGCGTCCACCTGGACGAAGCAGCAGCCTGACTGCAGCCAGGTCACCCCAGCCCGCAGCAGGGGTCACAAGCAAGAGCTACGGCCCTTCACCCTGGCACCCCCACCTGGGGGCATGCTCCCAGCCCCCAGGCCCACGACGGTCACACCCCACGAGCTCCAGGCCGCCGCGCGCACCAGCTCACTGAAGAGGAGCCTCCGGCCCGTCCCCGCCCTGCAGGGGCTGCAGGAGCTGGCTCGCAGGGCAGGCGGTGCTCCCGCGTCTGACCACTGTCTGTATCGCGGAGGAAACCAGGACTCGGCTGTGCCTCAGACAGTTAGCTACACTCGCTGGAAGGTGAGGCTTTTTTTTTAAGACCATGAAAAGCGCCGTTGGCCGTTGCCGCAGAGCGGCCTCTGGCCTGAGCCCGCGCCAGCGCCTCCCCCGAGCAGCGCCAGGTCTGGACAGAGTGGGGTGGGTACCTGCACGCTGGGGTGTCCTCCGGCCGACGCCTTCACGGCCCCCCGGCTGCCCTCCGTCTCATAGTGGGCGCGGTGGTGGGATTTGGGCTGCACCTCGATCCTCAGCTCGTAGGGTCCCGAGTGTGATGGCAGCTGCCAGTCGAGGGCCGGCAGGGACGGGCTGAAATGGACACACGGAGCGTTAGACGGCACGCGGACGGCGCTCTGACCCACAGACCCAGCCCGAGACCTGCCCAGCAGCCGGTCTTGCGGCGCGCTTTGGGGCCCCATCGCGGAGGCCAGTGTCCGGACGCAAGTTGCGCTGCCCCGCCGGGTCCCCATGCCGAGGCTCCCGAACACGGGGAGGCCGGCTCCACGCACGACCTCAGGTCGTCTCCTTCCTCCATGACGGGCCTATGGATTATTTAACCTCCCCAGTAAGAAAGACCTTTTTAAAATCACAGCTCTATCAGCCTGACCTGAGAACTGGATGTCCTGGGCCCCATTTTCTCAGTCCTAGCTGTGGGCAGACCTGAACCACGGGGGACGGGGGCGCCTGATAAGAGAGACAGATGTGCAGCGACTCTTCAACCCCCACGTCCCGTGATCCGTACATGACGACCAAAGACCCACAGAACCAAGGGGGCAGCAGGGAGGTTTGTGAGCAGAGGCGGGTGAGCCGGGCCCGCCCGCCGGGCCCACAGAGCCTCCGATCCCCGGGAGGGACCCGGCTTCCTTCGGAAGACCCGCTGTCCCAGTCTGATCGCTTAGGCATACTGTCTCTCTAAGAGAAAGACTGTCCTCTGCTGTAAAGAGAAGAGAAACAGATGAAACACAAAATAGAAGTTAGGCTCATCTAACTCCGAGGAAAGTGAAAAAAACAAAGAGAGTGAGAGAAAGAGGACCCGCGTCTGACCACTGTCTGTATCGCGGAGGAAACCAGGACTCGGCTGTGCCTCAGACAGTTAGCTACACTCGCTGGAAGGTGAGGCTTTTTTTTTAAGACCATGAAAAGCGCCGTTGGCCGTTGCCGCAGAGCGGCCTCTGGCCTGAGCCCGCGCCAGCGCCTCCCCCGAGCAGCGCCAGGTCTGGACAGAGTGGGGTGGGTACCTGCACGCTGGGGTGTCCTCCGGCCGACGCCTTCACGGCCCCCCGGCTGCCCTCCGTCTCATAGTGGGCGCGGTGGTGGGATTTGGGCTGCACCTCGATCCTCAGCTCGTAGGGTCCCGAGTGTGATGGCAGCTGCCAGTCGAGGGCCGGCAGGGACGGGCTGAAATGGACACACGGAGCGTTAGACGGCACGCGGACGGCGCTCTGACCCACAGACCCAGCCCGAGACCTGCCCAGCAGCCGGTCTTGCGGCGCGCTTTGGGGCCCCATCGCGGAGGCCAGTGTCCGGACGCAAGTTGCGCTGCTCTCGTCGGGTCCCCATGCCGAGGCTCCCGAACACGGGGAGGCCGGCTCCACGCACGACCTCAGGTTGTCTCCTTCCTCCATGACGGGCCTATGGATTATTTAACCTCCCCAGTAAGAAAGACCTTTTTAAAATCACAGCTCTATCAGCCTGACCTGAGAACTGGATGTCCTGGGCCCCATTTTCTCAGTCCTAGCTGTGGGCAGACCTGAACCACGGGGGACGGGGGCGCCTGATAAGAGAGACAGATGTGCAGCGACTCTTCAACCCCCACGTCCCGTGATCCGTACATGACGACCAAAGACCCACAGAACCAAGGGGGCAGCAGGGAGGTTTGTGAGCAGAGGCGGGTGAGCCGGGCCCGCCCGCCGGGCCCACAGAGCCTCCGATCCCCGGGAGGGACCCGGCTTCCTTCGGAAGACCCGCTGTCCCAGTCTGATCGCTTAGGCATACTGTCTCTCTAAGAGAAAGACTGTCCTCTGCTGTAAAGAGAAGAGAAACAGATGAAACACAAAATAGAAGTTAGGCTCATCTAACTCCGAGGAAAGTGAAAAAAACAAAGAGAGTGAGAGAAAGAGGAGTGGAAAAGGAGCCTGGAAGGTCCACCGCACTGTCCAGACGGGCAGGGCCTCTGAGCCGCTCTGCCCGTGACCGGGCGGGCCGCAGGTGCAGGGAGGGCGTGCTCCTGAAAAGGGACACAGCCGGCAGCGGGGCTGCTGCCGTCTCAACTCGGCACGGCTCACAGAGTGACCACGGGCACTCAGACGATGGAAACTATTGTTCTGGGTTGGAAGCTGTCAGCATGATCTGGCGGCTCCACAAAAATCTCTCTCTGATTCAGGGAAAAGGCGAAGTAGAAGGAGCGTCCGAGGCACGGCGGCCTCTGCTGTGAGGCCCGTCCCGACCCCCCGCGGCCCTGCCGCCCGAGCGCCTTCCTTGGGCACCACTGACCTGGAGAGGAGCCCCCGGAGGCCCCCGGCCCCCGGGGAGAGCGCCCGTGCCTCCGCAGCAGCTGCTGAGCACAACAGACGACGTCAAGCTCGCCTCCAGCTTGACTTGAGGTTCCACCAAAGCCACAGTCAACACCCCCAGGAAAGTGGGCAGACGGGCAGCCGGGACCCAGCCGACGGTCCCAGCAGGAGCGACCCCCGGCCTCCACACACGCCCCACCAGAGACGCTGCCGCCACACCGGGGTGTATCTGTAGCATTTTATACAAAAGGGACGTTGTTGGGCTTCCCCGGTGGTCCAGTGGGTAAAGAGTCCGCCTCGCAGTGTAAGGGGTGCCGGTTCTGGCCCGGGAAGGTCCTGTGTGCTGAGAAGCAGCTGGGCCAGTGTGTCCAGTTTCAAGCCAGCACTCTGGAGTGCACGCGCCCAGAGCCAGTGCTCTGCTACGGGAGAGGCCACAGCAATGGGAGGCCCACACAGGCCAAAGAATAAAGATGGATGAAAAATATACGATGACATAGAGACAAAAAAAAATCACACACTCTAAAAAAAGTGGGTATGTTGTTGCTTTGCTCAGTTGCGAAGTCCTGTCCGACCCTGTGACCCCGAGGACACAAGCCAGACCTCCCGGTCTCTCCCATCTCCTGAGTCTAAGGAAACTGTCCTCTGCTGTAAAGAGAAGAGAAACAGATGAAACACAAAATAGAAGTTAGGCTCATCTAACTCCGAGGAAAGTGAAAAAAACAAAGAGAGTGAGAGAAAGAGGAGTGGAAAAGGAGCCTGGAAGGTCCACCGCACTGTCCAGACGGGCAGGGCCTCTGAGCCGCTCTGCCCGTGACCGGGCGGGCCGCAGGTGCAGGGAGGGCGTGCTCCTGAAAAGGGACACAGCCGGCAGCGGGGCTGCTGCCGTCTCAACTCGGCACGGCTCACAGAGTGACCACGGGCACTCAGACGATGGAAACTATTGTTCTGGGTTGGAAGCTGTCAGCATGATCTGGCGGCTCCACAAAAATCTCTCTCTGATTCAGGGAAAAGGCGAAGTAGAAGGAGCGTCCGAGGCACGGCGGCCTCTGCTGTGAGGCCCGTCCCGACCCCCCGCGGCCCTGCCGCCCGAGCGCCTTCCTTGGGCACCACTGACCTGGAGAGGAGCCCCCGGAGGCCCCCGGCCCCCGGGGAGAGCGCCCGTGCCTCCGCAGCAGCTGCTGAGCACAACAGACGACGTCAAGCTCGCCTCCAGCTTGACTTGAGGTTCCACCAAAGCCACAGTCAACACCCCCAGGAAAGTGGGCAGACGGGCACCCGGGACCCAGCCGACGGTCCCAGCAGGAGCGACCCCCGGCCTCCACACACGCCCCACCAGAGACGCTGCCGCCACACCGGGGTGTATCTGTAGCATTTTATACAAAAGGGACGTTGTTGGGCTTCCCCGGTGGTCCAGTGGGTAAAGAGTCCGCCTCGCAGTGTAAGGGGTGCCGGTTCTGGCCCGGGAAGGTCCTGTGTGCTGAGAAGCAGCTGGGCCAGTGTGTCCAGTTTCAAGCCAGCACTCTGGAGTGCACGCGCCCAGAGCCAGTGCTCTGCTACGGGAGAGGCCACAGCAATGGGAGGCCCACACAGGCCAAAGAATAAAGATGGATGAAAAATATACGATGACATAGAGACAAAAAAAAATCACACACTCTAAAAAAAGTGGGTATGTTGTTGCTTTGCTCAGTTGCGAAGTCCTGTCCGACCCTGTGACCCCGAGGACACAAGCCAGACCTCCCGGTCTCTCCCCATCTCCTGAGTCTGCCCAAGTGCAAGTCCACTGAGTCAGGGGGGCCATCCAACCACTTCATATTCTTAAAAAAAAAGGCCAAGTGTCACATCTAGTTTATGCCGTTGATATGTCCCTTTATACCTGTGTAAAAAGGCAAGAAAATCAGCAAAATGGATGGATGTGATACTCTGGCTTCTGTGCTTAGTTGAAGGATGACCTTCTGAGCGTTCCAGCATGCTGTCTGAAGCGGTCTGACCGCAGCACGCAGCCTGTCCTGCGGACGGCAGGTCAGTGCTGCTCCCGACTGGCCGCTCTTGTCGGCACCCTCGTGTGAGCGTCCCGAGCGAGACCCGGGGGCCCTGCTGGGCGTGGCCCGGGCACGGACGCTCAGCCTCCATCACGGGGCACGGACAGCCGGGCTCCTGAGGCCTCCCGGGGGCCTGGGCCCCCGCACAGGGTCCGCGGGCTGTAACCTGGGCCAAACCACACAGGGGAGGCTGCCTGAGGCGGCATCTTCCTGCCCCACCCCAGACCCCCAGCAGGCGGTGGCAATGCACAAACACAAACACCGGAGCCCCTGGTCACAGCCACCGAGGGTCCAGGCCTCTGAGTGTCCCTCGCCTCTGGCACTCATCTGACTGCAGGCAGCCAGAGCCCACAGACCCTGGGGGGGACCCGCCGAGCCCCTCCCGCCGAGCGCAGGGGAGGCTGATTCAGGCCCCTGCGCCCACCGCCCGCCCCGAGGCGCAGAGCCGGCCCCCGGCAGCCTCGGAGAAAGCACGGCCAGGGGTCTGAACCCCCGGGGGACGCCAAGGGGCGACTGCCACCACGTGCTAGCGTCTAGTGTGGTGTCTGCTGGCATCGCGGCTTGCTGCTGAAGCGGAGCCCCGTCTCCGGAAGACACCCCGAGCCGCCCAGCGAGATCACACGAGGCCTGGGATTTGCCGCAGAGCCACGTGGGGGACAGGCAGGCGGACCACGGGCTCACCGCCCGTTACGGGCGGGCGTGGGCACCGTGACTAGTCTCCCACGCGGCCCAAGTTGAGTTTTCTGTGACACAAACCGAAAGAGCAAATCCGAGAAACACACCCTCGCGTTTCCACGGTGCTCTTCCAGGCCGCAGCGGGCGCTCACGTGCCTTCTTGTTTCCTGGCTTTCAAAAACACCCTCCGTGAGCCACAGTCACTGGAACCCCCAAACCACCCACTCTTCCACCCTCTGCCCCGACCCTGGTGGCCGCGGTGGACTGCGTCCTCGTCGGGCCTCGCCCGCGCCCGGCCCGCCCCACGCCAGTGCCACGCACGCGACGCCGAGCAGCCCGGTGCCGCGACGCGCTCCTTCCCGCGGTCACCTGGGGGCGGCGGCCCTTTCCGGCCGATGGTTTGGGTTGAGTCCTTTCAATTCCGAATTTTCCAAGAGCTGAAGCCCACACGGACCGATCACTGAGAAGAAAACTCCAAGGCTTCTAGAACGCTTTCATTCTAAAAGCGTCGACGCTACAGACTCGGAGCGTGGCAGGGCTCAAATCTGCCCGAAGGGGAGAGACCGGATCTGGACGAGAAGGACGCCCACCAAGCTCCAAAGTGACACGCTTCCCGGGGCGCAGCCAAGGGCTGCCTGACTAGCTTGCTCTGTTTTGGCTTCTTCCCTCTAATTTTGTGAAAGGTCACCAGCTCAGTTCCCAGCTATGTAATGAAGCAGAGTCTCCGGGCTCCCAGAGGCGCTCTGGCCGAGGCTGGGCCCAGACCACACAGCTCGCCCGGAGGTCCACCCGCTCCCCCGGCTCCGGCCGGCCCAGCAGAGCCGGGCGAGAAAGCGGCTCCCGTGTGAGAGGTCACCCTCCTGAAGGGCGGCCCGGGGCGAGGCTGGCCTCCCCCTGGCGACCCTCCGGAGGTCTGCGGGCGTGGGTGGCGGCCCCCCCACCTCCCAGGGAACACCCTCGGGCGGGGCTGGCGGCCGTCCACGGGAAGGCCCACGTCTGGGGCGGCCTCGCTCTTCTGACGGGTCCGGAGAGGATGGAAGGCGGGTGGGGTTCAGACGGATGCACGAACGCACACCGGGGTCCGGGACTTCATGGAATGTCACCCCTGACTGTGGACGGCCCCCTCAGCCATCCCTGAGGGGCCTCGGAAGGGCTGGCCACAGGGCCGGCCGCCTGGAGGCTGCAAGGGCGCCTTCAGCAGGACGTCGCGGGGGGCGGGAGGACGAGGGACAGAGCCTGGCAGGGACGTGCAGGGAGGCTCGGGAGGAAGGGGAGAGATCCCCACGTGCCCTGCCCGTCCTCGGGGTTCTGCACGCAGAGCGCCCCCACCCCGAGACCTGCAGCCAGTGACGGGCGGGGAGGCCCAGGGACCCGGGGAGCTCTGCCCGGTCACGCCGGCCCAAGTGCTCCCGACCCCCGCCGCAGCCCCGGGGTCCCCAGCGTGTCCTGTGCCCTGGGGGCCCGGGTGGGGGCTGGCGGGGCCCGGGGGCATCTGCTCGCCGGCCTCGTACCCTGGAGGCTCCGCCAGGCCCAGGCCTGCTCAGGAACCTGACGCAGACTCAGGCAGAGACCCGGGACTCGCAGAGTCAGAGCAGGGAGGCCACGACCGCGGATGCCGGGAAATCACAAAACCCTGTTGCACTCTGTGGCTCCACTGACAAGGCTGTGGAGAACAGGCGGGAGAGCCTTCCTTCCAACTTTCTGGAAAACCCCGTCATCCGTACTCTGCGTCTCCCCGCCGTCAAAAGAGCCAACAGCCCAGGCCTGCCCTGCGGACGCGCATCCTGGCCGTTCCCGCCGCCCGGCGCCTGAGTGGGACGGCCGGTCACGGGAGCAGCCACGCGAACCCTCGCGCACGCAAGCAGGGAGAGGACGGCAGCGTCCACCCCGAGGAGCCTTTAAAACGGCGCGGCCGGGGGGACGAGGGCACTGCCACCCCGAGTCCGGGTTCCGTCGCGGGGCGGGGGGCCTGCTGGGCACTCTGCCTGCAGACAGGCCTGGGCAGGAAGCCTCCAAGCGGTCACTTTCTTCACCAAAAGCCAGCTCTGTGCTGCGTGTGGATCCCCAGCTTCCAGGGGTCTTTTGGAGGCATTTGTTTAAAAAGCAAACCCCATCGTGACACACGAATACATTTTTGTTCACGACCCCAAGAAATAGTTGCAAACAAGGCTCACGGACCTCCACAGAAGGCCTCGTTATAGACGCAATGAGGTTTCACCCCCCGGCAGGACAGGCCCCCATCTCCGGGCCGCCCGACCAGCCCCCAGCCCCGCGAGGAGAGCGTCTGAGCAGAGGAGCCGTGCTGTCACCGGCGCGTCCTCGGGGTCGGGCTCCTACCAGGGCGGGAGGCTCAAGGCTGGAGACCCTGGGAGCAGCCCGCCCTGCTCACGGGCGCGGCCCGGCCGGGAGCTGTCCAGTCCCAGCCTCGTGTGTCCACAAAGCCAGCCAGCGCGACGGACCTCAAGGCTCCACTTGAAAACCTGGGTGCAAAGCCACAGACTCCCACTGCTCATCCTCTCCGCGACCGAGAGCCCGAGAGCCTGAGAGCCTCGCTCTCCCTTCCACAGCTACGACCACACACTCACAGCACCGCGGCTCGCAGCGGGGCTCCCCCGGCCGTCCAGGGGTACAGAATCCACTGTGCAGCGCAGCGGGCACCGGCTCGGGCCCCGGGCCAGGAGAATCCCCCACACCACAGAGCAGCCCAGCCCGTGCGCCTCAGCCACCGAGCCCGCGTGCCGAGAGCCCGAGCCCCACACGAGAAGCCCACGCGCCCCGACTCACCGCGACGGAACGCCTGCGCTCGGCCACCAGACCCACCACAGCCAAAAGGCACGATAACTCTTACCAAAAGAAAAGCACCCGGGCCCACATCTGCCACCCGCACCGCGGGGAAGGACCTTCCGGTGGAGAGAAGCCTCCGCCGCAAACCCACAGAGCTCAGCTGACCCGCGAGGCCACGCCGTCTGTCGGACGTCAGCACGCGGAGGGCCGTCTGTAGGGTCCACTGTGGCCTCTGGGGAACGCCTGCCGCACGGTGAGCCAGGGCAGGGCCTCTGAGACCACCGCGTCCTGCCGCAAGAGACCAGCACCTGCAGAAACTCGCGGCCAGGCCCAGCTCTGAACGTGAGCTCACCTGCACAGGCGCCCCCGCGCCGCCGAGGCCACGGGCAGCTCCGGCCTCGGGAGGCCCTCCGTCTGCTGGCCCCCGGTGCCCCGCGCCGCCGTCCGCGCCGGAGCAGGCCGTGGACGCGCGACCCCAAGAAATAGTTGCAAACAAGGCTCACGGACCTCCACAGAAGGCCTCGTTATAGCGCAATGAGGTTTCACCCCGGCAGGACAGGCCCCATCTCCGGGCCGCCCGACCAGCCCCAGCCCCGCGAGGAGAGCGTCTGAGCAGAGGAGCCGTGCTGTCACCGCGCGTCCTCGGGGTCGGGCTCCTACCAGGGCGGGAGGCTCAAGGCTGGAGACCCTGGGAGCAGCCCGCCCTGCTCACGGGCGCGGCCCGGCCGGGAGCTGTCCAGTCCCAGCCTCGTGTGTCCACAAAGCCAGCCAGCGCGACGGACCTCAAGGCTCCACTTGAAAACCTGGGTGCAAAGCCACAGACTCCCACTGCTCATCCTCTCCGCGACCGAGAGCCCGAGAGCCTGAGAGCCTCGCTCTCCCTTCCACAGCTACGACCACACACTCACAGCACCGCGGCTCGCAGCGGGGCTCCCCCGGCCGTCCAGGGGTACAGAATCCACTGTGCAGCGCAGCGGGCACCGGCTCGGGCCCCGGGCCAGGAGAATCCCCCACACCACAGAGCAGCCCAGCCCGTGCGCCTCAGCCACCGAGCCCGCGTGCCGAGAGCCCGAGCCCCACACGAGAAGCCCACGCGCCCCGACTCACCGCGACGGAACGCCTGCGCTCGGCCACCAGACCCACCACAGCCAAAAGGCACGATAACTCTTACCAAAAGAAAAGCACCCGGGCCCACATCTGCCACCCGCACCGCGGGGAAGGACCTTCCGGTGGAGAGAAGCCTCCGCCGCAAACCCACAGAGCTCAGCTGACCCGCGAGGCCACGCCGTCTGTCGGACGTCAGCACGCGGAGGGCCGTCTGTAGGGTCCACTGTGGCCTCTGGGGAACGCCTGCCGCACGGTGAGCCAGGGCAGGGCCTCTGAGACCACCGCGTCCTGCCGCAAGAGACCAGCACCTGCAGAAACTCGCGGCCAGGCCCAGCTCTGAACGTGAGCTCACCTGCACAGGCGCCCCCGCGCCGCCGAGGCCACGGGCAGCTCCGGCCTCGGGAGGCCCTCCGTCTGCTGGCCCCCGGTGCCCCGCGCCGCCGTCCGCGCCGGAGCAGGCCGTGGACGCCGCGGAGCAGCGCCGGCCCCGACCCCGCCACGGCGCCCCGCCAGGCGCAGCCTCGTCATGGCCCCGGGAGCAGGGCCCGGCCGGGGCAGCGCGGGGGTCAGCGATCGCAGCCTGAGTCCAGCCCCGCCTGTCATCAGTGGGGCCTGGACAGGGGCCGAGGCACTGGGCCCAGGTCCTGTAGGCACCGGGGGGCCGGGCAGAGACCGCTCCGCACACTGGCTCTTTCTAAAGCCCACCGTTGGCGGCTTCCTAGTTTTGGACGGAGGGGGTGATTTGGGTTTTTTGGGTCCTTGCCACACGTGGGACCTCCGTTCGTGGACCAGGGATTGAACCTGCGGCCGCTGCACTGAGTTTTAACCACAGGACGGCAGGGAATTCTCCACTGAGCTTCCTGTTGCGATCTTCAGGTGATGAGCACCTTGTCACTGAACCCCGAAGAAGTGACCTGACCTGGTCGTCACACGCCCTCCCCGTTAGGAAGTCTGCCCCTTCCGCGGGGACCGTCCTGGTCACCCAGTGGCGAGCGCTCAGCGCTTCCACCGCAGGGGGCACGGCTTCTGGTCGGGGAACTGAGATCCCCAAGCCTCGGGACGTGCAAGCCTCGGGTGATCCATATACGCTATAATTTATAACAAATACATAAATACTGCTCAAATCACAAAAGCGTCCGCAGTTGTGTCTGCAGGCACTGACGTCGCCCCGGGCACGCTGTCCCCGACCAGCTCCTCCTGTCCGATCCTCCCGTCCCCCGCCCCTCGGGGTGCGTCCAGAGAGCGGCCGGGCCCGGATGGACGTGGAGCCCTCAAGAGCCGCGGCGCCCCATGAGCTGGTGCCGGAGGGCACACAGCGGGCCGAGGGCGCGGCCCGGCCCTGCGGAGGACGCCGCCGCGCCGGGCAACAGGCCAGCGCGTCCACGGACAGACCCTGCGCGTCGCGCCGCCGGGAGCCCCGCCCAGACACAGTCCGCGGGAGCGGAACCGCTGGCCGCCTCCGCCCTCCCGGCCGCGCTGCCCGCTGCCCGCGCCCCGGCCGCAGCGCCGCGCCAGCCTGGGGAGGAAGGACGCGTCCCGCCCGCCGGGCGGCTCTGGACGCGGGAGCGGGTCCCTGCGGCTGCTTGGGCCCCTCAAGCTCGGGAGCAGAGCACCGTTCTCCAGGCTCTCAGAGCAGCTGAAATTCTTCCTTAAAAGCCACGATCGTCTGTCCAGCACCGCGGGGGCTCCAGACACGGCTTCTGCACGGGGCAGGCACTGGGCGTCCTCTCTGGGCCCGTGGGCCGCTCAGAGTGCTGCACACAGAGGAGAGGGCTGCCCGGGCCATGCGGACGAGGAGACCCCGGAGGGCAGTGACCCCACCTGCCACGTTCCCTGGGAGGAGACCAACACTGCGCGAGTCACTAAGAAGTTCCTCTCGCCGGCAGGACAGACGTGGACGTGCCCAGAGGCGCTGCCCGGCCCCTGGGGGAGGGACGGGCCCGTCCTGGCAACCCCACCCCAGACGGCAGAGCCTGTCCACACCGGGCTCCCCAGCTGGGGGCCCGAGATCGGCGGACCCCCGCGCTGCCCGGCCTCGCAGCCTTCAGTCCCTGGGCACAAGCCTCGGAACCCGTGGGCAGGAAGTCTGGTCACCGCCCCCGCCCAGGTGCATGGCCTGGCCTCTCCCTCCTCCTGCGGCCTCCGACCGGCCCCTGGGGCCAGCGGACAGGGTCACGCGGAGACACACTGTGGGGGGCCAGGAAACATATTTTGATGCGGAACCAAAACAGTGGGAAACGCTGACTTCAGACCCCGGGGAGGAAGTGTGCGGCCTTCACGAGGTCCGCTGGCGCGAGCTCACAGGCGCGCGGGGGGACCACACCTCCGGGGGAGCTCTGGACGGGGAGATAAAGAGCAGGTCGCCCGGCCCGGAGTGGCGATCGCGACCCCGAGCCAGGCCAGGCAGCCTTCCAGCGGGACGAGCCGCCGCCAACGCCCGCGTTCCCACAGGGCAGGCCTCCCCGTCCGCCACCAGGTGTCGCAGGCCGAGTGACCCCCCAAGCCCCAGGTGGCGTCCCAACCTCGGGGCCGCAGAAGGCCAGGTGCTCGGGGGCGCGGTCTCCTCAGGGGCTGGCGGTCAGGGCGAGCCCAGTGCACCCGGGCTCAGTGCCTGCAGAAGGTCCAGGGCCCCGAGCCCCGGCCCCGCGAGGCGTCACGGGGATGGGGGAGGCGCAGGCCACCGGCTGTGGGCAGCGGGTCCCGGGGCTCCTGGAGGCACAGAGCCAGGTCTCCTCGCAGAGCCTGCGACCCGCGCGCCGACAGTCACAGCGCGCACTCGCGAACACCCGTCCCCAACGGCCGCTCGCAGCACTCCCGTATTCAAATAGTCGTGACAAAGAGGCCTTGCATAAGCCAGTCTCCTAGTTAAAATGCTTCCAGTGGATGGTTCAATGCCCGCATCTGTGAATGAAATCCAGGTTCCGAGATCCGCCTGTTCTGACAGTGACTTGGGAAGCGCCAGCTTCCTGCGCTTTGTGTGGACGCGCCCGACAGCCGCTGAGCACCAGCCGGGGCCCCGGCCTCCCCGCTCCCAGCTCCCGCTCGGGCGAGCCCAGAGCAAACGCTCAGCTTGAGAAACGGCCGTCCCTCACGCTGCTGCTTTGCTACCAACGTCTGAAAATGTCCAGCTGTGTTTACTCAACACCTAGAACTCCACTGTCCACGTGCAGCTCTAATGAGGGAGTCTGAACTGAATAGAACACAGAAAACTCTGTAACAAACAGCACCCTGACTCGCTCTCCTGTTCTGGGCGCCGCGGCTGGAAACCACGGGCCCAACACGCGGTCCTGCCCCCAGACAGAACAGAGCCGGTGAGAAGCCTCGGACCCCCACTCCCAGGCCGACGCCCGCCTGCCGTCACGCACGCCTCCTCCTCCCGGGGCGGCCAGTCCCCCGGCCGAGCGTGCGCCCCTGGGAAGGCCTGCGCCTGATGGAAGTCCCGGAGCCGCGCGCTCCGCCAGGGTCATTAGCGGTCCACCTGCTGGGAAAGCTGTTTAGTTAAAAATAAAAACCCCGGGCTGAGTGAGTGGACCCAGTGGAGCCCCAGCAGCCCCAGCGCCGTTAAAAAGAAAAATCAACAGCCCCAGACGCAGCGTGGAGGGCCGGGGCTCCCAGCAGGCGGCCGTCCCCGGGAGGAGGGCGGCGGTTCCTAAGCCGGCAGGGCCGCCGCGGGGAATTGCAGCCGGGCCCCATCTGCACCAGCGACAGGGCCAGCAATTAGGTGCGAAGGGAGGTGAACACACTGACAGGCGCCTCGTCTGGCTTTACAGGAAACAAAACAAACACGGAGCCTGAGTATCTGCAAACCCCGTGACAGCCCAGGTCTCCTCGCAGAGCCTGCGACCCGCGCGCCGACAGTCACAGCGCGCACTCGCGAACACCCGTCCCCAACGGCCGCTCGCAGCACTCCCGTATTCAAATAGTCGTGACAAAGAGGCCTTGCATAAGCCAGTCTCCTAGTTAAAATGCTTCCAGTGGATGGTTCAATGCCCGCATCTGTGAATGAAATCCAGGTTCCGAGATCCGCCTGTTCTGACAGTGACTTGGGAAGCGCCAGCTTCCTGCGCTTTGTGTGGACGCGCCCGACAGCCGCTGAGCACCAGCCGGGGCCCCGGCCTCCCCGCTCCCAGCTCCCGCTCGGGCGAGCCCAGAGCAAACGCTCAGCTTGAGAAACGGCCGTCCCTCACGCTGCTGCTTTGCTACCAACGTCTGAAAATGTCCAGCTGTGTTTACTCAACACCTAGAACTCCACTGTCCACGTGCAGCTCTAATGAGGGAGTCTGAACTGAATAGAACACAGAAAACTCTGTAACAAACAGCACCCTGACTCGCTCTCCTGTTCTGGGCGCCGCGGCTGGAAACCACGGGCCCAACACGCGGTCCTGCCCCCAGACAGAACAGAGCCGGTGAGAAGCCTCGGACCCCCACTCCCAGGCCGACGCCCGCCTGCCGTCACGCACGCCTCCTCCTCCCGGGGCGGCCAGTCCCCCGGCCGAGCGTGCGCCCCTGGGAAGGCCTGCGCCTGATGGAAGTCCCGGAGCCGCGCGCTCCGCCAGGGTCATTAGCGGTCCACCTGCTGGGAAAGCTGTTTAGTTAAAAATAAAAACCCCGGGCTGAGTGAGTGGACCCAGTGGAGCCCCAGCAGCCCCAGCGCCGTTAAAAAGAAAAATCAACAGCCCCAGACGCAGCGTGGAGGAGCCGGGGCTCCCAGCAGGCGGCCGTCCCCCGGGAGGAGGGCCGAGCGGTTCCTAAGCCGGCAGGGCCGCCGCGGGGAATTGCGAGCCGGGCCCCATCTGCACCAGCGACAGGGCCAGCAATTAGGTGCGAAAGGGGAGGTGAACACACTGACAGGCGCCTCGTCTGGCTTTACAGGAAACAAAACAAACACGGAGCCTGAGTATCTGCAAACCCCCGTGACAGCCCAGGTCCCCCCGCCTCCGAGAGCAGGACCTGGTCTGGAGACCCGCCTTCAGGAAGGAGGGACGGCGGGAAGGTGAGGCCGGGGCTGGGCCCTCAGCCAGGGTGACCGGGCCCTGGCGAGGGGGATCAGCGCACACACGGGCGGCGCGGGGGCCGGGGGCGCAGGCGGAGGGCTGCCGGACGGCGGCAGGAACCAGCCCGGCGGCACCGGCCGTGGGCGTGGAGGCTGCGGCCCCGCCCGCCCACCCACTCACCTGGCGTAGGACGCGGGGGACCGCGGCCGGGCCCACGCGTACGGGGGCTGTGGCACGGACAGGTACTGGTCGCAGAAGGCGCCCTTGCGGATGTGCTGGAAGCAGGCGAACTCCTCGGGCTGGAGGTCGGCGGCGGGAGGCGTGGCCCCCAGCTCCTCCCCCGCCGGCTCCACCTTGAGCGCCACCGCGGGAGCGTGGTCCAGCGCGGTCCGGCGGGCCTTGACCGGGACGCCGTCGCCCAGGTCCAGGCTGCCGTCGGTGCTCAGCGCGTTAATGGCGGCCACGATGGCCGAGCTGGTGTACTGGGTGGTGCTGCCCAGCCAGGTGTCGTCGGTGACGCTGACGCGCGGCGAGCCCTGCGGGGACGGCGTGGGCGAGGCATGCGGCGAGCAGGACGGCTGCCGCCCGTTGAGCCCGTGCTTCCGCTTGTTGCAGGGGACGAGGGCCTGACGCTGGCCCCCAGCCAGCTCTCCTCCGTGACGCTGGCGCGGGGCGAGGCGGAGGGCGAGTGCCGGGGGGACCCGAGCAGGCCGCAGGCCCCCAGGCCGCGGGGGAAGCCCTCCTCGGGGTCTGTGGCCTTGGGGGACACGCAGGGGGACTGCCAGGGGACGCTGCGGACAGACGGGTACGAAGCTGGACTCGTGGGGCGAGGCCTCCCAGTATGGGGAGGCTGCGGGGGTTCCTAAGCCGGCAGGGCCGCCGCGGGAATGCAGCGGGCCCCATCTGCACCAGCGACAGGGCCAGCAATTAGGTGCGAAAGGGGAGGTGAACACACTGACAGGCGCCTCGTCTGGCTTTACAGGAAACAAAACAAACACGGAGCCTGAGTATCTGCAAACCCCCGTGACAGCCCAGGTCCCCCCGCCTCCGAGAGCAGGACCTGGTCTGGAGACCCGCCTTCAGGAAGGAGGGACGGCGGGAAGGTGAGGCCGGGGCTGGGCCCTCAGCCAGGGTGACCGGGCCCTGGCGAGGGGGATCAGCGCACACACGGGCGGCGCGGGGGCCGGGGGCGCAGGCGGAGGGCTGCCGGACGGCGGCAGGAACCAGCCCGGCGGCACCGGCCGTGGGCGTGGAGGCTGCGGCCCCGCCCGCCCACCCACTCACCTGGCGTAGGACGCGGGGGACCGCGGCCGGGCCCACGCGTACGGGGGCTGTGGCACGGACAGGTACTGGTCGCAGAAGGCGCCCTTGCGGATGTGCTGGAAGCAGGCGAACTCCTCGGGCTGGAGGTCGGCGGCGGGAGGCGTGGCCCCCAGCTCCTCCCCCGCCGGCTCCACCTTGAGCGCCACCGCGGGAGCGTGGTCCAGCGCGGTCCGGCGGGCCTTGACCGGGACGCCGTCGCCCAGGTCCAGGCTGCCGTCGGTGCTCAGCGCGTTAATGGCGGCCACGATGGCCGAGCTGGTGTACTGGGTGGTGCTGCCCAGCCAGGTGTCGTCGGTGACGCTGACGCGCGGCGAGCCCTGCGGGGACGGCGTGGGCGAGGCATGCGGCGAGCAGGACGGCTGCCGCCCGTTGAGCCCGTGCTTCCGCTTGTTGCAGGGGGACGAGGGCCTGGACGCGCGGGCCCCCAGCCAGCTCTCCTCCGTGACGCTGGCGCGGGGCGAGGCGGAGGGCGAGTGCCGGGGGGACCCGAGCAGGCCGCAGGCCCCCAGGCCGCGGGGGAAGCCCTCCTCGGGGTCTGTGGCCTTGGGGGACACGCAGGGGGACTGCCAGGGGGACGTCTGCGGGGACGCGTACGGGTACGAGAAGCTGGACTCGTAGGACGAGGCCTCCGAGTTGCAGCTGCGCGAGGACAGGCTGCTGGCCGGGCTGAGGCAGGAGGGGTCGCGGTAGGCCTCCAGGCTGGGCAGGTTCAGGGTGGCCGTGGACGGGGACCGCTTGGGGAGGGCGTCGTCCGCGTCCACGTCGTGGAAGAACTGCCCGCTGCCGTGGTGCAGCCCCAGGCAGGACGTGATCTCGATGCGTGGGCTCCCCAGGGCCGGGGTCCCGCTGGGCTGGATGCCACCGGGCGAGAGGAAGTAGCTGGAGGGCCCGCTGTCCACCGCCCCTCCGTAGCCGGCGGCGGCGATGCCGGGGGCCGAGGTCTGCAGGTCGTGGCACGGGGCGGGCAGCGAGGAGTGGGCCGCGGAGAGTGGCAGGCCGGCGGCGATGCCAGACGAGGCGTAGCCGTAGTGCTCTGGAGGGAAGAGGGAGACGGTGAGGGGCGGGCGCCGGGACCTGGGGCCGCCCGCTCCTGACCCCGGCCCCGCAGGCCGTGGCCTCTGGGGCCTGCCCGGCCTTGCCCACCGGTCGCCGGGCCCCGCCAGGCCCTCCGCACTGCCCTCCCGCCACGAGCCTCCCGCTCGGTCACGCGCCCACTGGGGCTCTGTCTGCCCACATGTCCTCCTGAAGAGCCTCACGCTGGGCCCTGCTTTTTTCTGCTTTTGCTCAGAAACTGCCTCCTCCAACAGCGCAGCCTCAGCCCTTCCCCGACGCCCCCACGCATGCGTCGCCGCCCCCGCGTGGCTTCTCTGTAACGTGGACCCCCCGCTGTGTCTCCGTGGGGAGACCTCGGCTCTGGGCGGGGCATCGGGCTCGGCCGAGGGCCCTGCCGCGGTCCGCTCCTGTCTCCAGGGCCAGGCGGACGCCGGGTCCACACGGTGCTGACTTGTTCAACGAACAGAAGGACAGGGGGGTGGGTGGATTTTAAACACCGGGACCTGGACGTTTAAGGATAGTGTCACAGGCTAATCCTAGCAACAAAGAGAAGACCCGGGGGAACACACAGATTCCAGGGCGTCGCGTGCAATTTCTGACGGTGACTTGGGGCCCAAGAACCGTTCCTTCAAAGGAAAAACGAGGCGGAGGGTATCGATGTACAGCCGTAATTTAAATCTTTATGTATTAATTATAACCTCAGTAAAATATGTTTAAAAAGTCATTACTAGTGCAATTAGTCATGTTTAGCAGCAAAGCCACCCGTCCGGATTTCCGATTCGAAGCAAGGGTTCACAACCGCCGGCTCCTCGTGACCGTGGCCGCAGCCTGGAGCTGCGCCTCCCGAGGTCTCTGAGTAATGGAGCCGCCCCAGGAAACCCTACACCACCTCCGGGGTAAGCGCACCTGCCCGGCGGTGCTGCCTCCAGCAACAGGGCTGCCCGGCCCTCTGCTGGGCTTCTGGACAGACCCCAGACGCGCGGGGCTGAGCGCAGGCTCCAACACGGCGGGTTCACCACCGGACGAGGGGAGGTCTACCGCCATTGTGGCTTATTTCACAAGGAGCATGTCACCTCCCTCAGGTGACCCAGGCCTTTATGATCCTTGCCAGCCAGGAGCTCTGGCCTTTACACTCCAAATCCCCCGCCCCATAGAACGCTGTTCTCTGCCGCCCCCCAGAAGGGCAGCCCGGGGGAGGACATGGGCCCCGCCCCGCCCCCGGGCGGCTGTCTCTTGGGGAGGCTCGTCAGTGTCCACAGGCTCGGGGTCCCGGCTGGATCCTCAGCAGTCCTAGAGGCTGAGCTGAGACAAGAGAAGCGAAATGGCAGCTGCGGGAACCGGCAACTCCACGCAGCGGCGGCGCCAGGGCGGGAGTGCTGAGCGACACCCCCACAGCCGGCCGTCCCCACCCAGTCCGCCCGCGCCCGAGGGGAAGGCGCAGGGGACAGCGGCCCAGCCGCCAGGGGCCGCGAGGGAAGCTCCTCCGCCTGCACAGCCTCACCGGCCGGGCTCACTGACGCTGGGACACAAACCCGCAAGGGAACGTTAAAGACCAGACCACGATCTTAGTAAAAATCTCACAGGAATTAACCACCCTGGAAAGGGACGTCCAGAAGAGAAGGTCACGACTGCTCAGGGCAGCTGGTCTGGCCTGCGGGCCCGGGCGCCGAGGCCCTGGGGAGCCCGCCCACCGCTCGGTGACTCTTGGGCAACCGTTCCTTCAAAACGAGGCGGAGGGTATCGATGTACAGCCGTAATTTAAATCTTTATGTATTAATTATAACCTCAGTAAAATATGTTTAAAAAGTCATTACTAGTGCAATTAGTCATGTTTAGCAGCAAAGCCACCCGTCCGGATTTCCGATTCGAAGCAAGGGTTCACAACCGCCGGCTCCTCGTGACCGTGGCCGCAGCCTGGAGCTGCGCCTCCCGAGGTCTCTGAGTAATGGAGCCGCCCCAGGAAACCCTACACCACCTCCGGGGTAAGCGCACCTGCCCGGCGGTGCTGCCTCCAGCAACAGGGCTGCCCGGCCCTCTGCTGGGCTTCTGGACAGACCCCAGACGCGCGGGGCTGAGCGCAGGCTCCAACACGGCGGGTTCACCACCGGACGAGGGGAGGTCTACCGCCATTGTGGCTTATTTCACAAGGAGCATGTCACCTCCCTCAGGTGACCCAGGCCTTTATGATCCTTGCCAGCCAGGAGCTCTGGCCTTTACACTCCAAATCCCCCGCCCCATAGAACGCTGTTCTCTGCCGCCCCCCAGAAGGGCAGCCCGGGGGAGGACATGGGCCCCGCCCCGCCCCCGGGCGGCTGTCTCTTGGGGGGAGGCTTCGTCAGTGTCCACAGGCTCGGGGTCCCGGCTGGATTCTCAGCAGCCCCAGAGGCTGAGCTGAGACCAGAGAAGCGAAATGGCAGCTGCGGGAACCAGAAGCTCCAAGCAGCGGCGGCGCCAGGGCGGGAGTGCTGAGCGACACCCCCACAGCCGGCCGTCCCCACCCAGTCCGCCCCGCGCCCCGAGGGGGAAGGCGCAGGGGACAGCGGCCCAGCCGCCAGGGGCCGCGAGGGAAGCTCCTCCGCCTGCACAGCCTCACCGGCCGGGCTCACTGACGCTGGGACACAAACCCGCAAGGGAACGTTAAAGACCAGACCACGATCTTAGTAAAAATCTCACAGGAATTAACCACCCTGGAAAGGGACGTCCAGAAGAGAAGGTCACGACTGCTCAGGGCAGCTGGTCTGGCCTGCGGGCCCGGGCGCCGAGGCCCTGGGGAGCCCGCCCACCGCTCGGTGACTCTTCGGGACAGGCGTGGACGCCCCACTTCAGCCGCCCCCGGGCCCGGGCCAGCGCAGGGTACCCTGCACCGACGTCACAGCCCGCGTCCACAGGCTGCCCGCTCAGGGGTCCCTCTTCACCAGGCCCCACACTCTGCGCGCCGTTCCGACCAGAGCTGCTCAGAAAACAAACAACTGCTCCCAGCATCCACGAGGCTTCGGGTAAGAGTCAGATGAGCGGCCGTCTAACCAAAAGCAGGCTGGACAGGCGGGCCGCTTGTCCAGCAGCACCTGGACTGTGACGTGGTAGAGGCCGTGTGACCCATAAGCAGAGTATGAACACCCATTACGTGTTACACGTGTACACGGTAGGGATCCCTCAACAAGCAGCCATGTGACGTGTGATGTGTCCCCAAATCATGTGTCAGTTAGAGACGATGGCCCCTTCTCCCATGCCCAGGCGCCACGTGAGCTGAAGCGTGAACCTGCAATTTCCCAGGCGGTCTCTTACGACCATCGGCACGGCGCCATGGCTCTACCTCAGCGAGAGGGGTCTGCACGTGCCCACCCGGGCTGCCCCGCTCCCCGCCTGCAGCCCCCCACGCGCGCCCCTCTGCCCGGGGGTCACACCCGTGCCCTGAGGACCAGAGGGGCCCTCCCAGCAACGGGAGCCCATGGGGCCTTGAAGCAGTTTAGTGGACAGACCCCCACTTCCCGCTCAGCTAAAGAACATCCTGCAGATCTTCAGGAGTTACAGCTGGTCTGACCACTGAACCCCCACTTGCTGGCAGGGAGGCAGCTCCAGGAATTGAAGGGAAAAATCCTACAACGAGCAGAGCCAGCCTGCCCACACCCCAGCCTGCCCACAGGGCTCAGCCACGTCCTGGCCCGTGACAGGTGGAGGAGCCTCGCCCAGCCGCCCCTGGAGGGTTGGGGGCTGGGTCCGTCCCTCCGCACACTGAGATGGGGAGCAGAACCTGACAGCCTCACCGGCCGGGCTCACTGACGCTGGGACACAAACCCGCAAGGGAACGTTAAAGACCAGACCACGATCTTAGTAAAAATCTCACAGGAATTAACCACCCTGGAAAGGGACGTCCAGAAGAGAAGGTCACGACTGCTCAGGGCAGCTGGTCTGGCCTGCGGGCCCGGGCGCCGAGGCCCTGGGGAGCCCGCCCACCGCTCGGTGACTCTTCGGGACAGGCGTGGACGCCCCACTTCAGCCGCCCCCGGGCCCGGGCCAGCGCAGGGTACCCTGCACCGACGTCACAGCCCGCGTCCACAGGCTGCCCGCTCAGGGGTCCCTCTTCACCAGGCCCCACACTCTGCGCGCCGTTCCGACCAGAGCTGCTCAGAAAACAAACAACTGCTCCCAGCATCCACGAGGCTTCGGGTAAGAGTCAGATGAGCGGCCGTCTAACCAAAAGCAGGCTGGACAGGCGGGCCGCTTGTCCAGCAGCACCTGGACTGTGACGTGGTAGAGGCCGTGTGACCCATAAGCAGAGTATGAACACCCATTACGTGTTACACGTGTACACGGTAGGGATCCCTCAACAAGCAGCCATGTGACGTGTGATGTGTCCCCAAATCATGTGTCAGTTAGAGACGATGGCCCCTTCTCCCATGCCCAGGCGCCACGTGAGCTGAAGCGTGAACCTGCAATTCCCCAGGCGGTCTCTTACGACCATCGGCACGGCGCCATGGCTCTACCTCAGCGAGAGGGGTCTGCACGTGCCCACCCGGGCTGCCCCGCTCCCCGCCTGCAGCCCCCCACGCGCGCCCCTCTGCCCGGGGGTCACACCCGTGCCCTGAGGACCAGAGGGGCCCTCCCAGCAACGGGAGCCCATGGGGCCTTGAAGCAGTTTAGTGGACAGACCCCCACTTCCCGCTCAGCTAAAGAACATCCTGCAGATCTTCAGGAGTTACAGCTGGTCTGACCACTGAACCCCCACTTGCTGGCAGGGAGGCAGCTCCAGGAATTGAAGGGAAAAATCCTACAACGAGCAGAGCAAGCCTTCGCCCCACACCCCCAGCCTGCCCACAGGGCTCAGCCACGTCCCCTGGCCCGTGACAGGTGGAGGGGAGCCTCGCCCAGCCGCCCCTGGAGGGTTGGGGGCTGGGTCCGGTCCCTCCGCACACTGAGATGGGGAGCAGAACTGCCAGAACATCCCAAGACGGGCCGTTTAACCAGAACCTATTGGTAACCACAATTCAATGAGGAAAAGAAATGCATAAGCTGTTATTAAAACACAAATAAGACCCCCAAGCACGGGTTTTCCTTAAGTAAGTAACAAAGCAAGCTCCGAGGCGCCTGGACTTCGATCCTGAGCTCAGCCAGAGTCGGAACGAAAGTCTCCCTTTCCGAGACAGCCGCACACGCCTGTCCGTCCAGCCTGTCCCGGCCAGGGGCGGCCTCTCCCCGCTTCCACTCAAGCTGGGCTTATCTTCCACCTGAACCGTGCTCAAATCTGAATTCTTTGCCTGTTCAAGGGGACTGCGTTTACGGGGATGAAAATGTTTCCAGTGAGGTTCTTGCCGCGCCCGCGCCGCCCTGCCTCCGAAGCGGGAGGGTCGTCGACCCCCGGGAGGCTAAGCCGACGCCGGCAGAGCGTCTTCCAGAGCGCTCGCCGTGACGGACGTCACACAGGCGCGGCGCCTCTCCGAAGACCAGCCGTGCCCCGACGACTGCCAACCCGTCCCCGCAGCGGGCACGGAGCGGGGCGCCCGCGTGGACCCAGCGGACGGCGCGGGCAGGAGTGCTGCTTCTCCCTCTGAAAAGTCACGTATCCCAGGCCCACGCAGCGTGCCGGCCACCTTCTCTGGCGGACACCAGTCCACCACCAGTCCCCAGAGAGTCGCCAGGCGTCCCTCTCGGCGGGCCCTGGCCAGGCCCTTCCTGGCCACCATGTCTGTCACGGACCCCGAGAGGGAGGGAAACAGGGCGACGTCTGTTTTTCATTTGAAGGAACATCCCCTTCAGCATTTGCTGGGGACACGAGGCTAGAAATAGAACTGGAAGCAGCCTGGCAGCCGGGCCCGGCCTCCGAACGCCCGGCCAGGCCTCCTCTCCCGGGGAGCAGGCGCGGCCCCACACGGGCAGATTGTAAATCCCCAGGTAGCGGAGACAAAACAGCACAACAAAGCCGCTCCGCGCCAGGGCCTTTCTGTCCAGAGCCGCTGGCAGAGCGGGCTGGCCAGGCCGCGGGTGATGGACAGACACAGCTTGGAGGGCCGGGCAGCCGCCCGCCAGGGAGACACGGCCAGAGGCAGGCGCAGCCGGCCTCGCGGGGCTCCAGGGCCCGGGCCGCCGACGCCCCAGCCTGGCCGCCTCAGGTCTCCCCTCCGCGCGGCAGGGACGACCTCCCCGGCCGAGACGCTCAGACGCTCGGCCGCGTTCTCCGACAAACTCCACGGAGGATTCAAACACCCTCTGGACAAAGAAGCCCCGCGGGTGGGAGCGTCCCTGGAGCTCTGTGCTCAGCTGAGGCCGGGGCCGCGGGGCCGCTGGGCGGAGGCGCAGGCACCGTCGCTCACCCCCAGCGGCCCGGGGCCGCCCGCACTCTGGGTGCCGGGCCCGAGGCCCGGGCAGGGAGCCCGCGAGGCCGCGGGGCCTCCACACCACCATCATCACCGACGGGCGGGTGCAGAATAAAGCCCCCACGTCTGTATTTTCTCAGAAAATGTGCCCCTTCACGGGCGAACCGTGAAACGCCAACCCTGCAGGGCCGTGAAGGCAGCAAGGGGCCTGCCCACGAGGCCGGCGGGAGGCCCGGCCCATTTCCTCCTGAGTTGCCACGGCGACAGTCCCCAGCCAGTCAGCCAAAATAACTTAGAAAACAGGAGCCCCGGGGCGGGAAGCAGGGCCACACCCGCCTGTCCTGCCCAGAGCCAGCCAGCTATTTCCTGAGACCCAGAGGGAGGCGGAGGCCCCGGCCTGCTGCCCAGGAGGGAAGCCCACCGGCGGCCTCCTCGCCAGAGGGGCTCAGTGGGCAGACGACAGCCTGCTGCGATCGGGACAGGGCGACGTCTGTTTTTCATTTGAAGGAACATCCCCTTCAGCATTTGCTGGGGACACGAGGCTAGAAATAGAACTGGAAGCAGCCTGGCAGCCGGGCCCGGCCTCCGAACGCCCGGCCAGGCCTCCTCTCCCGGGGAGCAGGCGCGGCCCCACACGGGCAGATTGTAAATCCCCAGGTAGCGGAGACAAAACAGCACAACAAAGCCGCTCCGCGCCAGGGCCTTTCTGTCCAGAGCCGCTGGCAGAGCGGGCTGGCCAGGCCGCGGGTGATGGACAGACACAGCTTGGAGGGCCGGGCAGCCGCCCGCCAGGGAGACACGGCCAGAGGCAGGCGCAGCCGGCCTCGCGGGGCTCCAGGGCCCGGGCCGCCGACGCCCCAGCCTGGCCGCCTCAGGTCTCCCCTCCGCGCGGCAGGGACGACCTCCCCGGCCGAGACGCTCAGACGCTCGGCCGCGTTCTCCGACAAACTCCACGGAGGATTCAAACACCCTCTGGACAAAGAAGCCCCGCGGGTGGGAGCGTCCCTGGAGCTCTGTGCTCAGCTGAGGCCGGGGCCGCGGGGCCGCTGGGCGGAGGCGCAGGCACCGTCGCTCACCCCCAGCGGCCCGGGGCCGCCCGCACTCTGGGTGCCGGGCCCGAGGCCCGGGCAGGGAGCCCGCGAGGCCGCGGGGCCTCCACACCACCATCATCACCGACGGGCGGGTGCAGAATAAAGCCCCCACGTCTGTATTTTCTCAGAAAATGTGCCCCTTCACGGGCGAACCGTGAAACGCCAACCCTGCAGGGCCGTGAAGGCAGCAAGGGGCCTGCCCACGAGGCCGGCGGGAGGCCCGGCCCATTTCCTCCTGAGTTGCCACGGCGACAGTCCCCAGCCAGTCAGCCAAAATAACTTAGAAAACAGGAGCCCCGGGGCGGGAAGCAGGGCCACACCCGCCTGTCCTGCCCAGAGCCAGCCAGCTATTTCCTGAGACCCAGAGGGAGGCGGAGGCCCCGGCCTGCTGCCCAGGAGGGAAGCCCACCGGCGGCGGCCTCCTCGCCAGAGGGGCTCAGTGGGCAGACGACACCCTGCTGCGATCGGGACAGGTTATTTTTAAAAGTCTCCTTTCTTTCTTCCAACAAACGGTGACTGACTATCTGCACCTGCCGAGCTCTCTGGAAATGCAGAACCCCAGGACCCATGGCCCCTTGAACGCGGGACATTCCAGTGGAGGAGGTGGCCCGAGGGACGGGTGAGAAGAGGCCACCTCGCTCGGCGCGGCGACAGGGCGGGGACCCTGCAGTCGGGGCGGCCGAGTCCTTTGCGGCAGTGCGTTTGTGGCTCAGCGTGGCCTACCAAGCTCTGTGTCACCGCGCTGGGCCATGGATCTCAGAATCGGTCATTTATTTGTTTATTTCTACCCAAGCCCACGCCAGAAATAAGGTGAAGTCATTTCCGTCACCCATTAAGAACTGAAGAGTTTAATGTAAAAATGTAATCATTAACTTAATACTTACAGTATACTGTTAGTAATTAATAAGAACAAGAAGAAAGTACTTTATTCATAATTTCCAAAACTTAGAAGCCACCAAGATGCCCTGTGCGAATGGAGTGAAAGCTGCGATGCCTCCAGACGGGAACCCGACCCTCAGCGCCGGCGGCCAGAGGAGACGCGAGCGCCTGTCCCTGCGTGGAAGAGGCCCGTCTGAAACGGCGGCACCGTGTGCCCAACGTCCAACCACAGGGCGTTCTGTAAAACCATGGACACGGAGAGCAGGTCTGAGGTCCCGGGGCCCGGCAGGCAGGGATGAACGGGGGCACAGCGGATGTTCAGGCTGGTGAAAAGGCTCTGAGTGACCCGGTTATGGTGGACGCGTGACAGTACACATTTGTCCCAACCCACAGTACGCACAGCACCCAGAGGGGACCCTATGTGAACTACACACTTTGGGTCACGACGGGTCCATGTCTGCTCATCCCCTGTCCCACCTGGGAGGGGGCGGTGACAGGCGGGGGTGCCCGTGGGGCAGGGGCACCTGGGAAAGCTCCACACCTTCCTCTCCGCTCTGCTCTACACCTTACACAGCTCTAAAAAGTCTTTAAAAAAAAAAGTATGAGTGTCTCTCCCATAAATAGATAAAAGGGAATGTTTCCTTTCTAACACCACTACGAGGGGAAGACGCCCTTTCCGTCTCTGCCCAGAGCTCTCTCCAGCTGCCTGACGCCCCGTCCCCTGAGGCCTGGTGAGTGCTGGGCCCCAGGTGCTGGCACCCAGAGGCCTTCCTGGGACTTGGGCCCCTGGCGGCTGGAGTGGGGGCACGGACTCGATGCTGAAAGCGCACCTCGAGGGCGTTACCAGCCTGCTGTCCCGGGAGCACAGAGACGCAGGGGGGCCACGAGGCCTTCCCCAGGTCCGGGGCTCCCGAGCACAGGCCTGGGCTCCACCCCGCTGGCCTCCCAGGGCGGCACAGCCCTGAGGACACTGGGCGCGCGGGGCAGTCCTTGCCCTCAACTGGCTCTCACCCCTGGGGAGGTCAGGGGGCAGTCCACACGCCCCCGCCTCGCATCAAAGATATTTTGCTAAAAGGACGGAAAAGGGAGCTGGATCCCAAGGAGAAAGCCTGCTGGTGGAAGAGCCGGCCCGCCCGCCAGGACCTGCGCCCAGACAGCCAGACCCAGGCCAGGGCAGGCGGCCCGCGGGCCTGCTTTTCCACCTTCAGCGGCACATCTGTTTAGACATCAGCCCTGCCCTCCCGCCCACCCAAAGGCCTGGGGACCCACAGCCCTGGAAGGGGGAAAAGGAAGACCTCCAGGGAGGACCGAGTCCGGCTACCTCCGGCCTGGCTGGAACATTTGATTTTAAAAAAAACAGAAACAAAAAAACGAGCAGGACATTGCAGTTTTAAAAGAGGTGAATGATACGGAAAATATTATACAGTCACTGCAGAGCTGGTCGCCCAGTGGTGCCAAGTTGCTGGGCTCAACTTCACCACTTCCCCGCCACGTGGGCAGGGCCAGAGAGTGTCCTGAAGACAAACAAGAAAGGAGGCCGACCAGATGGGGACACAAGAGATGGGTGGGGGGCCAGGCTGCGGTGGGGGCCTCCGCACTCCCTCCACCCCCAGGGGCCTCCTCACAGGCCCGTAGGGGCT
Source organism: Tragulus kanchil (assembly GCA_022376925.1). NCBI lineage: Eukaryota > Metazoa > Chordata > Mammalia > Artiodactyla > Tragulidae > Tragulus > Tragulus kanchil. The sequence goes on along the minus strand of JAIOJX010000003.1, from coordinate 170,255,056 downwards.
CAATGCCTCATTCCTATTGGAGAGCATGCACCCCTGGGGGCTGGCCGGTTCCTTCATCAGCTTCTTCTTTAGGGGGAGCCTTTACTTTTGACAGAGAAGAGAAAATGAAAGAAAAGAGGGTGGGGGAATGGTGGTCGCAGGGCCTGGAGGCCAGTCGGCAGGCAGGAGGCGTGGAGGGCAGACTTGAGGGGCTTACGGCCAGGGCCCCGAGGGCCGTCCAAGTCCAGGGCCTGGCATCCTGTCCCTGGAGGGAGCGGCACTACGCCCTAAAGAAGGGGCCGCTCCGGCGAGAACGCGCTCCGGACCCGGCTCGAGTGTGCCCGGAGTGCGGCACTCGGCGGGGCGACCCTGCCGACCCCAGGGCTTCCCCTCCACCCTGCTCCCCCCTCAACTTGACCTCCCCTCTGCCGGGAGCCCGGAAGGGTGCGCCACAGAGGCTGGGGTCGCCCGGGCCGAGCGGCGGGAGCTGGGCGCGCCTCGACCCGCCCTCCGGACCCAGGTCCGCTGTCGGTACACTGGGCGCGGGCAGTCCTTCCCCAACTGGCTCTCACCCTGGGGAGGTCAGGGGGCAGTCCACACGCCCCCGCCTCGCATCAAAGATATTTTGCTAAAAGGACGGAAAAGGGAGCTGGATCCCAAGGAGAAAGCCTGCTGGTGGAAGAGCCGGCCCGCCCGCCAGGACCTGCGCCCAGACAGCCAGACCCAGGCCAGGGCAGGCGGCCCGCGGGCCTGCTTTTCCACCTTCAGCGGCACATCTGTTTAGACATCAGCCCTGCCCTCCCGCCCACCCAAAGGCCTGGGGACCCACAGCCCTGGAAGGGGGAAAAGGAAGACCTCCAGGGAGGACCGAGTCCGGCTACCTCCGGCCTGGCTGGAACATTTGATTTTAAAAAAAACAGAAACAAAAAAACGAGCAGGACATTGCAGTTTTAAAAGAGGTGAATGATACGGAAAATATTATACAGTCACTGCAGAGCTGGTCGCCCAGTGGTGCCAAGTTGCTGGGCTCAACTTCACCACTTCCCCGCCACGTGGGCAGGGCCAGAGAGTGTCCTGAAGACAAACAAGAAAGGAGGCCGACCAGATGGGGACACAAGAGATGGGTGGGGGGCCAGGCTGCGGTGGGGGCCTCCGCACTCCCTCCACCCCCAGGGGCCTCCTCACAGGCCCGTAGGGGCTCAATGCCTCATTCCTATTGGAGAGCATGCACCCCTGGGGGCTGGCCGGTTCCTTCATCAGCTTCTTCTTTAGGGGGAGCCTTTACTTTTGACAGAGAAGAGAAAATGAAAGAAAAGAGGGTGGGGGAATGGTGGTCGCAGGGCCTGGAGGCCAGTCGGCAGGCAGGAGGCGTGGAGGGCAGACTTGAGGGGCTTACGGCCAGGGCCCCGAGGGCCGTCCAAGTCCAGGGCCTGGCATCCTGTCCCTGGAGGGAGCGGCACTACGCCCTAAAGAAGGGGCCGCTCCGGCGAGAACGCGCTCCGGACCCGGCTCGAGTGTGCCCGGAGTGCGGCACTCGGCGGGGCGACCCTGCCGACCCCAGGGCTTCCCCTCCACCCTGCTCCCCCCTCAACTTGACCTCCCCTCTGCCGGGAGCCCGGAAGGGTGCGCCACAGAGGCTGGGGGTCGCCCGGGCCGAGCGGCGGGAGCTGGGCGCGCCTCGAGGCCCGCCCCTCCGGACCCAGGTCCGCTGTCGGTACCGCGCCCCCGCCCCGCGCGGACCCACCTGCGGGGGCCGCGACGGCGCCCTCGTCGCTCTGGTTAAACTCGAAGAGGAAGTCAAAGTCGAACTCCTGGTCCTCCAGCCCCGTCATGTTGGGTCGGGGTCGGAGGGTCAGAGGGCCAGAGCCGGAGGCGGGGTCTGAGGTCAGGGGCCCGGGGTCGGGGTCGGGGGTCCGTGTCCGAGTCCTAGGTCAGGGGTCCGCGGTCAGGGTCGGGATCGGACTCGGGGTTCTGGGTCTCATCCGGAGTCGGGGAGCCGGTCGGGGGCCGGGTCGGGGTCTGGAGCCCGGAGTCAAGGTCGGGATCAGGGCCCCGGGCTGGAGTCCGGGATCGGGTCGCGGTCCCGGGCTGGGGTCCGGGCCGGGGTCGGAGTCCCGAGCTGGGGTCGGGGTCCGAGGAGAGGAGCCCGGGCCGCGGTCGGGGTCCGGTCGGGGCGCCGGCCGCGGGCACCTGTGGTCGCGCCGCCCGGGGCTGGGCTGCGCCCTGCGCTCGGCCTCGCGTCCCGGTAACGTGACTCCCCGCGCCCCTCCCCGGCCGCCCCGCCGCGCCCCTCCCCCGCCGCTTCCGGGTTGGCAGCAGCCCGCCGCGCGCCGGCCGCCGGCTTCCGAGTTTTAAATAAACTCTCCCGCGAGCCCAGCGCACGCCGTTCCTGTGTCCCGGCGCCCCGCGCCCCCGCCGCGCCCCCGCCGCGCCCGGAGGGCCCCCAGGAAGCGCTCGGGCCGCCCCCGGCGCGAGGGAGGCCCCGAGTGCCGCCCGGTCCGCGCGGTGTCGGGCGCACCTGCCCGGGAAGGGGCTCACGGGGCCCGGCCGCCCGCGGCCCAGGCGCCCCTGCGGCGGGGCGGGCCGCGGCTGGGGGCGGGAGCCGCCGCCTCTCGGGCAGCTCCTCCCGCACCGCGCGGGTAGGGGGGCCGCGGAGATCGATGCTCGCGCCCCCAGCTGCGGCCGCCCGGCCGCCCGAGCCGCCGAGGGGCCGCCCGGCTGCCGCCGTCTGCCTGGACGCAGAGCTGCGCGACCACACGGCCGGCCGGAGCGCGGCGGCGGCGCCCGGGCCGACTCGCCTGGACGGCAGGGCTCGCTTCCAAAGGAGCTTCTCCCCGGCCCGATTCGGAAGGGCCCGGAGCACACGGAGCTCCGCTCTCCAGCCCCGCCCTCCCGTGCTGCCCCACCCGGAGAGTCGGGGCGGGGGGGGGCGGGGGGCGGTGGGGACGCCGAGGCCGCGCTGCCGTCCACGCCGGCCGCCTGCACCTGCGGCCTGCTGCCCGCAGGCTGATGTCCAACCGGCAGACCTTCCTTTTTGTGACTCCGCTCACTGGAGTCCTTCAAGAAACACGCGTGCAAGCGCCTCTGTGCGCACTAGGAGCCGGCCAGCCATCCCTGAGGGACTCCAGAGCTCCCCCGGGGCCAGCGAGAAGACAGGGGCCCGCGGGGATGACCCCCCAGGCCGGGGTGCAGAGCAGTGTCCCTGTGAAGTCAGCGTGTGAGCTAGGCCCGCCTGGGACCAGCCCTCCTCCCACTGTGCTTCTGCGAGCTGTCCGTCCTGACTTTCCCGGGGTCTTGGCGCCCTGTGAAAGCCCATCTGGAAAGGCCGGAGTGCAAGGCTGAGGGTCCAAGGCAGGGGGAGGCGGTGCTCCAGGGTCCACTTCAGTAACTCGGATGCTAATCCAGCCCGTGCCCCTTTCCGCTTTGCAGGCCCGCTGGCCCCTGGGGACTGCTTTTTCCTGAAGCAGATAACCTGGGCATCACCTGACACCCCCGCCCAAACCTCTTCTCTCGTGACCCTAAAATGGCTGGCTTTCTCCAGTGATAAACTATAGTTCACGTTGGCCTGATTTAGTTTCTAATAATAGTTCTAACTTTGAGATGTATGTTGGAGGGCTGTTTTGTTTTAGTTTGCTTTTTTTGCTGACCTTCAGGCAAATGGAAGTTCTGTTTTCCGTTCAGAAGCCGCAACATTTCATTTTTCTCTCTTTTCGTTTTTTTTTTTTTTTTTTAAGTTCAGTCACCGTCTCATCCCCACCAAAATCTTACACACAAACCTAACAGCTTCTAGCCTCTGTTTACACTGAAACGTCTCTCTCAACTGTTCTGTCCGGGAGAAAGTGTGTTTTAGCCTTCCGGGTGGACCCAAGACCCCAGGGTTAGGACTCAGGTCTGCTTTGTCCTAGGCGGAGTTGATCCCCGCCGAGTTCAGATCCCCAAGCAAGGTAATCGGAGAGGGGGACCGTTTTTTTCACTGCCCCCCCCCCTCCCCGTGCTGTCTTGTAAATGGTTTGGAGCTATTTGCCAATTCAGCAGACACTCCCGTCTTGATGGAAATGTTTAGCTTGGCGCTTCCTCTCTGCGGCTGTGGGTATGCACGGGGCCAGGACTCCAGCCCTGCGCGATGGGGCAACGCGGCCTTTCTAATCTGGATTAGGAACGACGCAGTGGAGCGAAGTGGCGGGAGAACAGGGCGGCCTTTGTTCTGTCTGGAGCGCCCCAGGCATTCTGTGTGGAGCAACTTCTGAATGGGTGGTGGGTGTACCTATGAGGCCTGCATTTCTCTGCATTCCCCAGCGGAAAAACAAGCACAGGGCCTTCCCGAACAGCAGGCCTAATGAGCTTTTACCAGATGCTCATTAAACTGGAGGGAAGTGCGGGGATTCCCTGAGATTCTCAGATGGGCAACGAAAGCCCAGTCCGGCCTGCCTGCGGGGAGAGGCCGGATCCTTCCGCCAGCCCTCAGCGAGGCAGGCGTGGACCTGCAGGCGGCTCTGCCTCTCACACCCCGTGCCTGCCTATAGGAAGGATTAGATCATGCTTTCTGGTTAGCCTAATTCCGCAGTCCTCATTCAGAATACACCAGTGTTTGTCTAGTCGAAGGGCATCATCGAGCCTGGCGAGCTGTCTCTTTGCAGCGACACCTCAGAATGTATTTTAAGTAGAAAGCATGACAATAATCACCGCCTCATAGATGACGTTTCTACTTCTAAGAGAAAAAAGATCCTTTATTGCAGACAGACCCCCGACTGCTCAAGTAAAGAAATCTGAACTTTCAAAGATGCGCATTTTAAAGAAGCAGTGGTAAGAAATATGTGAGGGAAACCGAAATGTGTCTGAAGATGTAAAATCAAAATCTAGACAACATCTTACACTTTCCTAACAATAAGAGCTCGGCCCATAAGCATTACCTTCTGTTACATTTAAACATTTTCTAAATTGGTATGAAATGGTAAGAAACATCAGACATGTTAAGATACCTTTCCTTGATTAAACAATACGTGGAAATAACGTAAGACATCAAGACGCTGATGCCATACCGAGGTTCCTATATGGAGTGTAGGGTTCTGAGCTCATGTTTGCTGAAGATAAAAGTTCTCTGGAGCAAGCAGCCTTTGGAAACTGCAGCTGGGATGCCAGTGCGGCCCTCATATTTATTAGACTCCTTCCAGAGGCAGCAGCATTTAGTTTCTAGCACTTCCCAGAAGGATGTCTGCCCTTATAAAATATGAGTACTCATTACACCTTGGCAGGCTTGGCAGTTTTCTTAAAATAATTTAGACAAAGTGCTTCAGCGCTGATAAGGCATTTGAAAAGGTGTCTCGCGGCTCCCACCGGCCCCGGGTCCTCGCGGTCCCTCAGGAGGCTGGTCACCCTCTGCTCTGCGCTGCTCTGGGTGGGAGGGGAGCAGGGTGGCCCCGGCTCTGTCTAGGGCCGGGCAGGGGTGGGTGTGAGGGGCTGTGGGCCCCACCGCAAGTGGGAGGGTGGCCAGCGTGCTGCCAGTCGCGGCCTCGCCGTCACCCGCTTCGGGGCGGACGCTTAGGGCAGCTTCGTGACTATGAAAAAGCAGCTTGAACTCGGCGGTGCCTTCCCAACTGTCCCGAAACATCAACGGTTGGAACTCTCAAGTCCACACGCTTGCAAACTTTCTCGAATTAGGCGATGCGCCTCATCGCACCTTTCCTCGCGTTTAATCCTGCGAGTCGAAGGGCATCATCGAGCCTGGCGAGCTGTCTCTTTGCAGCGACACCTCAGAATGTATTTTAAGTAGAAAGCATGACAATAATCACCGCCTCATAGATGACGTTTCTACTTCTAAGAGAAAAAAGATCCTTTATTGCAGACAGACCCCCGACTGCTCAAGTAAAGAAATCTGAACTTTCAAAGATGCGCATTTTAAAGAAGCAGTGGTAAGAAATATGTGAGGGAAACCGAAATGTGTCTGAAGATGTAAAATCAAAATCTAGACAACATCTTACACTTTCCTAACAATAAGAGCTGGGCCCATAAGCATTACCTTCTGTTACATTTAAACATTTTCTAAATTGGTATGAAATGGTAAGAAACATCAGACATGTTAAGATACCTTTCCTTGATTAAACAATACGTGGAAATAACGTAAGACATCAAGACGCTGATGCCATACCGAGGTTCCTATATGGAGTGTAGGGTTCTGAGCTCATGTTTGCTGAAGATAAAAGTTCTCTGGAGCAAGCAGCCTTTGGAAACTGCAGCTGGGATGCCAGTGCGGCCCTCATATTTATTAGACTCCTTCCAGAGGCAGCAGCATTTAGTTTCTAGCACTTCCCAGAAGGATGTCTGCCCTTATAAAATATGAGTACTCATTACACCTTGGCAGGCTTGGCAGTTTTCTTAAAATAATTTAGACAAAGTGCTTCAGCGCTGATAAGGCATTTGAAAAGGTGTCTCGCGGCTCCCACCGGCCCCGGGTCCTCGCGGTCCCTCAGGAGGCTGGTCACCCTCTGCTCTGCGCTGCTCTGGGTGGGAGGGGAGCAGGGTGGCCCCGGCTCTGTCTAGGGCCGGGCAGGGGTGGGTGTGAGGGGCTGTGGGCCCCACCGCAAGTGGGAGGGTGGCCAGCGTGCTGCCAGTCGCGGCCTCGCCGTCACCCGCTTCGGGGCGGACGCTTAGGGCAGCTTCGTGACTATGAAAAAGCAGCTTGAACTCGGCGGTGCCTTCCCAACTGTCCCGAAACATCAACGGTTGGAACTCTCAAGTCCACACGCTTGCAAACTTTCTCGAATTAGGCGATGCGCCTCATCGCACCTTTCCTCGCGTTTAATCCTGCGAGTCAAGCCATTGGCGTGGCGGCGCCAGACCGAGCGGTTGGCGCGGCCCAGCGCCTGGAGAGAATCTGCCACCGACTAAGCTGGTGGAGGGGAGAGGCAGCTCGCCCACCCCACCGTCCTCTGGTCTTCGGGACCACTGGGGAAGAAGCGGGGCCACCCTTCCTTCCTAAAGAAACCTCCTTCTCCCCAGAGGGCCCTTCCGTGGTGGTTCTGGCGGCCCTAACCTCGCCCCATCCCCATGCCGCCTGCATCTGCGCTGAGTTTCGAAGCCGGCCCCGCCGCGAGGCTGCACCAGCAAAGGCCGGTGCGCGCACTCAGCGCTAGAGAAGAGGAGACACCTATTGGCAAGAAGGCGCGCTCAGAGCCAGGGCCGCTCTGGGGAAACACCAGGGGACACCGCTGCCCAATCTGTGCAGCACGCCCGCCGCGCGCCCGGCTTCCCGCGCCCCTCCCCGCGCACCGACTCCGGACCGGCCCGCTCGCCCCTCCCCGGGCCGGAACCCCGCCGGGCTCGGGCGGGCCGGATGGGCTCGGGGCTTAGCGCGCTGGACCGCAGGAAGGGGGCTCCCCCCGGGGGCGGCGGTGGGGGGCTGCGGCTGCGCCGGCTTACCTTCCTCTGCTGACTTCATGGTGCCGCCGGCGGGCGCCGAGGGCCCCAAAGTTTCTCCGCTCCCGCAGACTGCAGCCGGAGGGCCGAGTGGAAACTTGGAAGGGACTGGAAAACTGGTACTTGGCATCCACGCGGCGGCGGCGGCGGGGAGCAGGAGGAGGAGGAGCGGGAGGAGCGGGCGCCTCGCGCCGCCGCCCGAGGTCGGGTCTCCCGAGGAAGGCCCCCTCTCCCCGGCGGACGCGCGCCGGCCCGGGCTCCGCGCGGCTCGGCGCCTCGCGCCCCGGGGAAAGGTTGCGCGGGCGTGTGCGCGCGCGGCGCGGCTGCGGCCCCAGGAGCCCCGCGGGGTGGCCGGTGGCGGGGCTCGGAGGCGTGCGCCCGCGCCGGGCTCCCCGCGCCCGACCGCCCTCCCCGGCGCGGCGACGGTGTCGGCGAGTCCCGAGTCTCTGAGTCTCTCTGACGCAGGGCCGCGCTCTGCCTCCTGCCTTTTTAAAGCTGGAAAATACCTCCCCCGCCTCCCCGCCGGCCCGGCCGCTCCCGCGCCCCCTCCCTGCCGTGACATCACGCCCCCGCCCGCCCGAGCCGGCGCTGGGCCCCGGGGACCGGCCGCCGAGCGCCCGCCCCTCCCCGCGCGGGGCCGCGCTCTCCCGTCCCGCGGGGCGCAAGGGGGCGGACAGGGGCGCACGCGGGGAGGCTGGGGCGCGCCCGGCGCGAGAACCGGCCCGGACGCCTGGGTCCCCGCGGGTGTCGGGAGAACCACACCGCTTTAATGAGGGGGGCGGGGCGGGGGAGGGGGCCGGAGACGACGGGGAGCCCAGAGAGCCCGGCATGCTGAAGTCATTATGTAAAGTCGCAGGCTTCCCCCGCGGTGGAAATTTGGAAAAGCGCTTCCACTGGCAGGCCCGAGAAAGGAAATTCCCATCGCGCTAAATTACTAACAGATTGCACGGCAGTCCCGGGACGTGGAGTTACTGTCATTTTTCTTCTGTAAATATGTGAGCGACCCGGATTGCCTGTTCCACGGCTGGCTGGCTGGCGCGGGCGGGGAGGTCGCGAAGACCCGCGAGCCCCTCCCAGGGCTCCCAGCCGTCGCCCCCGGCCCGCCCCGGAGGGCCAGGGCGGGTTACTGGCGCGACTGGGGGTTCCAACCGACCGGGCCGGTCTGCGAGCCGAGAGCCGGCGCTCGCGGGGAGGCCTCTCCAGCCGGCCCCTCGCTCTCCGCTTTGCTCTCCCAAGCTCTCCGGCCTCTCCTCCGCGCGCCGCGGCGGCCAAAATGGGACCGTATCTTCGTGTTGCCCTTGGACGGAAGGCACGGAGTGTGAGCGCGGTTTAAGTGGCTGGTGTATAAAAATCGTAAATCTCGCACGACACCCTACGTGGTTTAAAATAAACCCAAAGCAGAAGACGTGTCTCCCGCGGGGACCAGGAGGCCTGCGGGTCGCGGGTGGGCGTCCCAAAGGAACCCACGCCTGGGACCCGGGGAAAGGCGTGCTGCCACGCCGGGCTCCCGCGCCCGACCGCCCTCCCGGCGCGGCGACGGTGTCGGCGAGTCCCGAGTCTCTGAGTCTCTCTGACGCAGGGCCGCGCTCTGCCTCCTGCCTTTTTAAAGCTGGAAAATACCTCCCCCGCCTCCCCGCCGGCCCGGCCGCTCCCGCGCCCCCTCCCTGCCGTGACATCACGCCCCCGCCCGCCCGAGCCGGCGCTGGGCCCCGGGGACCGGCCGCCGAGCGCCCGCCCCTCCCCGCGCGGGGCCGCGCTCTCCCGTCCCGCGGGGCGCAAGGGGGCGGACAGGGGCGCACGCGGGGAGGCTGGGGCGCGCCCGGCGCGAGAACCGGCCCGGACGCCTGGGTCCCCGCGGGTGTCGGGAGAACCACACCGCTTTAATGAGGGGGGCGGGGCGGGGGAGGGGGCCGGAGACGACGGGGAGCCCAGAGAGCCCGGCATGCTGAAGTCATTATGTAAAGTCGCAGGCTTCCCCCGCGGTGGAAATTTGGAAAAGCGCTTCCACTGGCAGGCCCGAGAAAGGAAATTCCCATCGCGCTAAATTACTAACAGATTGCACGGCAGTCCCGGGACGTGGAGTTACTGTCATTTTTCTTCTGTAAATATGTGAGCGACCCGGATTGCCTGTTCCACGGCTGGCTGGCTGGCGCGGGCGGGGAGGTCGCGAAGACCCGCGAGCCCCTCCCAGGGCTCCCAGCCGTCGCCCCCGGCCCGCCCCGGAGGGCCAGGGCGGGTTACTGGCGCGACTGGGGGTTCCAACCGACCGGGCCGGTCTGCGAGCCGAGAGCCGGCGCTCGCGGGGAGGCCTCTCCAGCCGGCCCCTCGCTCTCCGCTTTGCTCTCCCAAGCTCTCCGGCCTCTCCTCCGCGCGCCGCGGCGGCCAAAATGGGACCGTATCTTCGTGTTGCCCTTGGACGGAAGGCACGGAGTGTGAGCGCGGTTTAAGTGGCTGGTGTATAAAAATCGTAAATCTCGCACGACACCCTACGTGGTTTAAAATAAACCCAAAGCAGAAGACGTGTCTCCCGCGGGGACCAGGAGGCCTGCGGGTCGCGGGTGGGCGTCCCAAAGGAACCCACGCCTGGGACCCGGGGAAAGGCGTGCTGCCACGCGTGACCCAATCGGGGGTTGCGCTGCCCCTCGATGCGACATTGAACAACAGGAAGGCGCCCGGCTGGGGGCTGCCCACGTCATCACCGCGGCTGCCGGTTCATCCCAGCGGCGTTGGCCGGACAGGCCCAGGTCTCCCCTGGGGGCGGACAGTCGGGACACTTCAAGCGCCGCCTCCTGTGGGTCTTCTCCCTCCTCCGGGAGTCGGCCCGCCCGGCGCCTCGCGCCCCAGGCGGAGGGCGGGGGCACCCCGGGGGACACAGTGGCCGGGGGTGGGGACCCCGTGAGGACGCTGGAGGCCCCAAAGGGGTAGCCCCTCTGGCTGGCTGGGGCTGGGGCGGGTCTCGAAGAGACTGAACGCGGGGCGGAGGGAACCGCGTGGGGGAGCAGGGGAGAGGGTAGCTGGAGGGGCGCACGAGGACGGGGTGGGGGCGGAGACACGGGGGGGACAGGCGGGGTGGGGACACGGGGAACGGGGACCCCGGGGGCGGGGACGCGCGTCCAGAGCCGGTAGGCGCCCCTCCCTCGCCCGCCCTCCACAGCGACCTGCCCGCAGTGAGTCCTGGGGTCCCAGGCTGAGTGGCGGGGCATCGCCTGGAGGGTTTGCCGGCGAGGCCCCCCACTCCAGGCGGCCGGGTCAGGAGGTGGGGGCCGAGTCGCGGTGGAGGGCGAAGGGAGGTCTGCAAAGTTTTATCAAAATAAAGTCCGTCTCGCACCCGCCTCCCGCCCGCCCCTCCGCGCGCGGGGCCGCGGGACCCCCTCGGGCCGGGGGCGCCCTTGGCTGCGGGGGGCCGGGCTGGGGGCGGCCGCCACGGCTCCACCTCCGCCGCCACCTCGTCCTCCTCTTCCTCCAGTAAATAACTTTCACTCCGTCCAGAAAAGCTCTTTTCCTGTCTGCTCTCAACGCGCCCCTTATTCCCCCGCCCGGGTGACGGTATCCCCGTCTGTTTCCCTCTGTTTAATGCCGTTGCCCGGACCACGGTGGCCGCGCGCCAGGGCGCAGGGAGTTCCGGAGGCGGCGGCGCAGCGCCTCGGCCACGCGCCCCCGTGTCCGTCTTGGGCCGGCCCCGTGGCCACCGCGGGGCCACCGGCCTCTGTCCCCGCGACCGCGGCCCCCCGCGCGCCCCTTCCGCCTCTCTGGGTCCTCCGGCCTCTTCTCGAGGTGTGTTTATAGCTGCTACTAGGAGAGACGTTACACGATTTTATTTTAAGAATCAGTGATGACTAACGAAGTTAAAAGGAGCTTAGGACAGAAAACAAGACTATTTTTAGATTCCTGTTGTTTCTGTGGATTATTGGGGCAAATACACCCAAAGAAGCTTACCGTTTCCAAAGTCCCTTTGGTGCCAGATCCTTTCTCCTGGCGCGCACTTGGGTATTCATCCACCCTGCCCAGTATTTCCTAGAGACTTTGCAGTCGCGGTGGCTCGGGGCTTTGTGTTCAAGCACGTCGGCTGCGAAGAGCCACTCTGGGCCGTGGGCGGTGGGGGCGCTTGAGGCGGCCCTGGGAGGCGCTGGCCTGGCTGGAGGGGCTGCTGTCTCGGGAGAGCCGCTGGGGGCCGCGGACCTACCCGGCCTGGGGCTTTCCGGCTTCCGCCCCCGAGGCCTGGAAGGGGCCCTGGGCAGGTGCAGCCGCTGCCCACCCTTCCTTCCTGTGCCTCAGTGCACAGCCAGGTGCCACTTCTGGCTCATGAAAATCACCTGGGCCATCTGCTCATTGGATGTAAATGCTCTGTTCTCACCGGGTCCACACCGGAGCCTGGCGGCGGGCCGTTTAAACGCCTCCTGGTTGGAAGCACTCTGAGCATCGGGTTCCCCCAGAGGGCAGGCGTCTGGGCAGCCTGCAAGGGGCACACAGACCCAACGGAGTCGCTGCCGGGTGCGCTTGGCTACACGGGCACTGAGTCAGAGGGCAGAGATGGGCATTAAGCTCAAAATCAGCTTGCTGCTGCTGCTTAGTCACTTCGGTCGCGTCCGACCCTGCGACCGCGTGAACTGGGCCGCAGGCTCCTCTGTCCATGGGATTTCCCAGGCAAGGACGCTGGAGGGGGTAGCCACGCGCCCCCAGGAAGAAGTTATTTGAATGCCGTTGCCCGGACCACGGTGGCCGCGCGCCAGGGCGCAGGGAGTTCCGGAGGCGGCGGCGCAGCGCCTCGGCCACGCGCCCCCGTGTCCGTCTTGGGCCGGCCCGTGGCCACCGCGGGGCCACCGGCCTCTGTCCCCGCGACCGCGGCCCCGCGCGCCCCTTCCGCCTCTCTGGGTCCTCCGGCCTCTTCTCGAGGTGTGTTTATAGCTGCTACTAGGAGAGACGTTACACGATTTTATTTTAAGAATCAGTGATGACTAACGAAGTTAAAAGGAGCTTAGGACAGAAAACAAGACTATTTTTAGATTCCTGTTGTTTCTGTGGATTATTGGGGCAAATACACCCAAAGAAGCTTACCGTTTCCAAAGTCCCTTTGGTGCCAGATCTTTTCTCCTGGCGCGCACTTGGGTATTCATCCACCCTGCCCAGTATTTCCTAGAGACTTTGCAGTCGCGGTGGCTCGGGGCTTTGTGTTCAAGCACATCGGCTGCGAAGAGCCACTCTGGGCCGTGGGCGGTGGGGGCGCTTGAGGCGGCCCTGGGAGGCGCTGGCCTGGCTGGAGGGGCTGCTGTCTCGGGAGAGCCGCTGGGGGCCGCGGACCTACCCGGCCTGGGGCTTTCCGGCTTCCGCCCCCGAGGCCTGGAAGGGGCCCTGGGCAGGTGCAGCCGCTGCCCACCCTTCCTTCCTGTGCCTCAGTGCACAGCCAGGTGCCACTTCTGGCTCATGAAAATCACCTGGGCCATCTGCTCATTGGATGTAAATGCTCTGTTCTCACCGGGTCCACACCGGAGCCTGGCGCGGGCCGTTTAAACGCCTCCTGGTTGGAAGCACTCTGAGCATCGGGTTCCCCCAGAGGGCAGGCGTCTGGGCAGCCTGCAAGGGGCACACAGACCCAACGGAGTCGCTGCCGGGTGCGCTTGGCTACACGGGCACTGAGTCAGAGGGCAGAGATGGGCATTAAGCTCAAAATCAGCTTGCTGCTGCTGCTTAGTCACTTCGGTCGCGTCCGACCCTGCGACCGCGTGAACTGGGCCGCAGGCTCCTCTGTCCATGGGATTTCCCAGGCAAGGACGCTGGAGGGGGTAGCCACGCGCCCCCCCAGGAAGAAGTTATTTGTTTCTAAGTACACTTAGCTGAGGTTCCTTTTTAAAAAAGCCAGCGACAGCGAACCTCCCAGTTATGGCTGACGTTGAGGCAGATAGGACGGGCCTGCACACCTGTGAGGTCCCTTTTCCGTTCTGGGACCTTGGAGGGCCTTAGAGGTGCGTGGATGTCAGGATCGAGGTCGTCCTCTGCGTTTTCCCTTGTGAGGTCGCTCTTCAGTCCACCCGTCCGCCCCGGGGTGGTGCGGGGGCTTCTTGGGGTGGACGGCTCCCTCCGGACACCGCCCCGGGGGCTGAAACCACAGGCCTCCGTCGACCAGTCCTCGGCGCAGCCCGGGCACCGGGCCCAGGCCCAGGCCCTCAGTGAGGCGCTGCGTGTCCTTTCCCCGCCCCTCACCACCGCCCCCACGCCGAGGCCATAGAGTCAGACACGACTGGGCGACTACAGTTTTGTATTAAAGTCAGTTTTGTCTGACATGCGTGCAGCCATCCCTGGTTCCCGAACTTGTCCCTTGCATACTATGTGCTTTTCCCCTTCAGTGCATTCGTGCCTTTGAGTCTAGAGTGTGCCTTCTGCAGCCAGCTTCGAGATGGACCATGTTTTCTTCTGGTCAGCTTATTAAATCTGCCTGCATTTAATGTCAGTATTGGTATCGTTGTGTTTATACCTGCTATTCAGTTCTCCTTGTTTTCTAGTTTCCTCCTGTTTTGTTCCTCTGTTTCTCCTTTGTTGCTTTCTTTATGTTATGTGAATGTTTTCTAAAGCAGCGTCTTGAATTCTTTAATGACTTGTACCCGCTATGGACTTCCCAGGTGGCACAGGTGGTAAAGAGCCCCGCTGTCCATGCAGGGGACACGAGAGACGCGGGTTCGAACCCTGGGTGGGGAAGATTCCCTGGAGGAGGAAATCCCACGGACGGAGGAGCCGGCGGCCGTACAGTCCACGGGGGTCGCAAGAGTCAGGCACGGCGGAGGCGACTTCGCACGCGCTTCTTCCTTCCTCGGTGGTGGCTCTAGGATTCCGCACACACGTGTGAACATCCCCATCAGCTTCAGATGGATGGTAGCTCGGTTCCCGTGACAGGCAGAACCATTCCTCCCACGTAGGTTCCTTCCCTTCCCTCTTCTTGAGGTCAAATGTCACCACGGCAGGCAGCGAGCAGACCCGGCGGCCGGCGGCCTCACCTCCGGCAGGTGTTCCCTCCTTCCAGCTTCACTCCACCCCCCTCCTTGGCGCTGGACATTTCCACCAATTATACGCCTGGTATTACATTGTATCTGTATTGCTTTATACAACTGCTTTTTAAATTAGTTGTTGGAACAAAGGAGGAAAATGTACATTTGTACTGACTTATAATCACGTGTTTACCGTTGACGGCACTCTGTTTTCTCATGCGGCTCCGATGTCTGCCTGGGGTCAGGTGTTGTCAGCCAGACGGCTTCCTTTATTTCCCGTCAGGAGGGTCTGCGAGTGGCGAATTCTCAGTCCTGTTTGGGAAAATCTTCACTCACCCTCAGTTTTCACAGGTGGCCTTGCTGAGTGTGGGATTCCTGGTTGGCAGTTTTTCTCCTCTGAGCACTTCGAGTATGGCGCCCACTGCCCGCTGGCCTGGGGGTCTCTGCTGGAAGGCCAGTCTCCTCTGGGGTCAGTCCTGCCGGGGCCCTGGGACGTGAGCTCATTTTCCTCTGACTCTTCCGGGATTTTCTCCTTCGACCTTTAGCACTGTCCCTGGGACGCGGGCCGAAGCCACTCTTGTTGAGGGAGCAGCTGGAGGTGCAGTCCTGGGCGGTTTGATCCTCTGACGGTCCAGACCCAGAGGCACCTGAGACCCAGCTCTGAGCGCCTCTCCCGGGAGGAGACGCCTTCCGGCTGCTTTGCTGAGGGTTTCGGGGTCGCCAGGGCCCCAGGCCGCACAGGCCCTCTGGCACCGGTGCCTGTCGCCGCTCTGTGAGGCCCACGGGGGCCAGGCAGCTTCTGACGCCGGCGCGGAAGGAGGGCGAGGATGCCGCCCCTGAGCAGAGTCCTCACGGGTCGCCTGGATTCTCGTGCAAAATCCTGCTCAAGCTCCCCGCGCCCTGAGCCCTTCCCCACCACCTCGGGCTGTCCTGTATTTCCGAGAGGCTGAGGGCGTGTGGAGGAGGCGGGCACGCAGCCCGTCTGGCCGTCGGGGATCGGCTCTGGCCGCGACCTGGCCAGGGGCCTCCTGCGAGATGCAGGCTTTGCCCTGTAAACGCACAAGGCCTTTCTGTTGCGGAATGGTGCAGCAGCGCCGTTCCCGGGTGCCGGCTCCGCGAGTCGCCGGGGCCCCGTGAGCGGGTGTCTGCCCCGGCGTTAGACGGGTGCCCGCGCTGGTTCCCGTTCTTGTTCTCACTGGCTTTGGCCTCACGCGCAGTGAGCGTTCAGGAGAGGCTGGGCACAGGCCGTGCTCCCTCCCCGGCCCAGGGCTCCGACCCAGCGCGTGAGGAGATGGAATCTGCCCACGGCTTGGCTGCTTAGCTTCCCAAACTATTTTTAAAGTGTTTTTGGTTCAATAAAGCTCTAAACAAGTTTTGCCAGGCACTTTTTCCATTAATTTTTAAACCGGAGTGAATTTCAAGGGAAATTTAATCCATGTGCTTCTGATTCATTTACACTTAACTCATGGAGATGCCGCGTGGAACTGTTTGATGTTGAAGCAGAGGGCGGCTTTTTACAAGCCTGCCTGGCCTTTTTTCCTTCTTGGAAACAGGAAGTGGCGTCTTGCCAAAGTGTAAATGGACCTGAGCCCTCAGGGAAGATGCTGTTTCGAGCCCACACCCGAGCGCCTGGGGCCGCGGCAGGGCCTGGGCCGCGGGTCCGGAGCCAGCGCGTGGGGGCTCCCGCAGGGCTCTGCCCCCACACCGCCCGCCTCGGCCCGGGCACCAGACGGCAAGAGGGCCTGCGCTGTGCGTGCCTTTCTAAACTTGTGTCAACACACACGGTGGAAACGTGCCCTCCCAACCGTGTTTACGTGTGCCCTCCCTGGCACTGGCACACTCACACGGGCCCCCATCTCCAGGGCGTTCGCGTGTCCAGGGCCTCGCCCGAGAAGCCCAGCCCTGCTCCGCGGCCGCCTCTGGGAATCCGCGTGCTGAGCTGAGCCCGGCTGCGGTGCAGGGGACCGCTCAGGACTCGTCCCTGTGATGCCCGTGCCACCCAGCACCACGTCCTCGAGGCCCTGCAGGACTGGCCCTGGGCCAGAGTCCTCCCCACCTAGGCTGAATCAGACCCCGCCGTGGGCAGGGACTCGTCCCCTCCCCGCGCGTCCGTGCGCCCCCTCCCACCGTGGGCAGCGGCCTGGCCTGACCGAGGGTGCGGTTGCCCCTCGAGACCCTGCCTCCGGCCGCTGGGTGACTGGCCCTGACGCGGGCTCTCTGCAGCCCACGGGCTCTGGACGCGGCTCCTCCAGGGGTCAGCGGCCCAGGCTGGCTCGCGGGTGTAGCAGTGGCCTCTCTGGGCAGGTGCTACCAATGTCCAGGGATCCGTGCTCTATGAGACCCTCCCGCCAGTGGCCAGACCTTGGTGGGGCTGGGAGGCAGAGGGGAGGCGCGGCAAGGCAGGGTGCCGAGGCTGGAGGCGCTTCCGAGAGGACCGGTGCCCGCCCAGCGCAGAGAGCCAAAGCCCCTGGGGCCCCGGGACAAAGGGCCGCAGCCTTGTGGACTTGGGGGCTGGGGCCGGGGGGTCTTGGAAATACACCCTGGCTCTCTAATCCCTGTCAGGAGCAGCTGTGGCTGGGCGCTCTCTGTCCCTCTGTCCATCCCTCACCACTGCCGTTTAATGCCGGACAGACTGGCATTTTCACTGTGGTCCTCGTGGGGCGTCCTCCAGATCTGGTCACGCAGGGCCCCAAGCTGCCGGGTGGGCGGGCCTTGGTGGCCAGTGCTGGGCAGTGTGGGGGGCCCTTGGTGGCCTGGCGTCCCGGGGAGCGGTGGGGGTCTGCAGTCAAGCGGCACCTGCCAGCCTGGGGGCTGCGGTTACTGACATGCCCACAGCTCCCAGCCAACTCCCTCGCGGGTCCCCACCCCACGTCCACCCTCCTGCTTCCTCTCGAGGAGCTGGGTGGGCCCCCAGGCCCAGGGCAGCGCCTCCCGCAGAACCCCAGCCCAGCACTGGGGCGTCAGGGTCGGGGGTGGGGCAGGGGGATCCAGGGAGGGTCTGCATCACCGGCCTCCCGGGGCGTCCCACTGCGGAGGCCTCAGCCTCTGAGTGCTGGTCCGGATACAGCCAGCCTGGGCCCAGCTCTTGGGCCCTGACGTCCAGAAGCTCCCCGACCTGGCATCACCGGCCCCTCGTGCCCCTCGTGGCACTCTCACCTCCCCGCCTCCTCCAGCTGGAACCCCGGCCGCCATGCTGCAGGGCAGACGGGGCGAGGCCTCCTTCTGGGTTCACTTCAGTGTCTTCTCGTTTTGTCAGACTGCGGGGACAGTCAGGGGACCGTGGAGAGAGCACGTCACGGCCTGGCGCCGAGGCTGCCGAGACCCTGCTCGGGCTGGGTAGGCCGAGCTCTCTGCAGCCCACGGGCTCTGGACGGCTCCTCCAGGGTCAGCGGCCCAGGCTGGCTCGCCAGTGGCCTCTCTGGGCAGGTGCTACCAATGTCCAGGGATCCGTGCTCTATGAGACCCTCCCGCCAGTGGCCAGACCTTGGTGGGGCTGGGAGGCAGAGGGGAGGCGCGGCAAGGCAGGGTGCCGAGGCTGGAGGCGCTTCCGAGAGGACCGGTGCCCGCCCAGCGCAGAGAGCCAAAGCCCCTGGGGCCCCGGGACAAAGGGCCGCAGCCTTGTGGACTTGGGGGCTGGGGCCGGGGGGTCTTGGAAATACACCCTGGCTCTCTAATCCCTGTCAGGAGCAGCTGTGGCTGGGCGCTCTCTGTCCCTCTGTCCATCCCTCACCACTGCCGTTTAATGCCGGACAGACTGGCATTTTCACTGTGGTCCTCGTGGGGCGTCCTCCAGATCTGGTCACGCAGGGCCCCAAGCTGCCGGGTGGGCGGGCCTTGGTGGCCAGTGCTGGGCAGTGTGGGGGGCCCTTGGTGGCCTGGCGTCCCGGGGAGCGGTGGGGGTCTGCAGTCAAGCGGCACCTGCCAGCCTGGGGGCTGCGGTTACTGACATGCCCACAGCTCCCAGCCAACTCCCTCGCGGGTCCCCACCCCACGTCCACCCTCCTGCTTCCTCTCGAGGAGCTGGGTGGGCCCCCAGGCCCAGGGCAGCGCCTCCCGCAGAACCCCAGCCCAGCACTGGGGCGTCAGGGTCGGGGGTGGGGCAGGGGGATCCAGGGAGGGTCTGCATCACCGGCCTCCCGGGGCGTCCCACTGCGGAGGCCTCAGCCTCTGAGTGCTGGTCCGGATACAGCCAGCCTGGGCCCAGCTCTTGGGCCCTGACGTCCAGAAGCTCCCCGACCTGGCATCACCGGCCCCTCGTGCCCCTCGTGGCACTCTCACCTCCCCGCCTCCTCCAGCTGGAACCCCGGCCGCCATGCTGCAGGGCAGACGGGGCGAGGCCTCCTTCTGGGTTCACTTCAGTGTCTTCTCGTTTTGTCAGACTGCGGGGACAGTCAGGGGACCGTGGAGAGAGCACGCAGCGAGAATTCCTGAGGGGCCAGGGTGCAGCTGGGACAGGTGGGGGTGGGGGCTGGGCGGGGTGGCGACCCACAGCCCCGCCCTCGCCCGGCCGGGCTGGCTGGATGTGGAGACCGCAGGGTGGGCCAAGGAGACAGACGGGAGGAGGAGCACAGGTTCCCCACCCAGGACCCCGCCAGGACGCCAGGGTTCTCGACGTCCGGCCAGTGACCCCCGCTGCCCCCACGGAGCCCAGGCGGCCCGTCCTGGGAGCTGGCTGAAGGGCCGAGAGGCTCTCAGGTGTTAAAATCACGTGACTCTGAAATTCGAAAATGTCTGCGATTTAGTGACGAATGTTTTCAGGAGGTCCTGCCCAGGGCAGAGCCTCCTCCACGCGGAGGGCCCCTCGGCCGGGGATGGGCGGGCGCCGCAGGGCTGCTGGCAGGGTCGCCCCAGGACCAGGAAGGGGCCACCTGGACTTTACTATGAAGGGTCCTCATCGAGAAAGGGTGGACGCTGCGTGGGCACAGATGCCCCTGGATGGAGACAACAAACCCTGGTCCCTCGGAGGACCCAGCAGAGGCCTGACCCGGAGAGCGCGGTCGCCTGGAAGGTCCGGGGCCGCATTGACGAGCCTCTGGCGCCACCTGCTGGCATCCTCTGGCGCTACACCGGCTCCCGGGCCGCCAGGAGCGGAGCCCCAGCCCCACACGCAGGAGCCTGGCCGCTGGACCCGAGAGGGCCAGGCGACGTCGGGGTCGTGGGGAGCAGACCCGCACCCCGCTTCCTAAGGACGCAAGCCAATACCACCTGCCTGTCGTGTCCGGGGCCCCAGGAAGGGTCTTCCTGACCGGAGGGCCAGGCGAGGACTCAGAGGGAAGTCGGGGAGCCAGCCCGGTCCTTCTCGTCTGGACGTCCGGCCAGCTTCCCCCGAATTATTCTCGGATAAAGGTTTTAGGAGACCAGAGGAAGGCCCCTCCCGGGCGCAGACCGCCCGGCGAGGGGGCACCCAGGCGGGGCCCGCCAGCGGCAGTGAGGGGGCTCGCCACGCCAGGGTCCGGCCGGTCCGGGGCCACAGGAGTGCTCCCTGAGGAGCTGGGCGTGTGAGGGCCTGGGGCTGCCGCCGGGACGGGGAGGTGGTGCTGAAGGACGCGCCAGGCCCGTCCTGCTGGCCGGGTCTCCCCACGCAGTCCCATGGCACGAAGGGCGAGCGGCCGCCGTGGGGAGGAGGCGCCCCAAGGCCCAGGCCCAGGGTGGCCGGTTCCCGCATCCCCACCCGGGGCGTCCCTGCACGGGGCGGGGTGCTGGCGGGGACCCGGCGGGGAGCCCTTGAAGCCCGGAGCCTCAGGCCCCGCCCCGCCCCCAGACGGGGTCCCTGCCCGCCGCCCGCACGTTCCTGCAACAGGAGGCCCAGCCGGCCCCGCCCGGAGGAGCCGAGGCCGCTGCTGCCCGTCCCTGCCCGGGCGCCGCGCGCTGAGCTCACAGCACAGCCGGCACCACGCAGCCCTGACGCAGCCCCGGGCGGTGGAACGGGCGGGGCTCCCCCAGGGCCGAGGCAGGGCCGTCCACCCCGCCCCGCTGGCCTCCGTCCCTCCGGCCGGCGGCTCTCTCCCGCCCACCGCGCGGCCATCCGCCTCACACGTTAAAGGGGTCGGGGACACCAGGCTCTTAGGGACACAGCGGGGACGTCCAGGCTCTTGGGGACACGGTGGTGGAGGCCGGGCCCTCCTCATGCCCACTGGCCTGCCCCCCGCCACCGCACTCCCCAAATGCAGCCACCAACGAGCCAGCCGGACTCTCCAGCCGCGGGCCTGCTCCACCCTCCCGGCCCTGCTCACAGCCCTGCCGCCCAGCCTGCGTCCCGGCCCTCGGGGCTGCCGAGAACGTGCGGGCCCACACTGCTCCCCGGCCTCGCCAAGGCGGGGGCCTGTCCGTCTGCGCTGCACGCGGACCTCCTTCCCCGCGCGCGTCTCCTGGCCACCCGCTCCGGCCTTACGGGGGAGCATCCGCCCCGTGCGCAGCCCCTCGGCCACACGGTTCTGTCCCTCTCGCCGGCACTGTCTGTCCATGCCGTTTCTCTCAGGAAATGTCCTGGGATGCTCGGGGCACGCGGCCCGGCACCGTCAGAGAGCTGCCCGCCCGCTCTGTCCCACCTGCCCAGCGCTGGCCGCTCTGCCCTCCCCCCCCCGCCCCTCGCCTTCCCCCAGGCCCCCACCGGGTCCTGAGAACTGAACAGAGACGCCCCGCGCGGAGGGACCCGCCAGGAAGGCCGTGGCGGGAGAGGGGCACGGCCCGCGGCCACTCACCCTCCTGGGGTCCAGACCCAGGCAGCGGTTGTGCTGAGTCCTGGCATAGCGCCACCCGCAAGTGCCCTCTGAATGAAAGGACGCGGCCGCTCAAGAGGGCAGAGGGCAGCCTGGAGGAGGCGGCGCCCTCCCGTGGACACCAGCGAGAGGCCTGGGGACGGACCGAGCGCAGGAGCCAGAGGCAGATGCGGGCGGAAGCGCGGCTGGGGCGTCAACAGCACAGGCGCCTAGGCCAGGTCGGCCACCGGCAGAGCCTCGGAGCTGCGTGCGGCCGCTGCGGACCGGGCGAGGGCGCGGGGGCCCGGGGCCTGGGCACAGCGCAGACGGACCTTGACAGGACGGAGGCTTTATTCCAGTTAAGAAGGAGACGGTTATAACAAAAGGGAGGAACCTGAGGGTGAGGGAGCCGCAGAACTGGACATGCACGTCCACTGCAGCTCCCAGAACTCAGGCAGCAGCGGCGCTTTGCAGTGACAGGCTTCCTCCGCACCAGCAGGGAAACCCAGGCTGGCGTGACGGGAGCTGCACTGGGAGAAACTGGGGACGGGAGGAAATCAGGCCCCGTGAGGACAAGGTGGACGTCCATGGCGCCGGGTCCTCCGGCCTCAGGTCCTCTCCGCAGCTGCCCGAGGGGCAGCAGCCCCGTGGCGCGGGCCGGGGGAGCGCCTAGGAGGAGAGCTTGCAGTAGCTGGGCGGGGACAGCTTCCGTCTCAAGTACTTCAGGACGTAGAGCGGGAGGCAGCTGACCACCGTGATGGCCGACACTTTCCACACGAAGGTCACGGTCGTGATGAAGGCAACGTCTGTGGGAGAGAAGGCCCGACAGGTGTCAGGGCGTGGGGCCCCGGCCCCGGCCCCGCCCGCCCCCAGGTCACCGCAGAGCCGGGCCTGGACGAGCCTCGGGGTCCCGGGGAAGGCGCTGCTCGGGCTGCCCCGGCCGAGGGCTGCTCCCAACAGGAGGCCCGAAACCCGTGTTCAGCAGCCGACGCGTGTGACGCAGCCGCGGCCGCTCAGACACCCCACGCTCATCTGAGGACAGGAGCCCCGGAGTCCGGGCCTCAAGGCCCCGGGCAGAGCTGTCCCCGTGCGCCTGTCTCCCCGGTGGGTCCTGCGGTCAGCAGGCGCGTGGCCGGCCCAGCCTCCGTCCTGATCGTGACGCGGAAGAGCCACGCGAGGGCCTGAGCGAGCGGCCGACTCCGGGCCGCGCCTACCCTGCAGAGTGGACGCAGCTGCCCACAGGACCCTGGAGCCCGAGGCCCAGGACGTGGGGGACCCTGGGTCTGTGCTCAGGGCTCACGGGGCCCAGGCTGCGTGCGGGCGTGTCGTCAACACGCTGGCCTCAGCCACAAAAAGCAGAAGGCCGTGTGCTGTGGGGAAGACACAGGGTCGCCCGACGGACACGGGTGCTCACGCGGGACGCGGGACGCCAGCGCCGTCCCCCACGAGCCTCAGAACACCGGCGGGCCCAGGGCCGCCAGGCTGCCTCAGACGGGAAGAGCCCGTGGCACGGCCGGCTCCAGCGACGGCGCTCAGGCCAGCGTCTGCGCCCCTGAAAGAGCGACCGCGCCTCAGCCCCGAGGACGCGCCGTCCGCGCCTGCTTCGTGTGGACCGCCGCCCCCCGCCGGCTCCCCAGTCCCGGCTCTGCTCCCGGCCCTGCTCTCTGCGCAGGCGCTGGGCTGCCGGCGCCTCGGGCCCAGGGGAGCACCCGAGAAGCAGCCAGCGTCGCTGCCGTCCCGGAGGGCCACCTGCACTCACGCAGAAAACAAAAGTGTTCTCCAAGCAAAATAACCAGGCTGTTACAATCTGAAAATAACCGCCCACGTGCCGTGGCTCTGCTGCTTTCCTTTCTGTGAGTGTCTCTTTAATCCCAAACCAGGACTGCCGAGCAGCTCTCGGCTGCGCACCCAGCGCGTGGCACGGGCACGGGATCCCCCCGAAGGTCACGGTCGTGATGAAGGCAACGTCTGTGGGAGAGAAGGCCCGACAGGTGTCAGGGCGTGGGGCCCCGGCCCCGGCCCCGCCCGCCCCCAGGTCACCGCAGAGCCGGGCCTGGACGAGCCTCGGGGTCCCGGGGAAGGCGCTGCTCGGGCTGCCCCGGCCGAGGGCTGCTCCCAACAGGAGGCCCGAAACCCGTGTTCAGCAGCCGACGCGTGTGACGCAGCCGCGGCCGCTCAGACACCCCACGCTCATCTGAGGACAGGAGCCCCGGAGTCCGGGCCTCAAGGCCCCGGGCAGAGCTGTCCCCGTGCGCCTGTCTCCCCGGTGGGTCCTGCGGTCAGCAGGCGCGTGGCCGGCCCAGCCTCCGTCCTGATCGTGACGCGGAAGAGCCACGCGAGGGCCTGAGCGAGCGGCCGACTCCGGGCCGCGCCTACCCTGCAGAGTGGACGCAGCTGCCCATAGGACCCTGGAGCCCGAGGCCCAGGACGTGGGGGACCCTGGGTCTGTGCTCAGGGCTCACGGGGCCCAGGCTGCGTGCGGGCGTGTCGTCAACACGCTGGCCTCAGCCACAAAAAGCAGAAGGCCGTGTGCTGTGGGGAAGACACAGGGTCGCCCGACGGACACGGGTGCTCACGCGGGACGCGGGACGCCAGCGCCGTCCCCCACGAGCCTCAGAACACCGGCGGGCCCAGGGCCGCCAGGCTGCCTCAGACGGGAAGAGCCCGTGGCACGGCCGGCTCCAGCGACGGCGCTCAGGCCAGCGTCTGCGCCCCTGAAAGAGCGACCGCGCCTCAGCCCCGAGGACGCGCCGTCCGCGCCTGCTTCGTGTGGACCGCCGCCCCCCGCCGGCTCCCCAGTCCCGGCTCTGCTCCCGGCCCTGCTCTCTGCGCAGGCGCTGGGCTGCCGGCGCCTCGGGCCCAGGGGAGCACCCGAGAAGCAGCCAGCGTCGCTGCCGTCCCGGAGGGCCACCTGCACTCACGCAGAAAACAAAAGTGTTCTCCAAGCAAAATAACCAGGCTGTTACAATCTGAAAATAACCGCCCACGTGCCGTGGCTCTGCTGCTTTCCTTTCTGTGAGTGTCTCTTTTAATCCCAAACCAGGACTGCCGAGCAGCTCTCGGCTGCGCACCCAGCGCGCGCGTGGGCACGGGCACGGGATCCCCCGCCTTGACTTTGCGGGTGGAGGCCTTTTCACCCTCCACCCCCGTGCGCGTCGACGGTGGAAGAGGACAGCGCTCACGAGGAGGCTCCCCACCTGGGGCGCGGCTCGGCGTGCGGTCCCGGGCGCCGCCCTCCCTGCCCAGCAGCCGCCCTCGCCCCGCGCTGCAGACGCCCGGCTCTCCGCCCAGCGCGGGGACAGGACGCCGATGCCGACTTCTGAGCTCAAGGATCAGGACTCTGCCCGAGCGGGGTTTTCTGGCCGTGGCGAGTGAAGAGCTGGCTCTGACGAGGGCGGCAGGTCGGGTGGGGCTGAACCAGGGCGCCCGCCGCAGACAGGACGCGAGGGCGCGGACAGCCGCGAACCCACCGGCGCCTGAGCCGCTCGAGGCACCCGTCTGTGGAGCGAGGCGACGCCCACGGCCACCACCCGCCTGCGTCCCGCGCTCACCGCAGCAGCAGGCCCCCTCAGGTCCCTGTGGCGCCGGCAGGAGCGCGTGGGCAGGGGTGCGGGCCCCTGCGCCTCGGGCCGCCCGCTGGCTCTGAGCGAGCTGGACTCCACGCGGCCGGCCTGGGGCTCTGCGAGGGGCGCGCGCCCCTCCCCTGCGCCCCCATCAGGAAGAGGCCCAACACGGCCGCTGGCCGGGAGGCGGCAGCACGCCTCCCCGACCACACGCGGAGCTCCGGCCTCCCGCGGAGGACGCTCCGGGCCGGGAGGCCGCCTGGGGTCTGCAGCCCGACACAACGTAGCGGGAGCAACCGGCAAGCCCTTACACCACCGCAAAGGATCGCCGGCAACTCACCAAAATACTCATTCAGAAACGCGAGCGAGGCCACGTAGCAGCCAAGGCTGAGCAGCTCAGCCACGACCATCAGCCAGTGCCACGTCCGGACGGTCAGGGCCACCATGAGCAGCTCCGTGAGGACCAGGGCCGTGAAGGAGATGGCCACCACGTGGACAAACTCAGACTCGAAGAGCACCAGGGCTCCGTACATGAGGATGCCGCCTGGAACAGAGGGAGGAGGCGTGGAGTGGCCGGGCACGGCCGGGCGAGCGCTGGGTCCGTTCACCCGGACTCCGGACGGGCAGCAGGAGCCCTGCGCCCAGCTGGCGACACACCTGGTGCCCCCACGGGGCCGGCCGCTGGCCTCTGCACGGCGCCCGTCTGTCCGGGACGCCACGTGGGGGAGCTGGCTCCCCGCAGCCACAGGACCCGGTCTCCCCAGGTCCTGCCAGCACGCCCAGAAAGCCCGCCCTGCGCTGGGGCAGGCGCCGTGACCACAGTTTTCTAGACGGTCATTTATTTAAAACCAGGTCGGCGTTTCGGTGCCCCGCCTCAGTAAGAAACGCCAGCCCCACAGCTGCCGGTGTCGATTTGCGAGATAAGCAGTAGGCAGCATCCAACCGCTGAGGAAACGAGAAGCTTCGGGAACTGAACCGGGAGGGCGCGCGATGTTGCTAACGGAAGACAAGGCAGCCTCAGGCCCGCGGGAGGAGGACCCGGCTTACCTTGGTAAATGCTGATCAGAACCCAGACGAGGAAGGTCTTGAAGGAGAGGGACCGTCCCTGGATAAACGGGAACGGCTTCATTAACGGAGCAGAACGCGCACCTTGAAGTGGCCGTAGAGACCCCAGGACCCGTCCGAGCCCCAAGCCGACCTGTCCCGCCAGTGCCCGGCTCGCGCTCAAGGCTGAGCAGTCTCTTCCGTTTGGCCTTTGTGAACCCGGGCCACAGCCATCTGTTCCTGGCTTCCTAGTGACCCTGGTGTCTGAACAAACATTCACAGGCACTCTACCGTGTGGTAAAAATAATTTCCTCTGCGTCTTTATTTCTTGGGAACAAATGTCCCGTTCTTCCTCCTAGAAGGTCGACCGTTTCCTATTTAGCGCTCAGGCCTACAATGCACTGTGAATGAATTCAGGGCAAGACCGGAGGTGTGGACTGAGGCTCGGCTCTGGCCAGCGGGTGACCGGCTGTCCACAAGTCCCCCTTCCCACTGGTCAAAGGCCCGCCGCCGTGTGGGGCTGGCGCCCGGGCCCGTGCTGCCCCACTGCCTGCGGCTGGCCTTTGCCGGGGACAGAACCCGGGCACCGTGAGCCTTCCGGCCCCGTTCTTCTTCAGCTGGCTCTGGTGGTCCTAGCTCCTCGCCTCCGCACGCCTCAGGGCCAGCTCGGCGAGCTCAGCAGGCCAGCGCCCACGGGTGCCCCCGAGGCCTCTCCGCAGCCGCGAGCCTGGCTCGTGCCGCCAGCCACGCCAGCGCCGCGCACATCTCTGCGCTGTACAGACAGCGGGCGGACGCTTCTCAGAGCGCAGCTGTTCACTGACGCCACGGAGAGGCAGAAATAATTACAAATATGTCTTCCTTTTATCTTGCAAGCTTACTAAGTTTGCTAGTTGAGGAGGGTTTTGCAGGGGGGAACTATTTGAGGTTTTCCATGTAGACAATTATGGCATGTACAAAGATTTTTGCTTTCTTTCTTTTAATCTCTATACCTTTCTTTCTTACCTCACCACTATTATTTTAAAAATAAAGGACACAAATAAACATTTCGAAAGCTAAAACCATTTTGAGAATATTCAACAGAAAATAAAAATAGTGAAGCAGTCCTGATAGTTCAATGTCTAAAGGTCTCGAAAGGCTTTTATGAAGGACTGCACACTGCACGCGAGGTGTGTGTGAGCCCCTCGCAGGGCCCCTGAACCGGCCAGCACGCTCGGGGTCGGACCGACTGCGCGGCCTGGCGCCGCGCTCAGAAGCCTGGCCGTCCCTCTGCGGAACATTCACAATGGCATTTTTATCATGATACTATAAAGCATATCATGACATGCTTTATACATATGCCTCATATCTATGTCTTCTTTTCAAATAAAATATTATCAAATATGATGTCTGACATTTTATCTTATTTTATACACTGTTGAACTAGCTTTATCTTTGCCCTGGTTATAAGGTTATGCTTATGTAGGCATCTTGTATTTTTTCAATGGATTTAAAAATCTTAATCACGTCGAATCCTTAGAGTAGCACCATCAGATCCGAAGATTCATGGGACTCGAGGGGACGGGGACCCGACCCCGCCTGGCATGCGAGGCAGGCCGGCAGCCAGCGCTCCCACAGGAGAGGACGGAGCCCCAGCCACGGAGCCCCCAGGGACGATGCCACGCCCGACCCGGCGGCCCTCCCCTTCGGGCGCGGCGGCCGCACCTTGGTGAGGTCCTTGTAGAGCTCCGGGTACAGCAGGGCCACCTCTGGCCTCACGTCCTGGTCCAGCACCAGGGAGAAGACGGGGAACATGGTGTAGACGGTCGCGTACCTGGAAGAGAGGCGGGTCACGCGGGACCAGGGCCGGGAGGGAGCACCCTCTGCCCCGCGCCAGGCCCACACAGCCCGGCCTGGCGCGGAGCTTACAGCAGCCACCGCAGTGGGCAAGCCTGCCGCTGCAGCGCCTGCGGGCAGTGGGGCCCGCTCTCCTGTTTTCATTCCAGCTCTTCCTGTGCGACACTGCAGAGGCCCATACAGGGCACCGCTCCCCCTGCAGTGGGATTTTTTCATTAAAATAAATTTTGCTTTCTTTTAATCTCTATACCTTTCTTTCTTACCTCACCACTATTATTTTAAAAATAAAGGACACAAATAAACATTTCGAAAGCTAAAACCATTTTGAGAATATTCAACAGAAAATAAAAATAGTGAAGCAGTCCTGATAGTTCAATGTCTAAAGGTCTCGAAAGGCTTTTATGAAGGACTGCACACTGCACGCGAGGTGTGTGTGAGCCCCTCGCAGGGCCCCTGAACCGGCCAGCACGCTCGGGGTCGGACCGACTGCGCGGCCTGGCGCCGCGCTCAGAAGCCTGGCCGTCCCTCTGCGGAACATTCACAATGGCATTTTTATCATGATACTATAAAGCATATCATGACATGCTTTATACATATGCCTCATATCTATGTCTTCTTTTCAAATAAAATATTATCAAATATGATGTCTGACATTTTATCTTATTTTATACACTGTTGAACTAGCTTTATCTTTGCCCTGGTTATAAGGTTATGCTTATGTAGGCATCTTGTATTTTTTCAATGGATTTAAAAATCTTAATCACGTCGAATCCTTAGAGTAGCACCATCAGATCCGAAGATTCATGGGACTCGAGGGGACGGGGACCCGACCCCGCCTGGCATGCGAGGCAGGCCGGCAGCCAGCGCTCCCACAGGAGAGGACGGAGCCCCAGCCACGGAGCCCCCAGGGACGATGCCACGCCCGACCCGGCGGCCCTCCCCTTCGGGCGCGGCGGCCGCACCTTGGTGAGGTCCTTGTAGAGCTCCGGGTACAGCAGGGCCACCTCTGGCCTCACGTCCTGGTCCAGCACCAGGGAGAAGACGGGGAACATGGTGTAGACGGTCGCGTACCTGGAAGAGAGGCGGGGTCACGCGGGACCAGGGCCGGGAGGGAGCACCCTCTGCCCCGCGCCAGGCCCACACAGCCCGGCCTGGCGCGGAGCTTACAGCAGCCACCGCAGTGGGCAAGCCTGCCGCTGCAGCGCCTGCGGGCAGTGGGGCCCGCTCTCTCCTGTTTTCATTCCAGCTCTTCCTGTGCGATCACTGCAGAGGCCCATACAGTCATCACCGAGAGCACAGACAGATCTCACCGACCCCTTAGCTGTCCCCGAGCGGCTGCCGCTCCGCAAGTGCAGCCAGGCTCAGGCTGGGACGCCCACGGGACACGGCCAGACACGGAGCAGCCACGCGACTGAGGCGCGGAGCCCGCCCCCTCCTGCAGCCCCCCCTGCTGGCAGCCGCTCTCCGACCGACCACCTCCGTCCCTCGCCGGAGAGGGACGGGCGGCCCCGTGCAGCCCCGGCCTCTGGCTGTGGACGGGCGGCCCTGCACCCCAGCCGTGCTCGGCCGCGTGCCCATCAGCCCCAGCTGCCGGCTGTTCCGAGCACAGACAAAGCGGCCCTCAACAGCCCCTGCTCAGGGCTCCCTGCTGCAGACGTAGGATTCGCTTCCTCCAGACAGGGGTGTCGCCGTGTCGGCCGTCAGCAGCGCGGGCATTCACGTGCTCTGTTCTACGAGGACTGCCGACCTCCTTCCCGAGAGGCCGCGCCCTGTACACGCACGGCCACCTCCACCGCGTGAGGTCCAGCAGGAGCTTCTGTCACGGTCTCAGCCATCTGACAGGCGCGGAACGGGGCGCATGGGGCTTAACATGCGCACTTCCCGACGCTGGCAACACTGACCACCTTGCCACGGGCTCGGCGTCTGCCCCGTCGGCCCTGCCGTGTCCCCCGCGCGGAGTCTCTGTCCACCGTCCAGTCGGCCTGGGCGCCGCCTCCAGGTTCAGCCTCTGAGTCCTGCAGCAGGATCCACAGGCACAGGCCCTCCACGTCCTCAAAGCCTCTAAGGACTGTAGCCAGTCTCCCTGGGCCGGGCCGGGCCGGGAGCCCAGGCAGGGGTGGGCCACTTCCTGCGGGCCGGCTGGCCCACCGGGGCCCAGCGCCTCCAGCTCACAGCCCCTCCGTCAGCCGCCGCGCCCCCGTCCAGCCGGGATGGCCGCAGAGTCTCCTCCCGCACACGGGCCAGGCCGCCCGCGTGGACCCTGCGGCCAAGCCGTTGCCCTAGGGCAGTGGGACATGCGTCAGTGGGTCTTCCGTGTCCGGGTGTCGGGGCCTCCCAGGCCTAGCATCCACAGGGGGAGGGTCTTCCTGCGGCCCCGGCCCACGTGCAGGGAGCGCCGGGCCCTGGGTCGCCTCGACCGTCTCCTGGGCCAGCTGCCCGGCTGTGCACTCCTTCCAGGGGCTGCAGAGGCCCAGAAGTCCCACCTTCTTTTGTTTTTTTAAATTTTTTTTTTAATATACTTTTCTTTTTTTGGCCACTTCTGTTGGTCTTTCATTTATCTATCTTTGTTCTTTGGCTCCTGTGGGCCTCCCATCGCGGTGGCCTCTGTCGCTGCAGAGCACTGGCCCTAGGCGCATGCGCTCCAGGGCTCGGGCTCGGTAGTCAGACACATCAGTCCAGCCGCTCCGCGGCACGTGGGATCCTCCCAGGCCAGGGCTCGAACCGGCACCCCTTGCACTGCAGGGCGGTGTCCTTACCCACGGGACCACCAGGGAAGCCCCAGCCCCACCTTCGTGCCGACACTCGGCAAGGTCTGTGTTCTTAACTCGGCTTTGCTCCCCGAGGGAGGCCTTGTGGTTTCTGTCCTAGGACGTCAGGCCCCGGCCCCGAGCTTTCCACCCTTGGCGTCTTTGCTGCTAACTTCACATCCCGCCAGGAAGAACCGTGTCCGGCCGGGAGGGCAGAGGCTCCAGGAAGGGGCTCCCCTGGTCAGACCCAGTCCTCGAGACTGCGGCTCCCCACGAAAACAGCTCCTAACGAGAATGTGCAACCACAGGACCGCTAGAGGGCGGACAGACAGACAGGCGCGGTTCTCGTGCGTGTGAAGCGTTGTAGCACTGACCGCACGGGAGCTGCCCGGGCTACATCCGCCCACGGGCTGCTGGCTGCCTGTCCTCCCGACACGCGGCCACCACGTGTGCGGCACGGTCCACTCACCCGACCATGAGGAAGCCCTGGTACAGAGGGACGGACGCGAAGTAGAAGACGGAGGAGAACACGGCCTGCAGGGAGAGGGACGCGGGCCCTGACGCAGCCGGACAGGAGGGAGCGGCGCCGCGCGCGGGCCCGCGCCGGGACGGGGAGCACACCTGCATCGTGGAGATGATGAGGCCGCGGTGCATGACGAACTGGCCGAGCGCCGCCGACCGCTTGTAGCTGCTGCGCCCGTGCACCACGAGCAGGCGGCCGACGTGCGTGAACCGCGCGATGGAGAAGTCGGCTGCCAGCGAGGCCTGCCTGCCCTCCTGCAGGGGCGGCCAGGGCTCAGGGCCGGCTCCCCCGCCCCAGAGCCATGCGCCCTCGGGGAGCCCACCCTGGGCGAGGCCTCCCCGACCCAGGCCTGGGAGGTCCGGCTCCAGCAGCGCGGGCGTCTCGACGTCTGCAAGGCAGGCGCCCCCACCGCTGCCCCCAAGAGGCCGCGGGCGCTGCTGGGACCCGACTCATGACTGCGGCGCCCGGGAGCAGGGGGGTTTCCGGCTCCAGCAGCGCGAGGTGCCCCCTCCCCTTTCAGCCCACGGGACTCCTCACCAAAAGGAAGCCAGGGCTCGAACCGGCACCCCTTGCACTGCAGGGCGGTGTCCTTACCCACGGGACCACCAGGGAAGCCCCAGCCCCACCTTCGTGCCGACACTCGGCAAGGTCTGTGTTCTTAACTCGGCTTTGCTCCCCGAGGGAGGCCTTGTGGTTTCTGTCCTAGGACGTCAGGCCCCGGCCCCGAGCTTTCCACCCTTGGCGTCTTTGCTGCTAACTTCACATCCCGCCAGGAAGAACCGTGTCCGGCCGGGAGGGCAGAGGCTCCAGGAAGGGGCTCCCCTGGTCAGACCCAGTCCTCGAGACTGCGGCTCCCCACGAAAACAGCTCCTAACGAGAATGTGCAACCACAGGACCGCTAGAGGGCGGACAGACAGACAGGCGCGGTTCTCGTGCGTGTGAAGCGTTGTAGCACTGACCGCACGGGAGCTGCCCGGGCTACATCCGCCCACGGGCTGCTGGCTGCCTGTCCTCCCGACACGCGGCCACCACGTGTGCGGCACGGTCCACTCACCCGACCATGAGGAAGCCCTGGTACAGAGGGACGGACGCGAAGTAGAAGACGGAGGAGAACACGGCCTGCAGGGAGAGGGACGCGGGCCCTGACGCAGCCGGACAGGAGGGAGCGGCGCCGCGCGCGGGCCCGCGCCGGGACGGGGAGCACACCTGCATCGTGGAGATGATGAGGCCGCGGTGCATGACGAACTGGCCGAGCGCCGCCGACCGCTTGTAGCTGCTGCGCCCGTGCACCACGAGCAGGCGGCCGACGTGCGTGAACCGCGCGATGGAGAAGTCGGCTGCCAGCGAGGCCTGCCTGCCCTCCTGCAGGGGCGGCCAGGGCTCAGGGCCGGCTCCCCCGCCCCAGAGCCATGCGCCCTCGGGGAGCCCACCCTGGGCGAGGCCTCCCCGACCCAGGCCTGGGAGGTCCGGCTCCAGCAGCGCGGGCGTCTCGACGTCTGCAAGGCAGGCGCCCCCACCGCTGCCCCCAAGAGGCCGCGGGCGCTGCTGGGACCCGACTCATGACTGCGGCGCCCGGGAGCAGGGGCCCGGCCTCTCCGGGTGTTTCCAGCGAGCTCAGCAGACAGACAGCGAGGGTGCCCGGACGGGGCCGAGGCGACTGCCCTCCGCCTGCCCTCAAGGACGGCTCCCGCGAGGCCAGCAGCGGGCAGGCACGCCGGGGGACGAGGGCAGCGCACCTTGCCCTCGATGCCGATCCCGCAGTCCGCGGCCTGGATCATGCTCACGTCGTTCCCTCCGTCACCTGGTGGCCGGGGAGCGGACGTGAAGCGGGGGCCGCAGGGGCCCGCCTCCCCGCGGACCCCATCAGGGCTCCTACCCCAGGGCGTCCGCGGGAGGCGTCCAGCGGGGGCAGAGGGCGCGCACCCCGGCGCGCGGGGGCCCGGGCGCTCACCGATGGCGCAGGTGCGCCGGCCCGTGTGCTGCTGCAGCAGCTTGACGATGTGGGCCTTCTGGGTGGGCGAGCAGCGGCAGCAGACCACGGCCGGGCACTGGCAGGCGAGCTCCACAAACTCGTGCTCGTAGTACTTCAGGCAGACCTGCGGGAAGGAGGGGCCCGGGGCTCACGGATGGACAGACAGGCAGACAGCCCGAAGCCCAGGGCCCAGGGCAGCCCTGACGAGCCTGCCTGCCCGCCGTGATGCCAGCCCGGTGACCCGGAGAGCCGCCTGCACACACGCGGCCCCGGAGCGTGCGGCCGCCGCGGCCGCTCCTCCAGCCGGAGGTGCGGATGCCACCCTGCCCTGGCTGGCGCTGTGGTCCCACCGACAAGGACGGGCTCACGGGAGGCCCGCCACTCTACCTAGACTTCTGGAGACATCTGAGAGCACGTGGGCACGCTGCGGAGGAGCAGGCACCCAGCACCTTCTTGTTTCGGCGACCGTGGCCGCCAGCCCACGCGCAGAGCGAGCAGAGGCGACCCGACGGGGGACGGCCCGCACGCCCCCACGCGCCCCCCAGCGCCACGCAGGGGCCTCCGGGAGCGCGGGTCTCCAGGCCCCCGGGCCACCGCTGGGTGAGTGCAGGGCCCGGCGTGGGCGCCACGGCCAGGAGCCCCAGCAGCCACGCCGCGGGCGCCGGCGAGCGGGCGAGCCAGAGGCGGGCGGGGGGGCGAGCGCTCACTGCGGCGACGGCCCGGCCCCCAGGCGCCGCCTGCTCCAGGGCCACACGCGCCACCGCTTCGAGCAGGCAGGCGGGACCTGCAAAGCCGCCCGATGAACGCACCTGCGAGGAAGCCCACGGCCCGCCAGCCAGCCAGCCAGCCAGCCAGGTGCGCGGTCAGGGCCCGGCCTCACCTCCAGGGCGTCCCCAGAAATGACCAGCGCACAGTCATGCTTCCTTCGAAAGGCGTTCAGCTCCAGGTGGGCTTCTCCCCGACTGGTCACCTCCACAAAAGGGGAGAAGGTACCCAGTTACAACGATGCTTCCGTCGGAGGCAGGGGCGGGCCCCAGCTGCAGATCACAGCGCTTCAAACTTAGCCCGTTTTCTAAGAAGCCGGTCTTTCAAGGCTCTTCCGCAGCGCTGGCAGCAGCTACCCGTTTGGTATCGCTGTTTCAGCCTGGGGCAGGAGACCCACTGTGGAGTGCAGGGCCAGCACCACAAGCGCCGTAAGAGGCCGTGGACAGAGCCGGCTGGTCGGGAGGAGGGACGGCCCCCGAGCCCCGGAGCCACCAGGCGCCCTTGCGTCGCCGCAGCCGGGGACGCAGCGGCAGCACCGAGCACTCGGCGAGATGGCACGAGGGCACGGACGGACAGGCTCGGCGTCCGCAGGGCGGCGGGGTCGGGGTGCTCGCTCGGGGAGGCGCCCAGCGTCAGGGCGTGCGGGGCGGCGGCGGCGCCGAGGAGGCTGAGCACCCCAGCGCCCCGCCGCCGGGGGAGAGACGGCCGGTTAAAGATGCCGCTCTTCACAACGAGCCGAGTGACACACAGCGCGCGTAAACTGCTTCTGTCGTCCCTGCTGTGGGTCTCGGCTCACTACCCGTCCAGGCCACTGAGGACCCGAAGGACTAAACGTAAAATCGAGCCATAGTCTCAAAACACCATTCACTTTAGAACAAAACCATGTCAGGAGCCAACACGCCAGTGTCTGACGTTCCCTCTGTGGAGATTTTACGGGGCGTAAAAGAACTGATATATTACAGGACTGAAATAAAAAAGTGGCCCAGATGAATCCCAGACTCCTCTCTAAGTAGGTGGGCTTTATTGTGGAAATTTTATTTCTGGGGCTGTAACACTGAAAAGTCAATAAAAACTGACCTGAAGTTTTATCAGAATCATTAATAATGTAATTGCAAATAGTAGTCTGCGGGGCCTAATTGGTAATTTCGATGCTCTGAAATTAATGACATTTACATGTAAATTGCATGTAAATCACATTCAAATCACCACTTCAGTAGGTGCAAATCCCTCATTTGGAGCCGGCAGAGACGCAGGATGTCTGCTCAGCCGCCATCCATCAGCCCAAGAAGCTTCTATATTTTGTTTGAATCAAATTTCATCATAACTAACAGATACAGTAAACACGTAAATGTAGACCATTTCTATTAATTTCCTTTGATCTAATTACGGCAGGACGCTTCGTCTGAGGATGGCCATGGACCAGGCGCCCGCTGGCTCTGCGTTTACGGCGTGTCGCCCGAGGGCAGCCTCCGGCAGCGTGGAGCGTGTGCCACCGGCGGCCAGAGGTCACTCGCGTTCGCGCCAGGCTCGGCCGGGCAGCCTCGGGGAGCTCAGCTTCCCGACCAGGGACCGAACCCGGGCTCTCCTCACCACCAGGGAGCTCCCAGGGAAATGTAATTTTTAAAATCAATATACACTTTTATAAAGCGAAGGGAAAATGATGGAAAATGACTACAGTGTGTCTATTTTAAAATAGGTATTTAGCGTTAATAATTCTAATAGTACAACAGAAAAATACTCTTGAATGTTGATCCTCTATCACTATCAGAAGCAGCCTTTTGGTTCCGTTTAATGTATGCAACCAAAAGAAACCTATTTGTAAGACATATTTATAAATTGAGTAAGAAAATTATTTCTCTCTTTAAACAGCTATCTAGCGATTAATAAGTAACTGTATGGACATTTTCACAAAACCAGCAGGTTTGAATTCAGAACGTTCAGAATTCCAGGTCACGTGGACGTGCGCTTACCGGCCGGAAGACGTGCGTGTCCTGCGCCCGGGACACCAGGTGGGAGCTCTTGGCGATGCAGGTGGCCGTCTCCAGCTTGTCGCCCGTCAGCATCCATATCTGGGAGGCAGGGCCAGCAGGTGAGCCCGGGCCTGTCGCGGGCCCACCCTCAGGGCTCTGCCCTCGAGCAGACCCCGCACAGCTCTGTCTGCAGCGTCGCCGTCCCCCACGCCAGGACATGAAGCGACGCGAGAGGCCGCAGACGGATGACGGGCAGCCTGTGCGACCCTCCGGGGGCAGGCCTCGAGGACACGTCGCTGAGCTCAGCCAGCCTCAAAGCACAACCACGCCAGGCCCCACCCCAACGAGGGCCCTCGGGGCAGGCAGGCGCCGGGCTGCGGGGCGGGCACCGTGGGGCGGTGCCACCTCACAGCAGGACGAGGGAGGGCACGGGGCGGTGCCCGGGCTGCGAGACGGTGTGGGCGCCCCCAGCCTCTGCCCCGCGCGCCCGAGACCAAGACGATGGAACAGAAGTCTCCGCCGGGAGCCTAATGGGAGAGGCCGGGGCGGCGTGACCCCGGCTGCGGCGGCGGGGCTCGGGCAGGTGGGGGCTGGGGCTGGACCGCGGCTGAGGCTGCGGGGCTGCCTGTGGGGGTCGGAGAGAGCGTCCACAGAGCCCCGCGGGCCAGGCAGACAGGCCTGAGGACCACGGGGCCGAGGGCCGCAGAGCTGAGATCCTTGTCGCACCCGAGCGTCTCGGCGGAAAGCCCAGGTTTAGTACGACGGGGACCCGGGCAGCGGCTCGGCTGGAGTCGCTCGTGTCACGTCAGTCTCGGCAGACAGCACCACGGGAGACACACACCCGGCCCCCTACTCCTGTCTGCATCGCACTCACCCGCTCCACGCGAGCAGGAGGGGCTACACGTGCTCTCCGTAACAGCAGTGATTTCTCACCGTCACTGGAATTTCAGGGCTTTTAGGTATCGTGTGTAAACATGCACTTTTGGGAGCAGGAACAAAAAAGCTTACACGGCTTACTGCTTCTCTGCTCCACGGCTCTCTTCAGTGTCTGAGGATTTGTGCTTTTTATCTGTCACCCCTATGTATCCACTTTATTGAGCCCAGACCTAGGATTAGGACCGCTCATCAGACAACGCTGGGAACAACTGAGCCCCGGAAAGCCCCGGCTGCGGACGATCCGGGACGAGCCGGACCCGTGAGCACCGCCTCTCAGGGCGGCCGAAACAGCAGCCTTCAGCTAACGGGACGAAGGGACGGAGACAGGCCAGAGCCCACCACGGCCTCCTCCAGCGCTCCGCAAGCGGCTACTGCAGCACCCGCGTCTCCACGCAGGAAGCACGCACTGCCGGGCCGGGCCGCGCCACCGGCAGGACCGCCGAGGGCCGGACCGAGGGACGCTCCTGAAGACACGCAGGAAACGGGCGGGCCAACCCGCCTCCGTCTCCACCCGGCCCCCCGGCGGACTGGCTGAGGTCAGCTCAGCACTCAGGGTCTGCGCTGCTCCCTCTAACCCTGACTCCCACCTGGACAGCCGCTCAGACCTCCCGTTGCCCACTGCGCCCGGTCTGGGCGGGGAGTCTCCCGCGCGCCTCCCAGGCACCCGACGGCAGGGCGCCGACACGGGCCCTCGGGGAGCCTGCCCGGGGCACGGCCATTTGAAGCCGGCCCAGCTCTGCCCCCAGTTTTCTCTCTGGTCCAGCGAGACACACGTGTTTCTTTTCATTAAAATTCTTGAAAGTGGAGGCCGTCCTAAGGCAGCGTCTCCTGCCCGCCCGTAACGGAGCTTCAGCTTCAGTGAGAGCAGGGAAGGGAAGAAAACTAAAGCTCACACCAAGCGCGCGTCCCCCCAACCAGAGGCGGCCAGACCACGAGGAAGCCCGCGGGCCGCTGGTCAGCAGCAACATCACGCAGTCACTCCAAAGTGGACACAGGCTGCCGTGGGCCATCCCGGCCGGGGCGAGCGGGGAGCCGGGCAGCCCCGAGCCGGGGAGGCGGAGTGGAGCCGCCACGGCTGCTGCGCCGGCGTGTCCAGCGGGGGACACGGAGGTCCCCAGGGAGGCTGGCGCGGCCTCTGGGCTCAGGCAGCGGCCTCTGCTCAGAGTCCCTCCCACTCCGTCTCACTGGAGTTTCGGGGGACCGCCCCCAGGGCGGGGCACCCGCGTGTCGGCTGGCCGCCCGGCGGTACCTTGATGCCCGCGTTGCGCAGCATCTCCAGCGTGGGCCTCACGTCCGCCTGCAGCTGGTCCTCCACGCCCGTCAGGCACAGCAGCTCCATCTCGCGCTCCAGGCTCTCCACCACCGCGGCCACCTTGAGCGCCCGGTCGTGGGTGCTCAGCTTGGCCTGGCTGTACCGGCTCTGCGGACGGACGGGCGGCCCGCTGAGTCCCGCGGGGAGGCCAGGCCCGAGCCCAGCCCGCGCGCCCGCCCGCCCGCCCGCCCGCCCCGCCCCCCGCCCCGCCCCGCCCCGCGACGGAGCCCACGGGAGCGGCCGCTCACCTCGAAGTCTTGGTACTGCTCCTCCGTCAGCGCCTTCTTGGCCACCACGAGGGTGCGCAGGCCTTCCCGGGCCATGTTGCCACACTGGGGAGGACACGCCGGTCAGGGGCCGGCCCGCCCGCCGCGTCCTCCGCTCACCCAGCCTCCGGGGCCTCCCCCGGCCCGCCCTCCTCCACGCCACCACCCGGGTCCCCGCGCCTCCCGGCCTCCGGGGGAGCGAGGGTCGACGGGGAGGGAGCGGCCCCGGCCCTCCCGCGGCCGCCAGAGGGCGCGCGCACGCTGCCGGCTGCCCCCGGGCTCTCGCGCCGCCAGGGAGCGCGCCGGTGGTTAGTGTTTTTAACCCGAGCACAAGTTTATAACCAGGTTCCACTCCGGAGCGTCCGGGGCACAGAACAGTCCCTGTGAGCTCGGGCCCCGAGAGCCTGCGGGCTTCTGAACAAACCAGAAGGCTGCCGGCGACAACAGCCTTACAACAGGGACGAGCGCGGGGCCGAGACGCGCCCGTGTACGCATCCACACGCCGAGGGAGGAAACGACAGAGGACCTCTAATAAAGTTATCTTTGTGAAAAACAATCTGACACAATCTGTCTGTTGCTAGACACGTATCGATTTGACCTCATAAAGCTAAATAAATTAAACAAGGATTTTATAATTAATTGCACATCATTATGACCAAAAGTAATTTTTATGGCATTTTACTAGGTCTTCAGGGAGTTTAATTTTTAGTGATTAAATCCCTGGAGTTTGAGGACCGCCCCAGGGCGGGCACCCGCGTGTCGGCTGGCCGCCCGGGTACCTTGATGCCCGCGTTGCGCAGCATCTCCAGCGTGGGCCTCACGTCCGCCTGCAGCTGGTCCTCCACGCCCGTCAGGCACAGCAGCTCCATCTCGCGCTCCAGGCTCTCCACCACCGCGGCCACCTTGAGCGCCCGGTCGTGGGTGCTCAGCTTGGCCTGGCTGTACCGGCTCTGCGGACGGACGGGCGGCCCGCTGAGTCCCGCGGGGAGGCCAGGCCCGACGCCCGCCCGCCCGCCCGCCCCGCCCGCCCGCCCCCCCGCCCCCGGCCCCCCCGCCCGCCCCGCGACGGAGCCCACGGGAGCGGCCGCTCACCTCGAAGTCTTGGTACTGCTCCTCCGTCAGCGCCTTCTTGGCCACCACGAGGGTGCGCAGGCCTTCCCGGGCCATGTTGCCACACTGGGGAGGACACGCCGGTCAGGGGCCGGCCCGCCCGCCGCGTCCTCCGCTCACCCAGCCTCCGGGGCCTCCCCCGGCCCGCCCTCCTCCACGCCACCACCCGGGTCCCCGCGCCTCCCGGCCTCCGGGGGAGCGAGGGTCGACGGGGAGGGAGCGGCCCCGGCCCTCCCGCGGCCGCCAGAGGGCGCGCGCACGCTGCCGGCTGCCCCCGGGCTCTCGCGCCGCCAGGGAGCGCGCCGGTGGTTAGTGTTTTTAACCCGAGCACAAGTTTATAACCAGGTTCCACTCCGGAGCGTCCGGGGCACAGAACAGTCCCTGTGAGCTCGGGCCCCGAGAGCCTGCGGGCTTCTGAACAAACCAGAAGGCTGCCGGCGACAACAGCCTTACAACAGGGACGAGCGCGGGGCCGAGACGCGCCCGTGTACGCATCCACACGCCGAGGGAGGAAACGACAGAGGACCTCTAATAAAGTTATCTTTGTGAAAAACAATCTGACACAATCTGTCTGTTGCTAGACACGTATCGATTTGACCTCATAAAGCTAAATAAATTAAACAAGGATTTTATAATTAATTGCACATCATTATGACCAAAAGTAATTTTTATGGCATTTTACTAGGTCTTCAGGGAGTTTAATTTATTCATGTCCCTGATTAAATCCAGTGCCTGAAGGAGCTATTGACTCATATTGCCAATACTGTCGTGGACGTGTGTTGAGGTCCCTGGACTGACAGACTGACCTCGGGCCGCGGTGGAGGGCTGGGGAGGGGGAGGGCGACCCGGGGGACGCAGCGACCCCAGGCCCAGGGGAGGTCACGGCCGTTACCTCCAGGGAGCTCTGCTCTGCATCTGTTTATTTACACAGAGATGTGAACAACAAATAATTTCAGGAAGCTAAATAAATACAAGCCATATTTGTTTAGGGAGAATCTGATGATAATATAGGATTGGTTACATCTGGGTCTTATTTTTTTCCTGTTTAAAGGAAACAGTATGTACAAATTAGAATTAGATTAAGATTCTAAATAAATCTTGTAAATAATCTAGGCTACAAAATAAATACCATGTTCAACTACAGCTTTGGATATATACACGATATTATTTCAGAATTTTCTAGCGACTGGTTAGCGCTGCTTACATTTTCCACCAATATAAGCAAAGTTTTCTCCTAAGGACCAGTGTGCACGGAGCCACGTGTAGTCACACCAAAGCCGAGCAGGAGCTGCTCACACAGGAAGTACAGCATGTGCATCGACAGCGCTCCTAGCGCTTCTCTCTGGGGGCCGGCCAGACGGCCTCTGGCTGAAGCTGAAACTCCGATCCACCCAGGGACCCGGCGAGGACCGACACCCGGGGCAGGACGCCGGGCTCCGGGCTCCGCCTGGCGTGGTGTGGGAACCTGGCCCACGCGGGTCAGCACGCACCTCCTCCTCCAGCCAGTCGTTGTACTGGACCATGGAGGCCATCGCCACGTCAGCGCCCTTCATGTAGAACGTGATCTCGGCCGTGGACTCGTCCTGCAACAAGACGCGCGCGCTGAGCCGGCTGCGGCTTGGGAAGGCACGCGGAACAGCCGTTCCCGCAAGTGCAACCCCCTGGACGGGCCGCTCCAGCCCCTCCCAGGCCGGCCGCAGCCTCCCACGAGGCCAGCCACCCCGCGGCGAGGCAGGACTGCAGCTCCCGCGACGCTCTACGCCTGGGGCTGCACGGCAAATCCTCTTACGTTTTCACAGTTTGACTGAACAGGCTCCTAGCTTATCTCACTTCCAAGATGTAGTCGTGCTATTTGCTACAAAAATGTGACAGCAGCTTTTTGGTCCTAAATCATTCTTCAGTTAAACTCTTCAGCTGTTACTGCCATGGAAACTGCTGCTGATTTCCAAAAACCCCTCTGTTCACCAAAGTAACACCTTCTGACGGCCGTTACCTCCAGGGAGCTCTGCTCTGCATCTGTTTATTTACACAGAGATGTGAACAACAAATAATTTCAGGAAGCTAAATAAATACAAGCCATATTTGTTTAGGGAGAATCTGATGATAATATAGGATTGGTTACATCTGGGTCTTATTTTTTTCCTGTTTAAAGGAAACAGTATGTACAAATTAGAATTAGATTAAGATTCTAAATAAATCTTGTAAATAATCTAGGCTACAAAATAAATACCATGTTCAACTACAGCTTTGGATATATACACGATATTATTTCAGAATTTTCTAGCGACTGGTTAGCGCTGCTTACATTTTCCACCAATATAAGCAAAGTTTTCTCCTAAGGACCAGTGTGCACGGAGCCACGTGTAGTCACACCAAAGCCGAGCAGGAGCTGCTCACACAGGAAGTACAGCATGTGCATCGACAGCGCTCCTAGCGCTTCTCTCTGGGGGCCGGCCAGACGGCCTCTGGCTGAAGCTGAAACTCCGATCCACCCAGGGACCCGGCGAGGACCGACACCCGGGGCAGGACGCCGGGCTCCGGGCTCCGCCTGGCGTGGTGTGGGAACCTGGCCCACGCGGGTCAGCACGCACCTCCTCCTCCAGCCAGTCGTTGTACTGGACCATGGAGGCCATCGCCACGTCAGCGCCCTTCATGTAGAACGTGATCTCGGCCGTGGACTCGTCCTGCAACAAGACGCGCGCGCTGAGCCGGCTGCGGCTTGGGAAGGCACGCGGAACAGCCGTTCCCGCAAGTGCAACCCCCTGGACGGGCCGCTCCAGCCCCTCCCAGGCCGGCCGC
Source organism: Tragulus kanchil (assembly GCA_022376925.1). Taxonomy (NCBI): domain Eukaryota; kingdom Metazoa; phylum Chordata; class Mammalia; order Artiodactyla; family Tragulidae; genus Tragulus; species Tragulus kanchil. Next base: position 170,213,149 of record JAIOJX010000003.1, on the reverse strand, counting down.
AGCCTCCCACGAGGCCAGCCACCCCGCGGCGAGGCAGGACTGCAGCTCCCGCGACGCTCTACGCCTGGGGCTGCACGGCAAATCCTCTTACGTTTTCACAGTTTGACTGAACAGGCTCCTAGCTTATCTCACTTCCAAGATGTAGTCGTGCTATTTGCTACAAAAATGTGACAGCAGCTTTTTGGTCCTAAATCATTCTTCAGTTAAACTCTTCAGCTGTTACTGCCATGGAAACTGCTGCTGATTTCAAAACTCGCCAGTAACACCTTCTACACCCCTGCCTTGTTCACCTTAGGAAAGCTGCTCCAAACCCTGACCACCAGAGCGTGAATTACCAGTCTGGAGTTTGTCTGCACGCCACACTGTGGCAAGCAGGCAGCCCCGCGGTGAGCGCGGGCTCGTGAGCCGGGCCGTGGTGGCCCTGCCGCGCTGGCGGGCGACCGCCTACCCTGACGATGACGCCCATGCGCTTGCTCTCCGATGTGAAGGGGAAGGTCTGCAGGAGGCGGTAGGCGAGGATCTGGCCGCTGGGGGTCCGCAGCTGCATGGATGTGAGGTCCCTGCTGACCAGCGTGAGGCCGACGCTCTCCGTCCACTGCACCAGGGCCACCTGCGGGGGACCGGCGAGATGTGAGGCCACTTACTCGCTGGTGGCGGCCTCGGGCCAGCAGTCGGCGAGCTCACCCAGACACCGCACCAAAGAGCAGAACTGGCTGCATCCAGGCCCTGCTGGCTCCGAGGTCGTTCTAGGGACCCTGACCGCTCCAGCTCCCCACGAGCACGTGAAATGCGACACCGTGAATCACCGTGGAGCTCAAATTAGAACCCGCGTTCCTCAGATTTCCCGTGTGTTACTAGGACACGGGAGAGGCCGGGCCCTAGCAAGGCGCTACAAGGATTCGGGACTGTAGCTCAGAGCATCAGCGACAACCCCCAAGTTACAGCACTAAAGAGACCCATGGACACCCGCAGAGGCAAGGGACCGAGACTGTGGCCTCATGGCGGACAGGGCGGAGGGCGTGGCCTCCCGGGGGATGGAGTGGAGGGCGTGGCCTCCTGGGGGACGGGGCGGAGGGCGTGGCCTCGAGCGGGAGGCGCAGAGCAGGTGCCTCTTCCCACGGCTCCCTCTGGATGCCGCCAGTGACGGAACAGACCAGGCAAGGACGACTATGCCCCTAACTCGGCTTCAGACATTTCTGACAATGTGATTACTGACAACAATACGAAGGTCAAAATAATTACTATGCGAGTGTGAGAAACACGTATTTCAGCGGGAGCCCGAGCGAACCCCCTGCACAGGTCAGCTGGTGCCACGCGTGGGCACTCGCGGTCACAGGCCGTCTGTCCACGCTTCACACTTGCCCGCGCCATGGAGTGCGCGTGGGCGGGCCCTGCGCCTCGTTTTCCCTGTAACTGCATCATCCAGAACCGTCTGTGCTGTTGTTCCAGGAGCTCGGGAGAGGCTTCCACCACCACTGGGGCAACGGCACCTGCACAGCCGCGGCCATGCGCCGGGGACGCCCCTCTTGCCGTGCACCTTATAAATCACAATTTGAGCACTGACATGGCTTCGTTTTCAATTGCGTTACTACCATCGCTGCTGTAACTTGCTGGAATTACGAACATAACATGCAACCTGACCGCCTGGAAAAGCTGCCAGCCAACACCCGGGGCAGGCTGTGCAGTCCGTCCTGCTCCCGAGGGTCACGGACAGGGAGCTGCTCCCACAAACGCGCCGGCTCAGCCCCCGGTCAGTCCCGCTTCAGTGAGCACACGCAGCAGAATGCAGGTGAAGTTGCAGCACGCTGCGAACACTCGAGCAGATCGAACGCAATGCCAGTACAGACGGTCGTTCTTCTGTCTGTGAACAATCCGCTCGCGGTCTGTCGTCAATTTGAGCTGACTCCCGCACACAAGAGCCACACCCTGCGTAACAGTGACTGCGGAGCTCACAGAGGTCGAGAGGTCGGGGAGAGTGCGCCAACCGCAAGCTCGCAGGCAGGAGTCACTGACCATCACGGCCCATCCATCTTTTTGAGCCCTAACGTGACAGGGGTCTTGGGCTGGCGTCGCAGTGGCCTTGCTCACTTGACGCAACGAGCGGGCCCCGGGGGCTCTCCCGAGCTGACGGGCAGTGCCTGTCGGTGACACCGGCGTAGTCGCAGCCTCCACAGCTGCACTGGACGCACAGCTCACGAGGGCTGGGCTTTGGCTTTGCCCAGGAATTTCCGGGACCACGCCAGGCTGGCTAAGCTGGAGGTGGCTATGCTGAGGCTGCAACAGACAAAGTGACAGGCAAGCGAACTCTCTACTCTCTCGGAGAAAATGAAATATTGATCACTTATCATAGGAAACAGGGACCAGGCCTAATTAGGCTGCGGGTTCTGAATACAAAACCACCCCTCTGGCTCTGAGAGCCCCGCCCCTGCGGCAGGGGAGGCTCCAGCTCCTCGCTGCGACGTGCGGGGGCCACGCCTCGGACAGCCTCCTGCGGCTTCCAGGCCGTCCCCAGGCGGCACGCTCGGTCCAGGAGGTGCGCCTCTGGGCACGCGCGCAGGTGAGGCGGGGGATCCCCGCTCCTCAGGAAAAGGAGGAGCGGGCAGTACTGGGCCGCAGAGGCCGGCAGGGTCTCCCCAGCAGGCCACACCTCCGGACGCAGGGGCGGCACAGGCGCCTCGGCAGGGCGCCTCAGAGTGGGGTGCTGACGTGGGAGTGGGAAGCTGCTTAGCCTCCTAAATGATAAGGCTGCTTACTAACTGAACACGCGGTGAAAGGTCAAGGCTGAGGGCAAGCAAAGAACATCAACTGGGCCATTTCCCTGAAAAAAGCTCCAGGGTGCACTATTCTAGGCACTTTATTCACTAAAAAATGCTTTTAAAACAGTACTTTGGTGATTGGGAAACTTTGCTGTCATCCGTCAGCCTTACTGCAACAAAGTTCAATAAACGAAATAATGAATGTTTCGATGATTTTCCCGGGGCTTCAGGGACCTGCAGACACTGCTTCCACAGAGTGCTTTAACAACTATGATGAAGTCGAGTCTTTTCATTTTCAGATTTAAAATATGTGGTAGAAATTTCTTAAAGGTTATTTAACAGCCTGCCACTTTTAATCACTGTCCAGTTTCCCAAGTAGGAAGAAATTTTGAAGTAAAAAATTTAAACGTAAGACTAGCAGTTTCAATTTACTTATGGAAATCTTTGAATCAGTGAAATCCTGCTTTACTGTGAATTCCTAATTTAAAATTTCAGAAGTGTTATAAAAACCGAAAGATGAGAAAGCCCCAAGTATTTTAAACAAAATTTGCACTTATGTTTGGAAGGTAATAAGGTTAACAACGTAATATAAGATTTCCTTGGAGAACATCTGTGGTCCAAGCTTCCCATGCTCAGGATTGGAAAAGGACTTGTTTTCACTAAGTAGTCACGTGGAACTTGGGAGAATTTCTAGAATGCTAGAAGACGAAGAAGGTGTGATTTTTTCTTTGTAAGAAAAAGAGGAGACGCAGCTCCCTTCGAGGAGCGTGGCTGGGACCCGGCTCTGTCGGCAGCCGCCCAGGAAGCCAGGCTGTGTCTCCGCCCACCCGACACCCCGCCGGCGGCCCAGGTCCACCCCCACAGCGGTCACGTCCTCTCAGGTCTCACAGACACGACTCCGAGTCGTACCAAGCTCTGGTCGAAGAGAGATTTCTGCACACTTACTGGTCAACATGCTGTATAAAGGAGAGCAGAGGTGGAGATGGTCACTTGAGTTCCTGCCACCACGTCACTCGTGCGGGACGGGGGCCAGAGGACGCGCGCGGAGGACGGCCTGGTGCTCGCACGCCCGGGATGCCGTCACGGAACACGGCACTGAGCGGCCCCGCGGGCATCTCCACGGCTGGCCACACCCAGGCAACCTAGCCCCCAGGCTCCCCAGCACCTCCCGGGAAGACAGGCACGGAAGTGGGCCATTTCCTGAAAAAGCTCCAGGGTGCACTATTCTAGGCACTTTATTCACTAAAAAATGCTTTTAAAACAGTACTTTGGTGATTGGGAAACTTTGCTGTCATCCGTCAGCCTTACTGCAACAAAGTTCAATAAACGAAATAATGAATGTTTCGATGATTTTCCCGGGGCTTCAGGGACCTGCAGACACTGCTTCCACAGAGTGCTTTAACAACTATGATGAAGTCGAGTCTTTTCATTTTCAGATTTAAAATATGTGGTAGAAATTTCTTAAAGGTTATTTAACAGCCTGCCACTTTTAATCACTGTCCAGTTTCCCAAGTAGGAAGAAATTTTGAAGTAAAAAATTTAAACGTAAGACTAGCAGTTTCAATTTACTTATGGAAATCTTTGAATCAGTGAAATCCTGCTTTACTGTGAATTCCTAATTTAAAATTTCAGAAGTGTTATAAAAACCGAAAGATGAGAAAGCCCCAAGTATTTTAAACAAAATTTGCACTTATGTTTGGAAGGTAATAAGGTTAACAACGTAATATAAGATTTCCTTGGAGAACATCTGTGGTCCAAGCTTCCCATGCTCAGGATTGGAAAAGGACTTGTTTTCACTAAGTAGTCACGTGGAACTTGGGAGAATTTCTAGAATGCTAGAAGACGAAGAAGGTGTGATTTTTTCTTTGTAAGAAAAAGAGGAGACGCAGCTCCCTTCGAGGAGCGTGGCTGGGACCCGGCTCTGTCGGCAGCCGCCCAGGAAGCCAGGCTGTGTCTCCGCCCACCCGACACCCCGCCGGCGGCCCAGGTCCACCCCCACAGCGGTCACGTCCTCTCAGGTCTCACAGACACGACTCCGAGTCGTACCAAGCTCTGGTCGAAGAGAGATTTCTGCACACTTACTGGTCAACATGCTGTATAAAGGAGAGCAGAGGTGGAGATGGTCACTTGAGTTCCTGCCACCACGTCACTCGTGCGGGACGGGGGCCAGAGGACGCGCGCGGAGGACGGCCTGGTGCTCGCACGCCCGGGATGCCGTCACGGAACACGGCACTGAGCGGCCCCGCGGGCATCTCCACGGCTGGCCACACCCAGGCAACCTAGCCCCCAGGCTCCCCAGCACCTCCCGGGAAGACAGGCACCGAGACCCCCAAAGGCAAATGCGCCTCCAGACACGGCCCGCGGAACCACAGGGCTGGCTCCTGCTGGGCCCGCGGGAGGCCGCGCGAGCGAGTGGACACAAGGGCAAAGAGGCAGGCTCACAGGTGCAGAGCACAGGCTGGGGGAGACCAGTGGGGAGACGGGAGGGGAGGGCGCACCAGGGGAGGGGCACAGGAGGCACGAGCCACTGCGTACCAAACAAGCTACAGCCCGGGGACACGGCGACACACTAGTGACCACAGGCGGAGTACGGCCTTTAGAAACAGTGAATCGGCACGGAGGCCCACACAGTACACCTGTAATTTACATGACATGGTACCTCAACCACACTTCAGTTTAAAGAAAGGAAATACCTATGGGCATTCAAAAATAAAAAGGGTTTCAAAAAATGAAGCCATGGGGCTTCCCTGGGAGTCCAGTGGTTAGGAATCGGCCTGCCACTGCAGGGGTCCCGGGTTCACTCCCTGGCCCGGGAAGATCCCACACGCCATCAGGCGACTAAGCCCGCCCTCTAGAGGCCATGAGCGCGACTGCCTGCGTGCTGCAGCTACGGAGCCCGCACACCGAGTCCCCGCTCCGCAACAAGAGAAGCCACCGCAGTCAGAGGCCCATGCATGGCAACCACGACACAGCCCGGCCAAAAATCATACATACATAAATAAAATTTACAATGAATAAAACAAAATGAAGCCGTGGTAGGAGCTTTGTTAACGCCCTGAGCCTGCTGCTGTCTCAAGATTCACCACCAGGAAGGACAGGTAGCTGGGGTCCCCTGTGCTTCCCACCCTGGGAATGCGGGAGCGTCACTGAGAGCACTGGCCTTCAAGCGGTCCTTGGCCGTGGGTACCACCTACTGGACCTTCAGGGCGGAGAAGCCCCGGCCCCACCAGCCCGCTGAATAAGCAGCATTTCTAGAACTGGGCTTGCCAGGTGGCGCTCGCGGTAAGGAACCTGCTGGCCAGTGAGGGGACCTAAGAGAGGCAGGTTTGATTCCTGGGTCAGGAAGAGCCCCCGGATGAGGGCACGGCGACCCACTCCATATTCCTGCCTGGAGAACCCCGTGGACAGAGGAGCCTGGGGGGCTACAGTCCTGGGCGTCACAAACAGTTGGACACGACTGAGCACAAGCACAACCCTGCCCGTAACTGATACTCACTCTGTTATCCAGATTCTGGCAAAAACACCTGGAGACTCAACTCGCAACCCTGGTGTCTCCCTCAGAGAGAAAACACGGGCGGCCGCAGCCTGCAGGCCTCATGGCATTGGTGAGCTCCCTGGACCTGAGATCAGGGTGCCCGGGGACGCGCAGGGACCTGCCCGCAGGGCTGGGGAGAGGACAGGGGCTGGGCCAGGAGGGAGCCGGCCCGTGGCAAAGCCCACCCCGAAAACCACGGTGACGCCGCCCTCACCTCCACAAACCCCAGAGACACCCCCCGTGGGCGGGGCCTGGAAGAGCCGGGCAGGCCACCGCGCCGGAGGACCGGCCGGGGCGCGGCTTGCCAGACTGACCTCGTCGGGAGCCTGGTAGGCCCCATGGGGGCCCGGCCCGCAAACACGCCATCAGGCGACTAAGCCCGCCCTCTAGAGGCCATGAGCGCGACTGCCTGCGTGCTGCAGCTACGGAGCCCGCACACCGAGTCCCCGCTCCGCAACAAGAGAAGCCACCGCAGTCAGAGGCCCATGCATGGCAACCACGACACAGCCCGGCCAAAAATCATACATACATAAATAAAATTTACAATGAATAAAACAAAATGAAGCCGTGGTAGGAGCTTTGTTAACGCCCTGAGCCTGCTGCTGTCTCAAGATTCACCACCAGGAAGGACAGGTAGCTGGGGTCCCCTGTGCTTCCCACCCTGGGAATGCGGGAGCGTCACTGAGAGCACTGGCCTTCAAGCGGTCCTTGGCCGTGGGTACCACCTACTGGACCTTCAGGGCGGAGAAGCCCCGGCCCCACCAGCCCGCTGAATAAGCAGCATTTCTAGAACTGGGCTTGCCAGGTGGCGCTCAGGTAAGGAACCTGCTGGCCAGTGAGGGGACCTAAGAGAGGCAGGTTTGATTCCTGGGTCAGGAAGAGCCCCCGGATGAGGGCACGGCGACCCACTCCATATTCCTGCCTGGAGAACCCCGTGGACAGAGGAGCCTGGGGGGCTACAGTCCTGGGCGTCACAAACAGTTGGACACGACTGAGCACAAGCACAACCCTGCCCGTAACTGATACTCACTCTGTTATCCAGATTCTGGCAAAAACACCTGGAGACTCAACTCGCAACCCTGGTGTCTCCCTCAGAGAGAAAACACGGGCGGCCGCAGCCTGCAGGCCTCATGGCATTGGTGAGCTCCCTGGACCTGAGATCAGGGTGCCCGGGGACGCGCAGGGACCTGCCCGCAGGGCTGGGGAGAGGACAGGGGCTGGGCCAGGAGGGAGCCGGCCCGTGGCAAAGCCCACCCCGAAAACCACGGTGACGCCGTCCTCACCTCCACAAAACCCAGAGACACCACCCGTGGGCCGGGGCCTGGAAGAGCCCGGGCAAGGGGCCACCGGCGCCCGGAGGACCGGCCCGGGGACGCGGCGGCTTGCCAGACTGACCTCGTCGGGGCTGGAGGCCTGGTAGGTGCGGTTGTCGTCGCTGAAGTCCTGGTCTGCCTCAGCGACCTCGGTCTCGCCGGCCACCCCACGGGCCTCGTACACGGGGGTCACGTTGTGACACAGGGCGATGGCCTTCACGGCCTCGTGGACCCGGCTGCTCACGCTTCTCCTAACCTTGGGCGCCGACGACTGGGCTTTTCTTGGAGGCGTTGAACCGGCGCCGTGTCCGCTGGCCTGAGACGGCACCTGCCGAGCACGGACGTGGCGGGATGAGGGGCGAGCAGAGCGGCGCGGGGCTCTCCACACGCATGCCTGTCCACGCTGGGCCCGCAGAGCGGCCGGACGACGGCCCCCAGCACACGACTCGGGGCGACGGCGCGCCGCCCTCTCCTGGGTGCCCCGCAAGCAAAATACTAAACACTCAGAATCTCTCGGCAGGTTCACTGCAGCCTGGCTCGCACGTGCCCAGTCCCTGACGCCGCCTATGCATCCATCGCTGCTAAGAGCAAAGCTAAGAACAGAACAGAGCATGCACGAGTGCTTTCACTCTTCTTTAAAACTGGTGTGCATAAACTGGTCTGAAGCTAAGAGTAAGAACAGGCGTTTTAGAGACGCTGCCTTAACACTGCAGCCTCATGGACTCTGCAGCGGCCGCTTAAGTCAGTGTCTGGTCTGCAGGTGGTGATCATCAGACGCGCTAACACGCCAGCCTGTAGAGAAGGGAGTCCCCGTTCTGTGTCAGACTGGTTCCCCGAAGCCACCACCCGCCTCCCGGACGGGGCCGGCGAGCCTGGACGCCCCTCCCCACACCCGATGCGCCTCCTCCTGGCTGGAGCTGTGGGAGGCGCCCACCCCGGGTGACAGGGGCTCAGAATGAAAGGGTTCATAGGCAGCACTGGCGAGGAGGTTAGAGTCCCGAGGAAGGACAAGGAGAACTAAAGGCAAAGATCGTCAGTGTTGAAACGGAAAGCTTCTAGTCTATGTTCATCTGGGCGCTCGCATTAGGATATCTCACCCAGCCCGGAGGCCTGGAGACTGTCCTGGCTGACCTCCTGCTGACGCTGTGGGTGCGGGCCCACGGGGCCTTTACAACCTTAAGATATTCTTTTGACTTATTGCTTTGGTAGCTGACTAGAAGATACAAACTGTCATGCGTCAACTGGCAAAGGGGGTTCTCTTCTATCCCCCCTCCAGTGTCTGTGCTGGAAGCTCTCCCCTACCCTTTCTCACTTTAATAAACTTTTCACTGCACGAAGCTCTGAGTGACCGTCGCCGAGTCTTTGGATCCCAGTGTGAATTCTTCTCCGTTGGAGATCAAGAATCCGACACGGTTCACGGTGACCTACCGTCGTCTACCGCCTGCCACGAGCCCATCAGATGCTTCTCCGCTGAGCCCCAGGGCGACCCTGACGCCGCGGGAGGCCCGTCTCCTGTCTCCGGGGGCTGTGGGGCTGCGGAGCCGGGCCATCTGCCCGCCAGCCACAGAGCTGGCTACCGAGGGGAGGCTCCCCGCTCAGTGGGCGACCGTCCAGCCCACGCCCCAGACCCTGCCCGCGTCCCGCCCGCGCGCAGCCCGCCTCCTGCTGGACTGGGCCGCTCGCCTCACTGCCCAGCTCCGCTCGGGAGCTGAGGGGAAACGCCACCGGGCCGCTCCAGACCGTGCTGTTACAGGGCACGTAGCAGACGACGGCCACCTTGTCGATACCAGCAGAGTGGAGCGCAGGGAGGAAGATCAGGCTCACAGGGAAGACTGGATCATCAGCCAACCAGCACAGCTGTGAGTGAGGAAGGGCTGCAAGATTCCTCTTGGATGGGCCACTATTTGCTGTGGTTATATGACATCTTTTCTGCTTTCAATTGTTTTCTAGCAAAATAACTTAGTCCCGTTCTGGCTGGAGCTGTGGGAGATGCGCCTCCTCCTGGCTGGAGCTGGGGAGGCGCCCACCCCGGGTGACAGGGGCTCAGAATGAAAGGGTTCATAGGCAGCACTGGCGAGGAGGTTAGAGTCCCGAGGAAGGACAAGGAGAACTAAAGGCAAAGATCGTCAGTGTTGAAACGGAAAGCTTCTAGTCTATGTTCATCTGGGCGCTCGCATTAGGATATCTCACCCAGCCCGGAGGCCTGGAGACTGTCCTGGCTGACCTCCTGCGGGACGCTGTGGGTGCGGGCCCAGGGCCTTTACAACCTTAAGATATTCTTTTGACTTATTGCTTTGGTAGCTGACTAGAAGATACAAACTGTCATGCGTCAACTGGCAAAGGGGGTTCTCTTCTATCCCCCCTCCAGTGTCTGTGCTGGAAGCTCTCCCCTACCCTTTCTCACTTTAATAAACTTTTCACTGCACGAAGCTCTGAGTGACCGTCGCCGAGTCTTTGGATCCCAGTGTGAATTCTTCTCCGTTGGAGATCAAGAATCCGACACGGTTCACGGTGACCTACCGTCGTCTACCGCCTGCCACGAGCCCATCAGATGCTTCTCCGCTGAGCCCCAGGGCGACCCTGACGCCGCGGGAGGCCCGTCTCCTGTCTCCGGGGGCTGTGGGGCTGCGGAGCCGGGCCATCTGCCCGCCAGCCACAGAGCTGGCTACCGAGGGGAGGCTCCCCGCTCAGTGGGCGACCGTCCAGCCCACGCCCCAGACCCTGCCCGCGTCCCGCCCGCGCGCAGCCCGCCTCCTGCTGGACCGGGCCGCTCGCCTCACTGCCCAGCTCCGCTCGGGAGCTGAGGGGAAACGCCACCGGGCCGCTCCAGACCGTGCTGTTACAGGGCACGTAGCAGACGACGGCCACCTTGTCGATACCAGCAGAGTGGAGCGCAGGGAGGAAGATCAGGCTCACAGGGAAGACTGGATCATCAGCCAACCAGCACAGCTGTGAGTGAGGAAGGGCTGCAAGATTCCTCTTGGATGGGCCACTATTTGCTGTGGTTATATGACATCTTTTCTGCTTTCAATTGTTTTCTAGCAAAATAACTTATTTGGAGCTATTAAAATCATAGTCCTGGACAGGATAAATTAACTTTTTTAAAAAATATGCTACTGGTGCTGTTTAATCTAGACACAGACGAGAAGGAGGTAGCAGACCTTCTCCATTGAATTTTTCTGTTCATAAATACTCTAGGTCACAAAATACTCTATTAAAATGAATGACATCCAGATGAGCAGAGTGCGTGACTCTGTGTGCTCACGTGTGGACGTGTGCTTCTGGGAGTGTGATCACACACACTGAACGCACACTCGTCTGAGATGGTTTTCCTTTGACAGCGTCTCAGAAGTCCAGTGCACGCCAGACGGGCGCCATCCCGGGGAAGGAGACGGCGCTCACAGAGCTGTGCGCAGGGCTGACACCGCGCTCCGGGTTCTTCCAAGGAGCGACCGCGGCGGAAGGAGGACCCAGTCCCGTCCGCGAGACAGCAGCAGGGACACAGGGCCCGCAGGCTGGGCAGCAGCGCGGCCGGAGAGCCCAGGGCGGCCGTGGTGAGGCAGGACCGCTGTGCGCCGGGCGGTCGCTGAGGCCGCCTACTTTTGGTTACTGAAAGGGTTAAGACATACCTTTGAAAGTATGAGTGTTACTGATGAAGAAAAATGGAGGGATTATTAAGAAACATGTGTTGTACCTTTTCACTTAATATTCTTAAAAACATTGTTTACTGAATACTTTTTAAAGTAATTCACTAAGATCTAACATGAATAAATGATTTAAGGTGGTGAGCCTAGGCTTACATAATACAGAAATTTTTATTTAAAATTAGTCCCGAGAGCACTCCTGGTCACAGACGCGAGACGAGTAAGGCCTCGCTGCGGCGTCATCAGGGGAGACGCCCCACCACCAGCCGCGCCGGCTCGGTCGCCTGGGGCCCGGCGCGCAGGAGGACGCCCGGGGCGGAGCCAGCTCACCTGTGTGTAGGCGCTCACGAGGTGGTCCTGGATCTCGTCCATGGTGTCCGTCCCGTACGACACCGTGCCCAGGTGCAGCCGCTTAAACACCATCTCGTTCCGGGTGAGGGTTCCGGAAGACTGGATCAGGATAAATTTTAACTATTTGTTTTAATGACATCTTTTCTGCTTTCAATTGTTTTCTAGCAAAATAACTTATTTGGAGCTATTAAAATCATAGTCCTGGACAGGATAAATTAACTTTTTTAAAAAATATGCTACTGGTGCTGTTTAATCTAGACACAGACGAGAAGGAGGTAGCAGACCTTCTCCATTGAATTTTTCTGTTCATAAATACTCTAGGTCACAAAATACTCTATTAAAATGAATGACATCCAGATGAGCAGAGTGCGTGACTCTGTGTGCTCACGTGTGGACGTGTGCTTCTGGGAGTGTGATCACACACACTGAACGCACACTCGTCTGAGATGGTTTTCCTTTGACAGCGTCTCAGAAGTCCAGTGCACGCCAGACGGGCGCCATCCCGGGGAAGGAGACGGCGCTCACAGAGCTGTGCGCAGGGCTGACACCGCGCTCCGGGTTCTTCCAAGGAGCGACCGCGGCGGAAGGAGGACCCAGTCCCGTCCGCGAGACAGCAGCAGGGACACAGGGCCCGCAGGCTGGGCAGCAGCGCGGCCGGAGAGCCCAGGGCGGCCGTGGTGAGGCAGGACCGCTGTGCGCCGGGCGGTCGCTGAGGCCGCCTACTTTTGGTTACTGAAAGGGTTAAGACATACCTTTGAAAGTATGAGTGTTACTGATGAAGAAAAATGGAGGGATTATTAAGAAACATGTGTTGTACCTTTTCACTTAATATTCTTAAAAACATTGTTTACTGAATACTTTTTAAAGTAATTCACTAAGATCTAACATGAATAAATGATTTAAGGTGGTGAGCCTAGGCTTACATAATACAGAAATTTTTATTTAAAATTAGTCCCGAGAGCACTCCTGGTCACAGACGCGAGACGAGTAAGGCCTCGCTGCGGCGTCATCAGGGGAGACGCCCCACCACCAGCCGCGCCGGCTCGGTCGCCTGGGGCCCGGCGCGCAGGAGGACGCCCGGGGCGGAGCCAGCTCACCTGTGTGTAGGCGCTCACGAGGTGGTCCTGGATCTCGTCCATGGTGTCCGTCCCGTACGACACCGTGCCCAGGTGCAGCCGCTTAAACACCATCTCGTTCCGGGTGAGGGTTCCTAGGACAGAGCGGAGGGCAGGCCGTCACCCGGGCGGCTCACCCGCGGCTCCTGGCTGCGGCCCCAGGCTCCGCGCCCAGGCCGAGCGCGCGTCTGCCACCGCAGCGTCCTCGCGGGCCGCCCTCGCCTATTTTCGTTTCACTACCAAGGACCAGAGTGCTCTTGCTACAGCGTCCGGCTCCCTTGGTAACCGTCAGCAGTGGGCAGCGGCTGGCGTCCGGTTCTGCAGCAAAGTCCGGGCTCCGTCGCTGGTCCGAGTGCACTCGCGCTCTCACTCAGGGAGCCGGGCGTGAAGGTGGAACACGGGGTCACAGTCCCACACCGGCGTGTCTGCCCCTTTCCAATAAATCTACCTGAACAACTGAGAGTGTTCCTTGAATGGAAACCACACGCTTGGGCCTGGGCATCACTTGTGTGGCAAGGAGAGGTGGCGAGGAAGGAGAGGCGATTTCCCGGCCGGTCTCTCGCCTGGGAGTCGCCCTGCAGGCGCTCCTCATCCGCCCTGGGGCCGTCCACCCACCCAGGAGGGCCATCTTAGGAGGATCCCCGGTTTCTGCCTCCAGTCAGGAAGACCCACGGCACGCGCCGTGAGGAACCAGCACGCACAGAGGGCGGCGGAGGTCAGGCCTGGCTTCAGAAAGGTGACGTCCAGCACCAGTGGCCCAGAAGGCCCAGCGCCATCCGCCCCATGCCCGGAGCGCAGCCCTCGTGCTGCGCGCACGGCGCTTCCCAGGCAGGCACACACAGGCCGAGCGCGGCCCTCCCCCGACAGGAGCGGCGCCGCGCGGCCGCGGGCCGGGGCTAAGGCCGGGGGACCCGCCGTCCGGCCGCCGGCCGCCTCCCACCCCGCGGCTCCCGCGCTTGTTCCCAGGGGCGCCCGTGGGCACCCGCGCGGCCGTGAGCCTGTGCGTGATGGAGAGCGCGTGAGGCCTCCCGGGGCTGCGAGACACCACCCCGTGGGAACTGCTGTGTCTCCTTGGGGCCACAGGATGGTGACAACACACCACCAACTGCTTTCACACCCCCCTGTGACTCCACACACACGAGACAGCGTGTCTGGAACAAAACGGCTCATCTGACAAAGCCCCACAGGGACAGAGGGTGTCTTAAAACAGAAGGGACACAATTCACACTCCTACTTGGAGCTGTTTCCAGTGACACTCCCGAGAGTGCGTGGAGCCTACACAGCTTCTGCGGCTGCACGCGGGCTTTCGCGAGCGGGCTCCTCTCTAGTCGCGGGGTTCTCGCGGCGGCGGCTTCTCTTGTACCGGAGAGCGGGCAAGTCTGCGGTTAAACCGGGTGCTGAAAGACTCAGCGACGCAAACTGGTTTTTCAAATCCTGTCTTCCACGTTTTCACGACTGGAAGCAGCTGACAGTGTCCCCAACTTTTGTCATCTTAATACAACAAGAACTAACACAAGGCAGGCGGGGCTGGGAGCACCTGGCGGCCGCGGCCGCTCCGTAAAAGAGGACAAGACCCGCGTCAGGAGGCTCCGGGAAGACCCGTCACTCCCTGACAGAGCAGGGCTCCGGGCCCGGCTGAGCACGCGGGCAGAAAGACAGCCAGGTTCCCAAGAAGAGGTCAGCCAGGAGCCCCCCTGCCCTGAACAGTCTCCTGCGGGTGACAAGGACACGGGCACCTGGCTGTACTGGCCCCGTTCCTCCTGGCCCCCCGCCGGTCCAGTGCGAGGAGCCCGCCTGCTAATGCCGGAGACACGGCCTGGACCTCCGGCCAGGGAGAGTCGACGTGCCACGGGCAACGAGGCCTGCGCGCCACAACCACTGCCCTCAGGCTCTGGAGTCTGGGAGCCGCCACTGCCGAAGCCCGTGCGCTCCAGAGCCCACGCTCCGCAGCAAGAGACGCCTCGGCCGGGAGAAGCCCACGTGCAGCAACAAAGGCCCATGACAGCCAAAACCAAACAAATAAAATCAACACACACACCCCAGCCACAAAAACCACCGTTACAGCTCACGGTGCAGGAATGGAAGCCAGACTTCCAGAGTGACTCACCCACCCGCAGCGCGCGCCCGCGCAGGCCGACGGCCGAGGGCCTTCACCTAACGCAGAGCACGCGCGCCCCCGGCAGCGCGGGAGGCTTTCTCGAGAGCCCGCACTGCAGGCCCCTGCCCTGCCCGGGGGTTCCCGCGCTCCGCACACCAGCACCAGGAGGCTGCTCACGCCGCTGCGAGCCCAGCTCACGCTCACCGGCAGGAGGGGCCACCGTGGCCTCCTGGCGCCAGGTCACCAGCACACGCGGAGGGGCACACACGTGCGCTGGTGGCCCTGGAAACCGGGCACGGCGATGCCACCCTACCGACCTCCCATGACTCGAACCTCAGCGCTCGGCGTGCGGGCCAGCGGACGCTATGACACAGCGCGTCTGAGGACCCTGTCACAGCAGGTGCTACAAGGACAGCTTGTTCCACATGAAGATAAAAGCCAACGAAGGAACGAACACACTGCTCTAACAGGCTGCCCTCGAGTCCGCTGTTAACATTTACGAGTCCTCAGCAGCTCTGCTCTCAACCCGTGCATTCTGGGGGCCGGGGAGGGGTGGTCCTCTCGGCGGGCTGGGGCGGGTGGTCTGTCCTCCGGGGTCAGCAGCACCTGCTGTCGACCACGCGGCGCCTCGAGTTTCTGGCCTGTGCCAACGCGCTCCGCGGCCTGGTGGCTAACAGATGTCTGTCCTCGCCGAACGAGCTACTTTGTTTCACGCGCCGGTGGCCGCAGATGTGTCACTATAGCAACATTGTTAATTTCAGATCTTACCGGAAACGTGCACTCCAATCAACCCTAATTATAGCACCCTGCTTTCTTGTCCAGGAGGAGGAAACTGTAATGCAATTATTGGAATACTCATTTTCCGTTCTGCTGTGGCGGACGAGAGACACCCTGACGGACACTTCTCATCACAAAGCTCACTGATGAAGCACTGACCCAATCGACAGCCGCGCGGACGGACCCCCCCCTTGTCTCGCTGCCGCTCCCGATCAGAGCGCGGAGAAGCCACGTGCAGCAACAAAGGCCCATGACAGCCAAAACCAAACAAATAAAATCACACACCCCAGCCACAAAAACCACCGTTACAGCTCACGGTGCAGGAATGGAAGCCAGACTTCCAGAGTGACTCACCCACCCGCAGCGCGCGCCCGCGCAGGCCGACGGCCGAGGGCCTTCACCTAACGCGGAGCACGCGTGCCCCCGGCAGGGCGGGAGGCTTTCTCGAGAGCCCGCACTGCAGGCCCCTGCCCTGCCCGGGGGTTCCCGCGCTCCGCACACCAGCACCAGGAGGCTGCTCACGCCGCTGCGAGCCCAGCTCACGCTCACCGGCAGGAGGGGCCACCGTGGCCTCCTGGCGCCAGGTCACCAGCACACGCGGAGGGGCACACACGTGCGCTGGTGGCCCTGGAAACCGGGCACGGCGATGCCACCCTACCGACCTCCCATGACTCGAACCTCAGCGCTCGGCGTGCGGGCCAGCGGACGCTATGACACAGCGCGTCTGAGGACCCTGTCACAGCAGGTGCTACAAGGACAGCTTGTTCCACATGAAGATAAAAGCCAACGAAGGAACGAACACACTGCTCTAACAGGCTGCCCTCGAGTCCGCTGTTAACATTTACGAGTCCTCAGCAGCTCTGCTCTCAACCCGTGCATTCTGGGGGCCGGGGAGGGGTGGTCCTCTCGGCGGGCTGGGGCGGGTGGTCTGTCCTCCGGGGTCAGCAGCACCTGCTGTCGACCACGCGGCGCCTCGAGTTTCTGGCCTGTGCCAACGCGCTCCGCGGCCTGGTGGCTAACAGATGTCTGTCCTCGCCGAACGAGCTACTTTGTTTCACGCGCCGGTGGCCGCAGATGTGTCACTATAGCAACATTGTTAATTTCAGATCTTACCGGAAACGTGCACTCCAATCAACCCTAATTATAGCACCCTGCTTTCTTGTCCAGGAGGAGGAAACTGTAATGCAATTATTGGAATACTCATTTTCCGTTCTGCTGTGGCGGACGAGAGACACCCTGACGGACACTTCTCATCACAAAGCTCACTGATGAAGCACTGACCCAATCGACAGCCGCCGCACGAAGGAGCGGCTCACGGCTCCGCCAGCCCTGCGCTCCCGATTGTCTCGCTGCCGCTGAGGCCACCCAGACACTGCCAAAGGCTGCGCGCCCCGCCTGGAGGGGGTCCGCAGACAGCCCCCGTCCTGGGATCCCCGAGATGGGGCCAGGGGACACTCTCGACCTGAAAACTCAGGAATACCTCTGCTCGGCCTCAACATCAGGAACTGAGGACTTCTAGTTTACAAGATGAAATGCAAGATACTCTTAAAAAGAAACATGGAAAATTTGTATAAAATATATTTTAAATCTCAAAACAGAGATTATTTATTAAGGTAAAACCTAAAGAACTGCCACCTTTTAAAAGCGGCAGAGTGAAAAGTAGGAGAAAGGAGGCTCTGTCTTTACGACTGAGGGCACTAACCCTTACCCTGAGTGGAACTCCAACTCAGGGAAGAAAAATGAAGGAGCTACAGAATAATAACCCCACTGTTGTTTAAAATGTAAAATACAAGTTAGGTTTTTGAGGACAAATAATGCCACAAAGCCTTTACTTAAGGACCTCAAACCAGCAGACACGGAGACTTGAGTTCACTGAGAGCTCTCTGGCGTGGGTTTTCTGTCTGTAAATTACTGTGATCCAACAGGTCAGTGCCATCCCAGGACCACTATCTGTAAGTGACCACTTGAGGACTTCCAGTCCCGACAGGACCGGCTCCCGCAATAAGAACGACCATAAGCTCGGGAACAGGTGCCAGAGGCACCCGCAGGGGCCCCGAAAGGTGGCAGGATCGGCGGCTGGCCCCCGGGGGCCCGGCCTGAGGATGAGCCCAGGCCCCACCCCTTCCTGGGTCCGCTGATCCCCCAGGTCTCGTCCACGTGGAGGGAAACGCCGGTGGTGCGTCACACGCGTGTGCTCTCGTGAGAACCTCTGCACGGCACTGCTGTCCTGGCGGTGACTCTCTGCGCTACGCACGCACCGTCTGCTCCTGTGGCCGGAACATCACGGTGCACACCCACCCGCAGCGTGTCGGCGAGGCTGTGGACACACGGGAACCCGTGCGCGCTGCCAGGAGGAACGCGCAGGGTGCAGGGCTGGCCTGTCTCCCGGGGCAGACGCTCCCCAGCGACCCACGCTGGTGACCCCGAGGCCCGCCTGCCGAACGGCCGGCCCCGCACCGCCGCCCTCGGCTGCACTCCCGAGGCCCGCGTGGGCAGACGCACCAGCCTTCACCGCTGGGGGAGCGACAGCCTCGTGGACCCGGGCGCCCGACTCCTGAGAACAGGGCGTCCATCCTTCACTTACGTCTCAGCAAGGCCTTTAGAAATGTAAACACGCACATCCACATAGTTCTTACCCACTTTTTGTTAAAATTTATTTTTAATTTCGTTATACTTTTTGTGGCTATTCTAACTGGCATTTTTAGAACTCGGTGTCCCCACTGCTGCTGGTATGGAGAAACACGGTTTCATTCTGACACTGAGCTGACAAGTGCTAATTAATGAACGAGGCTCCCTCGGGACTCCAGGGCCGGCTGCGGGGCTCTCTGGGTTTCAAGACAAGCAGTCAAGACGTGCCTCTTTTCGGCGGCGGATCTTATTCCTACTTCTTGTCTCACGGCAGGGCTGGAGTAGATGTTAAATTAAAGCCTGGAAAACTTTAGTCTTTCTCCTTCCTGACTTCAATGAGGATTTTTCTAATATTTTATTCACAATAAGGTTGAGGGGCTTCCCTTGTAGCTCAGTGGTAAAGAGCTTGCCTGCCAATGCAGGAGACGTGAGTTCGATCCCTTATCTGGGAAGATCCCACGTGCCAAGAAGCAACTAAGCCCATGAGCCAAATCTACGGAGCCCGTGCTCAAGAGCCTCGGAGCCGCAACTAGTGAGCCCGTGTGCCCGGAGCCCGAGTTCTGCAACGAGAGAAGCCACTGAAACAAAAACTCTGCTCCCCTCGCCTGGAGAGCTGCCCCGCTCCCTGCAACGAGAGAAGAGCCTGCGGCAGCCGGGATAACCCAGAATAGCCAAAAAAAACCACATAAAACTTTAAAAAACAAAACAAAGACATCAGACTGAGCCAGTCATCCACCCTTCCACCCCGCCTCTGACCCCGCAAAAAAAGGCTGAACTGGATTTGAGACATATTTTCCTTGCTGCTGCTTAGTCAAGAAATCGCATCCCACTGCTGTGCGCGCCCGCCGGCTGCTCTGGCTGTTGATCTCCCAGGCAAGAACGCTGGACTGACAGCCACGCCTGCTCCGGGGCATCTTCCAGGCCCGCCTGCCGAACGGCCGGCCCGCACCGCCGCCCTCGGCTGCACTCCCGAGGCCCGCGTGGGCAGACGCACCAGCCTTCACCGCTGGGGGAGCGACAGCCTCGTGGACCCGGGCGCCCGACTCCTGAGAACAGGGCGTCCATCCTTCACTTACGTCTCAGCAAGGCCTTTAGAAATGTAAACACGCACATCCACATAGTTCTTACCCACTTTTTGTTAAAATTTATTTTTAATTTCGTTATACTTTTTGTGGCTATTCTAACTGGCATTTTTAGAACTCGGTGTCCCCACTGCTGCTGGTATGGAGAAACACGGTTTCATTCTGACACTGAGCTGACAAGTGCTAATTAATGAACGAGGCTCCCTCGGGACTCCAGGGCCGGCTGCGGGGCTCTCTGGGTTTCAAGACAAGCAGTCAAGACGTGCCTCTTTTCGGCGGCGGATCTTATTCCTACTTCTTGTCTCACGGCAGGGCTGGAGTAGATGTTAAATTAAAGCCTGGAAAACTTTAGTCTTTCTCCTTCCTGACTTCAATGAGGATTTTTCTAATATTTTATTCACAATAAGGTTGAGGGGCTTCCCTTGTAGCTCAGTGGTAAAGAGCTTGCCTGCCAATGCAGGAGACGTGAGTTCGATCCCTTATCTGGGAAGATCCCACGTGCCAAGAAGCAACTAAGCCCATGAGCCAAATCTACGGAGCCCGTGCTCAAGAGCCTCGGAGCCGCAACTAGTGAGCCCGTGTGCCCGGAGCCCGAGTTCTGCAACGAGAGAAGCCACTGAAACAAAAACTCTGCTCCCCTCGCCTGGAGAGCTGCCCCGCTCCCTGCAACGAGAGAAGAGCCTGCGGCAGCCGGGATAACCCAGAATAGCCAAAAAAAACCACATAAAACTTTAAAAAACAAAACAAAGACATCAGACTGAGCCAGTCATCCACCCTTCCACCCCGCCTCTGACCCCGCAAAAAAAGGCTGAACTGGATTTGAGACATATTTTCCTTGCTGCTGCTTAGTCAAGAAATCGCATCCCACTGCTGTGCGCGCCCGCCGGCTGCTCTGGCTGTTGATCTCCCAGGCAAGAACGCTGGACTGACAGCCACGCCTGCTCCGGGGCATCTTCCAGGCCCGCCCCGCACGGGCAGCCTCCCTGCCACGGAGCCACCGTGGCCCGTGTTTTCTTAACTGTTTATACATTCTTTTATTTCCAGTTTACTAAGAACTGCTAGGAACCTACACCATGAACCAGTCCAGCAGCAGGGACTGTAACTCTTAAGGTGTGGCTCTGCTGCAGCTCAGGATTCAGCCAGTCACTTACTTGGTACGTCGTGGATTGATAAGAACTCGCCGACGAAAAAGAGAAATATGTGAAATAAACACAAAGCAAATTTGAAGCAGGCACCCCTGTGGGGATCAATCACTCGTAGAGAGGCTCTTCAAGGCAGTGTTACTGCCAGGCTCTTCTCTGGTCTGTAACCACCATTCTCCAATAAACAAGGCCTTTTGGCTCTAAGAAGCCACGAGACAGGTGTGACACAGGCAGTTAAACAGAACAAACGCACACATGAAAGGCTGCAGAAAATTCAAAATACAGAAACATGTCTTCTTAAGTCCCTAAGAGTTTCACATTTTGCTAATTCTGAGGATACTGCTATGTTAGACGACGACGACTAGCTGGAGGCCAGTTTCAAGGACAGTGTGGGGAGTCCCATGAATTCAACACTCTCACACGTGTGCCCACACACACATCCACGGACGCCAGGACCCCTCCCCCTCCGCCCAGACGCCTCCAGGGGAACGCGGGGAGGAGGCACCTGTCTTGTCGGTCAGCAGGTACACCAGGCGCCCCAGCTCCTCCGGGATGGTGCTGGTCCGGACCACGGTGCCGGGGATGTTCTCGTCTTTCATGATCATCCACCCGTACGCGGCCTTGCCCATGTCCAGGTTCACACGCAGACTGCCAAAGAGAAGCCACCACAGGAGTTAGCGATCCGACGCCGCACGCCCACAGGCTTTCCATGTGAATTCACTCACCGACACGCGGGCTCTGAGACTGGGGGTGGAAGCGGGGCATCACGCTGGACTTCAGACTTCAGGAAAAACGAGTTTGTTGACGTTTAAGCTGTCAGGCCCTTCTCAGCCCAGAGCGTGTGTGCTCCCCGGCCCTTCAGCCCGGCTGTGAGGCCGCCGGACGGGCCTGGGAGAGGGGGCCGGCGGCACGGGTGCCATCCAGGCTCCGGGGGGCCAGCGCCACATGGAAGGAAACTGCCCGCATCACCGGACATCCATATCTGCAAGGGATCCTGACATCTGTCCCCCTGTATACCACAAGAAGGAAGGAGAAGCTTCCCCGGCAGACGCGGGGAGGCCGCTGGGCAGGAGGCCCTCCAAGCCGCAGCGCCTGGGCGCCACGCTCGCAAAAACAGAGCGGAGCTGGTGGAGGAAGGTCACGGTTTACGAGAGAGACACTACCAAGGAAAAACATACCCAACAAAGATAAACGTGACAGAGGAAGGAAGCAGAAATGAAGCTCACTCTGAATCACACTGGACATCTTGATTGTCAGGTCAACAGGTGGCTTTTTAATACTAAAAACTTCTAGAAGCTCAAACTTCAAACACCAAGCTGACAGGGTCATTATCATCACCGTATTTGACTTACGTTTCAGTTATGTTCTAATTTCATGGAATTTATGAGCCTAGACCACTATTCAACTTGGATTAGATTGGCCAAAACATTTCCTTTTTCCCTGTACGATGGCTCTAGCAGCATGTAGTTACCTTTAACGTCACTGACACAATTCTGTTAGGCTGTACGATAGCTGTCAGAGCATATACAAAGCTGCTGAATTTCTGTGGAGCCATTCTGCTGTTGAAGATGGAAGAAGAGCAACATTTTTGGCGTATTATGCTTTGTTAGTTTAAGAAAAGTGAAAACGCCACTGAAATGCAAAAAAAAAAAGTCTCTGCGGTGTGTGAAGACGGCGCCTGACCACTGGACGAGCCACGAGCGGTCCGTGCGGTTTTGCGAGGAACGTCCTCGCTGGATGAGGACCCGAGGGCAGGCCAAGGGTGGCGGTGGACGTCGCCGGCGACTGCATCGGGCCGTGAGCTGAGAATGGACAGCGGTGCACCCACGGGAGCCGGCCGGTGCACCCCACACCCAAGCCAGGCACTGAAGATGGCCTGCACCTACATGCTTACCTTCATCGCTCTAATATTTCAGTTCCACATACCTGAAGCAAAAAAACCCCTTCCTGACCGTATTTTCACATGTAATTTCTTACTGAAAGGTAAGGAAAACGTTCCATTTTAAAAACAAATTGTGACAGGCAATGAAAAGTGGGCACTGTACAATCATGTGGAATGAGAGAGATGGGAGCAAGTGAAATGAACCCCCGCACCCGAAAGACTGGTCTTCAGCCAAAAAGGCGACATGTACAAGGTGGGATTAAGGGAGCCCTCTATTGTGAACTCCTTCTGGAAAATAAAACGACTAATTCTAACAAGTACTGTTCCCAATCCGACCAACTGAAACCAGCACTGGACAAAAGAGCATCAGCAATCAGCGGAAACCACATCAGCTTCCGTCAGGATAACTCAAGGGCACATGCTTCCCGGACGTCCAGGCAAAACCGCCTCGGCCTGGCTGGGGAGCCCGCCTCCTCCGGTGCGCTCACCGGCCGGCGCCTCCAGGTTTCCACTGAGTCAGGTCTTTACAAAACCATCCTACTGGAAAAAATTTCCATTCCATGGAAGACTGCAAACGGCACCTAGAACCGTTCTTTGCTCAAAAAGACGAGTTTTGGGAAGACGGAACTATGAAGTTACTGAAAAATGGCAGAAGGCAGAGGAACGAAGTAGTGAACACGTAGTTCGATAAATTCTTGGTGAAAATGAAAAATGTGTCTTTTAGTTTTATTTAAAAACCAAAGGAAGTTTTTTGCCAACCCAATACTTCACAGTAACATTTTTTGTGAACCAAAAAATATATATTAAGCCTACTATTTTGAGTAGTATAGTAACAGATTTTAAGGTAATAGATGCCATATACTTATTTAAGCTCATTATGTTGCTAATTTAGCATCTCTGAAGTTATCTAGAGACCAATCCCAAGTAAGTGGAAAAGTCACCACAGCTTCAGGTGATCGGCTGAGCCAGGCAGTGTGACGTCTGCTGTTACCAAACGTCGCTCCGTCATGCCTGACGCCGCGGCCCGGTGGACTGTAGCCCACCGGGCTTCTGTGTGCATGGGGCTTCCCAGGCAAGAACACTGCAGCGGGCTGCCACTTCCTTCTCCAGGTACACAATAAGGAAAGTTAAGATACACCGCCACCACCAGCGAGCGTGTTCAGGGCTGCCGCAGAGAGGAACGCATATGAGCCTGCTTTACGCTACAGCGAGGAGGCACAGGCTGACTTCAGAACACGCAGGCCGTCCTAACGGCGGCACTTTCGCGCCCGTCTCCTCTCACAGCCGCAGGCGTGTCTGAGCATCAGGTGCCCTGAGGAAGGCGGTGAGAAGCATGGCCCCGCTGGCGCCCCACGCGGCCGGCTGCATTGAAACTTGATTTGTTACAATTAAGCCTGCACACCTATCAGGACCAGGTGACCCAGCCCCCATGCACACCAGGCTCCTCAGGGAGGGAATCTACCTGAAGTAATTCACACACAGTCCTCTGAAGCAAGGCTTATTTTTAGATCCTAAGCCGAGCAAAAGAAAATAGAAGCCAAGAAAATAGAAGCCATTTAAATGACAAGTTTTATCTAATCAAAACCTTTTCCTGTAAATTGTCATTTAAAGGGGAAAAGCACAGATACTATTTTATCTGAACTCCCCTCCCCTGATTTCTCATTCTATGACTCCTTAAACTTCTCAGGACACACCACACCCGGCAGGCGACGGCTCCACAATGCTTTCGCGGGGTGATTCACACACGGCCCTCAGACTTGGGGAGACCCTGGAGCAGTGCACCTGCAGGTGGCGACGGAGCCCGGCAGTGCCTCCTGAAGAAGTCAGCAACTGTGGATCCTGAGCCTGGATAAAGATGTTCCAGACAGGCAGTACCTCCAAGGACACAGTTTAGAAGCAAGGGTATTTGTCTTAGAAAAATATACTTCCATCTCTTATCTCAAATGATTCCTACAGTTAGCTTTTCCAATACAACTGCAAACAAACAAACAGAGCCCAACCAAATAAACCAAAACACAGCTACAAACATCAGAGAGCACAGAGACAACATATAATATCATGAGGAAGAGCCACAAGGAAAAAAATACAAGAGAACAAAATTGTGAAAGCCAACAGATGTTACACGTGACAGGCACAGACTATAAACACCTGGAAACACAGGAAAAATTAGAAAAATAGTTGCATGAAATAGGCAAAAATAAAAATGAAACAGTCTAATGTCATAAATAAAACAAAATTTTAGAACTAAAATAATACCAATAACTAAAATTAAGAAATTGGTTTAATATCTGATTAGACACAAAGATTAAATCAGTGACAGATTAAGAATGTTTTTAATTTCAAGGATAAATACTAAAAAGAACAAAACTCCTTACAAAACAAACTACTAGAGAAAAAAGTGGAATTAAAAAATAACAAATAAAATGATAAGAAAGGAGAAAAAATACAAAACAGTTACGTCACGTTAAAAGCACAATATAAAATGACAGACTTAAAACTAAAAATATGAAGTATTACAATAATTGCGGGTGCACTAAATAGTCAAAAATTATGAGAGCAGGTAAAAATTAAACTTTATGCCACTTACAAGAGACACACATAAATATAATTACACAGAAAAGTTGAAAGTACAAAGATGGAAAAAAACATGCCAAGCAAATTAAAACCAGCTGCCGTTACTATATTAACATAAAGCAAAGTAGAATTTAATGCAAAAAGCTATAGCAGAGATAACGAAAGTCACTTTCTAATGAGAAGATGCATAATTCAGCAGAAATAGACAACCATTTAAATGTGTACACTGTCAATATCAAAGTCACAAAATATATAATAACAAAAATAGACAGAATTCCAAGGAAAAATAGATGAACTCACAATACTGATGGGTGATTCTGACATGACCCTCAGTCACTGCTAGAGGAGGTCACGGCAACAGTGAACCAGGGACACCGGAAGCTGCCGCACACGAGGAAGAGTACTGACCTGACGACCGTGAGGCGCCGGGACCGACCATTCAGACTCCATGTTCTTCCCGAGCACGGAGTGAATGTCCACAAAAACCAGCTGAATATCGGGCCCCAGACCTGCTCTCAACACGTTTCATACATCTGATACAATTCTTACTTCTTCAGATGGATGATTAACTTGCTAGTTTCCACCTGTTTTACCTTCTGAATATACGCAGTTGAAGCCATACATTTCTATGTAAGTACTCTGGTTGCATTGTAAAGGAAAAAATAAAAAACTGGAAACAATATGAAGAAATTTAGAAAAATAGTTGCATGAAATAGGCAAAAATAAAAATGAAACAGTCTAATGTCATAAATAAAACAAAATTTTAGAACTAAAATAATACCAATAACTAAAATTAAGAAATTGGTTTAATATCTGATTAGACACAAAGATTAAATCAGTGACAGATTAAGAATGTTTTTAATTTCAAGGATAAATACTAAAAAGAACAAAACTCCTTACAAAACAAACTACTAGAGAAAAAAGTGGAATTAAAAAATAACAAATAAAATGATAAGAAAGGAGAAAAAATACAAAACAGTTACGTCACGTTAAAAGCACAATATAAAATGACAGACTTAAAACTAAAAATATGAAGTATTACAATAATTGCGGGTGCACTAAATAGTCAAAAATTATGAGAGCAGGTAAAAATTAAACTTTATGCCACTTACAAGAGACACACATAAATATAATTACACAGAAAAGTTGAAAGTACAAAGATGGAAAAAAACATGCCAAGCAAATTAAAACCAGCTGCCGTTACTATATTAACATAAAGCAAAGTAGAATTTAATGCAAAAAGCTATAGCAGAGATAACGAAAGTCACTTTCTAATGAGAAGATGCATAATTCAGCAGAAATAGACAACCATTTAAATGTGTACACTGTCAATATCAAAGTCACAAAATATATAATAACAAAAATAGACAGAATTCCAAGGAAAAATAGATGAACTCACAATACTGATGGGTGATTCTGACATGACCCTCAGTCACTGCTAGAGGAGGTCACGGCAACAGTGAACCAGGGACACCGGAAGCTGCCGCACACGAGGAAGAGTACTGACCTGACGACCGTGAGGCGCCGGGACCGACCATTCAGACTCCATGTTCTTCCCGAGCACGGAGTGAATGTCCACAAAAACCAGCTGAATATCGGGCCCCAGACCTGCTCTCAACACGTTTCATACATCTGATACAATTCTTACTTCTTCAGATGGATGATTAACTTGCTAGTTTCCACCTGTTTTACCTTCTGAATATACGCAGTTGAAGCCATACATTTCTATGTAAGTACTCTGGTTGCATTGTAAAAGTCTTCATTTGTAGTATTTTTGTTGTTGTCAACTACAGAATATTTTTTAGTCTTCACTGCATTTTCTACAATAATGCAAGTAAGCCAAATACAAACACACACATACTTAGGAAAGTCAAATACACTTACATACTAAGAAATAGCTTTGCATTAACCATGGGTCAAAGAAGAAATCACAGTGAAGATTAAAAAATATTCTGTATTTGAAAACAACAAAAACACTACAGATGAAGACTTTTAGGATGCAGCCAAAGCGGTCCTTTGGCTCTCCTGCGGCTCAGGTGGTAAAGCACCCGCCTGCAGTGCGGGAGACCTGGGTTCGGTCCTGGGTGGGAACGTCCCCTGAAGGGAAAGGCCACCCACTCCAGTCTTCTTTTTTTTTTAAACATTTATTTATTTATTTATTTTGAGGGGGGGTAGGGTGGGGAGGGAGGGGAGCGGGCGGGCCACTTCTATTGGTCTTTCATTTGTCTGTTTTTCATCTGTCTTTGTTCTTTGGCTCCTGTGGGCCTCCCATCGCCATGGCCTCTGTTGTCACCGAGCACCGACTCTGGCTGCATGCGCTCCAGAGCTCCGGCTCGGTCATTGGACACATGGGTCCAGCCGCTCCGCGGCACGTGGGGTCTTCCCAGGCCAGGGAGCGAACCGGCGCCCCTTGCCCTGCAAGGCGGTGTCCTTACCCACTGGACCACCAGGGAAGCCCCACTCCAGTCTTCTCGCCTGGAGAATCCCATGGCTTGTCCATGGGTCGCAAAGAGTCAGACACGACTGAGCGAGTTCACTTTCACTTTCAAAGCAGTACTTAGAAATTCATAGCTTCAACTGCATATATTCAAAAAGCTTGGTAAAGAAGGTGAAAACTGGTGAGTTAGTCATTTATCTGAAGAAGTAAGAACAACACAAACTAAAGAAGGTAGGAGGAAAGAAAGAAAGTAAGGTAACATTAATAAAATAGAAAAATATTATACAATAGAAAAATACTATATGGGAGAGTTGGACCATAAAGAAGGCTGAATACGGAAGAACTGACGCCTTCAAACTACGGTGCTGGAGAAGACTCTGCTCTTTACTGAGCAGCAAGGAGATCCCACCAGCCCATCCTAAAGGAGGTCAACCCGGAGTATTCACTGGCAGGACGGATGCTGAAGCTGAAGCCCCAGTCCTCTGGCCCCCGGGTGGGAAGAGTCGACTCACGGGAAAGTCCCTCGGAAGGAGTGAAGACAAAGGAGAAAGGGGGGCGGCCGCCGAGCTGGCTGGATGGCGTCACTGAGCCACGGCCGTGAGTCTGAGCGGCACCCGGGGGCGGGGCGGGAGCCTGGGCGCGGCCGCCGTGGGCTCGCAGAGAGCCCCCACGCCCAGGCGCGGCCGCCGGGGACCGTAAAGCCAGGAGCAGGCTTTCCCGAAGACGACTAAAGCTGAGAAAACTGGCAGACCACCCGAGAAAAGATGGAGAACGGGCGGAAATAAGCATCCAGAATAAAGAAGACCAACACCACAGCTTCCACACGTAAGAAGAGACAGCAGGAAAACAGCATTAACAGACTTTAGCAAAAAATGTTGAATATTTAGGTACAGTTGACATAACTGTACTTTCCAAAACTGACTCAAGGAGAAGTTAAGAAACTTGAAATAAAGTTTTCTAACTAAAGTTAATTACTTAAATTTTAACTATGTAAGAAATACATTTAAACTAGTAAAGACATCAATTCTGTCAAAAACTTTCCACAATAAAAAGTTCAGGCTGACGTGGCATCCTTGACGTGTAAAGGCCAAGGAATAGATACCTGCAATTTTAGCCAGACCCCATCGGGAGAATCCCATGGCTTGTCCATGGGTCGCAAAGAGTCAGACACGACTGAGCGAGTTCACTTTCACTTTCAAAGCAGTACTTAGAAATTCATAGCTTCAACTGCATATATTCAAAAAGCTTGGTAAAGAAGGTGAAAACTGGTGAGTTAGTCATTTATCTGAAGAAGTAAGAACAACACAAACTAAAGAAGGTAGGAGGAAAGAAAGAAAGTAAGGTAACATTAATAAAATAGAAAAATATTATACAATAGAAAAATACTATATGGGAGAGTTGGACCATAAAGAAGGCTGAATACGGAAGAACTGACGCCTTCAAACTACGGTGCTGGAGAAGACTCTGCTCTTTACTGAGCAGCAAGGAGATCCCACCAGCCCATCCTAAAGGAGGTCAACCCGGAGTATTCACTGGCAGGACGGATGCTGAAGCTGAAGCCCCAGTCCTCTGGCCCCCGGGTGGGAAGAGTCGACTCACGGGAAAGTCCCTCGGAAGGAGTGAAGACAAAGGAGAAAGGGGGGCGGCCGCCGAGCTGGCTGGATGGCGTCACTGAGCCACGGCCGTGAGTCTGAGCGGCACCCGGGGGCGGGGCGGGAGCCTGGGCGCGGCCGCCGTGGGCTCGCAGAGAGCCCCCCACGCCCGAGGGCGCGGCCGCCGGGGACCGTAAAGCCAGGAGCAGGCTTTCCCGAAGACGACTAAAGCTGAGAAAACTGGCAGACCACCCGAGAAAAGATGGAGAACGGGCGGAAATAAGCATCCAGAATAAAGAAGACCAACACCACAGCTTCCACACGTAAGAAGAGACAGCAGGAAAACAGCATTAACAGACTTTAGCAAAAAATGTTGAATATTTAGGTACAGTTGACATAACTGTACTTTCCAAAACTGACTCAAGGAGAAGTTAAGAAACTTGAAATAAAGTTTTCTAACTAAAGTTAATTACTTAAATTTTAACTATGTAAGAAATACATTTAAACTAGTAAAGACATCAATTCTGTCAAAAACTTTCCACAATAAAAAGTTCAGGCTGACGTGGCATCCTTGACGTGTAAAAGGCCAAGGAATAGATACCTGCAATTTTAGACAAAAATATGTCAGGGGAGAGAAGACGCATCAGTGAACCTTAAGAGAGCAGCATACTCGTAACATTAAACGCCAAAGAACAGCGTGGCAGGGAACGTCCCACGTCTCACTCAGGTGAGCCGACGCGAACACGTCACACAAACAGCAAGCAAGCGGAATGAAGTAACACATGAAGGAATATTACACCATGACCAAGCTGTGCTTCTTCCCTAAAGAATACCAGTCAGTGTAATTTAGCTTATCAATATCTAAAGAAAAAAGATGAAAAATCATCTCAGTAGACTTAGTAGAAATATTTTTAAATGATACTAATGACTTAAAAAAAAACAACAACTTTTAACACAAGAGGAATGGGGAAAACTTCTATTACATATTATAGAGGGGCCCTGTAAAAACTTACAGCATCTTTACTGAAAATCACTGCTACCAATGTCGTAAGCCATTGATAGCTGAGTACCATGCCGAGGCCTAGGGAAGGCTGGATGCACTGTTTTCCTCAAGCAGTCTGCCCGGAAAGTGAGGCTGGTAGGTTAACATAAACTCGTGATGTCACAGGAAGGATACTGGACCCGAAAGTAACTTGACAAAATTCTAAGAATTTTCCTTCAGTATAACTTCGGGAAAGTTAATTTCTAAATTCTGAAGCAACTTGTGTGCCTGTGTTAGCTGTTTTCCGCACTCCCTGCTGGGGTGCTGAGCGAGCCCCGCTCCGGGGAGAGCGCCGGGCAGCGCTCCAGGCAGCCGTGGGCGGAGGGCGGGCGCGGGCACGCCCCTGGCCAGGCCCCCCGGCCGCTGACCTCGCCGGCCCGACGGGCAGCGAGCCAGAGCACCCCGGCCCCCCGGCCGATGAGCACCCCTCAAGGGCGGCCTTCCCACGGAGACGCCGGGCCGCGCCGGCTCTCCAGTGCCCCCGGCAGTCACACGCGGCCAGCCCGTCTGACACCACCTTGCTCCTGTGGCCCGGACGGGCCTCCCTGACCCAGAACTGCGAGGACACTTGGTTTTCATTATCAGCTAGACGGTTACGCAGCGCTTTAAAGCATGTGAGCAGAAAGCGTAATAACCAGAGACATGTACTCAAGCTCCTGACCTGGGGGAGCTTTCCATGCACCATAAAGAGTTCTGAGAGTTGGCTTCGTGCTGTGAGGGACGCAAACGATTTAAGGAACACATATTTCAGAGTTACAAAAGGGGAGTCGTCCAGCACTACTCTCCTTGGAAGCTGAAGTAACTGGTATCAGGTGACTCACACGAGCCCGGCTTGCAGCCAGCCTGCGCCTCTCTCCCTGTGTAATCGGCGGGGTTTGGAAAGCAGAGCCACGCGGGGTCTCAGCCCCCACCAGGGACCAGACCTGCACCTCCTGCAGCGGAGGCTGGAGTCTTCGCCACGGCACCACCACGGGAGTCCACGTGATCAGACTTTACACGGATACTTACAAAAAGGAAGTATGTGTGAAGGCTAGTATCCGCATGTAGAGATAAGTACGCACATCTTATAAGTATATCCACATCAGAAAGGTCTTACAGAATTTATCAGTAGCTATAGAAATCATAATTTCTTTCTTTCTCTTGTTATTGGGTACCAATTCTTTACTATAAATACATACAACTGAAATATGAGAAAATGATCCATTAGTTTCTGTTTAAAAATATTTATCATGTAGCACTTCCTGTTAATACGATCAAGGGAAAAGTGTCAAGTCTCTTTACATTGTCAATTTACTAAATAAAGAAGGAAATCAAAGGGAGTTCACATAAATAAAATAGCTAAAAAATGGCAAGAAGATCTGAATATTGTTCAACGGTCTCCATCCGTTAAAGGAGAACACCCGGGAGGGAAGAGGGCTCTTGTTTGGGCCTTGGCACTGTGCACAGACACAGTCCTGAAGTGCCACCACAAAGCAGCTCAGAACTGAGAAAAGAAACAGAAACGAGGAAAAGCAAGATTAATGAAAACAAAGGAAAAACCCTGAGAATTCCCAAGAAAAGCTGTGCCTGCGCAGGAAAGACGGAAGCAGACCTCTGTGGGAGCTGCGTGTTGCCAGCCGAGGCGGGCAGGGAAGCTGGAGGCTGGCCGCCGGGGCCCTGTGCAGGGCTCGCAGGTGCGGCGGACCCTGAGCGCAGGCCTTCCAGCCGCGGGCTGCTGTGGCCAGGGTTAACAGAAGGGGGCCCTAGGCCTCTCAAGGGGCAGTTTCCTGCACACGCTCACTTCTCAGGAGTCAATGCAGGCGGTGAATGGGCAGCGGCCGTGGTCAGAGTCAGTACCTTTCACACCGAGAACAGCACATCCAAAAGCATCATACTCAAGAAAACCAGACACTGTTTCTCCTCATTCTTCAACTCACCTTATGGGAATGATGTAGGAGAAGAGGAGGAGAAAGCGGAAAAGACTGCGGTACCAGGGGCCTGCGAATCCCTGCAAGGTCACCATGACACCTGAGAGGGCGACCAAGGCCAGAAACAGTGCTTTGGTCAGCTGGTTGAGTTCAAGGTCCAACAAACCAACCTGAAAGAAAACATGGAATTAGGACAAACTACAATGTCCCTAATTTTACCAGTCTGCATGCATGGCTGGAACGACAGTCGTAACTTTTCTATTGTATTAGCCTTTATTACAATGAAACACAGAAAGGTATTAATTTCACATTTCTGAGAAATCCTAACATTTACAGTTTTTCCCATAAAGCACTCTAGAGATTTAGGGAGAATTTCTGAAAAATGAGTCACGGTCCCCAGAGGGTTTCCAGAAAGAAGCTGAGAAAACCACGAGTCC
This sequence comes from Tragulus kanchil, assembly GCA_022376925.1. NCBI lineage: Eukaryota > Metazoa > Chordata > Mammalia > Artiodactyla > Tragulidae > Tragulus > Tragulus kanchil. The sequence continues at coordinate 170,180,837 of JAIOJX010000003.1, read as the reverse complement.
TGAGACCCTTTCTGTAGATGATGGGGTTACGACCAGCGCTGGGCAGAAGGGACGCACCCCAGACGACAGACGGCGGCGCGAGCCGTCAATTTACTAAATAAAGAAGGAAATCAAAGGAGTTCACATAAATAAAATAGCTAAAAATGGCAAGAAGATCTGAATATTGTTCAACGGTCTCCATCCGTTAAAGGAGAACACCGGGAGGAAGAGGGCTCTTGTTTGGGCCTTGGCACTGTGCACAGACACAGTCCTGAAGTGCCACCACAAAGCAGCTCAGAACTGAGAAAAGAAACAGAAACGAGGAAAAGCAAGATTAATGAAAACAAAGGAAAAACCCTGAGAATTCCCAAGAAAAGCTGTGCCTGCGCAGGAAAGACGGAAGCAGACCTCTGTGGGAGCTGCGTGTTGCCAGCCGAGGCGGGCAGGGAAGCTGGAGGCTGGCCGCCGGGGCCCTGTGCAGGGCTCGCAGGTGCGGCGGACCCTGAGCGCAGGCCTTCCAGCCGCGGGCTGCTGTGGCCAGGGTTAACAGAAGGGGGCCCTAGGCCTCTCAAGGGGCAGTTTCCTGCACACGCTCACTTCTCAGGAGTCAATGCAGGCGGTGAATGGGCAGCGGCCGTGGTCAGAGTCAGTACCTTTCACACCGAGAACAGCACATCCAAAAGCATCATACTCAAGAAAACCAGACACTGTTTCTCCTCATTCTTCAACTCACCTTATGGGAATGATGTAGGAGAAGAGGAGGAGAAAGCGGAAAAGACTGCGGTACCAGGGCCTGCAATCCCTGCAAGGTCACCATGACACCTGAGAGGGCGACCAAGGCCAGAAACAGTGCTTTGGTCAGCTGGTTGAGTTCAAGGTCCAACAAACCAACCTGAAAGAAAACATGGAATTAGGACAAACTACAATGTCCCTAATTTTACCAGTCTGCATGCATGGCTGGAACGACAGTCGTAACTTTTCTATTGTATTAGCCTTTATTACAATGAAACACAGAAAGGTATTAATTTCACATTTCTGAGAAATCCTAACATTTACAGTTTTTCCCATAAAGCACTCTAGAGATTTAGGGAGAATTTCTGAAAAATGAGTCACGGTCCCCAGAGGGTTTCCAGAAAGAAGCTGAGAAAACCACGAGTCCTGAGACCCTTTCTGTAGATGATGGGGTTACGACCAGCGCTGGGCAGAAGGGGACGCACAGACGACAGCGGCTGGGCAGCCCGGCCTGCTCTTTCGAGAGCACAGGGGTCTCGCCCTCTGCCCGGGCCAGGTCAGAACCGGACAGCCGTCTGTGGTCCCTCTTTGTCAAGAGCCCCCTGAAGAGAACTTAATTAAGAAGAAAAGCAACAGAGCAGTCAGTTTGCAGTGGCAACTGGTTAATTTGCAGAAGTCCCACACGGAAGGCTCTCCCAGCAAAGCACACAGCACGCAGAGTCAGTCTGGATGGTTTCCCAGCTGAGCAAGGTCTTCCGACGCAGCCCCTCCACCCTCTGCCCCGTCTCCCGGCTGGCTGAGTGCCACGGCTGAAAGGCCACCCAGCAAGGAGGTGTGGGGCAGCGAGGGGGGCTGGGAGGACGACGCTGGGCTCTGCAGAAAGATTTCAGAGCCAGAGAGAACCGCGGCTGCCCAGCAGCTGAGGCCCCTCGGGGCGCCGTGGCTGGGCTGGTTTGAACGCTCGCTCCGCCGCCTGGCTGCATGGCTCGGACAGGCTGAGCGTCAGCCCTCCCACCTGCAGACGGGCCGTAAGAGCGTCTTCCCGACAGGACCCGGGGCAGAGGCGACGCCCAGCACGGGGAGCGCATTTTCCAGGACGGAGCGAGCCTCCAGGCAGGCTGTGACTACTCTCACCAAACACGACCACTGTTTTTATGACGAGGAACCTGGACTTGAATCTCTGCTTACTAACTGCGTGACCTGGGGGAGTGTCCTCACACTCTTTTAAGCCTCACTCCCCTCCACAGTAAAGCCACACCATCCAACTCCTAACAGAGGTGGAGGGACCCACAGTGTGGCCCCTTCAGGCCAGGGCACGGCAGGCGTGTAACAGACCTGCATACCCCTAGGTTGTGCAACACTAGCAGAAGACTGACGCCCATCAGGTTATCTACCTGCCACCCGAGTCTCTCCTGAATCTGGAACAAATTTTGAAAAAAGAGAAACTAAAAAAGAAAACATGATTACCAAAACTCTGATAAAATATAAGGTACTATAATACTCAAATTTAAAACTTTCATAATTACTAAACCGCTTAGTAACACTGTATTTTGCAGTGCCTTTTCAAATATCACTTCTTTGGTCAATAAAAGGCTAGCCTTTTCCATACCTCACATATTTAGTGTATACCTTGTTTTGATTAATATCTGTCACAAATCCTCATCAGAATGGTAGAATGTGTGGTTAAAAAGAAAGCACAAAATTTTGTCAGAAAATCCATTAAGTGCAGCAGTGAAGAAAATGCATTCATTATACAAGTTTAAAAGTCTACTACATTTTTTGATAAACTCTGAAGTTATGAAAAATGAGAGTGATACAGTGATAAAAGGAACTGCCTGCCAAGGCTGGAGCCACGAGAGACGCAGGTTCGATCCCTGGGCTGGGAAGACCCCCTGGAGAAGGAAACGGCAACCCGCTCCAGTGTTCCTGCCTGGAAAATCCCATGGACAGGAGCCTGGCTGCTACAGTCCACAGGCTCGCAGAGAGTCAGGCGCGACTGAGCACACGGGCACCATAAGGTCATGAAAAAGGAGTAAACTATGACATTTTACCCGGCAAGAAACAGTCAGTCTAGCAGGAAACCGCGGCTGCCCAGCAGCTGAGGCCCCTCGGGGCGCCGTGGCTGGGCTGGTTTGAACGCTCGCTCCGCCGCCTGGCTGCATGGCTCGGACCGAGCGTCAGCCCTCCCACCTGCAGACGGGCCGTAAGAGCGTCTTCCCGACAGGACCGGGGCAGAGGCGACGCCCAGCACGGGGAGCGCATTTTCCAGGACGGAGCGAGCCTCCAGGCAGGCTGTGACTACTCTCACCAAACACGACCACTGTTTTTATGACGAGGAACCTGGACTTGAATCTCTGCTTACTAACTGCGTGACCTGGGGGAGTGTCCTCACACTCTTTTAAGCCTCACTCCCCTCCACAGTAAAGCCACACCATCCAACTCCTAACAGAGGTGGAGGGACCCACAGTGTGGCCCCTTCAGGCCAGGGCACGGCAGGCGTGTAACAGACCTGCATACCCCTAGGTTGTGCAACACTAGCAGAAGACTGACGCCCATCAGGTTATCTACCTGCCACCCGAGTCTCTCCTGAATCTGGAACAAATTTTGAAAAAAGAGAAACTAAAAAAGAAAACATGATTACCAAAACTCTGATAAAATATAAGGTACTATAATACTCAAATTTAAAACTTTCATAATTACTAAACCGCTTAGTAACACTGTATTTTGCAGTGCCTTTTCAAATATCACTTCTTTGGTCAATAAAAGGCTAGCCTTTTCCATACCTCACATATTTAGTGTATACCTTGTTTTGATTAATATCTGTCACAAATCCTCATCAGAATGGTAGAATGTGTGGTTAAAAAGAAAGCACAAAATTTTGTCAGAAAATCCATTAAGTGCAGCAGTGAAGAAAATGCATTCATTATACAAGTTTAAAAGTCTACTACATTTTTTGATAAACTCTGAAGTTATGAAAAATGAGAGTGATACAGTGATAAAAGGAACTGCCTGCCAAGGCTGGAGCCACGAGAGACGCAGGTTCGATCCCTGGGCTGGGAAGACCCCCTGGAGAAGGAAACGGCAACCCGCTCCAGTGTTCCTGCCTGGAAAATCCCATGGACAGGAGCCTGGCTGCTACAGTCCACAGGCTCGCAGAGAGTCAGGCGCGACTGAGCACACGGGCACCATAAGGTCATGAAAAAGGAGTAAACTATGACATTTTACCCGGCAAGAAACAGTCAGTCTAGCAGGAAATAAAAGATGAACACCAGTAATACCTCCCACGAGAGAGAAATCTCCGACCCGACTCTGGATGCCCGTCACTCCTCAGAGCTAGCCCTGCTTACTGCTGGCGGACACCTCGGAGCCTCTGAAGAGGCTGCAGAGAGAATGCGAAGGACCCCGGGCCCAGAAGCAACACGGCTGGAAGCTGCTCTGGTTAACGTGTGCCCTCCATGCTCACACCCAACCCACGCACTGCGGGGTCCACGGCGGGCTGGGAACCACCGCCCCCACCCCCGCTCGGCAAAGGCCGGGGGCGCCTGCAGACTCCATCCCCCAGCCGCCTCCACGCAGGCGCCGTCCTCACGAAGCCCTGCCCCGGCAGCCACCGCCCTGGCAGGCCCGTCCCGCCCCAGGCCCGGACACGGGGTCGTGCTATTCAGACTCGGAACTCCGGAGACGCTCCCCAGGGCCTAGCAATGCCTCCGTCCATGTGCCCGTGGCAGGTGAGAGCCTTTCCCTGGGCCGCGTGGGCCGGCCGGGGGGCTCTGTGGGGGGCGCCCCGCCCTCCTGGCGGTCACTTCCAGTGCAGTGACTGGGGGACTGGGCAGTGGGACCAGCAGGTCTGGGCTGTGCAACAGGGAGGAGCCACGCAGTGGTTCTGGAAGCTTCCCTGGCCTCCACAAGAGCAGGCCGTGGGCCCAGGCGCCTGATTTATCAGCTCCATTAAAAACCCAGCACAACCAGGACAAATACCTTGCCATTTCCACTACTTCAACTACTACATAGTTTATGCTTGAATTATTGAGAAAAATAGGGTTTGGGATTAAAATGAAGAAAAATTAAGCCAGGGAAGTAGAGCATGTTTCAAAGCCCACTCCTCCACAGTGACAAAGGCAGCCCGAACTCCAGGCCTGCGAGGGTCAGCCGAAGCCATTACTCATTCAGTCCGGGAGAAAAGACTCAATTACCTCAACGCAAAGATGCTATCAATGAATGCAAAGTGCATATTTTACTCTATTCATCCAAATCCCATTAAAAACTGAAAGGAATGATTTAATCTGGCCTTCCAGAGTTGGTCTTTTTCTTGGAATAAAATAAAGAATCACTGTCTTGCAAAATGCATAGCCACGACCTCACGCTTTCCCCTTGTGGCGGCGAAGGAAGGGCTGTGAGAGCTGGAGGGAGGGAGCCGTCCGCAGGGTCAGTTTCCTTTGAAAAAGAAAAAGCCCCGCAAGGGACCGAAGGTACCAGCAGCCACTGCCCACTGCGGGCACAGCTCACTTCAAGTACTGCCACTGCTCCAGCTGACAAGGACACGTGGCCACCCTCCCGGCTCACGCCTGTGAGCACGCTGTCTTCTAACTGCAGGCCGGGGTGGCCAGCGCAGCAGAGCACAGGCAGCCTCTGGGCAGAGGGCGGGGCCCGCGGCCGTCAGGAGCCTTTTCTCAGCTCTGCCTCTTTCTCCTGGACCACGGCCGCAGCCAGACTGCAGTGTCCATCGGCAGGACGGCCTCGGGGTCTTACAGAATGTGTGATGCTAGCAAAACACAATGAGAGGAAAAGAGAGAGTTCAACTATCTTTACAAAAGGTCACTTGCAACTAACTTTATACTCAGTTTCTCTAGAACACCCTTAAAAGTTTCAACTTGCCTGAAACGCAATCTGAACTCAAAAGCTATTTGTTATAAAAACTAATTAATGTTAAAACTACAGATTCTATAAGGAAGGTGGTACTTTGAGCTTTGATGTGAATCTCTTCCTACTTTAAAAACTTTAAGACACCTGAACAGGCCAGATACCTTGGAACTATGATTTCAAAACCTCTCCACCCCTAACACATATTATTAATCAGTTGAAGTAACTATGTGTAAGAAGAGGTAAATTAAGTACACGAGGGAGTAATGTTCAACATTTTCGTAATTTCTCATATTAGTAAAGCACATTTTCTTCCACTTGTCATAAAATTTGTTTTATTTGCAACAACTGTGATAACAAAATTAAATACGCTACTGGAAATTTTAATCTCCAAGGAAAGATCTGTGCATAATGTCTGAGACGCCACAATGGCTCTGGGAAAGGGCTGCTCTGGGTAATGAGCACAATAATTGCCTGCATAATCTAAGACGCCACTAATGGCCGCGATCACCACTCCACTTAGCTCCTCTCTAATTTATGTACCAAGTTCTAAACGGCTAACGGTTCTCAGTAGAATAATGGCTGATGCCGACAACGAAGGGTCAGCACGACTCCTCCCGCCGGATCCAGAAAGATCCGCCAGGCCTGTGCCGGCCCGGGACAGACCAGGCCGCCTCGTCTCAGCAACGCAGCGCCCGCCGGCCCGTCTCCAGAGCCCCCAGGTCCCGGAGGAGTCCGTGCAGAAGTCTCGTGCTATGGAAACGTAGTAGCAAAGAAAACAAAAGGCGTAGATAAGCAGCACCAACCGCTCTTCACTGCTGTGACCCTGGATTAATGTTACATGAACATCCAAGCTCTGTAACCTTCCTTCCAAACTCTGATTTCCTTACCTGCTACGTGAAGTTACTCTAGAATAGCAAAGCAATAATGTGCAAAATGTCAAAAAGCCAATTTAAACTCCTGAAGAAAGCTAAGTACCATTTTGATTTGTCCTGCATTTTCCTGGACCACGGCCGCAGCCAGACTGCAGTGTCCATCGGCAGGACGGCCTCGGGGTCTTACAGAATGTGTGATGCTAGCAAAACACAATGAGAGGAAAAGAGAGAGTTCAACTATCTTTACAAAAGGTCACTTGCAACTAACTTTATACTCAGTTTCTCTAGAACACCCTTAAAAGTTTCAACTTGCCTGAAACGCAATCTGAACTCAAAAGCTATTTGTTATAAAAACTAATTAATGTTAAAACTACAGATTCTATAAGGAAGGTGGTACTTTGAGCTTTGATGTGAATCTCTTCCTACTTTAAAAACTTTAAGACACCTGAACAGGCCAGATACCTTGGAACTATGATTTCAAAACCTCTCCACCCCTAACACATATTATTAATCAGTTGAAGTAACTATGTGTAAGAAGAGGTAAATTAAGTACACGAGGGAGTAATGTTCAACATTTTCGTAATTTCTCATATTAGTAAAGCACATTTTCTTCCACTTGTCATAAAATTTGTTTTATTTGCAACAACTGTGATAACAAAATTAAATACGCTACTGGAAATTTTAATCTCCAAGGAAAGATCTGTGCATAATGTCTGAGACGCCACAATGGCTCTGGGAAAGGGCTGCTCTGGGTAATGAGCACAATAATTGCCTGCATAATCTAAGACGCCACTAATGGCCGCGATCACCACTCCACTTAGCTCCTCTCTAATTTATGTACCAAGTTCTAAACGGCTAACGGTTCTCAGTAGAATAATGGCTGATGCCGACAACGAAGGGTCAGCACGACTCCTCCCGCCGGATCCAGAAAGATCCGCCAGGCCTGTGCCGGCCCGGGACAGACCAGGCCGCCTCGTCTCAGCAACGCAGCGCCCGCCGGCCCGTCTCCAGAGCCCCCAGGTCCCGGAGGAGTCCGTGCAGAAGTCTCGTGCTATGGAAACGTAGTAGCAAAGAAAACAAAAGGCGTAGATAAGCAGCACCAACCGCTCTTCACTGCTGTGACCCTGGATTAATGTTACATGAACATCCAAGCTCTGTAACCTTCCTTCCAAACTCTGATTTCCTTACCTGCTACGTGAAGTTACTCTAGAATAGCAAAGCAATAATGTGCAAAATGTCAAAAAGCCAATTTAAACTCCTGAAGAAAGCTAAGTACCATTTTGATTTGTCCTGCATTTTCCCTGTAAATACTTCTCAGTATGAAAAACAGAAAAGCCTCCAATCTACTAAGAAATTCACTCAAGACAACTCTCTACAGGCAGAAGGACAGCGTCACCTGGAAAGACGACTTGGGGACCGTAACCCTACTGCTGACATGGTTTACCTTTCAGCAGCTAAACCAGTCTCGGATCAGCTTCTCCATTCCATGGCGCTTAGAATCTGGATTGTGACTGCAAAAGTGGCCTAGGATCACTCCTTTAACCTGACTGAATTCCTACAAAAAGCACATTTCTTTTCAATATCTTAAAAATAAATCAGTCCCGTATTTATACACTTAGTATAATCTTAAAACTAAATTTAAAAAAGTAATTTTCAGTAATGTACTTTTGAAACTCTTACACTAAATCTAACTCCTAAATCTTATAATAATAACTTTTTCCAGTTTGTAGTTTAAATTCAAAGTATTCTTTACATTAAAAAGTGATGCCGGGCTTCCCTGGTGGCTCAGTGGTAAAGAGTTCGCCTGCCAGTGCAGGAGACACAGGTTCAATCCCTGCTCCAGGAAGATTCCGCATGCTGTGGAGTAACTAAGGCCGTGAGCCACAACTACTGAGCCCGCACTCTGGAGCCTCAGAGCAGCAACTATGGAGCCCATGCGCTGCAACTCCTGAAGCCCGTGTGCCCTAGAGCCCGAGCTCCACACAGGAGAAGTCACCGCCACAAGAGGCCTGCTCACCTCCACTAGAGAGCAGCCCCCACTCCCTGCAACGAGAGAAGAGCCTGCAGCAGCAGTGAACACCCAGAATAGCCAAAAATCAATCAATCAAATGCATTTCTTAAAAAAAAAAAAAAGTGATGCCATCTGGCCCCTTTTTCCTTCTCCTCCGGTTTACTTATTCATTCCTGTCTGGACATGAGCGCCCCGGTCCTGGGTGTCCCGCACGCCGGCGCCGCCCGCCCAGACGGCCCGGCCGTTGCCATTTACTGCCTCAGTGATCTGCGAAATAAGAAGCGCTTCTTCTAGCCGTTCTGGTCTACCAGCTCAATAATCTGTGCTTTAAAAGCTCTCTAAATATGTATCAGCACAATAATTCTTAACGTTATATCACCTTGATTTTTAAAAGTCAAAATCTGTATTTACACAATACACATTTAAAAGTCTGTTCTGAAAGAATATTTCATGCTCTACATGTTTACCTACAAATAAAATTTGCCCTGAGCATTCTATGTTCAGCATTTAAGATTTTTTCCTTGCTTATCACATATTATTACGTATTTCTTCTGGAATATTAAACATTCAAAAAGAAAATGAGGCTGTTACGTTTTTTTATATAAGCCAGAAAAGCTTTACTGCGAAGCTCGCTGCTTGGCCGGGAAGGACGAGGCCTCCGTGGCAGGGCGAGGCGCGCGGAGGCAGGGCCGGGCGGGCGCTCGCCCAGCCGCTCCCACCCTGGGCAGCGCGCGTCGTCAGGCCCTCTGCCAGCTAGACCCAGCAGACGCACCGCTGGGTGAAATCACTCCTGACACCTGCACAGGTCCCTCGCGGAGTCCGAAGGCGGCTTCGCGAGTGGAGGAGGACGCCGCCTCCTCACACGCCAACCGCGCAGCTCACCTGAGAAGCTCCCGTACGGGCTCGAGCGTCTGCTACAGCACACGTCCACTCGACGTTCACAGCTGTCGACACTGCCAGAGAACAGCACGCGACCCGTGAGCATACGCACACACGCTCACACACACACGTGCAGGTCTTTTCTCCTCCACAGAACTGAGGCTGACTCTTACTCCCACGCACGAGAACCTGGCCGAGCCTGCCGCTGCCCGCCGGGCTCTGTCCTGGCGCCGCCCCTGTCGGAGCATGGCCGGCACTCCCCAAAGCCGTCACCTTGAAGGCAATACAGTCACTCGAAGCGGTGAGTTACATGTTCTGTTTTTAATAATGATTAAATTATTTCAAAAACGTTCAATTTGTGACACAAAGAAGCCATATTTAAAACCAAAATGAGTATGCACAAGTATGCAGAACAGTCTGGCAACTACCTGGAAATCTGTACTCGATGTACATAAACTACACAAATACGTAATAAAACATGGCATTTAAAAGCTCTGCGAAATAAGAAGCGCTTCTTCTAGCCGTTCTGGTCTACCAGCTCAATAATCTGTGCTTTAAAAGCTCTCTAAATATGTATCAGCACAATAATTCTTAACGTTATATCACCTTGATTTTTAAAAGTCAAAATCTGTATTTACACAATACACATTTAAAAGTCTGTTCTGAAAGAATATTTCATGCTCTACATGTTTACCTACAAATAAAATTTGCCCTGAGCATTCTATGTTCAGCATTTAAGATTTTTTCCTTGCTTATCACATATTATTACGTATTTCTTCTGGAATATTAAACATTCAAAAAGAAAATGAGGCTGTTACGTTTTTTTATATAAGCCAGAAAAGCTTTACTGCGAAGCTCGCTGCTTGGCCGGGAAGGACGAGGCCTCCGTGGCAGGGCGAGGCGCGCGGAGGCAGGGCCGGGCGGGCGCTCGCCCAGCCGCTCCCACCCTGGGCAGCGCGCGTCGTCAGGCCCTCTGCCAGCTAGACCCAGCAGACGCACCGCTGGGTGAAATCACTCCTGACACCTGCACAGGTCCCTCGCGGAGTCCGAAGGCGGCTTCGCGAGTGGAGGAGGACGCCGCCTCCTCACACGCCAACCGCGCAGCTCACCTGAGAAGCTCCCGTACGGGCTCGAGCGTCTGCTACAGCACACGTCCACTCGACGTTCACAGCTGTCGACACTGCCAGAGAACAGCACGCGACCCGTGAGCATACGCACACACGCTCACACACACACGTGCAGGTCTTTTCTCCTCCACAGAACTGAGGCTGACTCTTACTCCCACGCACGAGAACCTGGCCGAGCCTGCCGCTGCCCGCCGGGCTCTGTCCTGGCGCCGCCCCTGTCGGAGCATGGCCGGCACTCCCCAAAGCCGTCACCTTGAAGGCAATACAGTCACTCGAAGCGGTGAGTTACATGTTCTGTTTTTAATAATGATTAAATTATTTCAAAAACGTTCAATTTGTGACACAAAGAAGCCATATTTAAAACCAAAATGAGTATGCACAAGTATGCAGAACAGTCTGGCAACTACCTGGAAATCTGTACTCGATGTACATAAACTACACTGAAATCTGGCACTGAATACTTAGAAACAACACAATTTTCTAATTGACAGTGGTCCTGGTCGTGTATCACAAGAGTCCACATGGCTTATTTAAAAGCCAGGGACACAGGGGACTGCGCCATGCGAGTCACCATCGTCCCTACGCTACACGGACTGTGATTTGCACACACAGCTGCCATGCTTCCCGCTGCCACGGGGCTGCTGCTCCTGTAACAGCACGTCTCAGCTGGGCAGAGGAACCGAAAGCCAAGGTGCGGCATGCTGTACTTTCGCCAGCAGAGGGCGCTCACGCGTGATGCTTTTTTATTCCTCCGAGGAAAACCTGCTTTTGGTGAAAGCAATCCTGCTCTACAACCAGCCAGTTTAGTAAATTTAATACATGTTATCTTAGTTTTATTAATGAAAAAAAGTTATTCTAAATTTTTTATGTTATCATGAAGAAACAGAAGACAGAATTTATAGACTTCGGCATGATGAATTACATACAGGGGGAAATTTCCTAAATAAAAATCTGTATCGAATAAAGAATCATATTTAAAGATCTGACAACCAAAATACGGTAGGCAATCAGTACAAAGAATCATATTTAAAGATCTGACAACCAAAATACGGTAGGCAATCAGTACAGCAGTACCAAGGCTTTTTTTTTAAAAAAAGGATTTAGATCTACAAACTAAGTCAATAAAGGTGTAACAACAGCTTACATTAGTGCTTGGAGGTCCGGCCTGTGCTTGCCTATCTCTGTACTGACGGCGCGGGAGGACAGCGGTTTTAACCGGTTCTGCCACGACCACCCACCAACTCAAAACAAACCACATCAACAGCCCGAGCTGTCCACAGACACCAGAACCTCAACGTGCAACAACACGCACGTAAGTGGAATCTGAGGTCAGGCATTTGATTTCAATTCCATCTAATTAAATAAGCAGTTTAGTTTGGTAATTTTATATTTCCTTTAACAGATATTTTCACAAATAACATTAACCTACTCTTGAATTCTTACGGTCTAAAAGCACAATGCCTGAGTTCAGGGGCTAGGAACTGTGTTAAAAAAAAAAAAAAAAGAAGTCTGGAAAGATGCCAGGAGCAGCCGATTCTGGCCATGGTCACTGGTACACTTAGGAGCTTTGCTGTATTTTATACTTCCTCAACGACTTTGAAA